>CM023457.1:80782138-81382138 GCA_013339765.2 Haemaphysalis longicornis | reverse complement strand
AGTTTTTTTCTTCCGCGCTTTGTGGTTTTTTTTTTCGACATTTAACACCAATCTGTTTGACAGACATAGGTTCCCTGTCCTTCAAAAATTTTCTAAAAGAGAAGGCAGCACGTACTTCGTGTTCTAAAAAAAGCTTTGTTTATGCTGTGTCAACTCGCATTGATCTCGGGGGGACTCAATGGGCTAGTGACAGGTAAGCGAAATTGTGCAATTTCGTTGTCAATACAAAAGATAGCAATACAAACTTTACGCCGTTGTCTTCACTTGAACCATAAATCGTGCTGTTCAAGGCAACCTTCCTGTTTAAGTGATATATGGCTAGCCAGTGCCCAGTGGGTCATTGTGTCCGTCCCAATGAATCAATTTTTTTCCCTGACTTCATATTGTGATGTCGGAAGTTCTTTCAGATCATAAAGATGTTATCGCAATTTTAAGAAGACAATAAAGTTTTGGGCATGAAAGGGTTAAATCTAAGGGACTCTGCAACACTACCGATAAACACTTTCACTATGTTCTTCGTTCCTGGAAGCACTGCGAAAGCTACAGTTATCGCCAGCACAGAGCGCCACCGCGGGGTTTGCTTGTCGGTGCAGATCCGCCTTCCGTTCCTGCTTTGCTTTTGTGGCGGTTTTTTTTTTTTAAAGTGGCTATCGAGTGAGTTTATTGTTGTGGCTAAAAGGAAGCTGGCCAATAGGCGCTACACCGCTGTAATGACGTAACTACGAGCGCTCGAACAAGCGCCAGAACAGGGAAAGAGAAAAATATTTCGAGCAAGTTTCTAAGTTATCTGTTATCTGTTGCACATAGAGAAGTAATCTATATCTGAGGTTCTTTCCGACCCCCTATTCTAAGTACTCGATGAGTTTGTTGGCTACGTTATGAAAGCATTTGAGATTTAACAAAAAGGTGAAAGAGTGTTGCAGGGTCTCTGTAAGAGGAACCAAAAAGGACAATAAAGAACACTCACCTGCAATTTTTCGTTGTCACACAACGTGGTCGCTCACAAACGCATTCGGCTTTGAGTGACAAATCGTCCTCATCGATGATCTGTTCGACGTCTTAATCATGCTCGACGATCACCTACCGTTAATTTTTATAGTTCGCGTCTCGGAATGCCCCTCGAGAGGAGATATTTGAAAACCCGCATTGAAGGCGATGCGTCGCATTATGTCTCGAGGTTTGGTGACCACACGAACCAACAAATGAATACGCTGAACCCCTTCCTGCTACGGCGAGGCAGTCAGGGAACAACATTTACAGATTTTGGTCAGGAAGGTCCCGCTGAAAAAATGACTGTAGGTGGACACTTAGGAACAGTCGACGGTCGTGTGACGTAGGCCAGCCTATTACTTACAACTAATCGACCAGATTTAGGGGAAATTCCCCAAGGTGGAGTAAGTTTTCTGCGAAGGAAAGTTTGACATCCACCTGAATGCAGCCGCAGCTCGACTGTTGAGAACTTCGCCGTGAGAAAATTCGTCCTGGTCAGAGCAGCCAGGGCGGCTGCATTGGGGATGTAACTTTCCTTCGCTATTACAACTAAGGCATACGTTATTTCTTTAGAGAAAAAGTCAAGGAAAGCGCGCAAGTGTGGAAGAGTTGAGTGACACGCCTTTGCCCAACACACGGGTTCCTACCAAGTGCCACCCGAATTCATGCACCGACTGGCATTTTACTCGGTCCACGCGTCTTAACTCCGCCAATTATGCATTTTTTGCGCAGATGCAGGGCGTTACACGGCTGGTGGTCTGGAGTCCTCGGCGAAGAATGCATAGCATTAAAGCGCGTATCACAACGGCCGGAGCTCGCCAGCACGGCTGACGAGCATGTTCTTTTTTTTTTTAACAAGCTGAGCTTATAAAAAAGAACCTCTGTGCCCTCCTCCGACCGTGCGCTATCCAGCGAAGCGAAGGGTTGCAGAAAAGGGACGCAAATTGTTTTCAAACCTTCTCATGTGGGAGCAGCACCACATAGATTAGTAATCTGGTTAGTGTTGGGACAATGGCACCTTCTCCCCCTCCCTTAAACGGTTGGGAAAATGAAAAGGCGACCGGGGCGGTATGCAGATCTATGAGGTCCCCCCTCACATTCCGGGGGATTCCGAGTCACTAGATCCAACGTGTCAGTAGATCCAACGAGTCATTACATCCATTCGTGGATCTACTGACTCATGGGATCTAGTGACGCGTTGGATCTAGTGACCGGATGGATGTACCGACCGTGTGGATCTAGTGACTCGGTTGGATCTCTGACTCGTTGGAGGTCTTCTGACTCGGGCATCACGTGACCATAGTGGATCTCCTGTCTCGTCGGATCTAATGACCCGTTGGGATCTAGTGACCATAAACGATCCCCGGGGGGGGGGGGGGTCGAAAATCATACCGCAAGGAATTAGACAGAACACTAATGCGTATCGAGACTTCAACTAAGAGCGCAGTGATCTCGGCGAAAACAACGCCGAACACTCGACCCTCAATGTTCACCCTTCTGCGACCGACCGCATTCGAACCAAAACCGACCGGTGAAAAACTACTGGACAGCTCAAAACCGCTCCTCGGGGAATCTTTTGACCATACGTATGCGCAGGACTGCGCCCCGTCGGGTTGCGAGGCGATCGGTCATTGACCCGCCCACCCGTATGGCCGCATAATGCTGCATCGATGCTTTGTTCCGAAGCGTCGGGATATCCCCATTTTCTTATACCCTCCGCTTGAAAGAATGAAAGCTTGGGCCATTACTGGCAAACAGCGCGAACGGACGAGTGCCCGAGATGAAGAAGGCACGGACACTGCGCTGATGCAGAACTGAACGTTTATTTGTTGTTGATTACGTGTGCATTTGTACTGCATGTGAAACAATCAGTTCTCAGTTGCGAGTCAGCGCCGCGTTTCCTTACCTTCCTTCATCTAGTCTAATCGGCCATTGACGCTGCTTTTATAGCTATGGCCCAGTAATCTTTATTTAATCATGCTTACAGTAATCTGGTGTCCCGTATGGCCGGCCTCAGTGAGCGTTTCAACAGCTCCAGCTTAGCGTTTTACGCGTCAGCGTGTATACCTTCGACTAAGGAATCATGTTGTGTGTGTATATTTGATGATGATATGATGATGCCCCCAAACTTCGCTTACTTCAGTCAAGAGAAATAAGAACACGGTGGCTTCTTCTCGGCCCTTTCAGCTCAACGGCGAGATAGATGACCGCGATGCGACGGAAGCGTCGTCAGAACAACGTCGAGAACCAAGAACCGATACCGAAGTCGCCGCTATACGCCGAGCTCGGCCGAACGGACTCTATTTACCCCGCTCCGTTTACTCAACCCTCCCACAACCTGGCTGGAGGTGACCGGGAGCTTCCTCGTTAGAGCTATCTCCTGAACGCCACTAGGGCTCAGGATGACCTGGTGCGCCTCCCTCACCTGAGGGACACTCTCTAGGACTGAGCCTCGTCAGAAATAAAGTTATTATCTCTCTTCCTCTCTCTCTCTATAGATTACAACAACAGTAGAACATTTTAGTGCATGAGTTGTGAAAGAGAAGTAATTTACTAATGTATGCCATTATTTGCGCTGTCTGAAATGGGCTAAAAATTAACATAAATAATTAGACGGAAAATGTAACGATTGCGTAAATAATACGGCAATGATTTAATAGGCAATAACGGGAGGGGTATTAAACTTGATCTCACCGGAAATGCAGGTTGATTTCGGGGTAGGACCCTGTAATTTTCACAAATGACGACACAGCGGAAGGCGATATAGCGCTGACAAAGGAGGGCTTGGGCAAAAATATTTTACCCATCCTGCGTTTGGCGGTTCTCGTGCTGTATTTTTTTTTATCATTTCCGCTTCCAAAACACCGAAAAGCGGCACCGGGCTCGCTACTATCCGAACTCCAATTTCTGGAGGCCACTGAGGACGCAATCTTCATTTGAAACTACAAACTAGATTCATAAATCACAAATGAGGACATTGGGCCACGGTGTATGAATCATAGGGCTAACCGTTGAAATGATTAAAGCTTCCAGAGAGCCTGAAATAACTTTTAGTTACACAGTGGATTAGGGCGCGGTGGGCGCAACCCCGAGGGTTGCGACGACTTCATCCGCTCGATTCTTTTTTTTTTTTTTTTTTCATTGAATGCCTGTTTAGACATTGCAAACAAAAGGCACGTACACCGGTTAAAAGTCGCCAGCCGAAGCCCGGCTGACGATTGCAACACTAAAATCGCTTTAAAACAGCAAGGTCATTCAACAACGCCACCAAATCAGGCGGATGGCTCTGTATACTGTAAGCTCTCCTCATTTGCACCATACTTTCAATGAAGTTCTCGCGTACCGGTCGAGCATTTAGATCTGCATGATGTACACCCATCCTAGTCTTCCATAGGCTTTGAAGGCCTAACAGCATGGACATGTCATAAGGGATTCCTCCGTCGTTCACGACGGGCAGACACCTGATTCCATGCGTCAGCCGCTCGATTCACGAGCTCCTTAAATGACATGCGTATCAGTTACTTCTCTTAAAAAGTATTACGCAGTCGACAGGATTCGAACCTGTGCGGGGAGACCCCAATGGATTTCTAGTCCATCGCCTTAACCACTCGGCCACGACTGCGGAGTTCCGGGCCGTTTCAATCCGTTCACCCAGTGACCGAAAAGTGTGTAGACAAAGTAGAAACTTTTTTTGTTTCGGAAACAACGTTTAAGAACAGCACCGGAAGTTGCCGCTGTGCCTTATCACCTTAGCCGGATGTTTCTCCGCGCGGCGCAAGTAGGGCGTTACTGGGAATATTTTGAACATGGCGTGAGCAGTTCCCGTGCTTTTTTGGACTTAATATGCTGATAAACGACTCCAGTGACGACAAACAAACTGCGTGAGACAAGGCAGACGATATCACGCGTTCATAGCAAACCCCTTTCAAAACGCGCGCGCACTGACTGTCACGGGCTCCGGCGCTTTGGCGGAGTGATACACTACATGAGGTGGTGCCGTTCTTGAGTTGTAACCGAGTATACGTACTATTATGAGCAATATGAAAGGGAACAAAGGAACGTAGAAAACACCCACAGACCAAGCTATGCGTGATACGTAGCGGCCCCGCCGTCGGAAAACAAAGTGGAAATGGGGACGCTGTTCTGACAACTGTTCCCATTCCCGCCGTGCTCCTTATCGGCTGTCGGACGATACCGTATTATAGGCGAAATCACGTAAGCTGCTGCTTTGTAGAAATCCCAGCGGGGTGGGAGTGCCAACGTTAATGGAAAGAGCGCCCTCCTTTCCCCCCTTTATTTTCACGAGCGCCATCGCGTATCGCCCCGAGTCTGTTTCGAGGCTGTTTGCCCTGAGTCCTGTGTCCCTTTCATATGCTCATAATAGTACATCAGCTGAACCACCAACGTCATTGTTCCTGCCCCGCCGCCACCTGTCAGGGCTTATGAAAACAGCTCATGGTGAAACTGCGGCACATGAGGTGAACTGCCGTAGTGCTTATAACAAATGAAAAAAATCAAACTATCCTACAAAAAACTGTCCGGCGTGCAAGCATGCATGCCAACTATTTTTCTACCCTCCTCCAGAAAAATGGGTGGAGTGACTAATTGTCCTCCTAATATTTATTTAAAGGGGAGGTTCAGAGCCTCGCTTATGCCGCACACGTTTTCATTCAACGTAAGTGTTACTAGATTGTACAGTCCCAGTAAACAGAATCGGGTAGAAGCACACACAATGAACCGACTGCGTCGACACGAATCGGGCCCTCTCGGCTTCTTTGTGGACCGCTTAGATGCACTTCTTGGGTGGCAAGGGCCCATTTCCTGGTCGGCCTCTTTTCACCGTGAGTGAATTCCCTTCAAGGGTACAGTCACCCGTCTAAGAAACCAGCGCAACTAACCTCGACAACGTTGGAAGTTCTTGTTTAGCCACTGACCGTGCTCTTGCGGTCTCATGGTGGCGCTTCGTATCTCGGCCATTCGTACGAAAACAGATGCTTTTGGACAATAACCTAAAGGAGGAATTCTGAGTTTTGTCCGTTTCATAAATCTCCGTTCGCGTCCGTTTCAATCTGGACGTAGTTGCACTTTCCAGGCCTCTCACCAATCACATGCCCGGAAACCGACACCCCGCCTCGCTTTTTCTGCGTCACATCCGAGTCGTCTTGTTTCAGCCAATCAGCTAGGGTTCGCTCGAAATGGACACCTTGATGCGGACATGGAATGGACAACACTGAGACTTCTGCCCTTATAGCCAAAGCTTTCGCAATATTTTGCCGGGTGCTGTTTTTTTGGGGGGGATGAAGGCACACACTTTGTCCGAAAAGGGGGTGGTGATCGAGGTAGAGCTCTCGAACACGGCATTGAAAATTTCAGTTTGCGATATGGGCCTCCACCAGTGCAGGGGTTTATCCAGAATTTCGAATTTCCGGGAAGTGGGGGGTGTCGAAGTCCTCCAGGGGGTTTTTGGGGGATTGCTGGGGGCGTGTGTATAAATCCCTGGGCCTGGTACTCGTTTGGTACTCGTTTTTTTTTTTTTTTGGGGGGGGGGGGGGGTGTTGTAATTCCTTCTGGGGGGTGTTGGAGGGTGTTAGGAGGGTATGTTAAAATCCCTGCACCAGTGGGCCTCCACATAAAGCCGGCCAGTTCTCCGGCGCCGTATTCTTAGCTGTAATGCTCGCAAATAAAACAGGCGCGCAGTTTAAAAACATTAAGTTCCGGATGCCTTGCTTGATGGCTTGGTAGAATGTTTTGACGCTTTCGTAGGCTGTGGCCGTCTCGGAACCAGGTGTTTAGAACGTGGTGTTTGGAGCCTGGTGTTTAGAATGCTTAGAAGGCGCACGCCATGTGGCGAGCTTTCTTTTTCTCGGCCGATGTGCGCGCATATTTTTAACGAGAAAACTGCGTCCGAAGGTTCCGCCTCCCCCGCACCATCATCTTCGCCGATTTGCTGACGTCAGTTATGAGCCACACTGGCAAGACCGCAGGGCTTAGTTCAGCAGGTGTCTGGGGGGCTTATTCTGAACAGCCTGCGTGTGACGAAATAGTCGGTAGTAACCGTAAAATGGGCGAAAATCGAAACCTGGGGGGATGCGATAGCATGCAAACACTGCAAAGTCAGCGTGACGTCACAAGTATGACGTCATAACGAAAGTTGTTTTCTCGGGTCTATTCGATTCAGCCTGCACCTCTTGAACCAGCCCTGCACTTTTTTCGTCTGCTTCTGCACCTCTTCGGCAGGGAGTGCAGGCAAAGCCGTGAACTCGTCCTGCACCCGTCGGCACCAGCGGTGAATCGAACGGCGTGGTTGGGGTGCCGCGAGCGCGCGCACCACTGAAACCAACGGCGAAGTGCCGCACCGCCGGATGCAGGTGCAGGTTCACGTGGTGCAGGTGAAACGAATAGACCCCTCGTCTGCCCCTCACTGCGCTTCCGCCAACTATAGTCAATAATGAATCGCATTAGTTAAGCTGCACGACGAGGCCACAATTAAGGATATGACATGAAATAAAGAGGCCGTCTGATCGGGAAAACAGATGACAACAATTAAAAACTGACTCGGACCGTAAAAGTTTCTAAAAACGACGACGGAAGCCGAAACGTCCTTGGTTTTATTAACTTTCATTGTCGAAGGTCAGTTTTTAATTGTTATCTAGGGTTGGACATACTCAGCGTTCATTTAAAACTATCCGGTTGGTTGAAACCGTCCCTCGACGAAAGCGAAAAGCTTGCAATCATCATCATGATCGACATGACTAGCGAGCGATGGCCTAAAAAAGAATCTGCGCAGTCGACAGGATTCGAACCTGTGCGGGGAGACCCCAATGGATTTCTAGTCCATCGCCTTAACCGCTCGGCCACGACTGCCTGTACTTATCCAGGGCAGAAGGCGTGAGACGTTTCGCTCAGACAACACAAAGGCAGCTGAACCTCTAATCCTTTATTTATGCGAAATGGACAGTAGACAAACAATGGGAACAATAATAAAAAAAACAAACAAACAATGGGAACAGCAATACAAAAGGGCGAAATGTACGCTGCTGGATCGTCCCACCGCATGCATTCGCGGGTGCGACATTGTCGCCTTGTGGACTTGTTTTCATTTTGTCATAAGGCGTTCAACGGAGAGATAATGCTTGGTAATTAAGACGGGTGTAGGAACACAATTGCTTCCCGTTGTGTTATGTCAACTGCCAGCTCTGCGTGGCATTCGCAATGTTAATTTTTTTGTTACTTACTAAAATAGATCCATTTTCGGCTGGACTTGGCAGGAGTTTTCCGCATTTTTTTAAAAGCAACGTTCATTACATAAGCCAGATGAATTTTCTCGGTCTCGTTTTCGTTGGCAAAACAAAAAACAACAGCAGGAATCAAGAACGCAGGTGTATGTGTACACGCAGCGTACGAAAATTATTGATTTCGAAGAACGATTATTATTGTCTAACTTTAGGTATTGAAAATAAAGTAGATAAAAAATGCTGGCGTGCCTCCGTACTTTCGTGACCTTGCACAACCAGTGGCCCGACCTCTGGCAGCAGTGGTGAGCTTGTAGCACCCTTCTGTACGCACAAGAGGTTTTATGTCTACACACATGACAGATTCCGCTGTGCAATATTTTTTTTCTATTACTCTATTTTATGTGGCTCGCCAAGAACGCAAACAACTTTAGCAAAGCTGCACACGCTTGATATCCGAGGAATCAGTGGTCAGAGGAGTCCTCCACTTGCAAACACACCTGGCGCCTTGTACGACCGGGCTGGCTGTACGCGCGTCCTTGCTTCACTCTACCAACACCTACTGTGTGCGAAGGAAGCTTTGGAATAGTCATCACAAAGTCATATACTCTTCTGTTTTTTTGAGCGGGAAATTTAAAAAAGAAAGATTACACAGAACGCCACAATGTGCAGGCCTTGACAGGGTTTGACTTTTGCGATGTACGGCGGCCGTAAGGCGGGGATGATAAAAGTGTACGGCTGTCTTATCTGGGGCGGCGTTTTCCCTACACTGAAAGAGCTGAGGGAAACTTGCAGAAAAAAGAAAAAAAAAAGAAAGCCGCAGCAGGTGCTAACGGATAAGCCGCGGGAAGGTCGCACGCTCTTTGAAATGCACTGCCAACTTTTCCTCCACGCAGACAGACAGCTGGTAGACCAGCTTTGGCTCTTTAGTAGTGGTGGTGCTTTCTGCTTCCCCGTTCTTCCTTCTCTCTCGTTTCGGTAATTTTCACCAGGGGGGATTGCCTCAACTCTCTCCACTCTCTCTGAACACGAGTAGCATAGTAAAAAGGTAAAAACGAGACCGCGGTCCCTTCTCTTCGCCTGGTTTAACTATTTATTTATTTTTTTCTTCAATATAAAGTAAGCTGGGGAATATACCCACAACCTGGGGGCCATTTTGTTGGTTCGCGCGACAAAAATGAACGAAAAGCAACACGAACGTCGGGGAGGCAAACCAGAAATTAACTACACTTGCCTAGAGAAAATATAAATTACTTAATGAGGAGTGTCAATAACCGCACTGTTAAATAAATATGCCAGTGATATATCTGCCCCTTTCGAGTAATTACACGAGATGTTTCCGTGAACAACAATTCTGCGCTAGCGTTATTTTCGGCCATTTTGGTGGCGACGTCGGGTCCTGGCCATTGCCGATCTCTCCCATAAGCAGGGGTGTCCAAGCGCAACGCGCGCCGAAAACCAAGCTCGCAGGAAGAGACCCTTGGGCCGCCGTCGTCTCCCTTGATTCAGCGATTCCGTCCCCGACAGACGCCAGCCGGCTCATCGACCATCTGCCTCTCCTCCTCTCCATCGCACCACCCGCTGCATTCTGTTTGTTTATTGTTAAAGGCCCTTTCACTCGGCCTTTCTCCAGCACTGTCGCCTGTCGCGTGGAGAGAGCACGGGCGGGGCCCCGCCTATTTCCGGAGGGGTAAGGAGGAAACGGGCTGCCCGGAGATTGTCGCAGAGGTACTGTGCCAGAGAGGGAGGAGACGTACACCGAATCGAACATACAACCGCAACACAAACACGTGCCTACGGAATCGCTTTAGGACGTTATTTTCATTCAGGTAGAGGCCAGATTTGAGTTCAACCTATTAGAAAGAAACAGAAGAACTTCTGAACGTGTAACAGTTTTGAGGGAACAGGAATTTTGTAGGTTCTGCCGCTTGTTTACAAACACAAAGGGTGGCCACTTTGACAGGTGTGGTCGTTCGCAAGGGCGTGGCTGTTGGTGTAATGCTCCGAATAAAACGTAAACATCTGCGGAGACAACGAATTAATCACCCGTAGTATGCATTGGTTGAGAGTTACTTCATAAAAGACAGAATACATGCACGTAACAAGACGGGCAAGGCGGCTGTTGTCCGCGTTGTAGGCGTAGTCGGCTCATTCGCGTGAAGCAGCTCCACTCGCGTACAGCACCGCAGACGCTAAAGGGTGACGTCACCCTCCGCGGAGCTTACTCTTCTCATATCCTCGCCCACATACAGCGCCATACCGTGCGTTGAATCGTTGCTAAAATCTTTAAAAAAATGCGATTTCTCAAGTTTACTTAAAAACTGTAGCGACTTATGAAAATTAACTTCACGTGTAACTAGCAGTTTAGAAAAATTAGAAGGTTTGCCTTGACAATAGTTTGTTCCGGACTAAACACTTGCTGCAATTTTAGGTCAGTAATGGAAACGTGGGCGGCATCTGGTGTTGTTTCTGTCAACTCATTTGGGTGTGCGCCACGAGCGGCGCTGGTGAAGCTCCAGAATTTAGCGCGTCGCTCAAGCTAGTAAAAAACGACACACAACGACGTGTCAAAGAGCCACGAGTAGAAGGGTTCTTACTAGTATTACTCAACGTTAATAACAACTGAACGAATGCTGCCGATGGCTGCGAGCACTCCAAACATTCCGCCGCTTTGGCAATTGTGAAAGGAGCTTCTGTCATGTCGCCAAAGTCGTCAGCGCTTGCCTGAGAGGTTGGGAAGCGAATAGCTATGAGTTCACCGTTTTGATATCAGCTCACAGTCAAAATCAAATGCTTTTGCATGCATGTTTATACTATACATATCAGTGGGGAGTCTGCGGTATCCTAGATTGCAGCCAATGATCGACTAGCCGTGGTTTTTAAGCTCTGCTTCAATAATCCTACCATGATTTTAATGTGAGATATTCCTCCGATATTTAGTTCTCGGTGAACACATTTTTCTGACGTAACTTTCCAACTGTTCGATAGGAAGCCCATTTACTCAAGCAGTTAATGAAGGCAAATATGTAAGTGTTATATTTATAGATTTCCGTTAAGCATTTGACGTCTCACTACTAAATTGCTGCAAAAATTATGCTATATAACGAGAAATTAAAAAAATATATATATTTAACATGGATTAAAGCCTACCTTCAAATCGCAGCCAATTTATTGTCTTAAATGGTGCTTTTCAGGTAAAGTCACAGTTGATTCTGGCGTTCCTCAGCGGTCTGTTGTTGGTCCGCTTTTATGTTGTTACAGACCTGTCCGTTCCAGTGAATCTATACGCTGACTGTACAATATGACAAAATTAGTTCAGTTAAAGATGAAACTGGGCAAAACGAAAACTTTGCATTAGTAATTTCTTGGTGCCGTAAGCGGCAAATGTCAATAAACCTTGAGCAAAAAAAAAAAAGTGTTCATCAAAATAACGCAAAAAAAAAGGGCCTGCTGTTGTAATGTTACACGGCAAACAACGTTTTGCTTTCAAAAGGGCGAGGGTACAAATTTTCCCGTCTTTGGGTTCGAAATACCGTCTGTTGAACGAAGCACATCGATGCTGTAACCACCAAACCTCTCCGAAAACTTCTGGTTCAGGCGTTCATTTTACTCCGCAACAACCGATGTTTTTTTTTTTGCCTGCAGTTTAATTATTCGTCCAATAATGGAGTACGCAGTAGTTGCTTGTGACCCTTTCACTAATAATGATTTACAAAATCAGGAAGCTTGTACAAAAGAAAACAGCTCGATTTATACATAACTCATAACCGCCGCCCTTCCATTAGTGATCTTCTCGAGTAAACCTGAGAATGATGTTTCACAAAATTCGTTGTTCTTATTGGAGTCGCGCTTGCTTTGATTATTATTGTTTAATTGCCCCGGAGTATGTTTTTTGTACTTTTCTGTGTCATTTCAGGTACCATAAATTCAAAGGTTATCGATGTGGCTACAAATAAGCAAATAAATAAAAGTGCTCGCTCGCTCCCCGAGCCGCCGGGTTATCTTTTATACGGCGGAAACTTGGTGGCCCTTCTCGTGTGGCTTATCTTACGCCATTCCTAGCTCTCCGAGTTGTGTTGCCGCCGTCCCGCAGTCGTGGCCGAGTGGTTAAGGCGATGGACTCGAAATCCATTGGGGGTCTCCCCGCACAGGTTCGAATCCTGTCGGCTGCGTAACGTTTTTTTTTTCAATCGTACCGTTGCTTGAAGCAATACTCCCACAGCTCGCACTTCGGGGTTTTTCGCTTCCTCCCATGCGAGACCAATAGTGATCAACTTCTAAAGACACATAGCCGGAGAGGTGTATTGGCCAGCCTCCGAGTTTTCCACTTTTGTGCTTACGGTCTTAAAAGCTTGGTGTAAACTTGCGTCCTAGTTTCCAACTTTTAGCACTGCTGCTGTGTCCCTTCTGTTATAATCGGTGTTGGAATCTTTCGGTTTTGAAATGTTAGGTGTCGCGGTATTGGTTTTATTACTGATTGGTGTTGTTTACGGTATTGTTACTGAGGCAAGCAAAAAAAAAAAACAGAAAGAGGAAGAAAAAAGCTAATATGAATCCCTTTTTTCTTTTCTATAACGACTGATGTTTGGCCGATCCCCTGATTGGGTATGCAACAACAACAGCAACAGCAGCAGCAACAACAATACAACAGCAGCAGCAGCAGCAACAGCAACAACACCAACGTGTTGCTGTCCCGTTAAAATGGTCCCGCACAGTATTGTCCCTAGTGGAAACCCTGACGAAATGGCCCCAAGTCAGCTTGAAGCATGTGTCAGCTTGAATTGCGCTGCAAATTTTCGCGGTTAATCATTTCACCCGCATTAGTAGGTAATTGATGGCATCTTTCATTGTATTTATCGTTTATTATTATTATTTTCATTCCGCACTAGCCGGAATAAGGCCTGTTCGTCACATGGTGTTTTGGCATGGCGTTTTGGCAGGATGTGTAACAGCGCCTTTTAACACTTCGCACAAGATAGCGACACCATGAATGACCTTCTGAAAAAGTGGCCCACACGAACACGTTCCTAAATTAAAAATTGCTTTCCCGTTAGAAAATTCTGACTTTTTTTTCCTGTGCACTATAAGACTGGCTATGCCTAACAGGCAAGTTTATTTCCGCGGTCTTGCTCGTAACGCTACATGAAAAGGAATGCGGCCCGTTCGTCACGTGGCGTTTCGGGATAGGTCGGCCGGTAATAGGCCGGAAATCGGGGAATAATATTGACAGGATGATTCGTCACGTGGGCCTTTCGTTGCAAAGTAACCTGATTGTTTGTTATTTTGTATTGACGCCAGTAAAGGGAAAGCGGAAAAGGTCCAACCAAAGAGGGGCGCCGGCAGAGAGGCAGGTGAGATTGCGGAAGAAGGTGCTGATATCATATAACAAACAATAGGGATGATGTTGGGGATGATGATGATTGCTAGTGGTATCCCCCTTGTGGCGGGGTGATGATGTGTGTCATCTCACAAAAAAAAAACTAATACAGTTAAACATGGATACAGTAAAGCCCGCTTATATCGAACAGCGCGAGGATTGTAAAATAGTTCGATATCGCAAAAAATCGATATAGAAAGTGAAGCAAAAAAACAAACTTATATTAGAGCAATCTTGCCGACGGAGTCATGAGCTAACGCCGAGCTCTTACCATCCTGCAGTTCACTATTGATACTCCACTTTATCGGAAAGAAAACGTTAATTTATTGGGGCGGAAGAACTGCGTGAGTGCAGCCTGCTTCTTGGAGCGCAACGCCTTGCTGGTGACTTCTTGCTCCACAGTATCTAAACAGTCGAAGAAGCAACAAGACCGCTGCCCTCAATGGCACTGCCAGTATCTCCGTAGCAGGGCCACGGCAGCGACGGCTTCGCTCGTGCTCGGAAGCGGTACGGAGTCCCTCGGCGTCTGCGACAGAGCGGAGACAAGCATGGACACAAGCGAATAACGGCGAACCCAGCGAACCGAGCAAGTGCGCGCAGCGAGTGGCGCGGACGTGAAGTTCGGTGACACCGCAGCCCGCAGCGCCCAATGTGGTGCTGTCGGCTCCAACGGCAATGCATGCGTGGAGCTGGTCCACTCTTAGAGTTATGGTCCACACTGCCGCGTCCGGTTTGGACCTAAACGCGCCCGAGCTCGCGCGGGAGTCGCAAGCGACACCCGCTCCACCGCTGCGCCCCGATGTATTGCGGGAAAGCCTGCCGCATGCCTGAGGAGAGCGAAAAATCCCGCGCGGGAGAGTTCGATATATCCATTGTGGGCAAAATCGCGTTCAATATAAAAGTTTTAAATGCATGTAGTTTTACCAGAATTTACATGGGTTCGATATAGGCAATAATTCGATATATCCGTGTTCGATATAAGCGGGATTTACTGTATAACGAAGTTGACAGAAATTCGCAATTTTTCGTTACAAGCAGGTTTTCGTTACATGCAGGTTTCGACTAAAGCCTCGCGTGAATGAAGCAGAAACGATACCAAAATGTAAGCATCAGTGATGTTGAACCCAACTTTCAAGGATTTATTCCACAGTGAAACACTGCGGGATTTACGCCTGTTGCTTTCCCATGAACTTAGCCACTACACGACACTCTAAAGAAGCAGGGTAACTTCCCCTGTATTCACAAACGTATTTAAAGTAGCACTTTAGCCCTTTGACACTTTCGGCGCCTTAACCCGTTTCAAGGACGAAACTTGTGCTAAAAGGGAACCTTTTCGCGAACTTGATCCTCTTTCCCGCACTAAAATTGAGAGGTTACTAGCTTGCGAATTGCAGGGCGGCGACGTTTCTTCTCGCCGGCCAAAACGATTTATTTGCGACTTGTTTCAAAAGACAAAGTTGCCGTTTTCTGGAACCAGAACTCATCACCGAGAACCGACTCTCCAAAGCAGTGGAGGAGCGCGACACACGACGACAGACAGTAGATCGTTAATCAAGCGGCCACCGCATGTAGTGATCACTCCGCCAAATTCGCCACCCTTGAAATAGGCGTAAATCCGCGCAATTTTGAAAGGGTTTGCTAGAATGCGTGATATCTCTGCCGGCTCACGCAGTTTGTTTGTCGTCACTGGACGTTTAAATGCATTTTAAACAAAAATCACGGGAACGGCTCGCTGTTCAAATATCCCAGTAACGCCCTCTTGCCCGACGGAACCAACACCACAGATAAGGACAGCGCAACTTCCGGCCGCAAGTTGTCACCAGTATAGTACCTAGCCGAAACCGCACCTGACAGTGGAAAAGCGCGGTAGTTCGCGGTGCGGGCAAAGTTCGCTGAATTAGTGCGCTTCTCCAGCCGATTTATAAGAAAAACTGCAAAAAACAATGGCTCACCAGCGTAATGAATTCGTTACATCAAGGTTAACGCCTTCGTTATACAGAGGTCGCAAACACATGGGTTTCAATGGGGCTGGCAATGGGGAATTGAAAAACTTCGTTAAATCCAGGAATTCGTTACGTAGAGATTCGTTACATCCAGGTTTAACTGTATACCTATGTTTTATACTCTTCGTTTAATACTAGCGATGCTCTTAGGGCAGGCACAAAATACATAAGTATTTTATAAGGCACAAAGTACTTATTTATAAGGCACAAAATACATTTTTTTCCTGTTACAGCTGGTACCTGTGCCTAAGCAATATTCCCCCCTCTGCTTTTCGTCCACCAGCATTCTGATCTTCTTTTTGTCACCTCAACAGCCCTGAAGTTAACTTCCTCTGTGCTACCCTTGAATCCCAGGGCTTCTGGAAGCCGAATATGTCCCTCATGCAGCTTTGGAACGGTAAACTCGCATTCTAACCCTATGCGCCGCATAGTTTCTGTTTCTTTTCCGCAGACCACGCATACCCCATCATTTTGTGAATACTTCCCCACAAAGCTTTTAGTTCGTAAGCAACCTGCTCTAGCCTCAAAAAGCAAAGCACTGCCCTGGGAATTATCGTAGAAATTTTTCTTTCTGATGTCCAGGATTAATCCTGGATTAATCCTGGAAATCAAAATCAAAAGCCTCTTCGCTTTGAAGCAGGAAGCGTTCTAGCACGAGGCGTAAACGAGTGTCCCGGCGTTTTTAGTTCGAGTTACGAAGCGTTCCAGCGCGAGGCGTAAACGAGTGTCCCGGTGTTTTAGTACCGTGACTGCATGAGACGATGGTTACGATGACGACGACACGAGACGCCGACAGCCGAGCCTAAGGTACGATGCGCCCCTAGAAGACGTTTTCTTGAAGTGCAATTATAAGCCATTCCGCGTTCATTTATAAGAGGTGTTAATATTAATGTCTAAGACTGCGGTAGCATTTACGACTACTACAAAATATTTTCTTCAGTTCATGCCGGCACACTGTAACCGAATAGGTATGAACACCTTCGGATCGCGGCTCATCGTATCTCACACAAGACCATATTCAGTCTCTTGAAAAAAATAAAATAAATAAAAATAAACAGGGAATTTGAAACGAGATTTGTTTTCGCGCTCCTATGACGAAGTTTCCGGTGTGACGAAATTCATATGACGAATAATCCTATGTGACCAAATGGCCTATTATAAATCCGCCAATGCCAAAACGCCACGTGACGATGGGCCCACTAGCCGCATGAAACATGCAGTATGTGCATGATGAAGGCGTGGTCCATTTTGTGTATCTTCATTTAACACCTTTCAAACTTCAAAAATGAGGCTAGAAACATTCGCAAGAATCCTGCTTAGTCATCATCATACCAAAAAGAGAAATAGTTAAAATATCGACGACTTTTTATACGTGGTCGAAGGATTGACTTGGAACCATTTTGTCCGGGTTTCCACTTGGGACCGTATATCCGGGGCCATTTTCGTCCTACACCACCCGTACCCGGGGTGACCAAAAGTAACCTGTGACTAGCTCAACGCAGCCTCCCTGCTGTCGCTTAGAACCACCGTTTCAATTTGGACGTGTGAAATTGTTTCGTATAATTTTTAGTATTCAGCCCGTAATGCGTGGCGACACCCCTATCTGACCCGGAATATAAGTTTTTTTTTTTCTCGCAGTGTTTCTCCAGACATCAAATTCAACTTCTTTGTGTTATTGAATGGTCGTGTGCACAATTTGCCGCAGTATGATACCGTATTTGTCATCTTTATATGCTAGTACAGCTCAATGTATTGGTGCAGTTGCAACCGAGTAAGCAAGACAGCATCGCTGACTCTGGGCTGGCTGACCTAAAACTACGATCAATGAATAGATTTTTTCAGCGTTTTTTCTTTCTTCTTCTATTGCTGTGCACTTAGTGCAGCTCTTCATTTAACTACTTTTGTCTTCTCTTTCTTTCCCTTAAATCTGGCTAACTGGTGACGCGTATGTTATACCCCTGCTGCACGAGCGTTTCGAAGGCGTTTGAGTCGAATGTCGTTTGGTTCAAATGACTTCTTTGAGCTGCTACACGACGTTTTAAAGATATAGTCTTTCTTGGGCTACTTAACCCAGAAATTTTGGTCTGTCTGTATGTCTGTATGTCCTTCTGTCTGTCTGTCTGTGACTCGATTCAGCCACCCGGCCAAAGCAAAACAATGCCTGCGCAATAGTCTTATATAGTCACAGCTAAATGTGCCCGTCTATGTCCGGTGTAATGTTCATACTTGTCAACATTGTTGAAGAAGAACAAGACATTACTTACGCAAATATGAGACAACAAATCAATACAGAAGTGATATTTGCAGGAAACCTTTATAACAAAATCAAACATGCTTGCTTTGCGAAATTAAATACTTCATCAACTGCAGAAAAAGAATTCACTCCGCCGTCGCCTGCTGTCGCCCGCGCTAGCTTCTGGCGCCATTTTAAGAATCAAACCGGCAACAGTTACGCAAGGTTCCACTAGATAGGTTCCACGAGGTGGCCGCTAGGGGCTATGGAGTCATAACCTACTCCACATGAGCTCTCGCTTTTGCTGCTTTTCATGCGGAAAAAGCCATTCACCTTTCTCAGTTGTGCATCAAGAACACCGGCAAGTCACAAGGAATCTCCCGTGGCCCGTTTGCCGCAGTGAGTGCATTTTACGCCAAGATTTCAGGCTGTTTAAACATCGCGCATCAGGCTAGCCTCACGAGAGACTTCCGAGGCCGGCGAAGGAGAGCGCCTCGAGGAGCCAGTAGCACATGCCCGCACCACGCGCATGAGCAGTAGCGCGAGCTCTCATCGGCAAGCTGCGGCTGCCCAAGAGCTCCACGAGCCGGTCCAGCCGCAGCTGCTCGTCGCCGACGCAAGCTCGGAGATGCCTGCGTACGTGGCGGGGCCCCGGCAGCCATGGATACGAGTTCGGCGCCGGACCAGCAGCCCATATTGGACCGCAGTTCGGGCCGCACGGCAATTGCTGTCCCGGAGCGGAGGAAGAAAGCGCACCGGAGAATCAAGCCGGCTGGGTCTTGGCGACTCAGCGTGGAAGGCGATCACCGAAGGCGAGCACCGAAGCTTCGCAGCAAGCTTCAAACAAGCCCGTCACCGGTAACAAGACTTTTCAACCAACGAGGGCCCAGTTTGCCCGTAGAGTGAACGCAACCATCGAGAAGGCAGCACGTATGCCTAACAACATGGCACGCAGCGAGTTCAAGATCGTGGTTAGGCCTCGCGGCGGGCTGATCATCGGCAAGACCAAGCCAACGGAGCTTATGAGCGCCATTGCTAGGGCTGCCGGAGTGGAAATGCAAGCTTTTGCGGAGGACATTGCCTGTCCCAACATCGCTCAAAACATCGTTGTGATGAGCACCCCGAACGAAGAGCGGGCCCAGCGCTACTCGGTGATTCCGGCCATCACCATAGGAGATCAAGGCTTTGAAGTGTTCGCGTATCACGCAGCACCGGACAACACAGCCAAGGGTGTGATTCGAAACATTTCCATCAACGACACCCCCGAGGACATACGCCGGTATGTACTCAACATTTCAATACTACGGCGATTGACGCTCACCGAATTGGCAACTCGGAAGCGGTCATCGTGCTGTTTCAAGGCAACAAGGTCCCGTCATACATAAAGTACGCGGGAGTGCTGATCCGGTGCTATCTGTACCGACAGCACAGAGAAGTCTGCAGAACGTGCGGGCAAATTGGACACCGAAAAGATGTCTGCCCGTACCCAAACGCCCGAGTGTGTTTCGCCTGTGGCAAGCACAACCCGGGGCACAATCACGAAGAGGAGTGCAAACCGCACTGTAAACTCTGCGGAGGCCCTCACCCAACGGGCACGAAAAATTGCAAGAACAAATTCAAGACGCCGTATCTAGTCAAGAAACGGCAATGGAACCGCAAAGTGGCAGAAGAGGCGAAAGCTAAGCCTCAGCCCGCCATGAAAGTCAGGCTTTCTAGAAAGGACGAATTCCCCGAACTCGCTCCTCTCGGAAACCACCAACGTCAGCAGCGGAGCCGCAGCAGAACGCCAGCCGCTGCTGTTGCTACCCGCAACGCGGCGAACCGCGATAGGACGAGAAGCCGATCGCGTGATGGTGTGACGCGAGCCAACACGTCATGGGTCGCGGTGGCGGCAGCGGGCGGCGGCGCCAAGAAGAAGGCGCGCTCCACTCAAGGAGTACAAGAGGACCTCAGAACGAGATCCAACAATTGAAGAAAATGGTGCGAGAACAGCAGGACGTGATCGCCAAGTTGACCAAGCAACTAGAAGAAATCCTGCATACAGGAAACAAGCCACAGCAACAACACCATGGGTCCAAGGGAGGTACCCCAACCTCCATCCCTCACGCCGAAACACCTGCAACAGCAACAACCAGAGAACAAGCCCGCCACCCCAGAGGAAGCGAGCGAAGAGTCTCTGAACATGGAAGACGAAGCCGACAGGATCTCTTCGGTATCGTCCCCAACAACACAGACTACGAGTACACCGTGCAGCATCGGCTGTGCGGTCCGCATTCGACGTATCACAGAACGCGTAGACAGGCTCGAGAAACGCGTGGACGCTCTCGAACACAGAATGAATGCCAGATTCGACCGGCTGGAGAAGTTCCTGTTCGAGAAACTCGGAGCTCCCTCTGCAGCCACCGGCAACCACGGCAACAACGGAACGCAACAACAAAACCATGCCCACCCCAACCAAGACAAGCCTAAAGATCTGGCACTGGAACGCCAATGGCTTCCAGTGCCGAAGAGCCGTACTACAGCAACACCTGAGGTCCATGGAATCTCCCCCTGACATTATCATGGTCCAAGAAACACACACGGAGCAAGCACCAACCTTGCCGGATACCGCACACACGCCAGCCCTCCCAGCGCACGGGAATGCGGCAAGGGAGCAGCACAGGGGGTCTGCACCTTTGTCCGCAAGGGGATCACATTCATAAAGCACGAACACTTTCTCGGCCGCAGCACGGCAATCGAGCTCTGCGCGACGAGGTGGTGATTGGCAAGAAGAAGACTGAAACCATGCTCTTCATCAACACCTACAGCAACCCGCAACACAGGCAACAGAAATTCAAAGCCCTGTTTCATAAAGCACTGAAGACGGCCCCCAGCGACACGATAGTGATCGGCGGGGACTTTAATGCGCAGCACAAGGAACTCGGATATGGCATCACGGCAGCCAAGGGAAGGGACCTGTTGGACGATGCGACGGACGCGGGCTTCATCCTGCTCACCGACCCGGCCAACCCCTCCCGCATCGGCACATCGGTTGCCCGGGACACCAACCCTGACCTCGCATTTGTGCGGCTGCCAGATGGCAGACCCGTGCAGTGGAGGAACACGGGCCACAACCTGGGCAGCGACCACCACATTATCGAGGTAGAGATCCCCACCCTGGCAAAGGGAGGCATTGGCTACCAGAAAATCAAACACAGGCTAACGGATTGGCACCGGTTTCGCGAAACGAGCCTGGGCACCCAAATCACGGACATTGAAGACTGGGCGGAGAGGCTGGTAGAGGGAACTTCGCAGGCTACCACAGAGGTGGAAACGGAAGAACCATTCAGCGTATGGACCCTCGCCTCGCTCACATGATCGAGGCGAGACAAGCATTACAGAAGAGATGGAAGCGGCAGAGGCACAACCGCAACCTCAGAAAGAGGGTAGCGGAGCTGAACCGCAGCATCGAAAAATACAGCAGGCAGCTCTGCGCTCAACAATGGAACGCCATCTGCAATGAAGCGGACGGGCAGTTACACGCTGGCCGAACGTGGAAGCTGCTCAGGCACCTGATGGACGAATCCAAGAGCAAAAACTACCAACAGCACAGACTCTCACAGATTGTCTACGCTACCACCAAGCAACTCGGAGAAGAGATGATGTGTAAACGCTTGAACGAGCGTTACCTCCCCAGCACCCCGAGCGAAACGCACATAGACTACCAGGGACCGCCCAACCCCCTGCTCGACAAGGATATTGAAGAGTGGGAGGTTCGCAAGGCGGCCCAAGACCTCAACTGCAAGTCCGCAGCCGGCCCTGACCAAATCACCAACAAGGCCCTGCGAAACCTAAATGACGAGGCCATAACGGCCCTCACCAACTACTACAACAAGTGCTGGCGCCCGGAACACTACCCAAGCAGTGGAAGGCAGCCAGAACAATCCTAATACCAAAGCCGAACAAGCCACCCGGCATTGAGAATCTGAAACCCATCTCCCTCACTTCGTGTGCGGGAAAGGTATTGGAACATGTCCTAAACAACAGGTGGCAAAGGTTCCTAGAAGACCGGAACATGTACCCGCACACGATGCTAGGGTTTCGAGAGAAGCTCAGCACGCAAGACGCCATGCTGCTAATCCAGCACGAAGCCATGGACACCACCACAGTCAACACCGGGGACAACCGCGCCATCCTCGGCCTAGACCTACAGAGCGCCTTTGACAAGGTACGCCACTCTGCGATCCTGGCTCAAGTCAACAGACTGGGGCTCGGAGAGAGGACCTACAACTACATCAGGGACTTTCTGTCACACCGCACGGTGATGCTACAGATTGGAAACCTACAACTGGAAGAGCGGAAGCTGGGCAGCATCGGCACTCCGCAAGGCGCAGTCATCTCGCCATTTCTCTTCAACCTGGTGATGATTGGAGTCGCCGAACGCCTGAACCAGCTCCCTCAAGTCAAGTACACCATCTATGCGGACGACATTACCCTCTGGGTCCCCGGGGGTAGTGACGGCCACATTGAATCCACACTACAAGAGGCAATCGACAACATCGAAGACTGCCTGAAAGACACGGACTACGATGCTCTCCGCAGAAATCGGAGTTGCTGATACTACCACCGCCCGGGCGCCTCCGCAAGCGAGCAGCGGAGGACGCCAAAAAGATCACGCTGCGCACGGGGGACGGCACAGTCATACCCCACGTGCAAAGCATCAGAGTGCTCGGCATGCACATCGAAGCCAGCCGCAGCAATACAACCGCAATCGACCGCATGGTCACCAAGATGGGGATCGCAACGCGTCTCATCAAACGAATATCTACGCGCAGACAGGGAATGCGAGAAGCTAACCTGCTGCGCCTCTTGCAATCATTTGTCATGAGCCACGTTACATACGTTGGTGCGTTCCACTACTGGAAACAACAGGAGAAGGATAGGATCAATGCGGCCATCCGCAAATCCTACAAGGCAGCACTGGGGTTGCTCAACAGCACGAGTAACCAGGCCCTTGCCGAACTGGGGGTACACAACACCCTGGACGAGGTGAGTGAAGCCCAGCGGGTCTCCCAGCTCGAACGCCTCGGTTCCACCAAGACCGGCAGGGCCATCCTCCAGAGGTTGGGCATCAACCCACCTCAAGTTGACCAACATCAAGATAGGATCGTTCCCATAGAGGACGACATCATTCGCAAGATCAAGGTGCTCCCCTTGCCGCGGAACGTCCACCCGGACAGGAACGCGGAGAGGAGAGCGGCGCGAGCCCGAGCGCTCGCCGAGGCACACAACAGGGACGAGGGGGCAGTATACGTGGATGCAGCCAAGCACCGCGACCGCCCCAACACATATGTGGTGGTGGTCGTACGAGCCACCACCGGGGAACTACTGAACGCCTGCAGCATCAAGGCCCGAACGGCCGCGCAGGCAGAGGAGGCTGCCATAGCCCTAGCGCTAGCGAGCAGCCCCACAATCACCACGGTGCTCAGCGACTCGAGGACCGCAGTAGCAAGCTACGCCAGGAACGCCGTGTGCGGGACTGCAGCGAGCCTGCTCCCCGAGCGCAAGGAGACTACAACGCACATCCGCTGGTTCCCCGCACACGTGGGGGGCATTGCGGGTGGCACCGTCAACCGCAACGAGGAGGCGGACGCCATCGCACGCGAGCTCGCGCACCGTGCGGTGCCCCCCTGCCCATCGTCTGCGGCGGAGATCATGGAGCCCCTGACCAACTACGGGGACATCCTTCACTGGCATCGTGCGGGAAGACGCGCCCTGCCCCCACCTCACCCGAGGCTCAAGAGGGGCGAAGCCGTCCTCCTCCGTCAACTACAGACTGGATCCGTGCTGACTCCAGCGCTCGCGCGCCACGTGTGCCCTGGAACTTACGAAAGTGCAGTGTGCAGTGTGTGCGCGTTGGTGACTGCAGACCTGGCCCACATCATGTGGGGATGTGAAAGACACAGTGCAGTGGGGAGCCCAAAAGAGCTACCACCGGACATTATAGGACTCGTGAGCTCGCCCGAATACGAGCGGCAACTGCTGGCAGTCCAGCGGCTCGAGGCTGCTCTGGCCCGGCAAAGGCGAAAAGGAGACCCTCCTTCGGGAGGGGACTCGCCGAGTAGCCTGAACCGGTGCCCAGGCATAGCTTCGGGGTCTGCTTAGTACATAGACAGGGGGTGGCGAAGCCCTGCGTGGCCTCACCCGCCTCCCCGCCGGAAATTTTCAATAAATGTCATTTTCTCTCTCTCTCCCACGTTTTTCTTGCAACGCACGTGGAGTAGGGAAACGCGGTTCTATAAACGTTGAAGTAAGGCGCCTCGATTAACGAGGGCGTCGCTCCGTACGGCAGCGTTCGCATCGAGACAGGCCGGTTTGGAGGCAGTGGAACGCGGTAAGTTTAGAATGATTTAAGCAAAACTTTAGCGTCTTTACCTTTGAAGGAGCGCGACGCAAGAGGAACAACATGAGGTGAGCGGGAACGCGAAGAGAGGCATTTACTCACTCTGAAAGCCGATAAAGACTATCGTCTTTTAACGGCATTTGCAATGAAAGGAGCAGATCCGCGGCCAATTTTTTCAGAGGCATTGGACTGAAATGCCATTTGAGTCGGAGGAGGACGAAATCTGACCTTTGAACTTCGAAACGCGAACGGTTGTACTCTCGGGAGCAGTTTTTTTGCGAGTGTATTACAGAAACAATTATTTACGAGTAAAACTCGGCGTTTAAAGTGCACAGCCTTCATATTATCTGGCTTGTTTTTGTTTTCTTTCACTCGCTGTACGATCACAAGGTAACGTGTTACTCTCAACAACGACGTTGCGAAAAAAAAAAGAAACTCGCTGTCAGCACATGTTTTGTGCACGCTTGTAGAATGTTATAAATTTGATCGCTAATAACTGTGTCTTCCTCATTTTAACTTTAAATTAAATTATTGTCAATAACGATACAGGGCAGCAGTGGCGACGCCGAAAACATGGCGGGCGAACGCGGAACCTTTCAACTGCCTATGAGAATTCTCGCGTAGATCGGCGGAACTGCTTCCAGTTCGAATGTCATTTGAAATTTCGAAGGTCATTCGACTGGAATGTCCTTTGAAACGCTCGTGTAGCACAGGTATTAGATGCTCCAGTGCCCCAGGTGTGTATTCTAAGCCGGAACGGCATTTTCAGATTATGGGGTCTAATGCCCAGAAGCTACACGTGGGCGATGAGGCGCGCCGTAGTTGTGGGTTACGGATTAATTTAGACCACCGGGAGATCTTTAACGGCGCCGAAATCTCGAACACACGAGCGTTTTCGCTTTTCGCCTTCACCATAAAAGCGGCCGCCACGGCCGGCCTTTGAGTTTATTTTCTCGGTTACTTTGACTGGGACCCTTGTCCAACCGCCCTTGGTAAATCTGTTGGCTTAACGTTAGGTACTGGTAACAATCACATCAAGCTCACTGTACGAGAGAGGAGAGAGAGAGATAGAGCGAGCGAGAGATGATGGAATAGAGAAGAGAGAGCTGAAGGAGAGAGAGAGAGAGAGAGAGCTAGATAGAGAGACGCGCGTCGCGCGATCTCTATTCTCTCTCATCGATATGACGCTCCGATCTCGATAGCGAGCGAGAGAGAGAGAGAGAGGTATAGAGAGAATAGCTTTAGAGATAGAGATAACATTATGCATGGTTCATTGGGTGGTCATGTTGGATTTATCGGGTGATATCGGTGGATTGAAAGGACAGTTATTCCGCTGCGCCCACTTTTCCGCTCTTACGTCATTAGAAAAATTTTGTCGGCTAATTATTGACTTGAGGTCGACGGCTTGGCGAAGGCTTTGCGGTCGCTACCGGAGCCATTGCCGCAGCCGTAGACTGACAATTGTAAATAAACGAACATGTAATCAGGTTGAAATCACGCAAGTACCCAATAAAACATACCATTGGCTTCGGCGACTATTGCAGGACCGCTGTATTTCCCAGGGCTTCCTATGCTGCGGTTGTCTACAAGCGTGACTGAGTATTGAGTGAGGCAAAAAATGACGCGCCGTGAATGAGTTGGAATTGGTTATAATTTAAACCTTTTTTTTTTTCAGTTCCTGATCAGCTGGCACTCGGAAGCGCCGACGAAGCCGCTGGCCCCTCTTTTGCTCTTTTGGGAAGTGTCTTCTGCGGAACGCCCGTCCGACTCGCTTCGGCCAGACGAGACACCACCTGTCGGAAAGAACAAAACATGGCTGAAACTTCCAACTAGAATGTGCCAAATAAATGCTTAGGCCTCCCTCCAACGCACTGAGCCACTTCAAAGTGGGCTTTGCGACTATAGACATCGCATTTTTGTGAAGAAATTTTTTTCAGGTGCTATATGAGCTCGTGCACTGTATAAGCTCCTGCATTGTCCTCGTGCATTCTTTATCCTTCGTCTTTTTGCGCTCTACGTCTTTTAAATATGATCGACCAACTAGCCCAACAACGTACTTTACTAGTATGAGCTTGGTACGAAGGCCACAGATACTAGGCAACTCTCGATAAATTAAAATCGCTGAACTGGAATTTTCCCTTAAGCTCCCGCAAAATTTACACCCCATTCAATCCAAGAAATCGCTAGATCATTCGAAGCTAAAACTCGTTATATGGGTTAATTGGAAGTTATTTCGAATAACATCGAGGTGTCCGTCATGACCGCCAAAATCGGTGCCGCGTTATGCACTGATGTCGACGCCATCGCGACTAAAAAGCGCCGTGTGAGCGGTTTGCGTGGTACACGTTTCAGTCTTCGCTTCAGCGAAGTCTTGGCTATCATGGCAATTCGTGCCATGCACTCGAGGTGTGACGAAAGTCGAGATTCTGAACGAAATCAACAAAGGAGACGTATTTCGTACTAGTAACAATGCTGTTCTTGTGCTTATTATTTACTTTTAAGTTCGGTTAATTTGAATTCTCTTTTTTTGCGGTCCCCGTGGCCTTCGCATTACCGGTAGTCGGTACACTCTAGAACCCATGAACCCTTAAGAAGGGCTGTAAACGCAACCGTTTATAATTGTTTCACCACCACAATAATGTTTTTCTGACAGCGCGATTCTCCAGCGGCAATTTAACAGTCCTGTAAAAAATTGTGTGCGTATCTGCTCCTTTCGTTGCAAACGTCGACAAAAGACGATAGTCTTTGTCGACATTTGCCAAGTAAATGCCTCCCTTCGTTTCCCCGCTCTTCCGTCGCGCTCCTCCTAAGGTAAACATGTGCACACTAAACGTTTGCTCAAGTCAGTTTAAATTTACCGCGTTGCACTGCTCCCAGCCGGGTGCCTCGATGCCAGCGCTGCCGTACGGCGGAGACGCGCGTGAATCGAGGCGCCCTACTACATCGTTTATAGAACCACGCTGCCCCACTCCACGTGCGTTCCAAGCATACCATGGAACCTATCTAGTGGAACCTTTCGTAACTGTTGCCGCTTGATTTTTTAAAATGCCGCAAGAAGCTATAGTGGCGCGGGCGACAGCAGGCGACGGAGTGAATTCTTTTTTCTGTAGGGGATGTAGTATTTCATTTCGCAAAAGTCAAGCACCTATGAATTTTTTTTATAAAGAAACACTGCAAATATTACTTATGCATTGATTTTATGCCTTATATTTGCGTAATGTCTTGTTTTTGTACAACAATGTTGACAAGTATGAACATATAAACCGGTACTTAGACGTTTAGATTTGGCTGTGGGCACATAAGACTATTGCGCAGATTTTGTTTCACTTTGGTCGGGTGGCTGAATCGTGTCACAGACGGGCAGACAGACAGACAGACAGACAGACAGACAGACATACAGAGAGACCGAAATTTCTGAGTTTAAGTAGCACAAGAAGGACTATCGTCTAAAGGCCTCCCACTACATTCCTCATAAAACCGTATGCCTACTCTACGAATCGCTACACACCAAGCCCCCTGAAGACAGCTTTACCGCTGAACTAAGTGTGTTGCTCGAACTTCAGGAACAATATAATGAGCCTGATATCAATGTATGAAGCCATAGCGTAGAGAGTTTTAGCACTCCGTCTGTCCCTTGGTTACCTTGGTTACCGTGTTGACCGGGACCCGACTGCGCCTGCACGCACAGGGACGGTGAGGAGGGTGCACCCCACCGTAATTAATACGTGAGCACGGCGAGAGCAGGTCGGGGATCTAATCGCCATACCGAAACGAATGCGCAAGTGCCCAGACGGGTCCTGGTCAACTCGGTAACCACGTACAGCACGGAGCATACGGAGCGCTAAAACTCTATTAGCAGTATTTTCTGCAGCAAAAGCGTGACACATGAAGCGTTACGTACGGGCAGGTAGGTTTTGAAGGTTTCCTCTTTGAGTCCACATGGAAATACCCAAGCATGTAAAATTAAAAGGCATGCCTAGTAGTCATTTAGTGATAAAATCAGCGTCAGATAACACGAAGGCGTCGAACAAGGTTGGGGCAATGATCTTTCCAGGTGCCTTAAAAGAAAGGTTGAGACCAGATCCACATAATTGTCTAATTACTTTAACAGATTAAAGGTTCGAATGCTTGGGCCACGTTCTTAGTTTTGTTTTCGGCCCCTCACGCGAATTTTCTGGCGGGAAATGTGCGTTCGAAAGCACCGTTCAAACCGGCACCGATCGGCTGACGTAACCTGTGACGACACAGGCGCGTCCGCCGGAGGGCTAAATTTTGTGTATCTCTAACAGGTTGTACAACCGCGGGTGGACAAGTTTAATTCGTGGGGTTTTACGCACCAAAGCTACACCTGCGCTATGAAGCGCTCAATAGTTAAGGGCTCCGGATTATTTCTGACCGCCTGCACATCTTTAGCATGCGCTGAAATCTGGACACACGGGCGTTTTGGCTCTTCGGTTCCATCTGAAAAGTGGCCGCCGCGGCCGGGCTCAAAACCGCGTCCTTGGGCTCAGAGCACAATGCCTCAGCCAGTGAGCCACCGCGGCGGGTTCTGGTGGGTAAACAAAAATTACCCCACCTTCCCGCGAGGGGAACCCTGTGGAGATGCGACGCATCTTGCTCACTTCAACCGTTTGCGTTCGGTATCACGTTTACGAAGTTCGCAATCGGCTGCTCGCTTCAATCTTTTGCGTTCATCATCACGTTCACGCCGCTTCGCAGCCTTGTCTTCAGTGGTGCTAGCATTCCTGTTATCACAGTGATCGGTGCTTGTTACGGTTGCGCGGGCGATAGCAGAATTGTTAGGCTCCATTCAACGCATCGATGGAAATCGGAACGCCGGTGCTGGAACGACCGCGGCTATGACGCAACACAATCCAACACAATCCACTTTAATCCAATCCAATCCAATCCAATCTAATCTAATCCAATCCAATCAAAGCCAAGCCAACCCAACCCAATCGAATCCAATCCAATGCCCCTCGCGAGAGAGTGTTCGCTATCGGAGAGGAGAGGGGGTGAGTGGCGGAGAGCGCAGCTCGCGCGGCGAGGAGAATGGGGGAGGGATGTGGACGGACAACAACAACGCCGTATGGAGGGACAAGGCGAGTGAATTAGATGCAGTCGCATCTAAAATGTCTGCATTAACTCCGAAGTGAGTTCGGATGGGATTTGGTTGGGGTAAAGAGAAGAGAATCGTCATACTAAATGGACTGGCGGTTAGCCAGCACCGCGTTCGAGCAGGGTAGAGATTTTAGCTCGGTAACCCTTGTGTGACAACGGTTTGAATTATGTCACGGCTGCACCTCCCTCAAAGCAGCGCCCGTATTGTTAGGACAGCAATGACGCGGGAAAGCGGCAATACTCGGGGGCAAGTTAAGAACCGCAACGGGAGTTGCCGCTGTGCCTCATCACCGCCGCCGAATGTTACTCCGCGCGGCAAAAGTAGTGTGTTACTGGGAGCATTTCGATCATGGCGCGGGCAATTTAAGTGATTTTTTTTTTATAATCTACTGCAGCGGCAACAACAAACTACGTGAGAATATGCATACGACATCACGCATTCCTTTCAAAACACCCGCGCCCGTTGACACCCGGGTCCGTCGCTTAGGCGGAGTGATACTTAACTTGCACCCGAGTATAGTTGGTTTCAAATTATACCCGAAACTTTTGCGCTCACCCACACGGGGACACAAAGGAACGTGTGAGACGAAGTCCAGTGCAGGTTTTCGCGTCCTGACAGGACACTCACCCTAGGGCGCGGCGCTTTCCGTGCCGTGGTCATCAGCCACTCTTACGGCGCCTGACGAGCTTGGGGTGCGCCCGGTCCCTGGCGTCGACGGCACCGTGGTGGGCGCTTTGCTCGGACTCCGGATCGGCCTTCACGGCTTGGACGTTCTGCTGCCCAGGCGCGTCCATGGCAGAGCTATCATCGTCGGCCACTGCACGAGGCGCGGCGTTGGAGAGAAGCGTTTGTGGGGCGCTTGCTGGTCCAGCTAAGCCTAGAGTTTCACACTAACATACACCAGAGGAAAATGTGGCGCTGCAGCTGCGGGCCGTCGTGGGCGCCGCAATTGCAGATAACGACGTGCCTCGCCTACTTGACTTGGCTAGCCAAGTGGCTTATTTTTTGTCCCGAAGCCAAAATCAAGCAAAAAGGGTAGCATCTTGTTCATCGTGCGTGAGCATCCTAAATGACAAGCCGATGACAAACAGATGACCAAATGACAAGCGGATATTTCTGGAGCTTCAAGTACATAATAGTCAAAGAAGTTTGATTGATGTTTTTCAGTCCGCAGCCGGAGGCAGCTTTCCATCCTGTTCATGAACCATGCCAAGGACAAGTGGAACGTGCCTGCCCGGTGCATGACGGCATGTTTAACACTGATATATACTACAGGGAAATCTGTCGCTGCAGTCGCAGGCAGCCGTGGGCGGCGCCATTGCCGCTAGTGACGTTCCTCTCCTACTTGGCTTAGCTTCTTTTTTGTCTTGAAGGCAAAATCAACAAAAAAGGGTTATTTTTTTTCTTGTTCATCGTGCATGAAGCTTCTGCATAATCACTGACAAATTGATCCTTTTGGAGGTTCAATTTTATAATAACAAAACAAATTTGACGAACCTTCTACAGTAATATTGTTGCTTTTTTGCAGCCAGAGGCAACTTTTCAGCCTGTTCATAAGCCATGCCAAGGACAAGTGGAACGTGCCTGTCTGGTACATGACGGAACGCTCACTGAATCATGGCTCGCCTAGACAGTGGCGCCAGATTTTCCCATAGTACATATTAGTATGAAACTCTATGCAGCTAAGATTCTTCGTAAAAATCTGCGTTTGCATGGAGGAATGAGCCCGCCTATAAGAGCTTCGTGTAGCCCAAGATAACAGCTTCGAGAAGAGGTTCGATTACAGTCCAATTTAAGAACTGGACACCACAATCTAAGAGCGTTTTAAATGTGTGGAGAAGTTGAGAAAATTTATTCAGGGGCCGTCTAAGGCCATCTCTATTGCTATCTCTATTGCTTCTAAATAGACCCGTACATCAATTTTATGCGCGTCATTGATTTGTATGGTTTTGTCACAACACTTGGTAATAGTGCGAGGAAGTCAAACTAGTAAGTAATGCAGGCTATGCGAGAAGTTTCACTTTATAGTTTATACGCGTCATTCGCGTGTCTGGCTTTGTTGCATTGGTTGGTCGTAGAGCAAAGAAGCCAAGCTATGCGGAGAAGCTGTAAGCACGTACACTCATCCAGTTGCGTGTCATAAAAATGTTCGTGTCACGCGGCCAAGCCCACTTTGTGCATTCCTACCAAGGTTGCCAGAAAAAAAGCCGGTAAGACGCTTCACCAAGGACTTCGCAGTCACTTCGAAATCTACAAAACACAATTTTATAACCGGCAACGCTTTGACGCATCAGACTTCGTTAAAGGCACCATGAAGACAAAATACATAAAAATACTGGTTGATTACTCTGTCAGAGGAATCGGTAAAACACGGAAGTGAAATGTTCAGCGAAATGTGCAGCTGAGCATGATTTGCGGGTCGGCGGCAGTCTTGTGGCTGTGCTTAGCGAGCGACGTCCTGCTGGCGGGTCGCTTCGGTGAAGGTGTACTGGTTGTCATTTCCGTGACGGATACGACGTCAGTGAAATCTTGCTGTATCCGGCATAAAACAACTTCGTGTTAAAATATAAAACCCAAAAAACGAACAACCCTAACTATTACGGACTCCTTAGTACTAAAGGCCTTTACAGGCCGCTTGCTTCGTTGTACTGGTGTTTCCGTAACAGACATGACGTCAGTGAAATCTTTGTGTATCCCGCTTTCTTGTTAACAGACATATTTTTACCCATTACAATGACACCACTTTTACAGCAGACTGTACAACTAACGGAGATACACGTGAAGCAGTTTCGACTCCCAGGACACTTTCCGGCAACTTTCTGTGACGTCACAGAATCTCGTTTGTTCGATTGGTGGCCGCCGTCCTAAACCACTACCAAGAAACGTGATTGGACGGTTGTACGGGACCTCCCGTTCCGTTTGATTCTATGACTTCAATGCTAACGTGCAGTCATCTTTTTATTTTTTAGTGCTTGTTCGAGCTGAATTTTACGCTTTTAGTGCTGCTTTATGTTTTAGTGATGTTTTTCTGTTCTTAGTACAGTTTTGATGTTTTAGTACTGTTTTTTATGTTTTTAGTGCTGATTTTATGTTTTAGTGCTGTTTATGTTTCTAGTGCTGTTTTTATGTTTTTAGTGCAGTTGTTAGGTTTTTAGTGCTGTTTTTAATGTTTTAGTGCTGACGCGCATTACACCACTCCTCCCCATATTACGTAACTGTAGCGCGAAATTTAAAAAAAATTGCAGTGCTCCGGGGTTTTTTGGGTTAAAAAAGCGTCTTTCCCGGATGGAAGGGAAATGAGCTTGGTACCTTAGGGCACTTCTTTCATGCTAAACAAAGTTCTATTTTGTCTTCATGTCGCCTCTAAATTCACATTGCGGTTTGCGACGGGTCGTATGAGATAGTACGTTGAAACCACCCATTCGTGTATTCGGATGCTCCCTAGTTGGAGCCCATAAAGTGAGTCGACTGCAGTTATTTTCTCCCGGAACTCTTCCGTAATCGCGTGCGATGTCTTACGATTTTCCTCCAGCGGGAAGTCGTGCAGTTTCTTGCCCGATTTGTGCTTCCTGGTCACTGCAAAGGAGGAGGCGGAGAAAAGAACGATGCATTATTCTTCCACACTTCCTGCAGAAAACCTGAATATCAAATCAAAAGCCAAGATGCGTAATCATGTGTAATGGCAGCATTCCGTGTGGTAAAACTAAGACCATCGTGTTAACGCACATTGCGATTGAGTGATTCATGATGTTTAACGTGCCGAAGCTATCGCCTGGGCCAAGAGGCACCCTAAACATAAGCCTAACAGTTAGGCCTGTTTAGGGTTAGCGTTTAATAGCCCTAACTTTCAGTTTAAGGTCCCGCAAACAAGTGTAACACATTGCTCACTAAGCAGCGGGTAACGGTACACGAAGTTGCGCCGTAGTGTAGGGCTCCGCATAAATTTCGACTACCTGGGAATCTTTAACGTGCGCCTAAATCTCGACACAGGGGCGTTTTCGCCTTTCGCCAAGAGAAATCGTTAGAAATATCGACGACTTTTTTACGTGGTCGAAGGATTGACTTGGAACCATTTTGTCCGGGTTTCCACTTGGGACCGTATTATCCGGGGCCATTTTGTCCTACACCCGTACCCGGGTGACCAAAAGTAACCTGTGACTAGCTCAAACGCAGCCTCACCTGCTGTCGCTTAGAACCACCGTTTCAATTTTGACGTGTGAAAATTGTTTCGGTATAATTTTTTAGTATTCAGCCCGTAATGCGTGGCGACCCCTATCTGGACCCGGAATATAAGTTTTTTTTTTTCTCGCAGTGTTTCTCCAGACATCAAATTCACTTCTTTTGTGTTATTGAATGGTCGTGTGCACAATTTGCCGCAGTATGATACCGTATTTGTCATCTTTATATGCTAGTACAGCTCAATGTATTGGTGCAGTTGCAACCGAGTAAGCAAGACAGCATCGCTGACTCTGGGCTGGCTGACCTAAAACTACGATCAATGAATAGATTTTTTCAGCGTTTTTTCTTTCTTCTTCTATTGCTGTGCACTTAGTGCAGCTCTTCATTTAACTACTTTTGTCTTCTCTTTCTTTCCCTTAAATCTGGCTAACTGGTGACGCGTATGTTATACCCCTGCTGCACGAGCGTTTCGAAGGCGTTTGAGTCGAATGTCGTTTGGTTCAAATGACTTCTTTGAGCTGCTACACGACGTTTTAAAGATATAGTCTTTCTTGGGCTACTTAAACCCAGAAATTTTGGTCTGTCTGTATGTCTGTATGTCTGTCTGTCTGTCTGTCTGTGACTCGATTCAGCCACCCGGCCAAAGCAAAACAATGCCTGCGCAATAGTCTTATATAGTCACAGCTAAATGTGCCCGTCTATGTCCGGTGTAATGTTCATACTTGTCAACATTGTTGAAGAAGAACAAGACATTACTTACGCAAATATGAGACAACAAATCAATACAGAAGTGATATTTGCAGGAAACCTTTATAACAAAATCAAACATGCTTGCTTTGCGAAATTAAATACTTCATCAACTGCAGAAAAAGAATTCACTCCGCCGTCGCCTGCTGTCGCCCGCGCTAGCTTCTGGCGCCATTTTAAGAATCAAACCGGCAACAGTTACGCAAGGTTCCACTAGATAGGTTCCACGAGGTGGCCCGCTAGGGGGCTATGGAGTCATAACCTACTCCACATGAGCTCTCGCTTTTGCTGCTTTTCATGCGGAAAAAGCCATTCACCTTTCTCAGTTGTGCATCAAGAACACCGGCAAGTCACAAGGAATCTCCCGTGGCCCGTTTGCCGCAGTGAGTGCATTTTACGCCAAGATTTCAGGCTGTTTAAACATCGCGCATCAGGCTAGCCTCACGAGAGACTTCCGAGGCCGGCGAAGGAGAGCGCCTCGAGGAGCCAGTAGCACATGCCCGCACCACGCGCATGAGCAGTAGCGCGAGCTCTCATCGGCAAGCTGCGGCTGCCCAAGAGCTCCACGAGCCGGTCCAGCCGCAGCTGCTCGTCGCCGACGCAAGCTCGGAGATGCCTGCGTACGTGGCGGGGCCCCGGCAGCCATGGATACGAGTTCGGCGCCGGACCAGCAGCCCATATTGGACCGCAGTTCGGGCCGCACGGCAATTGCTGTCCCGGAGCGGAGGAAGAAAGCGCACCGGAGAATCAAGCCGGCTGGGTCTTGGCGACTCAGCGTGGAAGGCGATCACCGAAGGCGAGCACCGAAGCTTCGCAGCAAGCTTCAAACAAGCCCGTCACCGGTAACAAGACTTTTCAACCAACGAGGGCCCAGTTTGCCCGTAGAGTGAACGCAACCATCGAGAAGGCAGCACGTATGCCTAACAACATGGCACGCAGCGAGTTCAAGATCGTGGTTAGGCCTCGCGGCGGGCTGATCATCGGCAAGACCAAGCCAACGGAGCTTATGAGCGCCATTGCTAGGGCTGCCGGAGTGGAAATGCAAGCTTTTGCGGAGGACATTGCCTGTCCCAACATCGCTCAAAACATCGTTGTGATGAGCACCCCGAACGAAGAGCGGGCCCAGCGCTACTCGGTGATTCCGGCCATCACCATAGGAGATCAAGGCTTTGAAGTGTTCGCGTATCACGCAGCACCGGAGAACACAGCCAAGGGTGTGATTCGAAACATTTCCATCAACGACACCCCCGAGGACATACGCCGGTATGTACTCAACATTTCAATACTACGGCGATTGACGCTCACCGAATTGGCAACTCGGAAGCGGTCATCGTGCTGTTTCAAGGCAACAAGGTCCCGTCATACATAAAGTACGCGGGAGTGCTGATCCGGTGCTATCTGTACCGACAGCACAGAGAAGTCTGCAGAACGTGCGGGCAAATTGGACACCGAAAAGATGTCTGCCCGTACCCAAACGCCCGAGTGTGTTTCGCCTGTGGCAAGCACAACCCGGGGCACAATCACGAAGAGGAGTGCAAACCGCACTTAAACTCTGCGGAGGCCCTCACCCAACGGGCACGAAAAATTGCAAGAACAAATTCAAGACGCCGTATCTAGTCAAGAAACGGCAATGGAACCGCAAAGTGGCAGAAGAGGCGAAAGCTAAGCCTCAGCCCGCCATGAAAGTCAGGCTTTCTAGAAAGGACGAATTCCCCGAACTCGCTCCTCTCGGAAACCACCAACGTCAGCAGCGGAGCCGCAGCAGAACGCCAGCCGCTGCTGTTGCTACCCGCAACGCGGCGAACCGCGATAGGACGAGAAGCCGATCGCGTGATGGTGTGACGCGAGCCAACACGTCATGGGTCGCGGTGGCGGCAGCGGGCGGCGGCGCCAAGAAGAAGGCGCGCTCCACTCAAGGAGTACAAGAGGACCTCAGAACGAGATCCAACAATTGAAGAAAATGGTGCGAGAACAGCAGGACGTGATCGCCAAGTTGACCAAGCAACTAGAAGAAATCCTGCATACAGGAAACAAGCCACAGCAACAACACCATGGGTCCAAGGGAGGTACCCCAACCTCCATCCCTCACGCCGAAACACCTGCAACAGCAACAACCAGAGAACAAGCCCGCCACCCCAGAGGAAGCGAGCGAAGAGTCTCTGAACATGGAAGACGAAGCCGACAGGATCTCTTCGGTATCGTCCCCAACAACACAGACTACGAGTACACCGTGCAGCATCGGCTGTGCGGTCCGCATTCGACGTATCACAGAACGCGTAGACAGGCTCGAGAAACGCGTGGACGCTCTCGAACACAGAATGAATGCCAGATTCGACCGGCTGGAGAAGTTCCTGTTCGAGAAACTCGGAGCTCCCTCTGCAGCCACCGGCAACCACGGCAACAACGGAACGCAACAACAAAACCATGCCCACCCCAACCAAGACAAGCCTAAAGATCTGGCACTGGAACGCCAATGGCTTCCAGTGCCGAAGAGCCGTACTACAGCAACACCTGAGGTCCATGGAATCTCCCCCTGACATTATCATGGTCCAAGAAACACACACGGAGCAAGCACCAACCTTGCCGGATACCGCACACACGCCAGCCCTCCCAGCGCACGGGAATGCGGCAAGGGAGCAGCACAGGGGGTCTGCACCTTTGTCCGCAAGGGGATCACATTCATAAAGCACGAACACTTTCTCGGCCGCAGCACGGCAATCGAGCTCTGCGCGACGAGGTGGTGATTGGCAAGAAGAAGACTGAAACCATGCTCTTCATCAACACCTACAGCAACCCGCAACACAGGCAACAGAAATTCAAAGCCCTGTTTCATAAAGCACTGAAGACGGCCCCCAGCGACACGATAGTGATCGGCGGGGACTTTAATGCGCAGCACAAGGAACTCGGATATGGCATCACGGCAGCCAAGGGAAGGGACCTGTTGGACGATGCGACGGACGCGGGCTTCATCCTGCTCACCGACCCGGCCAACCCCTCCCGCATCGGCACATCGGTTGCCCGGGACACCAACCCTGACCTCGCATTTGTGCGGCTGCCAGATGGCAGACCCGTGCAGTGGAGGAACACGGGCCACAACCTGGGCAGCGACCACCACATTATCGAGGTAGAGATCCCCACCCTGGCAAAGGGAGGCATTGGCTACCAGAAAATCAAACACAGGCTAACGGATTGGCACCGGTTTCGCGAAACGAGCCTGGGCACCCAAATCACGGACATTGAAGACTGGGCGGAGAGGCTGGTAGAGGGAACTTCGCAGGCTACCACAGAGGTGGAAACGGAAGAACCATTCAGCGTATGGACCCTCGCCTCGCTCACATGATCGAGGCGAGACAAGCATTACAGAAGAGATGGAAGCGGCAGAGGCACAACCGCAACCTCAGAAAGAGGGTAGCGGAGCTGAACCGCAGCATCGAAAAATACAGCAGGCAGCTCTGCGCTCAACAATGGAACGCCATCTGCAATGAAGCGGACGGGCAGTTACACGCTGGCCGAACGTGGAAGCTGCTCAGGCACCTGATGGACGAATCCAAGAGCAAAAACTACCAACAGCACAGACTCTCACAGATTGTCTACGCTACCACCAAGCAACTCGGAGAAGAGATGATGTGTAAACGCTTGAACGAGCGTTACCTCCCCAGCACCCCGAGCGAAACGCACATAGACTACCAGGGACCGTTTTTTGTACTTTTCTGTGTCATTTCAGTCCATAAATTAAAGGTTATCGATGGGGCCCAAAAAACAAAAAAAAAGTGCTCGCTCTTTCCCTCCGACCCGGGTCCGGGTTATCTTTTATACGGCGGAAACTTGGCGGCACTTCTCGTCTGGCTTATCTTACGCCATTCCTAGTTTGGTTTGACGCCGCTCCCGCAGTCGTGGCCGAGTGGTTAAGGCGATGGACTCGAAATCCATTGGGGTCTCCCCGCACAGGTTCGAATCCTGTCGGCTGCGTAACATTTTTTTTTTTTCATCGTACCGTTGCTTGAAGCAGTACTCCCACCGCTCGCAAATCGGGGCTTTTCGCTTCCTCCAAGCGAGACCAATAATGATCAACAACTAAAGACACGTAGCTGGAGAGGTGTTAGCTGGTTTTCCACGCTTAGGGAAAGTTTTAAACTTTTAGTTCCCTTTAGCACTTCTGCTGTGTCCCTTCTGTTATAATCGGTGTTGGAATGTTTCGGTTTTGAAATGTTAGGTGTCGCGGTATTGGTTTTATTACTGATTGGTTTTGCTACGGTATTGTTTCTGAGGCAGGCAAAAAAAAAAAAAACCCGAAAAGGAAGAAAAAAAGCTAATATGAATCCTTTTTTCTCTTCTATAACGACTGATGTTTGGCCGATCCCCTGATTGGGTATGTAACAACACAGCAAGCAGCAGCACAACAATCAAGCAGCACAGCAACAGCAACAACACACCAATTTTTGTTGCTGTTCCTCGTTCAATATTCCCGTTCCCGTCAAATGGTCCCCCCCAACCATTATAAATTATCCCTAGTGGAAACCCGGACGAAATGGCCCCAAGTCAGCTTGAAGCATGTGTCAGCTTGAATTGTGCTGCAAATTATCGCGGTTAATCATTTCACCCGCATTAGTAGGTAATTGACGGCATGTTTCATTGTAGTTATCGTTTATTATTATTATTTTCATGCCGCACTAGCCGGAATAAGGCCTGTTCGTCACATGGTGTTTTGGCATGGCGTTTTGGCAGGATGTGTAACAGCGCATTTTAACACTTCGCCCAATATAGCGACACCATGAATGACCTTCTGAAAAAGTGGCCCACACGAACACGTTCCCACATTAAAAATTGCTTTCCCGTTAGAAAATTCTGACTTTATTTCTGTGCACTATAAGACTGGCTATGCCTAACCGGTAAGTTTATTTCCGCGGTCTTGCTCCTAACGCTACATGAAAAGGCATACGGCCCGTTCGTCACGTGGCGGTTCGTGATAGGTTGGCCGGTAATAGGCCGGATTGATTGTAGGGTTTAACGCGCCGACGCAACGCAGGCGATGAGGCGCGCCGTAGTGGAGGGCTCCGGATTAATTTTGACCACCTGGGGATCTTTATCGTGCGCCGAAATCTCGTACACACGGGCGTTTTTGCTTTTCGCCTCCATCAGAAAAGCGGCCGCCGCGGCCGGGAATCGAACCCGCGACCTCGTGCTCAGCAGCGCAACGCCTCAGCCACTGAGCCACCGCGGCGGGTAATAGGCCGGAAATCGGGGAATAATAGTGACGGGATGATTCGTCACGTGGGCCTTTCGGTGCAAAGTAACCTGATTGTTATTTTGTATTGACGTCAGTAAAGGGAAAGCGGAAAAGGTCCAACCACAGAGGGGCGCGGGCAGAGAGGCAGGTGAAGTTGCGCAAGAAGGTGCTGATATCATAGAAGAAACAAGAGGGTTGATGATGGGGATGATGATGATTGCTAGTGGTATCCCCCTTGTGGCGGGGTGACCACGTGCCATCTCACAAAAAAAGACTAATACAGTTATACATGGATATACTATAACGAAGTTGACACAAATTCGCAATTTTTCGTTACAAGCAGGTTTTCGTTACATGCAGGTTTCGAGTAAAGCCTCGCAGTGAATGAAGCAGAAACGATACCAAAACGCTAACATCAGTGATGTTGAACTCAACTTTCAAGGATTTATTCCACAGTGAAACACTGCGTGATTTACGCCTGTTGCTTTCCCGTGAACTTGGCCACTACACGACACTGCAAAGAAGCAGGATAACTTACCCGTGCATTCACAAACGTAATTTAAGCAGCACTTTTGCCTTTTGACAGTTTCGGTGCCTTAACCAGTTTCAAGGACCAAACTTGTGCTAAAAGGGAACCTTTTCGCGAACTTGATCCTCTATTGCCCGTTCTACATGGGGCGAATTTCGCCTGCGAATTCGCAGTTGCGGCGCCGCCCGTGCGGCAAAACGATTTATTTTCCTATTTTCACTTATGCGACATATTGCCAAATGCTAAGCGGCGCTCAAAAGAGAAGTTCGACTCTTCCAGACATTTGGAAATTCGCCACACGACAACGAGAATAGGTCGTTTTGGTGCAAGCGGCTCCGCAGCTGCGAATTCGCAGCCGAAATTCGCCCCATGTAGAACGGGCTTTTGCCGCACTAAAAATTGTTGAGAGGTTACTAGCTGGTACACTGTACCGGGCGGCAACGTTATTCTTTCTTGCCGGCCGAGACGGAATTTAAAATTGCGAGCTTGTCTTGTATACAAAAAAAGGTTTCGTTTTTTGGCACCAGAACTCATCACCGACGAACCGACACCACAGATATAGCAGTGGAGAAGCGCGACTACACGCCGTCAGGCAGCCCTAGTACCTAGCCGAAACCGCACTGACAGTGGAAGAGGGTGGTAGTTTGCGGTGCGGGCAAAGTTCGCTAAATTAGTTCGATTCTCCGGCCGATTTATAAGAAAAACTGCGAAAAACAATGACTCATCAGCGTAGGGAATTCGTTACATCAAGGTTAAACGTCGCAACGCCTTCGTTACACATAGGTCGCAAACGCATGGGTTTCAATGGGGCTGGCAATGGGGAATTGAAAAACTTCGTTAAATCCAGTAATTCGTTACGTAGAGATTCGTTACATCCAGGTTTAACTGTATACCTATGCTTTATACTCTTCGTTTAATACTAGCGATGTTCTTAGGGCAGGCACAAAATACGGAAGTATTTTATAAGGCACAAAGTACTTATTTATAAGGCACAAAATACATACTTTTTCCCTGTTACAGCTGGTAACTGTCCTAGGCAATATTCCCCTCTCTGCTTTTCGTCCACAAGCATTCTAATCTCCTATTCGTCCCCTCGACAGCCTTGAAGTTAGCTTCCTCTGTCATACCCTTAAATCTTAGGGCTTCTGAAAGCCGAATATGTCCATCATGTAGATTTGGATGGATACCATCACATTCTAACCCTATGTGCCGCATAGTTTGTTTCTTTTGCGCAGACCACGCACACCCCATCGTTGTGCATACTTTCCCACAAAGCTCTTAGTTCGCAAGCAACCTTCTCTAGCCTCAAAAAGCAAAACACTGCCCTTGAAATTGTCCTAGAAATTTTCATTTCTGATGTCCAGGATTATTCCTGTATTAAAGGGGTCCTGAAATACCTTCCGCCGATGCATGGATGTACATGTACCCAAATAAAGCAATGTATTTGCAATCTCCTCCCGCAAGAATTTTGTTAAAGCGATGAGTATTAGCTGAGAAATCGTAAATCAAAAACCGCGCATTATCGTCGCTCCGCGTTTCCTCCTCCTTTCGACTTACTCTCCGCTGTTGACGGCGCGCCAGCCTTGCCTCCCATGATGCTGCGCTCCGCAGCGGTGACGTACTTCCGCTATTGCGCTGCTCAGACTGTCGTCTGCTACGGGCAAGCTTTGTTGACACCATGAATCCCGCACTCCGTTCAAGGCTGGAAAAGCGAAAGAAAAATCTGGCCGCATGTGTGCGGCGGCCTGGCCTTGCCCTTTCGCGGTGTTCGTTGGTGCAGTTGCTATCGGTGGCACGTGACTTTTTATCGGCGGCGAACTCGCAGCCGTACGGGGAAGATCGTGCGCTCGTTCCCTTTGATGCACCGACACTGTTTATCCAAAAAGTGCCGTATCAGATGTGGCCCCGCTGGTGCCGGGTCTTATTTTGCGGCGGTCGTAATTCCTGCCGGCGGCATGTTAAAAAGACATTTTAAATCGATGCAGAACCCGTGCACAAAACCCTTCAATCATGTGACCAGTTCAGCTTGGGGCGACGCGTGGTGGAGAGCGGCAACGTTGGCAAAACATGCTCCACCGCGGCTCTGAGCTTTCTAGCGCTGGAGCGAGCGCCATTTCTTTGAGAATCTCAAAAAATCGGTTGCCTTGACAACAAGGCACAAACCACTGTAGAACTCAGTTACGGTTGCGTGTTCCCGGTTCAGCTCGGGACCCCACCTCGCGACATGTGGGCACTGCAGGCGTACCACTCACTCCCATTGAGAAGTGCGAGATGCGTTTGACATTACAGGAGGCGATGGTGTGTGTGTGTTGTGGACGTCTTTGTTTCGCGATGCAATGCGACGTTGTGCTTCTGCTGGTGGATAGTGCTTCCCATGTTCTGGATTATCGTTCTCGAGCGACGTACGACTCAACTTCGCATGGGGTATGTGCAGTGCGCGTGGCTAAAAGCCATCTGGGCTTGTGCGCCGGAGTTAAGTGACTTGCTGTTCGTCCCCGCATACCGCGCGCGAGGTGAGTGCCGAATTTACGACGGGCAGGAGGAAGCAACCCATCGTCTTTCAATCGCGGTTCAGACTTGCAACGCATGTTGTGACGTTGTGTTCGTTCGAAACCCATCTCTGGATTGTTTTGAAATAGAATAAAATGTATGCGTCAAACCCGGGCATTCGGCTCTGGGCGTTCTCTGCGATTGCACGAAAGAAGTGCCACGGGGCTTCAACGCTTTCTTTACGGAACGTACTCAGGTAAGGCAATATCCATGTCGTGTTATGGCCGTGCTGCATTTAATACAAACGGTTAAACGTTTGTTTACACTTGTTTCGTTTGTCGTAAAATGTCCAAGCACTCCGGCACTCCGCCGGCAGATCAGCCGGCGAGCCGACGCTGAGCAGACGACTCATCTCTTGCCGGAAGTGCGTGAAAAAGCCGCCCAATAGCAGGATGTCTAGCTCATGACGAACATCTGGGAATCGATGATGTAGACATGTGAAGATGGCGGCGTCCAAAAACACGAAGGAAAGGGTGAGAAAAAAGCGACAAACTTTGCAACAAAAGTGTGAGCTTTCCGCTGCGCGTAAAAGAGTAATACTTGGCACAGATGACGTTGACGACCCAATCTAACGATTGCGCTAGTTCATTTAGTGTGCTCAGAACGCCTTTCAGGGCCCCTTTAATCCTGGACATCAAAATCGAAAGTCTCTTTGTTTGAAGCAGGAAGCGTTCCAGCGCGAGGCGTAAACGAGTGTCCCGGTGTTTTAGTACCGTGAGTGCATGAGACGATGGATACGATGACGACGACATGAGACGCCGACAGCCCGATCCCTAAGGGACTTCGCCCCTAGAAGACGTCTTCTTGAAGTGCAATCATAAGCCATTCCGCGTTCATTTATAAGAGGTGTTAATATTAATGTCTAAGACTGCGGTAGCATTTACGACTACTACAAAATATTTTCTTGAGTACATGCCGGCACACTGTAACCGAATATGAACGCTTTCGGATCGCGGTTCATCGTATCTCACACAAGTCTATATTCAGTCTCTTGAAATAATAAAAAATATAAAAATAAACTGGGAATTTTAAACGAGATTTGTTTTCGCGCTCCCATGACGAAGTTTCCGGTGTGACGAACTTCCATATGACGAATGATCTTATGTGACCAAATGGCCTATTAGAAATCCGCCTATGCCAAAACGCCACGTGACGAACGGGCCCACAGCCGCATGAAAGCATGCAGTAGTATGTGCATGATGAATGCATTGCCATCGTGCTGCTTCTTCTTTTAACACCTTGAAACTTCAAAAAATAAGGCTAAAACATTGGCAAGAATCTTCGGTATTCATCAATAACCAAAAATAGAAATAGTTACAAATATCGATGACTTTTTAAGTGGTCGAAAGATTGACTTGGGAGTCGGGACCATTTTGTCTGGGTTTCCACTTGGGACCGCATTGTCCGGGGCCATTTCGTCCTACACCCGTACCCAGGTGACCAAAAGTAACCTGGGACCGTAGCTCAACCCAGGCTCGCCTGCTGTCGGTTAGGACCACCGTTTCAATTTTGATGTGTGAAAATTGTTTTCGGTATAATTTTTTTAGTATTCAGCACGCGTAATGCGTGGCTACCCCTTTCTGGACCCGGAATATAAGTTTTTTTTTTCGCAGTGTTTCTCCAGACTTCTAATTCACTTCCTTTCTGTTATTGAATGGTCGTGTGCACAATTTGGCGCAGTGTGATCGGTCTTTGTCATCATTATATGCTATTACAGCTTGGTGCAGTTGCAACCGAGTAAGCAATTGAGGCAGCATCGTTGACTCTGGGCTGGCTGACCTAAAACTACGATCAATGAAAAGATTGTTTTCAGCGTTCTTTTTCTTTCTTCCGAATGCTGTGCAATTAGTGCAGCTCTTCATTTAACTACTTTTGTCTTCTTTCTTTCCCTTAAATCTGACTAACTAATTACGTATGTTAGATGCTCCAGTGCTTAGGGTTGCCACCTTTCCCCGAAGAAAAAACCGGACCATCGGGGGGGGGGCGTGGTATGTAGAAGATTGAATGGGTGTTGAAAAAAAGAGGCCACGTTTTTTTTTAATTGAGATGTAATGCCATTTCTTGGAGCGTTTTCCTACAGAGAAATCAACATAACGTTTGCACTGAAGGTGATTGAGATTTTAGTTATTGCTCTGAATGTGCTGCACTTTAAAAGTGACCGCACTTGCTGATCGGGCGACGGAATTCTGTTGTGTTGTTTGGTCCTCTTTCCATTGGTCCTCTTTCCATGTGTTGTTTGGTCCTCTTTCCTTTGGTCCTCTTCCATCGCAGGAATCGCGCCCGGCCGCGTATTTTCTCTGCTAGAGTCTTTGCACAGCTTGTCGACACATATTTGTTGTCGTGGTTGCTCTATTTACGCTTACAAAAGACCAAAAAGAATAACCGCAACACGATCGGCAAAAAACCGGCCAATGTCGGCCGGTTTTAGATACAGACCGGCAACCGGCCCGCTGTCAAAAAAAAAAAAAAAAAACTAAAGCGTGGCAAACTTCGCATGGCGACGGAGTGAAACATCCCCCTCGCGAGGGGCACGATCAAATGCAGAGCATTTCCGGGGGGCGCACGACGTTAAGTAGTTTGCGTTACGTTAATGTTGTTGCACGTGTGGCAACTGCTGACGAGAGAGCGCTCGTAAGCAGTAAAATTGGCAGCCTCGGCGCACGTTGAGTCCGAGAGAGCGGAGAGAGTGTCCCTGAAACGTGCCTGGGCGCGCTATCGAATGTTGATCGCGCCGATAGCGAAACGTCTGAGCCGGGCATGTCGAGGCGAGCGATGCGGACAACTACGGACGCCAAGAACGGGTGAGATCGTGAGTTAAAGAAATGCTCTGCATTTAAAACCGGTCGGGCCGGTCCAAAACCGGTCAGGTGGCAACCATACCAGTGCTTCAGGTGTGGATTCTAAGCCAGAACGGCATTTTCGGATTATGGGAGATCTAATGCCCAGAAGCTACACGTGGGCGATGAGGCGCGCCATAGTTGTGGGTTCCGGATTAATTTAGACCACCTGGAGATCTTTAACGGCGCCTAAATCTCAAACTCACGAGCTTTTTCGCCTTCCGCCCCCATCAGAAAAGCGGCCGCCGCGGACGGGAATTGAATCCGCGTCCTCGGGCTCAGCAGCACAACGCCTTAGCCACCGCGGCGGGTACTGCGCGTTCTGATATCACGTTCCCTGTAATTATCAGCATTCGTTTTCCTTTGAATTTATCTTCTCCGTTTCTTTGACTGATTGATTGGTTGTCCATTGATTGATTGTAGGGTTTAACGCGCCGACGCAACGCAGGCGATGAGGCGCGCAGTAGTGGAGGGCTGTTCCGGATTAATTCTGACCACCTGGTGATCTTTAACGTGCGCCGAAATCTCGTACACACGGGTGTTGTTTCTTTTCGCCTCCATCAGAAAGCGGCCGCCGCAGCCACGAACCGAGCCCGCGACCTCGTGCTCTTGTCTGCTGATTATTGACCTGAGGTCGACGGCTTGGCGAAGCCTTTGCGGTCGCTACCGGAGCCATCGCCGCAGCCGTAGACTGACAAATTGTAAATAAACGAACATGTAATCATGTTGAAATCTAAGGTTTGACGAAAACTCGTCTGGTCGGGTGAAAGATACATAGTTGAAGAAAGTGGTTATCGCCGACGAAAGGCTTAGTTAAAAAAGCTAAAAGACATATTCGGCTTCCATACGGAAGCCTTGTTCTTGTTCCTTCCGTATGGAAGCCGAAACGTCTTTTTAGCCTTTTTAACTAAGCCTTTGGTCGGCGATAACCACTTTCTTCAACTATGTACAGTCGGTAAAACGCTTGTCTATAACAGCGATTTCAACTTCAACCGGCTACATGAGAAAACTGCCGAAACATACTCGTTCCAAACATGTCGGAGGCAAAAGCCAAGGGCTAAGACTTCAGAATTCCGCAGTAGTTTTATTCAAATCCCGCACCGGCGGGGCAGGATAGGGCTGGGAGTACGAAAGCTGTGTTATAGACAAGCCTTTTACCGGCTGTACGTAATCATGTTGAAATCACGCAAGTCCCAATAAAAACATACCATTGGCTTTGGCGACTATTGAAGGCCCGGTGTGTTCCCCAGGGATGCTGCGGTTGTCTACAAGCGTGACTGAGCATTCAGTGAGGCAAAAAATGACGCGCAGTGAATGAGTTGGAATTGGTTATAATTTAAACTTTTTTTTTTTTTCAGTTCCTGATCAGCTGGCACTCGGAAGCGCTGACGAAGCCGCTGGCCCCTCTTTTGCTTTTTTGGGAAGTGTCTTCTGCGGAACGCCCGTCCGACTCGCTTCGGCCAGACGAGACACCACCTGTCGGAAAGAACAAAACATGGCTGAAACTTCCAACTGCAAAGTGCCAAATAAATGCTTAGGCCTCCCTCCAACGCACTGAGCCACTTCAAAGTGGGCTTTGCTACTATAGATATTGCATTTTTGTGAAGAAATTTTTTTCAGGTGCTGTATAAGCTCGTGCACTGTATAAGCTCGTGCATTGTCCTCGTGCATTCTTTGTCCTTCGTCTTTTTGCGCTCTACATCTTTTGAATATGATCTACCAACTAGCCCAACAACGTACTTTACTAGTATGAGCTTGGTACGAAGGCCACAAAGCCTTTTATAAGATACTAGGCGACTCTCGATAAATTAAAATCGCTGAACTGTAATTTTCTCTTAACCTCCCGGAAAATTTACACGCCATTCAATGTAAGAAATCGCTACATCATTGGAAGCTAAAACTCATTATATGGGTTAATTGGATAAAAGTAATCGAGGGGGCCGTCGTGGCCGTCAAAATCGGTGCCGCGTTATGCGCTGATGACGCCATCGCGACTAAAAAGCGCCGTGTGAGCGGTTTGCGTGGTGCACGTTTCAGTCTACGCTTCAGCGAAGTCTCGGCTATCATGGCAATTCGTGCCATGCACTCGACGTGTGACGAATGTCGAGGTTCTGAACGAAATCAACCAGAGAGACGTGTTGCGTGCCAGTGACAATGCTATTCTTGTGCATTATTTACTTGGAAGTTCGGTTAATTCAAAGTCTTTTTTTTTGCAGTCCCCGTGGCTTTCGTATTACCGGTAGTCGGTACACTCTAGAACCCATGAACCCTTATGAAGGGCTGTAACCGCAACCGTTCATAATTGTTTCACCACCGTAATATTTTGCTGACAACGGGATTCTCCAGCGGCAATTTAAAAGTCCAATATATATATAAAAAAAGTGGCCGCGTATCTGCTCCTTTCGTTGCAAATGTCGACAAGACGATAGTCTTGCTCAAGTCAGTTTATTCAAGTCAGTTTGCTCAAGTCAGTTTAGTTTACCGCGTTCCACTGCTCCAGGCCGGGTGCCTCGATGCCAGCGCAACCGTACGGCGCAGACGCGCGTGAATCGAGGCGCCCTACTGCATCGTTTATAGAACCACGTTGCCCCACTCCACGTGCGTTCCAAGCAGACCATGGAACCTATCTAGTGGAACCTTTCGTAACTGTTGCCGCTTGATTTTTTAAAATGCCGGAAGAAGCTATAGTTGCGCGGGCGACAGAAGGCGGTGGAGTTATTTTTTTTCTGCAGTGGATGTAGTATTTTATTTCGCAAAAATCAAGCATCTATTAATTTTTTGATAAAGGAACACTGCAAATATTACTTGCGCATTGATTTTCTGCCTTATATTTGCGTAATGTCTTGTTCTTGTACAACAATGTTGACAAGTATGAACATATAAACCGGTACTTAGACGTTTATATTTGGTTTTGGGTACATAAGACTATTGCGCAGATTTTGTTTCACTTTGGTCGGGTGGCTGAATCGTGTCACAGACGGGCAGACAGACAGACAGACAGACATACAGAGAGACCGAAATTTCTGGGTTTAAGTAGCACAAGAAGGACTATCGTCTAAAGGCCTCCCACTACATTCCTCAAAATCCTATGCCTACTCTACGAATCGCTATATAGCAAGCCCCCTGGAGACGGCTTTACCGCTGAACGTAAGTGCGTTACTCGAACTTCAGGAACAATATAATGAGCCTGATATCAATGTATGAAGCCGTAGCGTAGAGAGTTTTAGCACTCCGTCTGTTCCTTGGTTACGTTGGTTACCGTCTTGACCGGGACCCGACTGCGCCTGCGCGCACATGTCACGGCGAGGAGGGTGCACCCCACCGTAATTAGTACGTGAGCACGGCGAGAGCAGGTCGGGGATCTAATCGCCATACCGAAACGAATGCGCAAGTGCCCAGACGGTTCCCGGTCAACACGGTAACCACGTATAACATGGAGCATGCGGCGAGCTAAAACTATTTGCAGCATTTTCTGCTGCAAAAGCGTGACACATGAAGCGTTACGTACGGGCAGGCAGATTTTGCAGGTTTCCTCTTTGAGTTCACATAGAAATACTCAAGCATGTAAAATTACAAGGCATGCCTAGTCGCCATTTAGTGATAAAACCAGCGTAAGATAACACGAAGGCGTCGACCAAGGTTGGGGCAATGATCTTTCCAGGTTGCCTTAAAAGAAAGGTTGAGACCAGATCCACATAGTTGTCTAATTACTTTAACAGATTAAAATTTCGAATGCTTGTGCCACGTTCTTAGTTTTGTTTTCGGCCTCTCGCGCTAATTTTCTGGCGGGAAATGTGCGTTCGAAAGCACTGTTTAAACCGGTACCTATTGGCTGACGTAACCTGTGACGACACAGGCGAGTCCACCGGAGGGCTTACAACCGCGGGTGGACACGTTTAATTCGTGCGCTATGAAGCGCGCCATAGTGAAGGGCTCCGGATTATTTATGACCGCCTGCAAATCTTTAGCATACGCTGAAATCTGGACACACGGGCGTTTTGGCTGTTCGGCTCCATCTGAAAAGCGGCCGCCGCAGCCAGGCGCAAACCCGCGTCCTTGGGCTCAGAGCACAATGCATCAGCCAGTGAGCCACCTTGGCGGATGCTGATGGGTAAACAATGTCTGCATTAACCCCGAAGCGAGTTCGGATGGGGTTTGGTTGGGGTAGAGAGAAGGGAATCCTCATAAATGGATGGGCAGTTACCCAGCACCGCGTTCGAGCAGGGTAGAGATTTCCGCTCGGTAACCCTTGTATGACAACGGTTTGAGAAGCGTCATGGCTGCGTCTCACTCAAAGTAGCGCCCGTGTTGTTAGGACAGCAATGACATGGAAAGGAAGCTGTAATCGGGTGGAAAGTAAGAACGGCAACGGGAGTTTCCGCTGTGCCTCATCACCGCAGTCGGATGTTACTCCGCGCGGCAAAAGTAGTGCGTTACTGGTAGTATTTCGATCATGGCACGGGCAATTTAAGGATTTTTTATAAACTACTGCAGCGGCGACAACAAACTACGTGGGAATATGCAGACGACATAACGCATTCCTTTCAAAACGCGCGCGCCCGTTGACACCCGGGTCCGTCGCTTAGGCGGAGTGATACTTAACTTGCACCCGAGTATAGTTGGTTTCAAATTATAGCCGAAACTTTTGCGCTCACCCAAACGGGGACACAAAGGAACGTGTGAGACGAAGTCTAGCGCAGGTTTTCGCGTCCTGACAGGACACTCACCCCAGGGCGCGGCGCTTTCCGTGCCGTGGTCATCAGCCGCTCTTACGGCGCCTGACGAGCTTGGCGTGCGCCCGGTCCCTGGCCTCGGCGGCACCGTGGTGGGCGCTTTGCTCGGACTCCGGATCGGCCTTCACGGCTTGCACGTTCTGCTGCCCAGGCGCGTCCATGGCAGAGCTATCATCGTCGGCCACTGCACGGGGCGCGGCGTCGGAGAGAAGCGTTTGTGGGGCGCTTGCTGGTCCAACTAAGCATAGAGTTTCACACTAACATACACCAGAGAAAAATGTGGCGCTGCAATTGCGGGCCGTCGTGGGCGCCGCAATTGCAGATAGCGACGTTCCTCGCCTACTTGACTTGGCTAGCCAAGTGGCTTCTTTTTTTGTCTCGAAGCCAAAATCAAGCAAAAAGGGTAGCATCTTCGTCTTGTTCATCGTGCGTGAACATCCTAAATGACAAGCAGATGACAAGCAGATGACAAGCAGATGACCAGCAGATGACCAAATGACAAGCGGTTCTTTCTGGAGCTTGAAGTACATAATAGTCAAACAAGTTTGATTGATGTTCTACAGTAATATCGTTGCTTTTCCGCAACCAGAGCCAACTTTCCAGCCAGTGCATGAGCCATGCCAAGGACAAGTGGAACGTGCCTGCCCGGTACATGACGGAACGCTCGCTGAAGCATGGCTCGCCTAGACAGTGGCGCCAGATTTTCCCATAGTACATATTAGTATGAAACTCTATGCAGCTAAGATTCTTCGTAAAAATCTGCGTTTGCATGAAGGAATGAGCCCGCCTTTAAGAGCTTCGTGTAGCCCAAGATAAGAGCTTCGAGAAGAGATTAGATTACAGTCCAATTTAAGAACTGGACACCACAATCTAAGAGCGTTTTAAATGTTGGGAGAAGTTAAGGAAAATGATTCAGGGGACATCTAAAGCCATCTCTATTGCTATCTCTATTGCTTCTAAAGAGACCCGTACATCGATTTTGTGCGCGTCATTGATTTGTATGGTTTTGTCGCAACACTTGGTAATAGTGCGAGGAAGTCAAACTAGTAAGTAATGCAGGCTATGCGAGACGTTTCACTTTATAGTTTATACGCGTCATTCGCGTGTCTGGCTTTGTTGCATCGGTTGGTCGTAGTGCAAAGAAGCCAAGCTATGCGGAGAAGCTGTGAGCATGCTCATTAATCCAGTTGCGTGTCATAAAATGTTCGTGACACGCGGCCAAGCCAACTTTGTGTATTCCTACCAAGGTTGCCAGAAAAAAAAGGGAGTAGGAAGCTTCACTAAGGACTTCGCCGTCACTTCTAAATCTACAAAACACGATTTTATAACCGGATGCTTTGGCATATTCGCCAACGCTTTGACGCATCAGACTTCGTTAAAGGCACCATGAAGACAAAATACATAAAAAAAAAAACTGGTTGATTCCTCTGTCATAGGAATCGGTAAAACACGAAGTGAAATGTGCAGCGAAATCTGCAGCTGAGCATAATTTATGGGTCGGCGGCTGTCTTGTGCGTGTGCTTGTGCGGGTGGGTCGCTTCGGCGAAGGTGTACCGGCGTGATTTCCGTGACGGATATGACGTCAGTGAAATCTTGCTGTATCCCGGCATAAAACACCTTCGTGTTAAAATATAAAACCCGAAAACGAACAACCCTAAGTATTACGGACTCCTTAGTACTAAAGGTTGCTTCCCCGCAAGAACACCCTGTGTGCAGGGGTGCACCCTTTACAGGCCCGCTTTCTTGTTAAAGAGAAATTTTTACCCATTACAATGACACCACTTTTACAGCAGACTTTGTACAACTAACGGAGATACACGTGAAGCTGTTTCAACTCCCATGACACTTTCCGGCAACTTTCTGTGACGTCCCGGAATCTTGTTTGTTCGATTGGTGGCCGCCGTCGCCAACCACTACCAAGAAACGTGATTGGACGGTTGTACGGGGCCTGCCGTTCCATTTGATTGGATCACCCCAATGCTAATATGCAGTGATCTTTTTATGTTTTTTAGGGCTGTTTGTTAAAGTTTTTAGTTGTTCTATCTATTTTCGTGCTGTCTTTGTTGGTTAGTGCTGGATTTTATGTTTGTAGTGCTGGTTTTGTGTTTTTAGCGCCGATTTTGTTTTTAGTGCTGTTTTTCTGTTCTTTGCGCAGTTTTTATGTTTTAGTACCGTTTTTATGTTTTAGTGATGATTTTATGTTTTAGTGCTGTTTATGTTTCTAGTGCTGTCTTTATGTTCTTAGTGCAGTTGTTAGGTTTTTAGTGCTGTTTTTAATGTTTTGCATTGCTGGACCACGTTACCCCACTCCTCCCCATATCACGTCACTGTAGCGCGAAATTTAAAAATTTTGCAGTTCTCCGGGGGTTTTTGGGTTAAAAAAACGTTTTTCCCGGATGGAAGGGAAATGAGCTTGGTACCTTAGGGCACTTCTTTCATGCTAAACAAAGTTCTATTTTGTCTTGATGTCGCCTCTAAATGCACCATCACGGTTTACGACGGGTCCTGTGAGAAGTACAGTCTTTGTCAAAATTTTGTGGCCCAAGCCGGAAACCCGCAGGCTGCAAAAATTCAATGTCATAAATACCGGTCGTCGTAGCTTACGTCTTTGTATGCAGGAAAGCTAGAGAAGACACCTTTATTTCTTACTGCCTTAAAATATTTTTGCCACATTTAAAGGTAAAGCCGAATATTTGAATTCTTTGTGGTCGAGAAGGCTTAGGATTGGCGCACAAAATTTTGACAAAGGGTGTACGTTGAAACCAGCCATTCGTGTATTCGGATGCTCGCTAGTTGGAGCCCATAAAGTGAGTCGACTGCAGTTATTTTCTCCCGGAACTCTTCCGTAATCGCGTGCGATGTCTTACGATTTTCCTCCAGCGGGAAGTCGTGCAGTTTCTTGCCCGATTTGTGCTTCCTGGTCACTGCAAAGGAGGAGGCGGAGAAAAGAACGATGCATTATTCTTCCACACTTCCTGCAGAAAACCTGAATATCAAATCAAAAGCCAAGATGTGTAATCATGTGTAATGGCAGCATTCCGTGTGGTAAAACTAAGACCACCGTGTTAACGCACATTGCGATTGAGTGATTCATGATGTTTAACGTGCCGAAGCTATCGCCTGGGCCAAGAGGCACCCTAAACATAAGCCTAACAGTTAGGCCTGTTTAGGGTTAGCGTTTAATAGCCCTAACTTTCAGTTTAAGGTCCCGCAAACAAGTGTAACACATTGCTCACTAAGCAGCGGGTAACGGTACACGAAGTTGCGCCGTAGTGTAGGGCTCCGCATAAATTTCGACTACCTGGGAATCTTTAACGTGCGCCTAAATCTCGACACAGGGGCGTTTTCGCCTTTCGCCTCCATCTGAAAAGCAGCGACAGCGGGCGGGAATCGAACCCGCGTCCTCGGGCTCAGCAACACAACGCCTTAGCCACTTAACCACCACGGCCGGCTTTGAGAGCATGGGCACTCTTTTCTCTCATTGTTATGTGCCGCCGGAATTTCCATTGGTCGGTTGGCACCACGTGATATTTGTTTACATATGGACGCAGCCATTTTGTTTCTGGGCGCCTCTCCTCTCTCTCTCTCTGCTGCGCGGACGCTAGAGCGGCCGGTCACACTCTGCCCGTCACAACCGGCGGCGGTTTCGTCGGGAGAGATGGCAACACTGCAAGCCAGAAACAAAATGGCGCCCAGACGCTTCCGAGTGCACGAAGTGGGGGTACTCTTAAGCGTAGCTTATTTAGTGAGTTCCGGTAAGATGCACTTTTCCCTGTAGCGAACCGGTACTCTGGGGGAGGCAAGCGGACGAGGAAGAGGAGACTCACGCCTGGGCACGACCACGGTGACGATGAGGAGCATGGCCAGGGCGACGAGGAAGAGCGTGCCGCACACGATCAGGATGGTGAGAAGGTTGTCCGTGTTGATGAAACCGCGGCGGCGAGGGGCGGGCGAAGCCAGGATCACTCTGCGCGGGGCGGAGAATAACAAACGCATGCGTTACGCGAGACCGGGGTGAAGGAAAAAAGTATCTTGCGTCATGTGATGCTCACGTGCGATCATCATCGTTATGATCATCATCATCATTGTCTTTATCTTCATCGTTCAGCAAGGCTTGGTAGTGGGCTAGTTGGTGTTTTAGCATCTTGAAGTGCAGAGGTGCGCTGCTTGACAGGAAAACGTAGAACAGGGTGAATTACACAAAAACAAACAAGGTGAGATAGTTTGCGCCTCACCTTGTCTGTTTTTTTGTAATTCACCTTGTTCTACGTTTTCCCATCAGGCAGCGCACCTCTGTACTTCAAGATCATTATCGTGATTACCACCACCATCGCACCTTTTGGGTGCCCATCCTAGAGATTTTCAACAGCTTTTATTGTGAGTTGGTCGAGTCCATTCTTAGCTCCTGAATTCTATAGTTAATCGCTCCATCGAATCCATGGTTTTGCGCTCTTGTAGAACGTATTAAGAGCGCAGCACTTTAGGGGCTCGCCTTGTCGTAGCCCGCTCGCTAGACCCAAGTAGAGCCACCCGGCGTTCCGTCGTAGCGGCTGTCGTCGCGGCGTGACCAGAGGCTTCGAAAGCCGCGTCGTTTATATAGTCATAAGCGTTCGAAACTCGTGAACTGCTGGCGCTTGTCATATCTCCCCGTTGTTTAGCGCTAAGAAAACTGTAGGTACATTTGAGGCAAAATATACGTAGTTAACCCGCAGCGCCCGCGTTCATTTAGTTAGGAATGCTCGTTGGGTTGGTTTTTACTATAGTAAGCTAAAAAAAAAAGTGGCAGTGCAACGCCGGCACGTGCGGGAGGAAAAGCAAGCACGAAAACAACGAAACTCCCGCTGGCGCTGTTTCAGGCAGGGGGCGCGGGAGCACTGCGAAGGCGGGAAATTTGAATTGCATTGGGTACCAGCAGTGAGCGGATGACGGCGCTACAGCCCATTATGGCGAATCAGTGCTCTAGACTTCCGACAGCTTTCACATTGAGCGGAACGGCTTTAATTTTTCGTATAGACGCAGATTCGTGTAGAAGATATTCTACTTAAAATTAAGATAAAGACAGGTTAACGCAGGTTAAGGCAGGTCACGCAACGTGGATGAGGGTCAACAGGTGGACCACCCGTTTAACGGACTGGCTGCCAGAGGATGGTAGACGAACAGGCGTCACGACACTGAATGCAGTCTCAGTTTAGTGATGATGATTTGTGGTACTCGCGAGCCTCGGAAACGCAGGTTTCTCCCTACGTGTGCACACCAACGTCACGGAAGACGAACGGACGTAGTTATCACAATCATGATGGCACGTTGTCCATATCGAGCAGCGTGATCACGCTTACACTCACGCTTACACTCACGCTTACACTCACGCTTACACTCACGCTTACGTGTCATCTGCCATAGTTGGATTGCCGTTTCACGAATTCGCGAAGTTACCCAATTTCACGAATTTCAAGATTTTGTGCATTTCCCGCTTTCACAAATACCGGTCGTTCGAATTTCCCGCTGTCGCGAAGTTTGATATACAGGGTTTCAAAATTAAGTCGACAGGATTTTATAAAAAAATAGACGCTTAGATTTACGTGAAGACCTCCTCTACAGTGAAGTTACACGGCCAGGGGGACACAAGTGGTAATTATTGATGTCGGTGGTATAATTAACTGAAATTGAATAATTATCTTTTAGTGGCTGCAGTAAGCTGTCATGTTTGTATTCAAAGGTTAGACGCAATCGTGTTTCTACGCAGTTTCATTTGGCAGAATTCTTCAAGCACATTCGCACTCCGAGATATCGAACTGTGAAGTTTGATTGCCAATCGCATGATTATAAACGCATGCTAGACCGTGAAGACCGGCGCAAAGCTGCTCCCCTTTGTTATGCGTTTCGATAGCGGTTCCGAGTACTGCAGATTGCGATAACGCCAATCAAGATTGAAAGGGTGCCACGTATCACTTTTGCCTATGACTCCACCCTGTTGTCAAACTAAACATTATACACAGCACCCCCTTCACAAAAGGGAGGCGCTTTGCGCCGGACCTCACTGTCTTGTATGCGTAATCATGTGAACGGCAATTAAACTTCGCCGTTCGATATCTCGCACCACGGATGCGTTAGAATTCTGCCAAATGCAACTGCGTAGAAACGTGATTGCGTCTAACTTTTCAATACATACATGCCTGCTTACTGCAGGCACTAAAAAGTTAATTATTCAATTTTAGTTAATTAAGCCTCCAACATCAATAATTACCACCCAATTATGTGTCCTCCTGGGCGCATAATCTCACTGTAGAGGTTGTCTTGACGTACACCTAAGAGCCTAATTTTTAAAAAACCGGTGGACTTAACTTTGATCACCCTTTATAACGAAAGAATCCACTGTTGTAGCCGTATTCGCTGCATAGCGGTCGAACTGCGCTCAAGCCATTGATGCGAGGGTCGAAAAAACGACTTAACACATTCGGTTTACCCCCGCGCTTGTCCATAGGCTTAATGGTTTCTCGATGTTAGGAAGTTGCCGATTGAACGAAATGACTGGCAGTTCCCGGTGGCTTCGCTAAATCGAAGTTGAACTGCACTAAGGAACTGCACTAAGGCAACCTACCACTGTCCCTGGAGAAGGAAGTGTATGACAGCTGCATCTTACCGGTACTCACCCACGGGGCAGAAACTTGGAGGCCCGCTAAGAGGGTTCAACTTAAACTGAGGACGACTCAGCGAGCAATGGAACGGAAGATGATAGGTGTAACATTAAGGGACAAGAAGAGAGCGGAGTGGGTCAGGGAACAAACGCGTGTTAAGGACATATTAGTAGAAATTAAGAAGAAGAATGGATGTGGGCAGGGCATGTAATGCGAAGGCAAGATAACCGTTGGTCATTAAGGGTAACAGAGTGGATCCCTAGAGAAGGCAAGCGTGGCAGGGGGCGGCAGAAAGTTAGATGGGCAGATGAGATCAAGAAGTTTGCGGGGATAAATTGGTCGCAGTTGGCACAGGACCGGGGTAATTGGAGAATAATGGGAGAGGCCTTTGCCCTGCAGTGGGCGTAGATAGGCTGCTGCTGCTGACGATGATGATGATGATGATGAAGGAATTTGAGGAAGTGGGCGTGAATACACCCGCCACCTGTTATATCCCATGCTCTTGCCGATTTCGTCAAAAACTTCGACAGTTGCTTTTCTGAGGCCGAATTCATTTGAAGTTTTTCATTATGAGTGAGCGTAGGGTTTTCGGTAACCACTCTGCCTCTTATTTTACTGGGATAAAAGAAACAAATTTTATGGTTCTGTGTCCACTGCAACGAATGTATAGTGATGCCAAGAACGCTATATGAAAGCTTTTAGTCGTCTCCGTTTGAGAACTAAGTGTATTTCTTCTTTCTCGCGGTTTCCTAGAATGCGTCCGGCATACAGCCGATAAAAACGACCACTATACCTTTAAAACATCTACTGTAAGACATTTCGCGTCGTGTTCGACCCCTTGTACAATTCTACAGGTCCGCAAGGATTCAATGATCCTGGTTCGCTAGAAATTTAATTGAAATCTGAACACGCTGCCCATTTTTCGCAGCTTCGCGTGAACGCATACGCTTCACAAAATGGTTCCAACGAAGCGTATTTTGTTGAGGAAAACAGCCATCAGTTTCGTTCCAGCGCAATCTCTAGGTTTTCTGAAACGTCCCATTCAGCACGCCTCAAAGAATGTGAAACTGCAGGCGTACAAGTCTCTTATCCGGTCGAAATTGGGGTATGTGTCTGCAATCTGGAGCCCACACCAAGCATATCTAATCAACTCATTCGCGGCAGTTCAAAACCATGCTATTAGGTTTATTCATTCTTCGTATTCGTATAATACCAGTGTATCAGCCCTTAAAAAAGAATCGGCTCTTTTAAACCTTGACGTCCGCCGCCGTATTTCCAGCCTCTGCCTTTTTCACAAATGCTTTCACAGCACCCTCTGTCATCCCTACATTATTCCACCACCAGCCCGCATATCTCACTGCACCCCTTCAAGTCGCCCGAGCACGTATTAAAACGACCATTTTTTCAATGTCTTTCTTTTTACGGACTACAAGCGACTGGAATGACCTTCCTCACGACGTAGCCACCATTTCTTGTGCATCAACATTTTTGAACCAGTTGTCTACTTATCTTTCACAATGAAAAACTCGTAAAAAAAAAATATATTGTCAACCCACCCCTTATGTAATACCCCCTCGAGGTGTCTTTAAGGAAATAAAGTGATGTGATGATTTGCTTTGAAGCAGATTTCTTAATGTTAAGCCGTTTGAAAGAACACCTGTAAGCCCTACAGCCTTTACTGAGCGGTGCGCTTTAGAAATGCTCTCACATGCAATTAGGAAACGACGCGGGTGTTCCAAGGGACATTCTGTTTACCTTCGCCTCCAAACAGCCGAAAATTATTACCTCCTATCAATCTCGAACCACCGCTTTCTTATATACAAGCGGCAAAGGAGAACACGAAGAATAGTTGGGTCTTCCCCGCGGGAAGACATTTGCGGACATTTCAAGCCATAGCCAGAGCCTGTAGCCAGGCCACACATGTGGGATGTTCGCTACTCACTGACGTCTGGGGGCGGGGGGACTCAGGACTGGGGCTGGACTCATGACTACAGGGGCTTGCGGCACACCGTACATGTAGTTCTGGTAGCCCGGGTCGTATCCGCTTACCGCTGCAAAGGAAAGGAAAAGATACCTGTTACGTTGGAAATACCGTTCAGTTTTTAACGAAGCAGCTGTTTACTCATTGGACGATTTTTTGTGAAGTTACAAAAATAGAAAATTTACGTATCATTTGCGATAACAATGAATGGGCAACAATAGCCACTGCCGCCTCTCTCGCTCACTCCCCTCACACCATCCTCACCACACCATCCTCTCATCTCATCCCACACCCATCTGTATCTCACGCCATCGCATCATCATCATCATATACCATCATCATCATGATCATAATATTCATCACCACCACCATCATCATATTCATGTCCGTGTCCACTGCAGGGCGGAGGCCTCCCATGTTCCTACGCCTGTCCGCTCCGACATTCTTTACCCATTCTACTCCGTCCATCGAGTGAATGATTTTCCCCTACTTTTAGTCCTGTCTCTCGGTAGACACTATTACCCCTATGGTACACCGGCTGTCAGTTGTCCGCGTTACAAAAAAAAACTGCGCCATTAAGTGTGTGAAACACATTTGGGAACTAATAATGCGGATAATAAAAGAAAATTCCCCCGCATTTTTGTAATAAAAACAACCTTGAAATCACGATGACAGAAAAGTTCTTTGCCAACCGCTTTAAGAGCTCTATTACTCCAGCCACATACCCAGAAAACGGTTCGTAGCGTCAGTCTGACCTTCAAGCTCAACCAAGGTCAAGCAAGCGCCTCGTGCGGTGCGCAGTGAAAGCTTCTGCCTCATTTCTAATGTCGCGGTGTTGAATGTCTAAAACGTCTAATCGCTCCTTTGTTACAAAAGGAGCGGTGCGTACAGGGTGATAAGTGGAAAGATTAAGGGCGCGTGTTATCAGAAAATGGATACATGGAGGTACGGGAGCTGGATTCAAGCCCACTGCGTATTCGCACCTACATCGCCTACTGTGCCGAGCAGCGCCTGTGTCTTCGTCTTGCGATACAAACGTGTGCGCGTTAACTGCAGTCTATCTTCGCAAAAAGCGAGCTATCCCTCGACAAACTTAGTTACCCGCGTTCAACTACGGCACATTTTTTTTCTCTTAGGTTTTGCGAAGTCGAATTCACCTGAACGATACCGTGTTGCAACTGTCACGCTACAATGGTTGCAGTGACTAGAAGTGCACCGACTATAACAGACCTGTAAAATTGTCTGATACCCAAGTACCTGCGCCGTAGTTAATGCGCGCCAAGATTTTTTAGGAGCGAAGCTCTTTAGCAAATCGTAATTTTTCGTGTCCGCAGTTAAAAATACCAAGAACTTGCCGAGCACGCGCGCGTGAGCGCGGCGGCCCTCGCGGTGACCGCCCGGCAGTTAACAAAGCCAAGAAAATGCCTAGCTCTCGTGTGTGCGTGCCTTTCGATGACCGCCCAGCGTCCCCTGCGCACGTTTGCCAAGCCAAGCATGCCCACTTAGGGAGATTGGCTACGATTGCGGCGACCGCCCGGCAGTTAAAAAAACCAAGAAAATGCCGAGCGCTCGTGTGTGCGTGATTCGCGGCGACCGGCCAGTGTCATCGGCTCGCGTTGAGTAAAATTCGCCAAGATTGGCAAAAAAAAAAAAAAAAAAGGAAGAAAACTCTAGAGTTCGCCGTAATCGTGGCAACACTTGCTCGGAACGAGAAAGACGCGTCATAGAGTACGCCCCTCCAAGATGATGTGCAATGATTATCACTTCCAAAAAAATGAAGGAAGCTCACAATTATAGCTACAGTTATGGAGTAAATGTCGTTGCGGATGCAGCGAAGAAGCAAATCGGCTGCAATCGTGGGCTTAAACTGTCTTGATGGTCGTGAAGGTTGCGTACTGCTTCGCTACCTTCAAGTCTTACGCGTTAGTGTGAGCTTCTTCGTTTTTTTTTTTCGGCTGGAAAGAACCAACAAAAAACAGGTTCGATATTAGGCCGAACGGTTGGGGGGAGCGAATAGAGTTGAATTTGTTGTATTGGTTCTTTAAAGTAAGCGAAATCTAAAAAGAATATGGTACATTTTAAAGCAATTATGTTCCATGTATACGTGAAACGTCTGCCATTCGCTCACCACTTTTTCCACTTTTTCCCCCCCGCCAAAGTACGGTCAATTCACGTGAGTGGAGGATTCGATAGTCGAGCGTGTAGCGGATATATATCTGCCCGCCTTTTTGCGTTTCGACGCGCTTGGTGTTACTGCTCCCGACAGTTGCGTCGGCAGGATTTATTTTGGGAAGACCGGACCTCGAAAAAAAAAGCGAATGAAAGAACTTGCAGGGGAAAAAAGTAAAAAAAAACGCAATACAAGGAAGAAACAGAAGTTCAGTGCCCTTTCACTCTCTGAAAAGAGAGACCAGAAGCTGTGGCGCGTAAGGTTAGAGTAGGCTTAGCGGCTACTCCCGTTTATTTCCCGTTGTTCCCAACAAAAGAATTGGCCGCGTGTCTGCTCCTTTCTTCGCAAATGGCGACAAAGACGGTAGTCTGTCGACAGTTGCCAAGTAAATGCCTCCCTTCGCCCCGATCACCTCTCATGTCCTTCCTGAGCCGCGCTCGTCCCACGGTAAACACTCTAGAGGTTTGCTTAAGTCAATTTAAATTTACCGCGTTCCACTGCTCCAGACCGGGTGCCTCGATGCCAGCGCTGCCGTACGGCAGAGACGCGCGTGAATCGTGGCGCCCTACTTCAACGTTTATAGAACCGCGTTGCTCTACTCCACGTGCGTTCCAAGCAGAACGTGGAACCAATCTAGTGGAACCTGTCGTAGGTGTTGCCGCTTGATTTCTTAAAATGCCGCCAGAAGCTATAGGGGCGCGGAACAGCAGGCGACAGTGTGATTTTTTTTCTGCAGTAGATGTAGTACTTCATTTTCGCAAAAATCAAGCATCTATGATTTTTTTTTATAAAGGAACACTATAAATATCCCTTGTGTATTAATTTTCTGTCATATTTGTGTAGTGTCTTGTTCTTGTTCAACAGTGTTGACAAGTATGAACGTATAAACCGGACTTGGACGTTTAGATTTCGCTGTGAGTACTATTTTACTTGGCGGTGCTGCGAGTCACAGCAACATCAGACAGACCAAAATTTCTGGGTTTAGGTAGCCCAAGAAAGACTATTGTCTTTAAAAAGAGTTACAGCCGCTTTCTGTAACCGTATGCTCCTCCCGTAGATGCCGATTTATTGACACCAGACAGTAATTCTGCGACGTTTACAACTCCACTGGGAACTAAATACGACAAGCAGATGAAACGCGGCGTAATGGTAAAGGGGTCTTAGCGGCTAATTGTCATATAATTTGTTTCGGGATACTTTCGATAACACGAGAGTTCGAGCTTTTTTCTGTAATCATGCTACCTACGTGGATGATCATGGTTCACTGTGCAACACAGATTATGGAAACGCCAGCTTACAAAAACCAAGTTTCTATTGATCTCCTCAAAGTCAGCTTCACGCCTAAACTCAAACGCTTTGCGGAGAAGACACTTTAAAGCAATATAAGTCATTTTATCTCAAAATACCAAGGCCCTGGGACCATTTTTTTATGAGTTTGTTCCGTACGCCGAAGGTCTGGCGCGCAGTTGTACGACCCGGGGATTTGAGTTGGCGCCGCAAGATGGCGGTACGCTCGTGGGCGCACAAAGCAGGTAAAAGCAGGCGATACGACGAATTGGGTACAGAGAATGGAAATGAAAAAAGAAAAAAAAAAACCCAAAGGCCAATAGAACAGGGAACTAGAAATCCGGAAGGAAGGTTTCTACGGCAATACGCGAGACTGTGCATTGCTCTTTAAAGCACTGGCGGGGCATCTAAGAACACGGGCATACACGACTAAGTACAGGCAACAGGACGAAACTTGTGGATGCTGCGGCAGGGATAGGGAAACCGTAGAGCATATCGTCATAGACTGCACAGAGATGCGACCGCAGCCGGGCGATGAGGAAGCGACGTTGACGGAGGCTTTGGGATTTGGTGTGAGGGGGAGCCTCAACTTCAGGGCCATAGAGGTGACGAAGAAACGGCTGGAGTGGTGGTGGAAGAAAAGTAGGGAAGAGAGTGGAAGGTAGGATGAGTAATATACCGAATTAGAATTTAGAACAGAAGGGGGGAGGTAATGAGGGGTGCAAGGGCAGGAGGGCGGAGAAGCGATGGGAGTTTAAAACCGGGGGGAAAAAAGGGGGGGGGGGGCTAACCTATTAGTTTTGTTAAGGGTAGGGCAAATAAGTAGAATAACACAGGCAAGTCGGTTGGTGACAACCGACGTCCCGATACAAAGGGAGGGTCTCTAATACATCATCATCATCATCATAATTCTTGTATACATCGCCGTGTTTTCGTGTTGCTGGAGATAATCTGCGGAACCATAGCCACAGAAAGGTTCGCTGTAAAAAGTGTGAATATTGAATCAACCAGAAGTTCTATCACCCCTGCAATTAAACTAGAGAACATCAGACCGTTTGGCTTTTGACTCGTTTAGTCAAACAACCAACGAAGCAGGGAAGTTAGATATAAGCTGGGCATCGTTTGAAGTTCGAGAAGCCCAAAGTAAGATACGTTTTGGGAAGAAGTTAAAAACCACTAACCCACGTAAGTGGACAGCGTAATTGTTTTGGAACGGGTAAATGGAAAACCTGGACACTGAGTGGGTAAGAAAGACTAGAAGGTAACCAGGAAATGTGTGAAGGTAAGTGCGGAAGCAGGGACAGCCAAGATAACAAAAAAGGGGGCTAAACAGACTAAGGCAAATAAATCTACGGGAAGAATGCATCGAAAACATCATTACAGATTTATATGACAGAGGGGTGTAATATATGGAGGATAAACAACTAGAAAGCAAACTTAGGTCGGCTCAACGGGCCATGGAACGAATAATGTTAGGAGTAACACTCAGGGAAGGAAACGAGCTTTCTGGACCAGAGAATAAACTAGAGTAGAAGATATCATAGTTCAAACAAAGAAAAAGAAATGGACTTGGTCTGGCCGTGTAGCGAGGTGAACCGACAACCGGTGGAGAATTAGGTAACAGAGTGTTTTAGGTAACAGAATTGCTTTTGAGCGTTGGTAATTTAGTCATGTAATAAATTACTTCAGGCCAGTAATTTCAGGGAAATTACTGCTTACTTTCCCAATTAATTTTGACTACAATACAGCCTGTCTGCTGTTCTTACGGCGTATAAAAAGTTGACCACGAAAAGTTGACCAAGTAGAGTTCCAAAGCCCAGAGAGTCTCTGGGCATTGGAACTCTGCGAACGCGAAGGAAGCAACGCTTCGATGAGAGCTCTGCCTGCTTTCTCGTGCCTCTTCGTTCCCTTTTCATGCGTTCCGGGATTGCCGCGGCGACAGTCCGTCGGGTTAAACAAAAGCCTGCAGATTGTGTTCAAGGCTTCGTTACACTGGTCACTGGTGTAAGCCCGCTGCCATGAAGGCGCGTTTTCGGACCCGGAGGGGATAAGCACGCAAGCGCGCTAACCGTTGCCGAATGATGAATTTTTGTTAAAGTAATTGCAAAGTAATTTCATTACTTTCGAAAAGTAATAGTAATTTACTGTAATTACTTCCGGCCACGTGTAATTTCTAATGTAATTTCATTACATTTTAGAAAATTCTGGGAAAGTAATGAGTAATGTAATTTAATTACTTTTTAGAAGTAATTTTGCAATCTCTATTTCGGAGGCTTGGTCAGGTTACTTGATCGATCGATCGATCGATCGATCGATCAATCAATCAATCAATCAATCAATCAATCAATCAATCAATCAATCAATCAATCAATCAATCAATCAATCAATCAATCAATCAATCAATCAATCAATCAATCAATCAATCAATCAATCAATCAATCAATCAATAAATAAATAAATCAGTCAGCCAACCAAAGTATAACTAATGAACTAATGAGTTAAATCATTAATTGTTGGATCGCTCCGGAAGGCCTCGGAGTAAGACGACAAAAGCTGGCACAATCAACAGCCGTATGCGTGGAAACAGCCGGCATCACTGCAAAAAGTGCAGCCTTTGTCAAAAGTTTCCAGGCTTGGCCAAAAGTTTCTGGGCCACGAAGATTTCAAAGCAAAAGCGTGACCCTCAAGCGGGACTGAAATATTTGATGACAGTGCGAACGGAGAGGGCTGTCGCCAGCTTGCTGCTATAAATCTTTTGTTTCGCTATCGAACAAAGTTTGTTGCATGTTGAATTCTCTGTGCCTTAACTTCTGACCGCGTCATTCCATTCCCAGATAGGTACAACCCAGCGCTATCTACAGGGTCGCTTTGAACAATCTTCCTAGACTTTTAGGACAGTGATAACACAATTCAGCTGTTCTTCCTTAGTAGCTTATGGTAGAATCGCGGGTTTTAGCGCGAACAGCCTGGGCTCGAGCGCCAGCGAGGCTCATTTTTGGGGGCCCGCTTACTCTTTTTAAAGAAAAATGGTCTGTTAGTAAAATGTTCTTTAAGTAGATAAGGGTCGCTTGGTATCTTCAAGGTGGGCTTTTTAGGGGCGGCGCGTGTCGTACCAACACGTTTAATTAACGTCCTGCATAGCACCGGAAGAGCCGGCATTGTACCTCCAAAAGGGGTATTCACACGAAGGAGAAATCCGCCGTTTGGCTCCTAGGAGTGCGCATCACGTGACCGCCACGTCACGGTTTCTCTCCGGCGCACCGCTCCATCGGAGGTCGGAGCTTCTGCTTAGCAGCGATATATCGCAGCTGGCAACACCGGAAAAAGTACATTTTTGTCAGACGTTTCTAGTCCAGGGCGAGTGTCACAAATAATTCAAAGCAAACGCTTAGCCTTTCAGCGTAACTGAAACATTTGATGAGAGTAAAAATGGATGGTGATTTAGTCACATTTCTGGAACGAACCACCTTCAGTTTCACTCGCGAACAAAACTGTTAGGTTCATTCTTTGTGGACTAAGAGCACCCTACATGGCCTATACTCGGTTACAACTCAAGAACGGCACCACCTCATGTAGTGTATCACTCCGCCAAAGCGCCGGACCCGTGACGTCAGTGCGCGCGCGTTTTGAAAGGGGTTTGCTATGAATGCGTGATATCGTCTGCCTTGTCTCGCGCAGTTTGTCATCACTGGAGTCGTTTATAAGCATATTAAGTCCAAAAAAATCACGGGAACGGCTCTCGCCATGTTCAAAATATTCCCAGTGACGCCCTACTTGCGCCGCGCGGAGAAACATCCGGCTACGGTGATAAGGCACAGCGGCAACTTCCAGTGCCGTTCTTAAGATTGTAGGTGGCCCAAGTTCCAACTCGGACCGCAATGCGACGAAGTCATCGGTGTGTACTCACGCGAGAGGGCGGCTGCCGAAGGCGACATGGCCATTTCGGACTGGGCGTACGGGTCACCGGCGTATCCCTGTTGTCCGTACACTTCGGATGGGTTCGGCTGCGCCGGCGACATGTAGCCAGCCTCCGGCTGAGCGAAGCCGGGCGCGGAAGATTGCGAAGCGAAACCGGGCGCCGAAGCCGGCGAAGCGAAACCGGGCGCCGAAGCCGGCGAGTAGATTCCCTGCTGCGCGTACGCATCCTGCTGGCCGTACGCAGCCTGCGTTGTCAAGCCAAGCCAAGTCAAGTTCGCGAGCCAGCAGTGCGCAGAATCGCAGAGTTTCACTCTAACAATGTTTACTATTTATTTAGCTTTATTGAGTCACCCTCCGAGCCCGAACAACGTTAGATAGGGGAGCGCGATAGCTGGCCGTACGCAGCCGGCGTTGTCAGGCCAAGCCAAGTCAAGTTCGCGAGCCAGAAGTGCGCAGAATCGCAGGGTTTCACTCTAATAATGTTTACTATTTATTTAGTTTTATTGAGTCACCCTCAGAGCCCGAACGGCGTTAAATAGGGGAGGCGCTGGCCGTACGCAGCCTGCGTTGTCAAGCCAAGCCAAGTCAAATTCACGAGCCAGCAGTGCGCAGAATCTCAGAGTTTCACGCTAATAATGTTTACTATTTATTTAGTTTTATTGAGTCACCCTCGGAGCCCGAACGGCGTTAAATAGGGGAGGCGCTGGCCGCACGCAGCCTGCGTTGTCAAGACAAGCCAAGTGAAATTCACGAGACAGCTGTGCGCAGAATCGTATAGTTTTGCTATAATAATGTTTACTATTTATTTAGTTTTATTGTTTCACCCTCTGAGCCCGAACAGCGTTATATAGGGGAGCGGGATATATGCATCCGTGACGAAAAAATAAATGGAGCGGCGCGGATACGAGCTAAAAATAACAAAAAACAATATTCATTACAACAGGTTGCTTTATCTCATCTGTTATAGACTCAAGTTCTGGGGATGAGCGACTGAAATGCTTTGTATTACAGGACATAACGTTAACCTTCGACTCGTTATCAATGCGTGCAGAAATGTAAAATGGCGTAGACAGTAACTGCTCTCTCATAATGGAATTTTCGGGATGTATTTTGTGAAAGAGACACTACCGAAATAATTTTCTCCGTTGCTCGCTTTGAGAGGGAAATCTCGCTGCAATCGCGTGTCGCTATACAATTAACAACGTAAGGCCACGCAGGATAGCATCGAATGCGACTAACAGTGCCCCACATTGATGCGCCGCATAGAATTTATGGCCGCGATAATGGACGAAATACTACTAAAGAGAGGACCCCAAAGAGAATCCTTCGTGCATTGCTGAAAGGGGCTCCAGGAAATTACGTCATTTTCCTTCATGCCCCGTTACGAAGGGCGTCTGTCCTTGGAACATCATTGTTGCTTGGTTAGTAAGCAGCTGATCTATCTACCACTCAGTCATTTTATAGCGTCTGAAAGTTCCTCGACATCCGCGTAGATCACTTGACGCGGTGGCCAGGAGGCGAAGGACAGCAACCTCAAGACAGCGTAGCGGCTTCACCACGCTTTCCCCCAATCCCGCGACCATAGCGCATTTATAATCAGCTATAATCCGCATCCCCACTTTCAGCCCGCCGAAAAAAAAAAATCTCCTCGCGTATATAAAGGCTGCACCAAAGCTACTGCTCAAGCAACACATCACACTCTATGTTGACAGAAAAAGCGTATATTTAGCAAGTAGAATAAGTCAATTCACTCTCACTGCAAGTTCTCACTGTCGTACACAAGGTCCTCTTCACGGCAAAACGCGCATTGCAGTGAAGCTGCACTAAAGAAAAAAAACCTGGCGTAATATTCGCACCCCTACTTGCTGCTGAACTTTTCGCATTTTTGGCGCGGATTATAGCGCGAAAATACAGTATACAAATGCTGCGTTGCGGTGGCAACAAAAACCGTCCCCATAAAACGTCCGGGGCATGTAACAAAGATGTACAGGTCCTGTCATAAGTAACTGGAAAAAGGATTTGTGAATGTCACAAAATATTTGCCTTACTGGCTTTATGACAGCCATTACCGGTTCACAGGAAGCTTTTTATGTTAGGGAGGACTCTCTTAATCGCACAACAAGGCAGCCAGGCAGTTTCTGGAAGAAGAAATTCCAGTAAATTTGCGAGACCGTGTTGCAATTACTTTTGATGGCTCCTGTACTCTTTAGAAAGAAGCGTTCACGTGTGCAGCGTTTGACAGCTCTAGGGAACATTTGCTGCTTTCTAGAAGCATCGCATCTAGTTGTAAACTGCTTCTTTCACCGGTTTTCAAACAAAGAAACGTTAAAATTTCCCGCCACAGTGACGTAATTGGGCAGAAACGACGTATGAATATAAATATTTTTATCACACTTATAAATATTTTTATCATGTTTACTGAACGTTCGCATTCAAGTGATGATATGGAACTGAACCAGACTCCAGTATACAATCGCCGAGTCATGCTTATCGGCGGTTGCATAGCTCGGCGGCCGCCAACCGCACAAACAAGATTCCGTGACGTCATAGAAAATCGCGGGAAAATGGCCGGGGAGTCACCACTGGAAGTTTGCGATAAAACCGATATTGTTGACGTGCGAAGCAAATCAGCCTTATTAAACGAGCCGAACTTGTATTTTGTCTTCACGCATTTCCCCTTCAAAACCGGGTTCCCCTTGGTTCTCGAGGTGTACGTACCATGGTAAAATCCGGGTACTCCGCTCGTCGGTGCCTTTATGCGGCCTGTGGAGGCTCGCTCCCGTGCCACCCCGTAGAGTTGCACTCACCGCTACACCCGAACCTACAAATGCGCAAAAAGGACCGCCCACTTAGTACTAATCAACATCTACCACTTGTCCCGCCCAGCATTTTCTACATATCGGGGCTCTGCTACATACGCTCACCCGACACACTCGCCCATGGCGGCCCTCATCGATTTGTCAGTCCTGGACAGTCCTGGGGCAGTCCGAGGACTGCTTTAGGAGCAATTGTCTCATACCGATGCACGGGAAAATCGAGCGCCGGATTGCATCCCGTGTAGGCGATCCTGGACTAATAATCCTGAAGGCCCAGCGTTGCCACTTTCAAGCCGTCAGGCATTTCATGCTAATGACCGCCCGTTTAGGACACGCTTAATGCTGGGAGTGCTTCCCAGTTAAAGGCAGGCGCGATTTTTTATCGTCTGAACCCGTGTAACGGTTCCGAGCATCGCGTGGCCACAACACTTGGGAGCGCGGCAAAGCTAGGCCAGAGTCCTTCAATGGTAAAGCATTGAAGGACTCTGGCTAGGCTAATGCATGCCTGGGTCCAAGCAACGATTTGTACTTCGCGCCAAGTGTCATCACAGTTATCATCGTCATCATGAGAGGATAACCGACTTGTTAGGCTGGAAAGAGGCATACACTAAGGAGTGGACTGAGAGGTACACTAACTCCGCTGCACATCATAGGAGACACGCGCTAACAGTAGGGCTTCGAGCATCTAAGCACCCCTCTTTCGCGTGCTGTGCTCCGGCCCGTTCCTCTTGACGGGAAGTACAGTAAACCCTGGACTTGCTTTTTCTCTGTTCTGTCAGCGGAATCTCGTTAAGGGAGGCCGCGTTACAGTGGCGAAGCCATGCATCATGAGTATATCCGTGGCAGCCTTCCTTCAATAATTCCGAAGAACATCATTATGATGTTTTACGCGCCAACGCTACACAGGGGATGAGGCGCGCCGTAGTGGAGGGCTCCGGATTAATTTTGACCACGTGGGGATCTTTATCATGCGCCGAAATCTCGAAAAGCCGGGCGTTCTTGCTTTTCGCCTCCATCAGAAAAGCGGCCGCCGCGGCTGGGAATCGAACCCGCGACCTCGTGCTCAGCAGCACAACGCCTCAGCCACTGAGCCACCGTGGCGGGTACATCCTTAGAACGACTTTTAAAGTCGATATTGTGGAACAAAGAAAATATTAAAAAAGTTTTACAAGCTTGACTTCGTCAATTTACCCTCGCATATCTGCTTATTCGCGCGTTTTACCACGTTTATGCGCCTTTTTGGCACATGTGCCATCGTACGCAATCTTCGATATCTTTCGCTGTATACTTCCGCTAGTTTGACTTCGCTCAGGCGTGTCCATAACCCCTTACCGCATGAGAATGTCCTTATTCATTTTTGTCCTGTTATCTTCCAACAACACGTTGTATTCTGATGTTTTCTAGGGGCGAAAGCCCTTAGGGGCTGGGGCTGTTGGCGTCTCCTGTCGTCGTCGTCGCCGTAATCGCCGTCGTAACCATCGTATCATGTAGTCACTACTAAAACACCGGGACACTCATTTAAGGCTCGCGCTGGAGAGCTTCGTGCTTCAAAGACATGAGACTTTTACAGCAAAGCCGTACACCTCTACCCCCCAACGGTTTCATCTCCGCTGGCGAAAACACCAAGGCGCCAAGAATACACTTATACGCTGCATGTTTCGCCCCTCCCCAGGTTTCACGTTAGTGAAGAGGGCCCGGGATTTTTTTTTTTTTTTGATTCGCTTCCTCGGATGCTTATGGGACATCTTGAAGGTAGCGCACTTAAACGCGGGCACTAGCGAAAGAAACGACAAACCACAGCGCTCTGGTTTGTCGTTTCTTTCGCTAGTGTCCGTGTTTAGGTGCGCTACCTTCAAGATGTCCCATATGCATTACCAACTAGCCCAGTTGTCACTTCTCGTCTGATGCTATCGCTCGTATGTGCAGTCATGGACAAATGGAACACCAACACGAAAATATGAATCTGAACGCTCAAAATCGAACAATACCGTTCGGGGAGGTCAAATAATGGCGCGCTCTTGGTACACTTCAAAAGTGCGCCATTTCCCAACCTTGTTACTGTAATTAAGGTCAGGCGGTAATGAGACTCACGTGGAAAGAACTCGCGCTGTTTGTTTGTTCTAGTTCATATTTTCGGGACCGCGTTTCATTTGATTGCGACTGTACATCCATTCCCGCTCACCCAACATTATCGTAAATAAGGAGTAAACACTGGCGATTTCGTTAGATTGACCGCTCGTAACCGAGACAGCACAGTGATGGCGAACGCACAAAATTCGCTAATTGCGGACCGCTGGTTGTGTAAGCATCAAAAGAATTTTTTTTCGTCGCGCGTGGACATATCAAATTTTAAGCACTCACCACGCTAACATTGAAATAAGCTTGGTACCGAATACTAACACATTAAGAACATTCTCAAAAAACAAAACCAGTGCAAATAAATATGACGGACAGCGGTGAAAGCCTGAATTCGTGAATAAACGGCAAACAGTTACTGAATTCGTTGGTATTGAAGGTTAATTACGCTAAAGATGAAAACGGTTAAGTCAGGGCCTTGCGCGTCCCATGAACAGGTCGGCGAATGGAATGACCTTGAGAGACTAATTTTTGACCACGCGGGGATTTTTAACGCGCGACGAAAATTCGTAGACGCGGCAATTTCTTGCGTTTGAAGAAAACAGTTCTGTTGAGTGGAGGATCGCGCGATCCAGTAAACTGCCGCTTCGGGATGCACAACAGGTCATCTTTGGCCCTATCACCGAGTCTTACCAGCATACCTCATTGCAGCAGATTTTTTTGGTGACTAGCCTGGTACTGCTGCCATTGCCGCGTTAGGTTTTTCCAAGCTTACGTTATCACCAAGGTATCATCGCAACACTGATGACGCGTGTGCAGGCGCGCAAATCCTTTAACATTAACGCGGTAACGACGTCCCGAAAAAAAGAAAAACACTTATGAATTGGCAATGCCACGACGCTGAATTTCTACCCCACAGAGGGAGTTTAACACCCTTCGAAGACCCCACAGCACCCTAATCTGTAATTAACCCCAACCAATACCCAAGAAGGCCTAAAATTTTCCCCGATGTGGCCTGTATAGTGCACTAGCGGACAAGCAGGTGCATACACACCCCAGACCTTGTCCAAATTCCCTTCCCCTCTTACGAGTAGTGGGCGGAGCTGCCTCATAGTTCGGACATTGGAGTCCAGCGTCAACTGTTGACGGGGGGCTCGACCGCCAGCCGAGATAGACCACGGCCTCCAGGACAAGCGAAGCCACCCACAGGGCGGCTACCCTGACTGCCCCTAAGCTCGGCCAATAAGGATTTACTCCCACTCTCACTGCCCCAGATAAATATTCCAAAGCTTCAGCACGAGTTGAGTTAACGGCGCATGGACTCGCGAGGAGGAACTCATTCGCAGAAGCACGCGCTTGCGCTAGGCCGAAGACACGTCGGCAAGCTCCAAGGACAGAAGGGGCGGGCTAGGGAAGGCCTAACACGGACTACAACGAGCCTCCCAGTCCTGGTCGGCCAAAAACCACCACGCGCGCAACGCGGCGACCCAATGACGTGGAAAGCGACGCTATTACCGAGTCAGAATCGCGGCAAAGCAAGCAGCAAGTATCGGAAGGGGCTCACCATCGGAACGACGCGAGCTGTCGGGCAGGTGTCGGACCACGAGCAGCCCTGGCACGCTCCGCGCTTCGTCGTCGTCGCTGCCGGCTTCAGCGATGGCGCGAGCGCGTTTTAGGGTGGGTGATCGGTATCCTCGAAGTCTGGCGCATACCCACGCAAGGGATTGGCCAAGAAGCTTATTGATTGATTGTAAGGTTTAATGCGCCGACGCAACGCAGGCGATGAGGCGGGCCATAGTGGATGGCTCCGGATTGAGTTTGACCACCTGGGGAGCTTTAACGTGCGCCGAAATCTCGAACACACGCGCGTTTTTGCTTTTCGCCTCCATCAGAAAAGCGGCCACCGCGGCCGGGAATCGAGCCCGCGACTTCGTGCTCAGCAGCACGACGCCTTAGCCACTGAGCCACCGCGGCGGGTTGTCCAAGAAGCTGTTTGTGAAGGTTTGGTGGTGAACCAGTTTATTTTGAAGAAAAAATTCTGAACAAAGAGAAAATGGAAGAGACAATGAAAGGAACTTCGGGATATAACAGAATATTCAGGAAAAAATTATGCACCCCTCCGTTTAACGACAACGGTATCTGAAAGCGAAGCTTCCTGGTGATGGATTCTTTGGTTGGCCCATCCCACACTGCGAGTATGTGCTACTCAGGAGGTGCGCAGCAGTTTTCTAGAATATCCACAGAAACTCGATTCGGCGCAATCTTCAGTGATGATACTCACGGATTCCCTCTCCGTGTGCATGGTCCTTTCTTCAGAAACTGTCAGTCCCATGCTTAAAACTTTTTACACCTTCGTTCCCACGTACGTGCGGGCAATTAGGCTTGTCTGGCTGCCTGGCCACTGTGGATTAGCCCTTAATGAAGCCGCGGATACGTTAGCGAAAATGGCATTGTCTTTACCTATTGTGGAGGTGCTTCTCCCGTTTGCTTGCGTGTTGCTAGTCCGTTATCGACAATGCCTGTTGGCCCAGGACGTGTCTGATCACGGGCTGCACACTTCTCCGGAACTCGAACACCTCAGGTTTTGTTGGAAAAGAAGCCTCTGCCAAACTCGCTCGTGCGACGTTTCGCTGACTTCGTTTCGCTGTGGTGTTCCCCCACTTATCAGGTATCTATACCGGGCAGATCTAGCAACCTCACCCTTGTGCCACTTCTGCCATGAAATTGAATCGGATGAGCATTTCTTCCTTTTTTGCCGCCGATTCTCGCATCACCGGAGAAGGCTGCTGGAGGCTCCCCTGCGGCGTCTTGGAATGCCACTAACCTTGCCAGTGCTTTTGTCTTTTGGAGGCACGTAGCTAGGCCACTGCCATGGGGATGTCTGTCAAGCCATTCATTCCTTCATTTCAGAGACGGCTCGTCTGCTTGTTAAAATGATTCTGATCAGGCTCTCTCGCTCCTCTTTCTTGTTCTATTTCTGTCTTCAACCTATATACTAAATTCTTTCTTCGACTGCACCTTTTTGTCTATCTGGTTTTTTAGTAATAAAAAAACTCTTCTTGGCCAATCCCCCTGAGTGGGTATGCGCCACTTTATGGGCCACCACCACCACCACCACCACCCCCTCGGGTGTGCACTCCGTAGGCCTAACATTTGGGTGTGGGGTGTACGGAGTGAATCGGTACCTGCTGCTTGGTGTTAAGTGAGCACTTTTTTGAGTGGGTGCCGGTTTGAGGTGCTAATCCACAAGACGTGACGTTAGGGCCAACGTCCTAAACCTCAAAATGGGAAGTTAGGCTGCCCAAAGTCTTGTGGCTAACATCCTTACGGCACAGGGCAACGCCGTTCTTCTTGTGATGGATTCTGTGGTTGTCTTCTAAACCGCTTTGACCACACCGAAATGGAGCAATCGGATAGACGGCAGCTTCACAACGGGAGGCACCCAGGTTAGTTTACGGCCACGGAAAGTGTTTTTTTTTCTTTCCCTTCACCCACGATCAGTCATCATCATCGTCAGAGAAAGTTGGCTTTCCTGCAGGGCGTATTGGAACAGAACGGCATCTGCGAGGGCACTAAAGCTTCGCTTTAAAAAAATCAAAGCCAGCTTGCACAACGGTGTGAGTCTGATGTCCCACACGCCAGAGCTGCGTTCGTCTGACTAAGCTAAACTTGACGAGCGCCATATAAGTCCCCGAGAACCATTTACCCTGTGTATATAAATGGCGCTCGTCAGCAGCAGACCAGATAAACCCAAAGTAGAGTATATTAAGTGCTTCATTTGTACCCTCGTCGGCCTTCGTATACTTCGTCGTCCGCCGCCGCAAAGGTTGGTTGCCTCAGCCGCAAAGTCTTCGTCGAGCGCTCCCTCGCCGTTGAAGTTGTTGTTGTTGTTACTTATAATTAATGACGCATACCCAATCAGGGGACCGGCCAAACATCAGTCGTTAAACCGAAAGAGATTACTGCCTAGGTACATTACTCGAGAAAAATTAGAAAAATTTGGAAGCTTTCTTGTTTTTGTGCTTGAGGAATCGAGTTTGAAAATTAGTCAATATTAAAATAAAGGAAAAAAGGGAAATAAATAAATAAATAAATAAAGAAGAAGAAGAAGAAGGAGAGGAGGAGGAGGAGGAGGAGGAGGAGGAGGAGAAGGGAGACGAAAATAAGAAAAATGTTCAGAAATGAAGTGTTTTGGAGGGCTTTGGTGAGGTGCCAGAATAAGAATCGAATTACGTTGTGAATCTTTTGGAATTTTCTACGAAGCGCATAAGAGCAAAACAAACATCCCGGCGGCAATAAGATCTGCACTGTTTCGTCTTCTTTAGTTGTTCTTCCGGGCGATTCCATTCTCGCCTGGCAGCGCGGCGCGCTTCCTGGTAAGCCGCCCCTTCTCCGGGCATCCGGATCTTCTTTGGTCGCCCCATCTCCCATGTCCGCGGCCCAGAATCTGAGAGAGTTCTGCCGCCGCCGCGGCGGTGCGATTGTTATAAGTTCAGGTTGTTGCCCTTAGGAACGCCCGATTCCTGCCCAATTGCCGGTACGTGCCATGCTACAAGGAACAACGTCAGCAACAACAACAACAACAACAACGACGACGACGACGACGACGGGCGCAGAACGCTGACTGGCACGTGCGCCCAGCATGTTTTCTTTTCTTTTTTTGCGAGCCCCTCACGTGGCGCATGTGCACACGCAAGCCTGGACGTCGCCGGACGCTCCTACAAGACACACGCTCACGTGCACTGGGCATTTTCTTGGTATTTTTTCTGTTCATCGACGGCGCAACCAAGAGCTGAAGAAGCTCTTCTGTTAAAATGATGGATGAAGAAATAGTTATGTAGCAGGGCACACAACCTATCGCCACAACAAAAGAATGAAAGGCGAGTAGAACATTTCTGTGGCAAACTGCTAGGACCGTAGCACCCAGGGAAGGAACAACAGTAGTAAACAACGTGAGATTAGGCCCATTCAAAGTATATTCAAAGCCCGGTATCGCATTAAGGAGGAGCTGCAGTAGTTTAAAAGAAAGTGTGCTATAGTTTCCGGAGCTTTGCAGAACGTACATTGGGGAGACGAAGCCTGATCAGATTTGTGTAGATAAAAATGCAATGGGAGAATTCTGCGTAGAAATTTCGTCAGATTTACCTTTCCCTTACGTTTTAGTCTCCATAAAATGGAGAAGAAAACTCAAAGCGATGACGATGATGATTTTACCACGAAACAATTACGCGTGCTTGCTCAAGCGCGTATTGAACTCAGTAAATACAGTGCGAGGATAGATGCGTCGGCATATACGGAATAAACAGTGAAAACCACTGTTAGTCCCCTGGAGTTGTCTCTGAGAAAAAGGGATATGGACAGTGCTTTTTTATGATAATTCCTTTATTTTCCATCTATCGAAATGAGGTAGGCAAGGAAAAAAATAGCAGTGGCTTAGCTCGGCTATGCCAGGATATACGTAGCGTGAGCTAAGTTTCAGCTGGTTATTTTTACGTTTCCTGGTTGTCTAGGATTAGCTGATTATCATGCTTAATGCTGCTAAAACGATTTCCAATCAAATACAATTCAATCCAGTCCAGTGCAGTCCAGTCCAGTCAATGCTCCTCGCGCATGCGCAGCGGCTCTCCAGAAGCCACGCGAAACGGCTATCAAGCGGCTCCGGCACAGCGTCAGACTTGGCTACTGCGCAACCGAGGCGTACAGCTGGGCACGCGCCGGCGCCAGTGCTTCTGCCGCGGCTATGACGTCACTCCTCTGGAATGCGCCGACCGGCGAATGTGCAGACCCAATTCTCTACACACCCGTACTCCAAGTGGATTGGATTTGCAATCCAATCCAATACATTTCAATTGAATCCTATCCATTATAATACAAATCCAATCCAATCCAATCCAATCCAATGCTCTCCACGCATGCGCAGCACGGCCCTTCAAGGTCCACGCGAAACTGCTCAACCTCGGCCAGTGTAGCTCACGCTACAAAAGCTGTACGAACGGTTTGACAAGCTCCCCCCCCCCCCCCCCCCCCTTCAGTGATGTACACAATATGACACGTTCAAGTTTTAAGCAGCGTACAGGGCAAACGCGAAACAGCACAAGTTAGGCTGCCTCCTTTTCCACTTCACCCCGTTCCTCTGCTCAACATTTAGCCTAGGTCTCTCTTCACCTGTTTTGCTATTGTTTAATTTGAGTACCGAATTACTAAGTTAAATCGTTATTGGAGAATACCCCTGAGTTGGTATGCGCTTTTTGTTTGGGCCGCTGTCGCCATAAGCATTAATATCATCGTCACCATTGTCGTCCGTAGCCCGGCATCGTGACCTCCGAAGATAATTAACTACCAAGCGCCAAGCCAAGCTGTTTCAGACACTCATGACAGCAGGTGTTGAAAAATCTGACGCGCCTTTCTGGAAGAAAGATGGTCGAAACGCAAAGCTTTCTTCGATACGAATGCAAAGTCCACACCCTATTAGGCCAACATCCAAATCAACGACAACGCAGAGCGAACCGACTATGTTGTTATGATTTTGTGTCAATTAGTTTGTGATTGGCTCATCTAAATGCGCATGCGGATTTGGTTAGCTCAGCGGGGTCGTTGATTTGGGCTTTCATTGATTGGATTATGGACTTCGCATTTGTACCGGAGAAAGCCTCGCGTGTCAACATCATCATCATGAGCCCTTTGTGGACGACGAAGATGACGACGACGATGACGACGATGATAATGAAAAACTTTATTGTCATGTCTGTTCAAACGGATGTCACTACTTGGGAGTGGCAGTGTCCCCGTCCCTTCAGGCGGCGGTGAGGAACCCGTGGGCCCTGGGGGCATCTTTCGCCAGCTGGGTAACTTCTGTTCGGACGTCGGGTTGGTAGCTTCGCAGCCCGGCCTTCAATTACTCGGGTCTTGTAATGCTTGCGCCTGATGTGGGTGTCTCTGGTTTACTGGGAAGCACATTGTGTAAAGTTGGCTTTTCTGCAGTGCGTTATTTCCGCCACTGCCATAAGTGAGACATATAGAAAGCTTCGCTTTTAAAAACTTGTATTCGAACTAGATGAAGTGTGCGGTACTTTTGTCCAGAAGACCACGTGACGACCTTGCTGTGTCAATTCTGTAGGCAACGAGTTACTGGCTGTCAAAATCAGCGTTAGTCTTCGACCAACCTCCGGAGGAACCCACATCCAGATCTTTCGTCTTGAAGCACCGACACAGCCTCCCTCTCTCCCGATCCCACTTCTCTCCAAAGGGGACTCGAGCCTTCCCTTTTTTTTTTTTTTTTTGGCGGCTACGGAAATTTGCCTTCGGGTGAACCGGTGCACCGACCGTCAGCTAGGTTAACAAGGAAAAAGAAAACGTGGCGTTAGACGGCTAGCACGGTAGACGGCGAAATTCAGATATGAATCTCGCCGTCTACAGCGCGGCAAAGATCCCCGCGAAAAAAAAAAAAAAAAACCTAGGACTTTAAGCCGATGTTGCCATTGTTGTTGTTCCGTTTTTTTTTTTTCCCTTTGAGGGGCTAATGTGCCCGCTTTACAAGGGAGGGTCTTTTTGTAGGTCCTTCCATCGCATCAGGCTCTTTAGAATGATAAGAGAAAAAACCTGATTAGGTTCGTTCATGCTACATTAGTTTAGGCTTAAATTAATTTTAGACTGGGCTTAGGTTAGGTTACGTTGAGTTTAGATTTGCTTAGTTTACGTTGGAACGGCTTTTTTACGTAGGTGCTGCGACGGGACGACTTGCCAACAGACTCTCGATCGCTTTTCAAAACTATTAGATGCAACGCATCTCATGCTCGCCCCTCTGTCCTTCCTGCGTCTGTCCGGCGTTGTCCGCACAGCTGCGCCTCTCCTCCTCTGCTCTCTCCGATAGCGAACACTCTCTCCCAAACAGCTGCGGGTTGGCGCAGCGCGCTCTCACTCCGTTGCTAGGCGCCGGTGGGCGGCGCTGCGCTCGGCGCTGCGCATGTGCAGTATTCTCTCTCTCCGCGCTATCCTCTCCTTCGGGCGCTGTGAATATAAATCGGCATGCCGCGCTCCGGCGGTCTCAGTCGACGGTCGTCCGCCCACCTCCCCTTCGCGTGAGAATCCCTGCTATAAGCGTAATCAATACGATGGAAAACGCCCATGGAACCCCCCATGAGATGCGTTGCATCACACCAGGGTTCCCGCGAGGGGAGGTGGGCGTAATTTTTATTTCCCAGTACGTGTGGAGCTCTGCACACTCGCCAGGCCCCGATGTCCATCGCGCTGTGGATGAGGGAGTCTCAGAGTCTGTTTTGTCTATTTCTAAGCGGGAGTGCCATAAATATTAGACCGATTCAATTTGTTCGGTTAAGGAGCGCAGTGCGAATGATGTCAGACCAACCAAGTGCCGATATTGACGATAGACAACGAGATGGAAGCAAAAAAGGTGACAGAGGCTGCTTTTGCACCAAAACAGAAGACTCAGCAGCTTCAGAGGACATGTTTATTCCCGTGATAAGAAGCATCTGGGGCATGAGATAGCTGCGATAAACGGGTCAGCAACATGGAAGGTAAAGGGGGGGGGGGGGGGTGCGGGGGCGCAATTTGCTCACCGGCGTTATCTCGAGAGCAGTAGCCTTCCTTAGGTGTACCCAACATGCCCCTATTTTGTGGAAGGAACCTTAATCGGAGCCGTCATTATCATCGTTATTATCCTCTCGTCGTCTGCTTATTTTGTAAGTGACACCCCTCTCTTCCGTTCTTTGGGCTTCTATCAATGCGAAGCTTTGAGCCTTTCACTAATGTCGTTCGTAGTCCACCCGAAACGCACTGCAGGAAAGTCAACTTTCTCTGACGACGGTGATGATCGTGGGTGAAGTGAAGAAAATTAAGACGATTCCCACGATCGGAGATCGCTAGACCAGAGTAATCATCATCATCACCATCATCTTCTTCTTCATCACCACCACCAACAACACCACCAACACCACCAACACCAGCCTATCTACGCCCACTGCAGGGCAAAGGCCTCTCCAATTATTCTCCAATTACCCCGGTCCTGTGCTAACTGCGACCAATTTATCCCCGCAAACTTCTTAACCTCATCTGCCCATCTAACCAGAGTATTCTAACCTAAAATTCACATGGAGTTCATCGTTCTGTGTTTCCCGCCAGTGTGAAGTGTCCCTCACAGCCATGAGGTGCCGTCTTCCAAAATTAAGCCTATAATTCAGCACGTCAGGATTGGCGTTAACCGGCGCATGCTTGTTTTGTAATCAACCTGAATCATTAGAACACTATCTGTTTGAATGTCGCCGTTTTACGGAGCAAAGAAAGCGTTATCTTACTATCCCATTCGAACACCTTAGACGAACTAAAAACTTCAGTTCTCCTTTCATTCGGTGCTAGCTGCCTTGGCAAAGCAAGCAAAGAAATTTACTTTCTCCTTCACGAATTCATCGTGGCTACCGGAAGACTTATATGCTAGCTGATTCGTACAATCACTTATCTGGCCCCACACCCGAAAAGTGTAGTTTTTTTATCATTAATTTTCAATTCTGAAGAGCACTTTTTGAATTATTAGAAAAACCTCAAGCCTTGGCCAATGTCCCTAAGTGGGTACGTGCCATCACCAATTGGAGAAGAAGAAGAAGAAGAAGAAGAAGAAGAAGAGAAGAAGAAGAAGAAGAAGAAGAAGAAGAAGAAGAAGAAATCGAACGTTTGGCCCTGGCGTTATGAAGCAGACGTCTATCCGATTGCACCATTGTTTGGCGCAATTTCTGACTTTGTTTGGCGCTCTTTGCCCTTAGTTGGCCTTGCGCCATTAAAATCCAAATATCATCATTCCTGACACGGTTGAAGGAGCTTGGATTTGGAGAAAGGCGTATAGGACATGCAAATTAGAAGAAAATTATTCCCTGCGTCTAACGACGACCATGCTAGAACGCTAGCGAAAGTTATGGAATGCCCGTATCAGTAGCGAGCGGACCAACATCACACCACCCTATCATTCACGCAAGGTAGGAATGGCGTTACCACCATAATAATCCTCACAAATAAATAGGGTCCGCTCGCGTCTTAGTTGGTTCGTTTGATGTTGGACTTGATTTTGGAAAGCTTTACGTTCTCTCATCGTTGCCATTCAGACAGAGGGGAAGTTGACTCTTTGTAGCACATCCTGTCTCCGAAGAAAATTGTTGGGATTTTTGCCTAACTGCCCCAATGTTTTTCTCTACAATTCCGTCTGAGGGTATGGGGCTTTTCCTGTCTTGAGGAAGAGAGTCGTTTGCACCGGGTAGCCTACTTACGGAAGCTTGAGAGTGGTGCTTGTCGGTTTCCTTGTGCTTTCTCAAATGTTATCAACATATTTTTTGCGGTGGGATTAATAGGCATGGATGCTTGGCCAATCCCCCTGAGTCATTACGTGCGAACCAGCTAGGAGCCTTTATCATAACCCGTCTCCTTCATATAATCATCATTATTACCAAATTTGCTACGTTACAGACGCTGAACACTCCTATCCGACATTGTTTATGAAAAATATTCCTTTGACAAATTTACCTGTCTGAAAGCGCTATCCTATAGTCCTGTCTTGGTTAACGAATTTCAACAAAATCATATTTTATTTGTTCTAGTGGTGCTTGCTATTCGCAGGTCAAGGTAAAGTCTTCGCTTATCTGCTCCATTTCCTGGAGACGACCGGCCTTACGCAGCGGAGACGACCGGCCCGGAGTGCAGTTATTGACTGATGTGCCCGGACTGACAACTTTCTAGGACTGACAGCTCTCTTTATACCTTCTCTCCTCTCTTCTACTTTATCCTATCACTCACCCTCTACTTCCCTTCCCCTGCACTGGTTGTATGCAGGTGAGCTCCCTGCCGAGCTCAAAATATCCCCCGTGAATTTCCTTTCCTTTTCCCGTCGCAAACCACAACCACCACCTGAGAAGATATCCTTTGTCTTCCGTCGCTGCCCTCGAGGGGCGTGCCAGTAGTAAAGGTCCCGTTTATATTGCGTTTCGATAGTAAAGCGGATTACCATTTGCGCCTTTCGTTAGAGTGGCAGATGGAATGTTTATCGTGAGAAATGACATCATAAATTAAAATTACAGAACCTATAACGTCAATCGTTTTCGCTTCCGAAAGAGTCGTTTTCTTTACGTGACGTCCGCGTGCAGCGCTTGCAAAGCATCACTAGTTTGGATACGAATGATTCCTGTATCCGAAGAGAGACTGAAACGAGCAAAACTTATGCGTAAATGCCATGCAGTACACGCTCTAAACGCACGTTGTTATGCGTGTGAGAAACAGTTTCTAGGGCGCAGAATAAGGCTTAGGACGGGAGAGAGAGCTAGCGCTAGCCAGACGAAGACGCTGACGCAGACACACATTGCGCATCACACGTCATTGCGCAGCACACGTGAGTGATATGTAATTCCTGGCCAATCCTCCGCGTGGGTATGCGGAAAAAAGACGTAGAACAACAGCAACAACAACAGCAACAACCATAACCGACCAGTGCCTTAAGCATACAACGGCGTGAAGTTCGCGTGGCATTGAGATGCATGCTTCATTGATTACGGATGACTTTCAGATATGGATTTCATATCTCAACTACGACTGCGAAGAATGGTTAGGGTTAACTGGCGCGGGTGAAATGCAGAAAAAGACCTTAAAAGAGAGTTGCACAACCAAGAATTGTGGCTATTATTCGACAGTGACCTGAACAATATCCTCGCGTCACCAACTCCAATGATTGTACAATCTCTCTTCAAAGCAGGACATCAAATGACACTGGACACAGGGTGTGGTTGTGGGCGTTTCCTTCTTTGGCATGTTGTGTTTATTTTTCTGCATGAATTGTATGTGTTTTGTACGTTGCCGCGCTGGATGATTCGGCTTGCAATGGAGCGAGGTACGTCGTTGCTTGACTTGGGCGAGGTGCCACGTCTCTTCGCGTGTTTGGCAGGAACCAGAGGCGTCCCCTGGAATGATCACAACAATCTCAGTGTCACAATGGAAGCGGTAAAAAGGGTTTAATAAGGCTCAAGAAAAAATGCCTGTTATTTTTGTTGTAAGGCGAAGCAATGGGCGTCGGCAAATTATATGTATACTTATACATTGTAAGAAGGGAAAGTAACGTAGGACTGAAAATACCACGAAGCAAAGCGTAGTATGGCGCTGCTATTTTATTCAGTCATTGGCAGGGACACATACTATGAGTGCAGGTGAAGAACTCACAAATTACACCTACCAGTCCACGCGCCCGCACATGCGTACATATACACAAGCCAATTCAGCTTGGTGAATTCTGACTTAAAACCTGAGGGAGCAGTTGAGGTGTCGTGGATAGATTTATAAAGGTACTGTTCCCCCAGGGTAACTAATGTCTTTATCGTGAAGTAAATCTTGGAGCGAAATTCCAATTTAAAATGTAACACTTCCAGGGGACGTCTGTTCAATGCGGCTTCTATAGCGTAGTGACATAACGCTGACGTGACCACAACTTATCAGCCCGCCTAGTTTAGAACAGTCGTAGTCTACATCAGCGTGCTTCGTACTAGGAAACCTGGAAAGAAGTGTAATAACGCTGCTACAGATAATCTCAGCCCTAACTTAAGTTTTCCTCCATAAAATTTGTTCGCCCTTTCATGCTTAGGCAACGGAGTTGCTCAGTTCATTTCTTACTTTTCGGGGAAAAAATAAGATACATTTATTTGCTTCTACAGGTTTTGAGGTACTTACAGGCTTCTTGAAGCACTGGGAGGATGACGTTGTATCTTGTTGGCAGCAGTAGTGAAGCTGGTGAACTACCACCAACCACCACCACCGCCTCCACCACCACCGGCCTGCCAGCCACCGCCACCTCCTCCGCCGGCTTGCCAGCCACCGCCGCCACCTCCACCTCCGGAACCCTTGATGATGTAGATGGTGGTCTTGCCGCCGCCGCCTCCGCCGCCTCCTCCGGCCTGCCAGCCTCCACCGCCTCCTCCGCCTCCAAGGTCCCAACCTCCCCCACCTCCGCCTCCTCCGCCGAGGTCCCAGCCTCCGCCGCCGCCTCCGCCTCCTCCGAGGTCCCAACCTCCTCCACCGCCTCCTCCACCGCCGAGGTCCCAACCTCCTCCTCCGCCTCCGCCTCCTCCGAGGTCCCAACCTCCGCCGCCACCTCCTCCACCTCCGAGGTCCCAGCCTCCACCGCCGCCGCCTCCTCCGAGGCCGCCAAGCATCCAGCCTCCTCCCGAAGGCTGCCAGCCACCGCCTCCGCCACCGCCGCCGAAGCCACCACCGCCACCGCCGCCGCTGACCTTCTTGATGATGTAGACGTCCTTGCCGCCACCCTGAGAAAGAACAGCGCATCGGTGAGTGGAGAGCTCCGGTGAACAAACGCTTGTCATGCGGTGCATCGACTGGTTCACTGGTTCACTCTGTGGAAGCTTTACAACACTCTTGGATTTTTTGCATTTCACAACGGGAAAGCGAGAGCGAGAGAGAGAGAGAGAGAGAGCGAGGATATATTATATATTATAATAGAATATATAATAATAGAGATAGAGATGGTTTATTATAGAGGTTAGCGTCAAAACATCGCAGTGATGAAAAGGTATCTTTAAGAAATCCCAGCGTGATACAAACCGCAGTAAACTAAATGACAACGTTTGAAAGGTCTCAATAGCGCTAAGTGAGAAATATCTTATTTAAATATACCAAGAACACAATTTCTTTCCAGGCGATTATCATTAGTACATTCGTCGATGCTGCAAAAACATTTTGTTATTTAAATCAAACGTTGTTATTAAAGAAGTGGGAAGCCTGTGGCTTCAGCGGAAGGCCGTCATCATTCATATCCTCATACCTAAGCAGCAGACGACCGTGCGTTCACATTAATGGACATTCGTCCCATGTAAATTCGACTTTTTCAGGCGCACACAAATGGAATGTTCTGGTCCTTTCAGGGGCGAAGCATCTTAGGGGCTCGGGCTGTCGGCGTCTTCTGTCCTTGTCTCCCGTACTCACGGTACTAAAACACGGGGGCGCTCATTTTCCAACGCCTCGCGCTAGTACGTTTCGTCGCCATGGGAAAAACGCGTACTAAATACCAAAATAACACGCTGGGCCACTCGTTTTCCAGCGCCTTGCGCGCTAGGACGCTTCGTGCTTAAAAAACACACACAAGCAAACACAAGACAAGACAAAGGCACAAGGTAGAGGTATTCAGCAAAGCTGTACACCTCTACCCCCAACGGTTTCATTTCAGTGGGCAAAATTACGGCCAGTCTGTCTCTCATTTAATTGCTTAAATCCGGCTTGACGCAACAGATGGCGCCATCGCCTCAGCAAGCGCACGATTGCTCCTCCCAGCGGCGCTTCTCCGGCGCCCAATCAGCGCGCTCCGTGTGGGAAGAGAGAGAATTACAATGTGTGAATACACTTATGCACTGCATGCTTCGCCCCTCCCCAGGTTTCATGTTAGCGGAGATCGCCCGGGATTTTTTTTGTTTAGTATATGCCTGAACGACATGGTTTACCTAGGAAAGTCATCCAGGTTCCTGGTTTATGCTGATTTTACCACTTTATTATCTTCAGATTCATCAGCAAATGTACAGTCAAAAGGAAAAGTTAACGGAACACCCAAGCAGCAATTTTGGGTTATTTCTCTGCCGCCCGAAAAATCAACGTATTATGTGCGGGGTTTTACGATAATTTAGAAATTATACGTTATCTCCTGTGCATACCGCAGTTCGTGGGCTGCTACCCGAGGAGAAATAACCTTAAATTGCCAATTTCCTGGTCCGTAAACTCTTGCTCAAGACTACACTTTAGAAAAAGCTTCGGCAACTTGACGAATGGTCTAAAGACAACAGGCTTTAAGTAAACGCGAATAAGACGATCGAAGACCATTACCTTCAGTTGAAAAAGAAAGTGTATCGATTTGTAAAGACATCTTTTTTTGATATTTCAAAAAATTAAATTCATGTTTCCTCGGACCGATTGACCTGGGTGGGAAACACGAGACGCTTTACCCGCTGTTGGGGAAGACACTGACCAACATTACATTTTAATCCCTCGTTTTTTTTTTGTTCCATCGTTGCGTGCAGTAATTGCTCCTTATTAAGCACTTTCGCCCGATACAGTTCTATCTCCCCATCTGGTGAGGTTTACCATTCGCAAGGAATGTGTATATGCTTCCTAGCGCATGTACATTGGCTTTGTGATTTCGTCAGAGCACACCTAATCAACTGTTCACCCCCCCCTGCCTCCCACGTCCGATGATAATACATTGCTAGTCAGATCATCATGTGGTCGACTGCTGCCTTTAAAGGAACACTGAACCTAATTCTGTCTCCTCTCCCAATTTTTTTCCTTGGAGTAGTGGGAGGGCAGCTGGCCAGCTCCCCCCTGGAGGACCTGCTTCAAGCTCAGCTCATCTCCCGGTAGCAGCTGCATGCACGTGCTCCGGACATCCTGGGCTAAAGGCGTCACCCACACGATAAAACAGATCAACCATACCCCGTTTACTCGTGATAAACGCCCTTTCCTCCGCCTGTGAAAGATGGGCAAAAAATCTCGGCCCCATGGTAGAACGCGAGGCGTTGTTCAACTGCTTTATTTCAATTCGTGGATGATTCGCGTGATACTTACCTCCTCCTCCACCGCCTCCTCCTTGCCAGCCTCCTCCGCCGCCTAGGCTACCGCCCATGGCCATCCCGACTAGGGAGGCCAGCACGATCTGCGTAGAAAACAACAATAACCCACTTAGTTTTTCCGGCATACGCGGGAACAGTAGGTTAGATTTAGAGCACAGATTCATGAATGTCGTATGGTTCCACTAGGCCAAAAGGAAAAAAAGAGTACACTTTTGCCTTTATTGGTTATTGGTTTGATTTTATGTTATTATTGGTGTAGGGACAAAGGGTTCTTTGCCCCCATAGCAACTCAGTCGGAAATGACGACAAGAAAAATTCCTGTAGTTTGTCGGGCTTTTGCGTGTCGTACTGTTGTCTTGTCGTATTCTTCTGCCGTGATTCTGGCAGCCGGCTATGTCACGACAGCATGATGGCTGTCGTAGCGACAGGCAGTTATGTTGTGACTACAGGAATGTTTGTTGTCGAGAAAGTAGACTGTCGTTTCCACATAAATGTGTGTCGTAACAACAGACGGCTTTGTCGTGACAACAGGGCTTCTGTTGTCACAACAAAGTTTTTTGTCTTACGACAGGAATTCTTGTTATGTCTCTGCGGTATTCCTGTTGTAGTTTTAGACTGAGAACAATGCCATCTTTGTCGCAAACTTCAAACAGGTAATCGAGATACTAATTAAAGAAAACAGGTAAATAGTGGTAGCTTCCCAACCACTTTCCGCAGATTTCTCCATGACGCTAACAGAATCTTGTTTGTGCCTCTGACGGCCGTCGACCTAAGCCGCCGTCAAGAAACATGCTGTAGCAATGGGCCTCTATACTCGGGAACAAGTTAAGAACGGCAATAGCTCATAGACGGTATCACTTTGCCTAAGCGACGGACCCGGATGTGAGCGGGCGCGCGCGTTTTGAAAGGAGATTACCATGAATGCGTGGTATCGTCTGCCTTCTCTCGCGTAGTTTGTCCGCCGTCTTTGCAGTACTTTATAAGCATATTAAATAAGCATATTATAAGCATATTGACTACATCAGACGATGGCTACGACGACGACGTGAGACGTCCACAGCCCGAGTCCGACCTAAGGGGCTTCGCGTGTTAAATATATTCAGGTGGTTATCTAGATACGGATACTGTCGAAGCTTGTTATAACGAAGTAGTATCGGGGCAGTAAATTAGTTCATTATATCCGATTTTTGTTATAACCGGAGAGGTAAAAATCTGCTCTACCTAATCGGCAATCTGGCACGCGCGAGAATCCTAGGTACAACAATTCATTATGCTGGGCTTCGAAACCACTATAAACGAGGTAATCCTTACCCGTCTTCTTGTAGCATTTCAACTATATATTCCGGGACACGATAACGGTAAATTACAACAGAAAAAAAGTTCGTTTCAGAAAACAGGCCTGCATTCATATTTATTTGAAGAAGGATGTGATCTTCGTCTGGTGGCTTTTCACAGCACTGAGCAGGATGAAGCTAGCTTTCAAGTTTTGAGCCTCGCACGAACCAAATATTTATTCATTACAGCCGATATCCCGCGCGGTTCTCGTGGTTTCGGTTTCGTTATAAAAAAGCAAGTGTCAGTGAAGGAAAGCGTGGGCCAACCAAAGTTCGTATTTAGTCGCCGTAGCCGATAAGTCTCTATAACAGTGTTCGTTATAACGAGTTTCATCTTCTTTAAATACGTTTAACATCCCAGGCGGCAAATAGGAAAACTCAAGAAAACTCATGTGTAGCATGCTGTTTGTAGTAGATTTTTCGTGTACGCGAAGTTCCCCAATGTGGGCAATACACAATTGATGTACTTGCTATTGGTAAAGTCCTCCGCTGTTCCGCATATCGTCCCTGAAAATATTGCATTTTTTTGACCTTGTATCTGATTAGATACCTGTGATGTTGTATGCCAGCTACCTGTATGGGCCTGCATAAGACCTACGGTATGAATAAATATAAATAAATAAATAAATAAATAAATAAATAAATAAATAAATAAATAAATAAATAAATAAATAAATAAATAAATAAAAACGTCTTTTTTCTTCTTTTCGTCTAAGGGCTTAAGAAATCCCGCGATGAAGCAAAGAAGGCCAAGCGGTGTCGTATGAAATAAAGAAGAAAAAAATTGCACTCCTACTCTTCTACTTGTTTTTGCTTTGCAGACGTATGTCGGAGTTAACGACCACTCGTAAGCTACACAAAAGAAAACGAAACACGACCCTGGACTATCGCGTAATCCACGGTACTCAAAGGAACGGCCGTGCATTTGCACCACGGCGCGCGAGCGAAAATGTGGCACGACCCGCATGACTCAACCCGCCAGCCGGCCGGTAGTTCGCGCTGAAAGAGAAGCTCGCGTAGTACTTCCCACTCATCGTTCACCGCGAGTAGTTTTAAACAAGCGGTGCACCCCCGCTACTACGGCACAGCTCGCGGCGCACATCTTTCCCCTCCCGGACGTCTTCCTCCGTTTAAGCCTCCTCGCCCATCGCAGGTCGACCATTGTCCAAGCGACCCGGCTCGTCGCACACGGAACAACGATCAGCCGAGATCTGCGCCTCCGCCGACTACTTCCGGACAGAGCAGCGCGGATGTGGTTCAATTGTATTCGCGCGCATACGAAAGGCCTGCGAAGTATCGACACCCTACTGAGCCTAACGTTTCAGCACAGCCTGGAGCCTCTGCGATGTCCCTAACCCTGCCTGATCGCGGAATGCGCCCATGAAATCGCACCAGTGGCGAAACAGACGCGAGCGCACCGAAACAGGTTACATAATCTTTCCGACTGCGCTTACAAAAGAGGCATAATGTGATGTCAGAACACCAAGGTGGCTCAATTGTCTTCGCAAGTTGTACGACCGGCCTGCAAAGTATCGACACCCTACTAAGCCTAACGTTTCGCCACAGCCGGGAGCCTCTGCGATATCCCTAACCCTGCCTAATCGCGGAATGCGCCCGTGAACTCGTACCAGTGGCGAAACAGACTCAAGCGCACCAAAACAAATGACGTAATCCGCGCATTCGAGAGAGCTACTCGGTGATGTCGGAACAGGTGTGCGATGATCTTCATGAGCAAACACGCCGTCGTGAGAGTGTAAGTGCGTGTTGCGGCCGCGTAAGTAGGCCGTTTCGTGCATTCGGATGACGTTGCTCATCGGTCGCCTGTACTTCAGTTGGTCGCTGGCCACTCGCGCTGTTGTGAAACTCCGGAGATGAGGCCACTCGGCTAACGGGACAAGATGCGCACGCGTCCAGTGAATGGGTCAGTGCGTAACTTCACATGCCATGATGGTCAGCGCTCCCGGAACCCCTCGGGGTTTGCTGGGCGGGGAATTTTTTATTTATTTATTTATTCAATACTGCCAGCCGCCCTTTGGCAGCCAGGGCAGGAGTGGTACAGTGCAGAGTACGAACACAGAGTTTATACGCGACCAATAACACGGCCCGCGGTACACAAGGAAGCAATAATGCAGTAAGCTTACAGATTGTTACGACACACAAGCGCACGCAATCAGTAACACGGTCCACGATTCGCAAAGCAGCAGTAATTCTCGTTACAAATCAAATGGCTACATGAATATACAATAAAACCGGTAATGCTAGACTAATGCAAAACACAAGCAAAGTACACTACACGCATTGTCCAGGAAGTGCGAAAAAAAAAATCTGACGTTGACGTGTAAATATAGGAAAACACTGAGCAGAAAAAAGAGACGAGCAGTATGCGTTCAAGCTGGTTGAATCAGAAGAAAAGTTCGGTTACTTGGCCCCTCTCCATGATGGGTCCGAAACGAGAGGGGATAGAAACCGGGAACTGTCAGTGGTCATTACCATTTTCTCTGTCTGTGTCTTCATATAGTACGAATTTAAAGCGCGAAAATTCAGACAGGGGACGAAAGGGACAAGGATGTGCCATTCGTCCCTTGTCTGAATTTTTTCGCTTTAAATTCGTACAATGGATTACCAACTAGCTCGAACTCACACGTTATGTGTTCCTAGTGTTCACCGTAACGAAAAAAAAAAATGGCAGTAGATCTGTTTTGCTGGAATTCACGCATTGCTCTTACTTCAAGGTATATTTTGTAATTCAACTTTGTATCGCGCAGAATACCTCAGAGTTCAGATTTACAGCAAGCTCTCGTCGTAACGAAATCGCTTCATTCCTAATGTTTTAGGGATCACGCTGCAGTGCATAGTACGCAAATTATCCCCGCCTATGACAAGTATCGTTGATAACTCAATTTCTTGTCCCGAATTCTTTATAACAAGGGTTTACTGTAGTTTCAATTGTTGCCCTTGCGTACAGCAGTTCGACAGAGCTGAAACGCCCACCTCGCTGTGTTACGCGAATAGCGTGACATAGCTTTAAAACAATTGCAGCTGTGTTCGTGCATCTCTTTATTGCACTGTCGGGTCGTCAATGCTTCAGTGCCCATCAAGGCCGTAGCCCGGGGGGTTTGGTGTCAGGGCACCCCTCTAAACTTTCTGAGCAGTGCATTCCTCCCTCTGTCCCCTCCGCATTTCGGCATTGTCTTTTTTGTCCACGCTTTTCTTACTCCACGTCGGTACATTTGTATGTGCGAACAAAATAAGAAAATTACACAAGAAGATGAAAATGAAATGATATTTGCGCGCATGCTATCCTTCCTTGGAGGTTTCTATTCTGTCGGCACAGTATAAGCACCACCCGAAAAATATTTATGGTTACACCATTGGCGCACATAATAGAACATTTGTACATCGTCTTAGCTGGAACAAGGCTTCAGGCAGTAATCTTCTTTTGCCTCGACGCAAGGTAGATTAAGCACAACTGTTGCATTGCTTTGAAGTTCAGCGGGATGCTTAAATTCTCAGATTTCGTTTTCGTAGTTTTGCGTCAGAAGTTGTGGGAAATAGCTAGCGCAGGTGGGCTCGGCTGCCCCAGCTAAGTAAAGCTGTAGACTGGGCTAGTTGGTAATTCATAGTGAACAAATGTAGCGCAGCAGAAACACAAGGGACGACAAGAATACACACGGACGAGCGTTCACTATGCCCCAGCTAGGCGTGTGGATGAATGTGTACGGTACTGCATCTAACACTGTCTCGGGGGACGACAGCACTTGGTTCAACACAAGCACTCGTTGCTCGTTTGAACGCTTAGCTGTCCGCATTTCGTGACTTAATAGATAGTGCTCCCGTTTCCCACGCATCAGATAATGGCTTAGAACTAGCGAATCTGCTGAAATGTGTTTTCTGACTGTGAAATTTTATTTCTTTTTTCAGTTAAACCGAGTGACACGCTTAGAGAGCAAATTTTCAGCGTTTACCATGGCAGAGAAACGATTTCGTCGTTAAGATAGCTTTACGCATAGGAGTCAGCGCTGCGTCTGCCTTTATTCCGTTGTCGTATACGCGGTATGCACTGAGCGCTTGCGTAGTAAGCAACCACAACGTTGTAGGGTATCTTTTACCTAAAGTATTCACGAGATAGCCCTCAGCTTTTCGAAGGTTCACTGGACATCACGCCGTGCCGTTGATGACAAGCCGTTGGTCGAGCTCGCCCTTCTAATTTAGAAAAAACAGCGCCAAAAAACGACACGACAAAGAGTAAAGACAAACACTGCGCTGATCAGCGCAGTGTTTGTCTTTACTCCCTGTCGTATCGTTTTTTGGCGCTGTTTTTTCTAAGTGGCATCATGCACCAACTAGCCCGTCTCAGTTCACTTGTGCAGTTCGCCCTTCTCTGTTCGTCTTCGACAGTGTCTATGTACTATAATATTGGCACAATAAGGGTTAATATCGCTGGGAACGTGCACCAATTGTGACTAACGCTTTCCCTCATCGTAGCTTTTCTGGCTGAGCGGATGATGATTACTAAATGCGCCTTTGAGCTTATTTGGCCTTTAAAACACTTTAACAAATTGTCACGCTCGCGGGCGCGAATGCCGATTGTAGGATGGCAAAGCATTCCGGTGAATCTTACGAAATTGTACCATTGTATGCGCCCTACTGAGAGGTTTATCCAAATCTGCTTACTGAACTTTGTTAGAGAAAAAAACTCGGGTGGGAGGCGTCATAGTTAGAAGAAGTGGAGTTTGACCGGGCCTACAATGCGGAGAAATGACAGCCGGCGCACCGTTAGAGTAACAGAGTGGCTAACGAGAAGAAGCGAGACTAAAAGTATACAGCAAGACTAGTAACTCGGTATAGGGATGAAACTGGATAATTCGGGGACAAATTATGGACTACGGCCGTGTTCCTCAATCATGAGTGCGCCGGGGAACCCTTTTATTTATTTATTTATTTACTTATTTATTTATTTATTTATACATACTGCAGCCCAATTGGGCTATCGCAGGAGTGGGTTGGTACATAGAATGCAAAACACTTTTCTGCACAGAATGACACATATAAAAACACAACGTATTTAAATTCACTTATTCATAAAGTTTAGACATAATAGATAATAAGCAAGACATTGAAATTATGCGAAACTGGCATAACACAATCACTTTAAATTGTGCAAAGAATTTTTCCAAAGGCAATGACCTAATTTCACCTGGTAGTAGGTTCCATTTTTCAATTGTTCGCGGGAAGAAGCTGTACTTAAATAGATTAGTTCGTGGAGAAAAAGTTGCAAGGTTTAGTTTGTGGCCATTTCTGGTAGATTTAGGTTCATCGGGCGACAAATAGCTGTTCTGTTGTGAGTAGCGCGGAGTATTTGTAAGAATATGTAAAAGCTTAAGACATTCGCGTTCACGACGCTCGGACAGGGGTTGTAATTCTAGTGTAGCAAGGTGGTATTGAAAAAGTGATAGAGGACCGCATGATAATCTATATTAATCCGTGTCGTAATGTCGAACAATCTGCAAATGCTGCTAAAGAAACCCGCGCATATCCAATGCCCCCCTTTTGGGGATGACTTTTATGCACATGTGGGTCATGTTGTCGAACGACTTGCTTTTGCAATCTAAAAGTTGCCCAACTTCGATGCCGCCTTTCGTTTGTCTGGCTTTTTTGCATAGCTTGCGTGCTGTGCAAAAAGCCCGCGTTAAAAGATGTTCTACGCGGAGAAAAAATAAAGGTCCCGTAGCGAAGCCACAGTTTGGAATTGACAGTAAGGTTTGGGAAAAAAGAAAAATGGATGGTGGGAGAATGAGACCCTATAAGAAAAAGCTTCGCGGAACCCTGAAATGCTTTCTCGGAACCCCCGGGGTCCACTGACGCCCATTTGAGAACCACAGGACTACGGCGTCGCAAGAGAGAGAAGGCTGGAGGAAGGCGCGAGCGAGCGGCCTCGGCCTTGCATTGCACACAGACAGGCTGATGATGGCGACCATACTTAGGTAAGGTTCGGTGACTCTTCGAGAGTATAAGGATAATTTACGAACCCTGTATCAATGGCCTGGAGCAGCCAGGTGATACGCAACTTATTAAGTGCAGAGCACTTCAGGGGATCGCCTTGTCGTCGTAGGTCGCTCGCTGGACACAAGTAGAGCCGCACGGCGTTCCGTTGTCGCGGCGTTACCCAGAGGCTTCGAAAGCCAGGCGGTTTATATAGTCATAAGCGTTCGACACTCATGAACCGCTGGCGCTTGTCATACATCTCCCCGTTGTTTAGCGCAAAGAAAATTTCAGGTTCATTTCAGGCAAAATGTACGTAATTAACCGGAAGCGCCCGCATTCATTTAGTTAGGAACGCCCGTTGGGTTAGTTTTTGCAATAGTAAGCGAAAAAACGTGGCAGTGCAACGCCGGCACGGGCGGGAGGAAAAGCAAGCACAAAAAGAACAGCACTGCAGCTGGCGCCGGTTCAGGCAGGGGGAGTTTCACCGAATCGTTTAACGTACAGCTAAACCATGGTCGGCGTACCTACTTCACTCACTTCGTTTGAATTCAAATTTCGCGACTTTGACGCGCCGGGACTACACCTGAGATATCAGGCGCGCCGTGGGGATAGGGTGCGCTGGACTAATCTTGACCACCACAAGATCCTCAGACGAAATCTTTACACACGGATGTTTTGGTTTTTGCCTCCATCAGAAAAACTGCCACCGCGGTTGCGGTTGAACCGGTGTCTAGAAGCTCAAGGCCTTAGCCAGTGATCCACCGCGGCGGATACTATACTTCACTTCGTGAGACGTTATCCAAGTTATGGTACCGGGGAGCAAACGACTCTGTCAGAAGTACGGCCGTAACCGCGTTAGTCGTCACCCACATATACGTGCCACGTACGTTCACCAGTGAATAAGAAAGAAGCCTTAATAAAATGGCGTCGAATTTGCAACAACTCTCCAAACCCGCTCTCTCTCGGTTGACAATTGATGCGACGTTCGCCTTTAGCGCACAGTCGCGCGCCCAGAGGCAATGAGGCGGGGAAAGGGGGGCGTTTATGGTGGTAGAGCAGGTAATGTTGTACTCCAATTAACACGATAAGATCTACGTTACATCCGACATGGCGTAGGAACCCGCTACCCCATTCAATTGAGTAAACGGCCAGCAGTCGGTTCCTTGCTGTGTTTCGCGCGCTCGATGACCTACTCGACGAGAAGTGAGCTTTCGGCTGTTATTCGTCTCTAGCACTACTAGTTTCGCCAGCAAAATTCGAGGTGGCTTTCTTGCACCAAACTGCGAACCCGAATTTCAGACGATGGCTTCGGTATTGAGCGTTGCAAATTTCGGAATAGCATAAAAACGGGCTAGACGATTTCTAATTATTGTGTTTCAAGAAGCGTTGCAGGGCGACGTAGCTTTTGCTCATACTCAAACCAAGCTGGTTGAACTTGAATGATCGGCTTAGTTTTTCCCGTGGACACGCCCTGGTCCTGATTTCAGTTTCATGGATAAACAGATAAACATACTACCATGCCAACACCCAGCGTTTACCGAAGCTCGAATTCGCTTCCACAAAGACGAACTTCTCGAAATCTTCTCCGCAATCACCTGAATGCCTTAGTAATACCTCGCGAGCACGAGGACGCGGCTTCAATTCCCGGCTGCTGAGGCCGCTTTTCTGATGGAGGCGAAAAGCAAAAACGCCCGTGTGTACGAGATTTCGACGAACGTAGAATATCTCCAGGTGGTCAAAATTAATCCGGAGCTCTCCACTACGGCGCGCCTCATCGCCTGCGTTGCGTCGGCGCGTTAAACCCTACAATCAATCAATCAATCAATCAATCAATCAATCAATCAATCAATCAATCAATCAATCAATCAATCAATCAATCAATCAATCAATCAATCAATCAATCAATCAATCAATCAATCAATCAATCAATCAATCAATCAATCAATCAATCAGTAATACCTCGTTTTCTCTTTCCGACAGCTTTGAGAGAGGAGCTAGCGCAAAACTCTCCTCCGCCAAACACCTCGACGAGGATAGCGACTTTCAGTAATAACAGAGTCCTTCAAAGCATTGAAGGACTCTGGTAATAGCTACATTCGAGCACTTGAACACGAGGCGCATGATGTCAACATACTTCTTCGGTTTACACGCCTGCGCCCTAGATTTTAACTTATCGCGCTCCGTGAGATCGGTCCGCCATCAGGCGTCAACAAGGCCCTTCTTGCCAAGTAGAAGCTATGAGCAAATATCTGAGCGGTCGTACAAAACGTCGCTTTCTGCCTTCCTCTGGCATTTTCTTAGGTGGCTGCTCCGTTGTCGAGTGCTATAGAAAAAATGAATTGGCAGTTGAGGTTTGATCTGTAGAGGGAGCTCCGTCCTGACACGAATGACCGGCTTGAGAAGCAAACACTCCGTAGTGCTCGACATCAAAACGTCAGTGGACGTGTCTTCCGTACACGCTCGGCCAGCCCCTCACTGGCAGCCGGCCAACGCTGCGCCGTGAAGAACGGGAAAGAAGCTATCCGTCTTACGCGCACCACGTACAGGGCATCTGCTTCCCCGCGTAACTGAGGGGTAAATAACTGCGTAGCTGTTTGCTGTCAGCTTATTAGAGAGTTTTAGAAGTCCGTCTGTTCCGTCGTGTACATAGTTACCGTGTTGACCGGGACCCGTCTGGGCACTTGGGCATTCGTCGCGGTAGGGGATTAGTTAGTTCCGCGGGCCGTCCTTCGCCACGGTGGGGTGAGCCTCCTCGCCCTTCCGCGCGCGCATGCGCAGTCGGGTCCCGGTAATCACGGTAACAACGTACACGATGGAACAGACGGACTGCTAAAACTCTCTATTATCCCTGTGTTGGGGTTTCGGGGTCATGCATCTGAACACGTGCACATGATATGTACGAAGTGTATCGCCGAAAAACGTGGCGCAAAAAATAAATAAATAAATAAATAAATAAATAAATAAATAAATAAATAAATAAATAAATAAATAAATAAATAAATAAATAAATAAATAAATAAATAAATAAATAAATAAATAAATGCACTTGTAAGGCAGAAGATTAGACCAGCATGGCTCTAACCGTTTCAGATGTCTTGTAGAAGAGCTCGATGAAACTGTTTATACGCACTAGAGCATACACCGCCGTTATTGGATTCGCCACTTGAAGTGGATACGAAGGAAACATTCTTTGTATATGCGTCAGTTCAGACGAACTTTTAGTTTGACCACTGTTGTATAAATTGCCTTCGAAAGTGAATGTTATCAAGCAAAATAAAAACTGGGCTTTAACTGAACAAATTTTGGTAACGTGCATGTTTTACATCTATGACCGTCTTTACAAACAGGTTGCAGGTTCCCTGCCTAATCAAGCGTTATCTTAGACAAAGAGGCAAAAATTTTGCTTTCAGTTTAGGCGTCCGGTTTAAACAACCTGCGTTTGCAGAACTCTCTCCGCTTCCTTGACGCTGGTCTTTGATGGTGTTTTTGAATCAAAAGACTGGCTACGTGCAGTCTCCCTATAAGAATCACTTCGACTCCTAAGCTGTGCTTAAAAAAAAAGCCTTGTGCCACGGGATTGCTATTAAGGGCTCGTGACGCCGCGATGCCAATGCCGTTCCCCTTGTGCTCAATCTCAAAAATGCTGTTGCGACCAAGAATCGAATCTCAACAATGAACGGCTAGGAATTGAAGCGCTATTGTGTGCTTATATTAACGTAGTTACCTCCCCCACCCCCTTCCCCCGACCTCGCAAACATACACAAAAATTGGGCATACACATCGTTGTTACAGTTATCCACCGACGTAACGTAGGCACTTCCACAATGCGTACATGAACTTTAACTTCGTGGTGAGCCGAATGACTCGGGTTTGATTCCCGGCCGCGGCGGCCACTTTTCTGATGGAGGCGAAAAGCAAAAACGCCCGTGTGTACGAGATTTCGGCGCACGTTAAAGATCCCCAGGTGGTCAAAATTAATCCGGAGCCCTCCACAACGGCGCGCCTTGTAGCCCAGATGTAGCTTCCACACGTAAAACACAAAAATTTTAACTTGACTTTGGATTCACTGGCGTTGGAATGGAATCGTCTCTACACAGCCTGATGCCCCATTGCTTGTTAACTTAATTTAACAAAGTTTAACTGAGACATACCGTCATTTCTCTCGGGTCTTTTCCGCTCAGTTAAAAAGAATTAAACCATATTCCAGGCCTTGGATGCACGTAACGGCTAACCTTTCAGTTTCAGCTGGTTCGTGGTTCCAGCGTAGTCAACTGGACAGAGAGTCGGCACCGTGCCACCCATAGCAACGCTGACACCTCCGGCTGACCCTTCAACTGTAATTCTCCATCTAAAAACGTCTGACCCAGTTTATTCTAGGCTCCTAAACGCTGTCACGGTGATGCTTTTACACCGGCTTACAAAAACAGTTCCGCGCTTCCGGGAGGACACGACTATCCTGAGCGGAAGCGTAGCAGGAGCCCCGAGTGCGGAACTTACCATAGGGCGCATTATGAGTCACGAAAGAACGCCGCCGGTTCGGAGTGCAGACCTGTGCGTCGTCTTGCAGTTAAGCGCAGTCACACGGGTGCGAAGAAACACAATCGACTCGAGCGTCTCGAATGGCGCTCGTCTCGGGCCCTGCTCTTCTTATAACGGCTCGGCCAGGGGGCACTGAGCGGAGCCGGACAGCGTTTTCCGTTGGGCGAGGGAGCGACAGAGCGTCGTGATTCGTGAGCCCGGCCCGCTCCTTCCCCCTGCCTAATGAAGATCCCCCTCCTCGCCCGAGCAACACCTACGCGCTACGAGAGGTGTCTCCTCTGGCGCAATACGAAAGTGGTGGCGACCGGGATGGGACAACGGGTCAGCGCTCGTGACCTCCCCGCCGGCACTTTCGCCATTTCTGTTCCCTTATTCACGGTGCTTGCATTCGCCTACTGACTCAAAGGTGCGGAGGTCGGGAGCAGTGTTCCTTTCACTTACAGCGCGGTCCTCCTACCGCTGTGGAAGGCGAAAAAAAGAAAAAAAAGGTATCAGGGTCTGTGTCAGCGCTTGATGTCATTACTGCCGCCGGCCAGGAGGAGACTCCGGTGGTTCGCGAAACCATATGCTCGTGAGAGAGGTTCGTGATTGACGTGAACCCCTTGTGTGGCGTAACGGCGCAATAGCGTGGTTCTCGCGGTCAGACAGACGTTGTTACAAGCTAATAGTCTCGTGAGACTGACCCGGCCGCGATGGCTGTGTGGACAAGGTGCCCTGGGTTCGATTCCCAGGAACTCGTTCGCGAAACGCAGGGGATTCAACGCGTAGTAACCATGGTGGTTATGACGTCAGCCGGACGCTCTGACGTCACAGGCAGCAACGCGGAGACAGGATTATAATGCCATGCTAAAAACGGTGAGTTGTTCGGGGGTTGCAGAGCGGTGATGTTTCCGACATGGGTTCTAACGTTAGTGCTTGTTGCTCTACGTATTTTCCTCTAACGTGTTGCTGTGTTATATTGCGAATTTGCTGATACTTATAGCGCTTGCCCTATTTTTCAGTCTTGCGAATCTTTTCCGACGTGTAGGTCGCACACTCAGATCATCCAGTCTATCGCTGCGTTATGCCCCCCGAGAGACATGCATTCACTGCAATAACCGTAGTTCAGAAAATGCTTCCGGACAGATAAAGCGGTAGCAGTTGCGGTTGTGGGACACGTTAAGTATCCGTAAGTGGCGCAAATTAAACCGTAGCCCTTCACGACATCGGACCTGTTAGCGCAGGTGTCGCGTGGCGAGTAAAGCCAGAATACACAACTTTTCTTGTGAAAGCGGCCGTCGCCTGATTTATCCAACAGGACGCCCTGGTGTCCCGTTGTTTGCGAAGTACACTAATCTAGTTAGTGGGGAAATCCGCGTCTACACGTTGCACGCATTTCAGACGCGCTTGCGCCTGACACGTGTGGACTATATGCGGTGTATATGTGTTCGACCTTTTCAGAGGAAGACGAAGAAGCGTATATTTGGCGCCAAGCGCGAATGTAGGTAGGAAGCAAGCAGAAGCGATGGGACGGCGTTGCGCTTCACGGATCCTGCAGAGAACCGCGAAATTTTTAACGGAAAAATATCGACGGCGTCGTGTCGTATACAAGGAAAGCTAGTACGTGCCGTACATGCTAGCGCTTTTCGGACGAATAAAGCTCGCAGCGAGCAATAGAAATACCCGGGATTCCCTTGTAATTTCATTTTTATTGCCCTCTGCGTCGTTCTTCATTTCGAATTACGCGCGCTTGTGCCTCAGCTGCGGGAAGTCGTGCACATGGTTTTGAGTATAAACGCAGGATGCGGGGTGACCGGAAAGTTGCCTAACTATATGTACTCCGGGTTCTATAACTATATGTACTACTGACCATCCGGGTTACGGTTTAAGACAGAGGTGGTTCTTAACTTGGCTTCCACTCATAATTTCCGCCCCGGACGACTTTCCTTCCTGCTTATGCGCTCTCCTCTTCCGCACGCTCCGTCGCATCTTCCCACGCTTCCGCGGTGTGAGGCCTCGCTTGGACGTCGGGGCAGTATACCGTAAATACCGGCACGTAGCGGAGCATATATAGAAGGTGTTTTTTGCAGCACTGAAAGAAGACTTTACGTGCGCTATTCTGAGCGCCGCATTTTTTCGAACGCATTGGTGGGCTCTTATTTCAGGCTGGGCTTTTAAAATTTCGGCTGGGCTTAGCCGAAATTTTCATTAATAAGACTCTTGCGAACGCTGCTGTCACTCCTCACATAATATACAAATGGATTCACCCTGGGACGTCACTACCCCCACGTTGTCCGCACTGTTCAGCGACTTCTATCGCGGACCTAAACCATTTAATCTGGCACTGCACTGCATTCTCAGACCATCGATATATTATCGAAAATGCACTCCCAAATGGTTCTTCACCAGCTAATCCCCCATACCATGACCCCCAATTCCTTGCCGCGCTAGGCACTTTTTCCCTTGAGAGCGGTCTGGCTCGAGTAGTGTGAGCCGGGGCCTACAACCCATTTGGTCCCTCAAACTGGACAATTAGATCCTCAATGGACAATTAGATCCTCTACGGCCCTTGAAGATTCAAGTAGTGTTAATCCTCCCTCCCTGCTATTCCCATTTCCCCCTCTGGCCAACCGGCCGTCCCTTCCCAATAAAGGACTTTACTACTACTACTTATTTCAGGGGCTCGGGCTGTCGGCGTCTCATGTCGTCGTATTCTCATCTGGTGACGGTACTAAAACACCGGGACACTCGTTTTCCAACGCCTCGCGCTAGAACGCTTCATCTCCATGGGCAAAAACGCGTGCTGAAAGAACACACCGGGACGCTCGTTTTTCGTTCGCGCTTGCCTGCTTGCTTCTATTTCGCTCCGTGTACTCGCCTTAACTCTAACATTAGCAGTTCTCCGTTTCGAATTTCACTTCTCCGTCTTCGTGATTGGGATGTCGCGTATATCAGCGCGCGCTGTGTGGCAAGTGAGAGACTTACAATCTTTGAGTACACTTATACACTGCATGCTTCGCTCCTCCCCAGGATTCACGTTAGTGGAGATGGTCCGGTTGTTTCAGCAAGAGCTCAGTTTCTAAAATTTCCCTAAAGGTGTTATTTGACGTTAAGAGTGCGGAGCATTGAACAGCGCACTTTTTTTTTGAGAAGTACAAAGCACAGAAGTACACAACCATAGTAACCGGAAAGGGAAGTGCGCAACAGTGCTTGTGTTGTTTACTTCTCTGTATTGTACTAATAAAAAAATGTGCTCTGCTTAATCTTCAGTATCTAGTCATCAACTACAGCCCAACATGGTACTCCGTTTCCTCAGAAAATCAAACATAACCGCTATTATATAAGGTTGAAAATGCTGGCTTCGCGCTTGTACACGTCTACATTTTAACTATAACTACGATTTCTGTGGATTCGCACTAACGATGTTTCCGATGTTGCTGAATCCCTTTATAAAGATGAAATGTAACACATGATGTCCGTGGAGACGATTATTTTTCCGTCAACCTTTATTGTTTGTGGCAGCGACACATTTATGTAATGCTACCTGTTACACGCTGGTTCTCTTAGTAGCGTATTATTACATGGATGTGAGTATGTACGTCATGCTATCAATTTTCCGTATTTACAGGGATAGTGTGTTTCGAATGTTAGAAACGAAGAAAAAAAACGGTAATCGGATGCGGGGGAAAATCTCTGAGGAAAACAGCGGAGCAAAGTTAAATATGGATGTTATGAAGAAAAAGTACAGTACGGTTGAAACTATCGACAAATTATCGAAAAGCTCGCAAAGCATTGCCAATGACACAAAAATTAAAGCGGCTTGGGTGCTGTGATGCCGTGACGGGAAACCACTATAAGGCAGAGTAGGCCACATTCTCGTTTTGGTGGGTAGTCAGCGATTCCAAGTTGCATGGTGTGCAGCATATATCTCCATAGTTATACGTCTGCGCAGGAGGCCTTTCGCAACCGTGATGTGCAGCCGAGGCAACGCCATGTTTTATCTCCCCCGTAAAGAATGCCATGCGCATTAATAAGTAATGCACTCAGTTGTACAAGGTGAACTTTGCACATTGTTCGCACACTGTACAAATTTTGTACCTTATTTGAGATCAGCAGTACCGACTACACGGCTATCCTATCTACGTGTCCTTGAATTGTAGCGTGGACTTCTATGCTTGCGGTTCAGTATCCTCAAGCATATCCAGCCTACGAATTCCAATGTAGCGTCTTAAAGCAGTGTAATGGCTGAACTGACGTATGCAGGGACGAACGCATCGTCTGCGGGTATTGATGCTCCTAGAAATGGGACAGAGATCACGAGCTTGTCGTAGCCTAACAGAAGGAACGACATCCGTTTGGCCAATGCCCAAAGAAGAATCTTGTATAGTCATTCCTAAGTACAGTCAAGGGGTTGTTTTAGGTGATACTTTGAACACACACACAAAAAAAAACAATTTTTGTCCTAACTGCGAGGAAGTGCTCTCCATTCAAAGTTCTTTAGAGATTAGACGACATCATAAATCTTCCAAGCATGAAATGTGTTTGCTCGTTTGTGGTTCAAGGTTTGCCTCATAGTGCGTAGAAGCTCCTCTGGACACTGTCGGGGCGAACCGACCAACTGCAGTGGTTCAGAAAATTTAGCTAGAGTGTTTAGGTTCAATAGATTCCATCTCGCTACATCCGCCGACGGGCTGCATGCAGGTCGTTCTAATGTTTGCGGCTTACGGAATATTGGTTTTAGGCATACGCCTCCACGTGGCGCGTGGGGCGAACACATTGCCCCACCACAAGCAGCTCTTTACTAACGCCTCGTGCATCATGGAACTCCCATATCAGGCCAGAATACGTCATTATTTCCAACCTTTACGTTACTCAATGCACGCACGGTAATATAACTAGCGCCGTTATCTTGCAGCCGTGTGCTGCTTATTGACTTACTTATGGTTTCAGATTAGTGATGAAAGTGGTCTTCCGTAGTCACCTCCGGGCTGGTTACGTCCGCTTATTCGCAACGCAGTGTCTGGAGTGCCGTCGGCGCGTTCGTGTTTTCAAGGTTCAGACGACTCTGGTCAGTACGTGCCCTGACACTGTTCAGTGAGTGAGTGTAGAGGTAGTAAGGTACTTATGCCTTCAGAATAATTACGACAGCGGTATTTAAGTTTCGAGTCAGGAGTGTTTACGATTACATATTCGAAGCGCGAATGGTCTAGAATAGCAACTGACAGCGCTCGTGTTTTCAAGATTGAGTTTGCAGTGTTCTATGTGTGGGCTGACATTTTGTGGGCGTGCTTAGACGGTGTATTAATTTTCTTTGCCTTCAAATCACGACGAAAGTGGGTTCTGGCTGTGGTGCCTGAAATGGGTGTATACGTATTCCAAAAAGTAGTGTAGAGTGACAACTTACAGCACTTGTATTTTCAAGACTAAGCTGACACTGTTCGGTATGCGGGTTTACATTGTGCTGTACTTCAGCAGGCACATATATAAACGGAAGTAAATACGGGGCAGGGGAACCTCTTTCCTTTAGGATGCGCTGAGGGCATGTTTGATTACGGTTGCAATGGAGCGCTTTTAGGTGCGGAGTACCTTAGGACCGCACAATGTCCGTCCGCGTCTGTGCGCATAGCATTTACAATCGCAAAAAATCACACAGGCACCGGCAGGATTCGAGCCTGTGTCTGGTAGACCATACAGAGTGAGCGTCAGTTGTCTTACCCATTGGACCGCGACCGTGACCCGAGAGTCAAACGGCTTACTCCCTCGCCTGTAACGGTGCGGAGTACCTTAGGACCTCCCAATGTCCGTCCACGTCCATCCGTGCGCACACCACCATCAAGCGAAAATCAAGCGAAATTCGATTTGAGCCGTGAGTTGCAGTTTCATTTAGGGAATAATCAAGGTGCAACTCACGGCTCAAATCGAATGACGGTCGGGGCGCAAATCGGATGTCACTCGGGGCGCAACCTGGATGCCATTTCGAGTCCCCGTACTCCGCACTATCGCCATCATCCACGGAGTGGAGATGCTGCCAGTTTTTTCTTTTGTCGTTTATTTCCCCCATCACATCACAATAATGTTTTTGTTCATGATATCTTTTTAGTTTTTGGGGCTTTGTGTGATTGTTTTTGCTTCTTTCGTTAGGTTATGGAAAGTGAAGAGGCGCAACTAGAGCCCAGTCCAAGAAAATGCAATGGAATGACTTTTGAACAGAGTGGTGCCGGAGGGCGGTGCAGGCACGGCGTATGCAGTTATGAAACCGGTTGAAGAACAGGCTTAAGGTAGCTCATTTGCGGGGAAAATTGAGGTGAATGAGTTCATCCCGGTTCGTAATACCACGCACGAGCACACACAGCCATCGCAGCAGTTCAATTGGTAAAACGTAAAGACGCCAGAGATTAAAAAAAAAAAACTACGCATTACAAAATAATTTGATAAGCCGGCGTGGAAAACGTAGCGTGTCCTAGATTAAGACCAGAATTCGCGCAAGCCGAAATGAAAGGCGAGCCTTCGTTACTAAGCAAGAGAATTTTGTAATTAGGGATTACAACCGACAGCGCACAGCCGATCTGCCACAGGCCAAGGAGGTTCGGTGTACCGCATCAGTCCGCTTTGACGCTATCGTCCAAGGCCAGAGTCGCTGTATTTGTGACGGCGTTCTGACGGAGTCACAGTAAAGCTCCTGCAGACGGGACCAGTTTGTCCACAACACGCATGCGTTGCGTGTGAGTACCGCGTCATTTATGCTGCCCTGTCCTCTGTAATCCCTTCAGACCTAGTAGAATTTTAAAAGGTATACAGTACAGGATAGTCTTCAACCACGGTCGTTTGGCGACATCTGAAAACACCGCAATCTACATAAATGGGGTGATGTAACTAATAATCAGTTCAGTAGTGATTACCTGCGCGTCTAAGTCGTTCCGTTTCCATACACATTAAAAAGGCAGTGAAGGCAATGTTGTTGTTTTACTTGAAACTTTGATAAATCGTTCAACTTCATTCCGGTCCTCAACGGCGCTGTTTTGACCTAAAAAAGACGCCAACATGTTGACAAAGTATGAAATTTTCGTATTCGAAATGTTAGCAGTGTTACCAGTGGTGAGATAGAAAAACTAGTGTCATATTTCCCTGTCAGAAATGTTAACAGAGCTATCATTCGTGAGATAAAAAACCAGAGTATTGATGAATGGATTGATTGATTTATTGATTCATTGATTTATTTATTGATCTTTTGATTTTTTGATTGATATGAATGATTGGTTTAACATGATGACGCTGCAGAAGTGATGAGGCGCGCCGTAGTGGTGGGCTCCGGATTCATTTTGACCATCGGGGGATCTTTAACGTGCGCCGCAATTTTGAACACGCTAGTGTGTTTGCTTTGCGCCTCCATCAGAAAAGCGGCCGCCGCCGCCGGGAATCTAACCCATGTCCTTGGGCTCCGCAGCACAACGCCATAGCCACTGAGCCACCGCAGCAGGCTCAGAATATTGATTCATGTTAACATTTAAGCACCGGTGCCATCAAACGGGACCAGAAGCGCCACTGCAGTCGTATACAATCAGGTTTGTTGGTGGCGGTAGCATTTGTCCGCTTCCGCCAATTGCACAAACCAGTCCACGTGACTTTGTCACCCTTTCGTGTGTTTTTCTGCTAAAGTAGCTCAATCGCTTTTGGTTTGAATTAAATTGGCATGGCCGTTACAATGGTGTCACAATCTCCCGAATGAACCAAACGTGCATTTTGTCTTCATGGTCTCTTCAAAAGAAAGAAAGAAAGAAAGAAAAGAAAGAAAGAAAGAAAGAAAGAAAGAAAGAAAGAAAGAGGTCGATGCAGTAATTTATTTATGAAGGCAGGAGAATATACCATTTACACCACCACGTTCAGAGCGCGTTAGAATAAATGAATGCGTCAAAACGCATGTCTGGCTTGGCATATTACACGTAAAAAGAAAAAAAAAACATTTCAGATTATCTTGCCTGTTTAGAAGTTTTTGAGAGAAACATAGAATCCAGGTAACCGATACACCCACCCAACGCACGCATTCATTTTTGAAAGGCTTTTCACTAAGAGGAGCGTGCCGTGCCCCATCGTGAATGCGATCCCACTGTCTCTACCACCTCGCCGGTTGTTATCTCCTTTGACTGCCACACAGCAAGCACTCCGAAACTTCGCTCACCATGCGATAGACCAATTTAATCACAACCAGATTGGCTTCTTGATGTTAGCTCCATATCCTATCGAAAATATCAATTTGGTATGATTTACTGTCCCCGCTGGCATCGGCGGCAGTGCTCTGGCAAACACGGTAACACCTGTACACCTTCCCCGGGTCCGCCTATGTCCCGGTCCATCCTGTACCAGGTGCCGACCGTTGGCACCCAGCACTGCATTTTCCGCTGCTTTCACTTACACGTCCAGAGTCATTAACGGACACGGTTACTCAAGTCCCCGTTCCACTCGTGAGGCATCCAGCCTCGTTCGGCAAGCTCTAACACCCTCAATCCCCTCCCATCACACCTTTCACCGCGTTTATAGGTGCCTTGGCCACTCTTCCTGTCCCAACTGTTCTTCCTACCCATCCATCCCTCATTCTTATTGAGAATGCACCCACCATCTCTTTACAAATCCCTCGCTTGTACCACATGCTCGGAGCTCTGGCTGACCCCCCAGCCGGAAGGGAACCAACACGCTGGCGAGGAAGGTCTGTGCGAACATGTGTACCGGATCAGCGCCAACACACTTGAACACTACGCAAACCCGGCGGACTGAAGGTTATTACTCGAAGTACCTGAACGTAGATTCTTTATATAACAAGGTTTGTTCTCTCTCTCTCTCGCTCATTAAGCGGAGGCGCGTATGCCAGGAGGGACCCTGAATCAGCCGGATGACACAACCATCTCTCTTTGAAGGGCAGGGATAGAGAAGGAGGAGGGGGGGGAGGGGAGGGCAGGACATGACACTTCTTCCGCTCAAGGGGGATGGCGGAGTGTCATCCCACTCTAGCGCCTACTCGTCCTCCACTGTCTGTAACGATAAGCTGGAGAACGGTGTTAATGTCGGGTTCGTGATAAGCGAGGCATGGCGTTCTCGATGTGTCGTGGCCCACGTGCGTACGCAAGGAGTAATTTTTGACCGTAGGCAAACTCAAATCTGATCCTCTACGATGAAAAAAAAGAAAACTCCGTGCTTAAAAATATAACAACATCGGACCCACGTTCTTTAATTGCACGCGGCAGCAGATTTCAATTCCTTCGTCTTCAAAAGGGGCACCGTTCCGTACGCCTACGTGCACGCCGTATACATACGGTACGGGTTCTCAGCTTCACTCGCGGGGTCGCGGGGTACAACATAAGTGCGGGAAACAAGACCGCCACCGCTAATACGACTCCCGAGGCCTTGGCGCTGCTTCCGTGCCCCGCACGTTTCCATTCTCGCTCCACTTATCGCAGCCTTGGTGTTTAGTCCACATTTTATTGGTATCGGATACCTTCGTACGAGACCAGGAAATAGGGCGAACCTCTCCTTCCTTTCTTGACGAGGAACCGTCGCTGCCTGCTCTCTGCTTCGGCGGTGAATCTTGTTGCAGGCGACGTGCGGTTCCCTCTCCCTCAAAATAGCGAACATGCTCCCCGCACTCTCCTCTGTGTCAGGAACGAGTTCGCCGTACCCTCGCACTGCTCTGGATGCAGTGACCCCGCCGTCCGGCTCGGAGTCACCGGGCGCCTTCTTCTTTACGAAAACACTTGAGATTATTATGAATGGCGCAACGCGCGCCGGTGCATACGGAAGTGTATACATCCGCCCCCTCTCAGCTCGGCAGGGAGTCGTGTGCATGGGATTCAAGTCCAATTTACAATCGCTGTAATGAGGTGCCGGCCGGCGTGCGCTCTTCCTCGTACACCGGGCTGCTGCTTCTTCCTTTGTGAGGATTGCATAGGCGGACGGTGATCTCAAATGAGAGTAACGGACGGAGCACGAGGGAAGGGTAGAACGCGAGCGTTTAACCCCGCAAAGTTAATGGGGGATTGTTCGTACCGTTAAGCCGGTGGCTGGACAGCAGACGCGAGGTGAGGATGTCAGGATGACAGCTTGAAATTAATGGTTGGTAGGCCTAGTGTTAGACCTTCATTGGGCAGCCTATTTACGTTCACTGCAAGATGAAGACATAAATAGAGAGAGAGAGAGAGAGAGAGAGAGAGGAGAGAGAGAGAGAGAGAGAGAGAACCATTATTTGAAAATGGGAAGAGGGGAATGAGGGAAGAGTTATGGGTGACGTCCTATTTCCAAGACTCCAGCAGCAAAGGCTCCCAACTGGGCTCTCTCAAGCAGCTCACGCTGTGTCGAAAGGTCCGAGCTGGACAGTGCTAAATCCCAGGACTCTCTAGAGGTTTCGTAGGTGTGCTGTTGCCAAATTATAGGGCAGTTCCAGACTGTGTGGAATAAGTCTGCTCTTAATTTGCATTTCTGGCATTCTTCGTTATATCTCTCTGGGAACATGAGTGACAGTCTGGATTTGTGTGGGAAGACGTTGGTTTGCAGTTTTCTTATGTTTCTTGCTTCTTCGGCATCTAACATGTGACGCGGTGCGGGCATGGTCTTTCTCGCTTGCCTTTGTGTGAAAAGCCTTTCATCAAGCGACATGAAGGGAGGGAGGGTGTAAGAGTGGTCCGTTTCCCTACAGCTGTTGATTTGCCTCGCTAGGGTGTCGGCTCTCTCGTTTCCTTCAAGGCCTTCGTGTGCTGGGCTCCATAATATTCTATGTTGGCCTTTTGGTTCGGCTGGTAGGATCTTCCTAGTTTCGTGGGAATAAGGCCGAATATAAGGTTTCTACTTGCTCTTGTAGAGTCCGTGATGATGATGAAGTTTTTTTTGTTATATTCTCCCCATCTTACAGCGAGTAGTATGGCTGTGGTTTCAGGTTTGTGAGGTGTTTGTTTTCTGCTGATGAGAAAGCCCAGAAGAATACCGCAGACTAAGACGTAAATAGACTATTGCTGTTGCTGATGGTGATGCTTGGTGTACTTTTCGCGGTGGTGAGATTCCCTTCTCTTGTGGGTACAAGCCCACACTGCCTGTACGCACCCAGCACCACCTACTTATTCTCTTCGAATATTCCTATTGTTTCCAGCAAGTGCTACAACGTACGCTGAAAAAGGGATTTTTCTTTGATTAGACAGTTATAGCAGAGCAGAGAGCCGGTCCCAGTACGGTGCCCGGTAGGCGACCGGCGCTAGTGCGCGTGCGCAGAAGCGAAAAAAACTGGCTGTGCGCATGTGCAGGTGTACCGAGTATTGTACCGAGACCAGTTCATGATATCCTGACCCACTCCCCACTTAATATTGGAATTGATACCCTCAATTAAGTGACCCTTTATGTTGTAGAAAAAGTCTGGTGGTTTTGTGGCGGCGCCCCAGCAGCTTGCGTCGACTGCTGCCGCAAACGGGCACGCTCCAGGAACGATGACGCTGGGGCTGAGCCACGAGTGGCGAGTGCTGACCACGCGCTTGCGGTGCGCGCTGGGCACGAGCGTGGAATAAAGCGGGGACCCCAGTTTGGGTCCACGGCGCTGTAGCGTGCAGACGTGTGTCTTCGCATCTCTCTGTCGCCGTCGCGACAGTTTCTTTCCATTTCTCGTATTTTTGGTTATAAAAACTCGGTGAATAAAAAAGGCTACTAACCTACTCCTACTCCTCCTCGTCATCATCATCATAGATAGAAACTGACCCCCCCCCCCCCCCATCCCTTCCAGAAAAAAACCTGGTTCCGCCCCTGGTCTCGCATATGGCTTTCCGCAGCAGTAATGTTGATGGTAGGCCGGCCAGGCAATACTTCTGCGAGAACGTCAGAAGAATCGTAAAAGCGTAGAGGCCCAGGCAGGCTTCCGAAGGTGGAAGAAGTATTGAACATGCCGTATTTTTAATTATGCTTGGCTAGCAACCGCAGCGATAGAGGTTTTAGCGTGTTCCGCGCTTTTTTGTGTTCATGTCCAAACCCGGCACTAAACAAAGTAAATAAAAAAGCCTAAGTAGATTCGTATATAGAACCACGGGCTCCGACGAGAACGACCTGTTTAACACCCACAAGTGCTGAAATTTAGAGAAGCGTGCTTTTTTCTCTGAAATGTCCTCTTTCCTACATAAGCCGTTTGCTCTTTTCTTCGTGAATAAGGGTGGTCTCACATATTTTAGGTCGGTTTACGGGTGGGGCACTGCATACGAGCACGTTTAATAACCGTTCTGCATCGCACCGGAAGTGTCTGTCTTGAATCGATTTCGGAATAGAATATCGCTTCCTGGTGAAGTAGCTGCCGAAGCGTTGACTGCGCTGCCTTGCACGAGGTTTCGAGTTGCAGACAAAAATGTGCCAGTTGCACTTCCGGTACCGAGGGAATACGAAGTGCGCCCGTGTGTACGAGGCTTCTGCTGCCCTTTGTGATGACTTCAGCTGGTCTAACTTAAAGCGGAACTTTCCACACAGGCGCGGGAACCCAAATGACTGCACGTATAGCTTCGAAGCGCACAACGCCGCCATTATAATCTGATAGTTATGCGAACAGCACGCTTATCAATTATGGGCCCCTTCAGACACGTCTGCTCTAGTTTCTGTCTCAGGATGGGGTCACTGTCCTCACCTCGGGAGGTCAGCGCTTGAAGTGAAGAAAGTGATTGCGGCGTTAATTCTCGTTTCAAAAGACCCCACAACGTGAAGACAGATGATGTGAGTATACATCAGCAAAGGTATGTATGTATAAATGTAAATCGGTTGGCAGCTGAATTATGAATCATGATAAGGTAACCCATCAAGTTACCAGTGAAATGCCCAAAGCAACTAATCGCTATTGCGCCTTGCAAGTATTACGGAACAAGGGTCGCCCTTTCTTGCACACTGCCCCTCCGCGCATTTCGAAATGCTTCGCTGCACAGCGCCCACCACGTGGCATGTGGGATGTCACGTCGCGCGATGCAGAGCGTTAATTAAACGTTGTCATATAGGCTGCGTCCCGAATGTGAAGCGACCTAAATGATACCAAATTACTATTAAATATGGAAAGCTACGCTTAGCATTTCATCTTATAAAACGTTTTTGCAATAAAAATTTGAAAAAGAAAGTGCATATACCGCTGGGGCTACAACCCAGGACGCCAGCGCCAGTACTCAAAACTCTACCTCAAGGCCACGGAGACTTTTTATTGCCTGTTTAGACGTGTACAAACACAACATACACATGCAGTTGCGAAAATGTGCCAGCCGGAACTCGGCTTAAAGTTGGCAATATAAAATCGCTTCATAGTAACAAAAGCCTGACCTAGTTGGTTGAACATACTGAATAATTTGAGGCGCTAAACAACGGGGACCGGGAGAAACATGTAGGCACAGACAAGGCGCCACTTCAAACTAAACTTTATTATTTGACGTCATGAAAACGTAACACCAACAACGTGTGCAAACCTACACGTGTCCATCTAAGAACTCGAGTTCTTTGAGTTGATAATGCGACCGACGGTGTACTGATGCACTTTTTTCCCGCCTTATGATTGAAGTACGCTTCCACAATCTCTCTCTCTCTCTCTCTCTCCTCCTCTCTCTCTCTCTCTCTCTCTCTCTCTCTCTCTCATTTCATAGAAACGAGTTCATTTAATAATGCCGCCCTATCAGGGGGATTATTCTGAACACTGTAAGGTTCCCGAATTTCTCCCATAGCGGCGATGAAGTGCTTGCGGACCGGTCTGAAGGGCCAGGGCAAGAGAGAATGCCGGTGAGATCATCTGCTAGGACCTCCTTCTGCAAACTTCGCACTAGTACGCTTCCGGTAAGTGTATGGTTGCCAGAAAAATTGTTCTTTGTTCCCTGGACAATTGACTGTACAGAATGTCAAAAACAACCGGGAAAAATAGAACACGTTTCTTGGACTATTTGGACCCAATACTCTTTTGGGAGGTGCTGCGAGAATCCGGTATCAGGTATTTCTATCCTTTTGACATGTTCATGCTTTTGGGCCTTTGCAGCTTATCGAGGCGACAACGGCCGAACGTCGGGCTCTTTTCAGTAGTTGCACAATAGAATAGCGTGCGAAGTGACGTCATACAAGTCACGTGGGGGCGCTGTACAGCGAAGCGTTTAGAAACACGCCGCCCGTCCCATGGGGGGACAACGTATGTACAGGCCGAGCCGTCAATGCAAGAGGCAGGATTTTTCTCTCAGTTGGGTCGGCGCAACTCATGTCGCGGAGTGCTTATGGTTACGCACGACAGCTCTTGCCTCGCTTGTAGCGACATATTTCGCGAGAGCTGGTAAGCGCTTGGCTCCTCGTTTCGAAGCAAAGTGTGCGCAGAAGCTCGTGACCCCGGACGTAAAGCAGAAGTGACTCGGATGACTACACCCGCTGTTGGCTGCATGTTACGCGTCACTCCGACGGCAGACAAAACTCTGACCAGAAATAAAGTTTTTTTTCTCTCTCTCTCTCTCTCTTAAAGGGGGCATGGAGACAAGATACAACTTTGTTTAGTTTAAAAGAACTAGTTTTTGGTGACTCAATCGGCTCCGTTCCAGCGGCGACAGTAGTTTTTGTAACCGTAAAGACAAAAACGCAAGAAGTGTTGAAGAATTTTCAAATTTAGCGTCGAAGAGATGTAATGGACGGCTTGCACTCACGTCACCGTAGCTGCCATGTTTGTGACCCACAAGCACGGCGAAAAGCTGCATACTTATCTGGTGCTCTTATCTTTCGGAGCATTGAAAACAGCTTGAAGTTGGTCACAAGAATTGGTTGTGATGACGTCATGATCAAGAGACACACGGGCCAGCACTAAAAGCTTGGTTATCAGTGTGCTAACTGCATGTTAGCATTCAAGCGATATGGATCCAGAGGACACTAGAGGCCCAGTCATGTTCTTGGCGGTGATGTAGATCGGCGACAGCCAATCGCACACAAGGATTGTGACGTCATCGACAAATCGCGGTTAGTGGCTATGAAGTCGCCCGCTGCTTCGTATGTTTTCTTTGTATCCCCAAGATTTGTTGGAAGTTTGCGACAATATTGGTGTCATTTTTATTGGAACAAAGTAGTATTTTTAATAAACCAAGTTGTATTTTCTCTTAATGGCCCCTTTATCGGTAAAATGAGATGGGGATGACGATGTCGGAGAGCCTCATGGAGTCTGAGAGCTTCCATCCGGGCTCCCAACGACGACCTTCTGGACGAGGCCTACCAGGCCACGGATCCTCTTGCATGGTCTTCTGGGTAGCCAGACAGTATGCAGTGTATACAGTGCTGTTTAATTTTCGTCTATAGAGAATTTCCATAAGAAGGCTAACGACGTCATGTACCCTCATAACGTTCTCTTTCCTTCATGCCTGAGGTCTTGGATGGACCACCCACAACATGACGTCTCTTGCCATTGCTTGCTTTGGATGCGGTATTCCTCTTTTCCCCGCTCTAGCGGTCGTTCTTCCTAGAGACCATTGGCAAACGTGGTATAGAGTTGCAGAGCGATTTCTGCGGTGTTCACAGAGAAGTTGTTAGTGCTAACTAATTGATCATGATTTTAAACGTCCCCAAGCTACACAGGCGATGAGGCGCACGTAGTGGAGCGCTCCGGATTAATTTGGACCACCTGGGTGCTAGTGCTAACTAAACCGCAATCTTTAGTTTCCGACGTCACCCAAAATGAAAAAAAAAATTCAGGGTTCACTTGCCCTTTCAAAAGAATTTGTGAGAAAGGATTTTTATGAGAAATGATTTGCTTACTGAAACACGCGGAAACGTACGGCGTACGCACACATTCTCCAATGTGGCGAAAGACCTAATCGCTTCGTTATGCATGTCAGTGTGTTTTATTTAATTTCAATGTGAAATTGCTCACTCTAGACTGTTATCTCAGTCGTGTTTACGCGGAAAAAGCGACAGCAAGGGCTTTTGAACGGCGCGTTGAAAATAGCTCGTGCGCGTTAAGTCTGTTTGAAATGAATATGCACAATACATAGGGCGTTCTTCTTCTTCTGCGTATCCGAATGCCACACGCTTCCCTTTTAGTCCAAAACAACTTTCACCGTGTAATGCTGCGCTGGCTTTGTTGCGAGGGATGCGGTGACATAGTAAGCAGCGTAGTTCATCCGGCAGGTCATGCGGAATTCAAGACGACTCAGAACGTCGCTTTAACGCCCGAATGGTACGTTGCGTAACCACGTGCAGTGTGTAAGGGTCAGATGCAGTTGAAGCATGATTATGAACCATCGGGAAGGGAGTGAGCTTCGCGTTGGACACTCCGTGGGAGGCGCCAGGAGAGATGAATGCAAGAAAGCAAGCAGGCACGCCGTCATAGTATGGCCGGAAAGGATGGGTCCACCGTGGCGCTTGGAGGCAGTACGCCGGATTCTCTGGCTATTTCGTGAAAGAGGGACGTAGGATCTTCCAAGAGCTTGTTCGTGGGTCCAAACTCCAGGACCTCGCCGCCACCCATGACCAGGATCCTGAAAGCGACGCACGGAAAACGACATTACGGGCTAAGGAATTGGTAAGCATATAATGTACTACAACTAAGCACAACTCTTCTATGACATCGTCATTAGTTGAAATGGCATACGCATTTCCGGCACCTTTCTTTTGGTAGCTCGTTTTAATTCTTGAGACGTTTTGAACCCTTCCTTTTAACTGCTATCAGTAAGCATTTACTGTGAGGAGAGAGGCACGCACAAACAGGCACAACGTGTAAAGTGCAATTAATTGTCAGTGTTACCTGGCAACCGAACGGGCAGACCGAACAACCAAACGACCAAAGCCGTGAGTGATGGAAGCATATAAGGCTTCGAATTTAAATGTGGTATTTTTTTATAACCGCTGAAAGCAGTGGAATCAACAAGGGAGGACTTTGGCCCAAGAAAGAGGATTCGTACATCTGCGGCAAAGTCAACAAAAAATTACTTGGGGCACTAAAGTCCGCTTGCTGGCTTGAATGCGAACGCATAATGACCCCGTGGGCGGCACTTATGAAACACTTGTGTACCGCTGCATAGTGTCTGCGTAAGTTAGGAGATAACGGTCCCGTTTGTGTACCACCAAGTTTCTGGAGTTCGGTTTTGCAGCATGTCCCTGCGCTTAATGAAGTCTCTTTCAGGCAGTACCCATCAGCGACTCACCCGTAGTCTATACGAGACAGCAGAAAGAAAAGGCACACAGGACATGCACTGACCAATGAATCAGCGCTTGCCCTATGTGTCATATCTCTTCGTCCACCTTTCGCGCTGTTATGTCTTGTTTAGCGAAGTACCGGCTTGCCCACAACATATTCACCCGTAGTCCTCTTGCAGCCGGTGGTATCGTACGCATGCATATCGTTAGGAATTCCGGTTTTCCCGACTGCCCGAAACAGCGGACATATTCCGGCTGTTGCTCTTTCGTTTCAGTGTGCGCTCTCCATAAGTGTTCTGTCTGACACACGAACCTCAATCTGCAATGTTAGCACGGCGACATTCCGTTTCCAAGTCACCCCAGGCGGGCACTTCCGGGGCGCTGCAGCGCCAACGTGGTGATAAGCCCTCTGAGCACCTGAACCGACCAAAAGGTTCTCAGCACCCTTATTCAAGAAAGAAATGCTCACAACTGGTTCAAGGGAGCATTTCTTCATATAAAACCCCGGAAATAAAAATAAGAAGGGTAGACCTTCTGGGGCTCGAACCCAGTTTTCACCCGTTAGAAGCAGCGACGCTACTCGCTAGACCATAGAGGCCGAACAGCGAGATTGCTTTACCACTTCATAGAGAAGGTCACGGCAGTGTTAAAATGTAACCACCAGACAGCGCCTGGTGTAAGAGGAAGTGCCCGCCGTGTAGTGTCTCGGAAACGGAATGGAAGTACTTTGGCGCCTGCTCCGTCGTTTCAGTGTGCGCTGTCCGTAAGGGTACTGGGTAGGTGAACGCACAATTTGAATCGTTGGCGCGCTAGCACGACAGACACGCACTTGTCGTAGTCGAGCACGGTGTGCACGCGGTGCGCGATGGCCAGCAGCGTGCATCCGGCGAAGCATCGGCGCAGCGTGGTCTGGATCAGGCGGTCCGTGTCGCCGTCCATCTGCGACGTGGCTTCGTCCAGGATCAGGATCTTCGGCTTCCGCAGGAGGGCGCGGGCCAGGCACACCAGCTGACGCTGGCCCACGCTGGGTTAGAAGGGAAGCGCACAAGCGAATCAGTTCTCAGTACTTCTAAAGGGGCGATGGAGATAACTTTGTTTAAAGGCTGTGTCTGTAGTACCGTCCAACGGTACTATAGGCACTCCACTAAAGCGACGTCCACAGCCACTTCGATGAATAAATGCCGCGTCTGGTACTACTTCGCCCCCTTATTAACGTAACGTAACGAGAACTAACCTAGCCAATGGAACAGAACAAATCATTTTAAATAGCGACAACTAACGTAAGCTACGAAAATTACAATTACAGGTAAAGATGTAAAAAATTGCGGAGGCACTAGCCGGACTCGAACCACCGCCCTTTGTAACAGGACGCGAAGAGGGAACCTCTACACTATAACAGCAGAAGCTGTGGCCGTTGGCAGCCTAGTCTTAAAAATTCGAATGTCCTAAGACGGCACTCTAGCCATGCTTTTAGCGCTGAGCTGGAGTGCCTTCGGATGGTATTCTAGACACTGCCCTGTTTAAATTGACAGAACTAGCCTTTGCAAACTCACTGAATTCAATTCCAGTTCTGAAATGCTTTTTGTAGAGAAAAAAGATACCAGATAATAAGAAAACGTTCAAATGTCGCGCTGCATGGCGTCAGCTATGACGTAATAAGGGGAATACTGAAAACATCGTCATCATAGGGCCTCCTCGATTATCAGTCCCGGATCGTCCGCGGACTGCCCGAGACGCGATCCGGCGCTCGATTTTCCCATGTATTCCTATAGGACTTCGGGTCCGAACACAGTCCTCGGACTGCCCGCGGACCGTCCAGGACTGGTAAATCGAGGATGCCCATAGTGTTAACTGTACGCTAGCTTTCAAGTGCTACGACCAACGGAACTAGAGGCACCACTACGGTCGCACGCTGCCAGTCACAAAACTAAGTTCATTTGACAGCATAAGGAACAGGCGAGAGTTCAGCTGGTGAGTTGCCACTGCATCATCTGATATCTGAATATCTAGCTAAGTGTTGGAAGTTCGCGCTAAAATTATCGATGTAATTGCTATTGCGTCAGTGTGATCATTTGATGAACCGAATCTTTATTTTGCCTTCATGGCTCCTTTAAAGAGCTGCAGCCATGTCGAAGTGTGAGCAAGGCACCAGGCACAGCGACCAAACGCGGAAGTATGCGTTTGGTTTTATCACCGAATCGCTCACATGAACGGGCATGCACTCACGGACGCACGCGTATACAGAGAGACAGCCACACAGTGATGATGCAACCATGTGCCAAAGGTAAATGCGTTATAACAATAGGTACCCCAGAAGGGGTTGTTAGGTGTCATTACAATCGCTCAACTCTTCATTATCCACTTTCCTTGCCCCTGCATGCATTACTGCGTTCAATTGTCTCATATGCCTCCTGCGCTGCCCAGGGGGCGATGCGCAAGCGGCTTCCGGGCAGTACTTCCGGGTAGTACAAAGCTGCGCGGGTCCCATGGGATCCCGTGTTGACAGAAGCAAAATGAGCTCGATGCTCCCGATTGTTTTGCGACATGGTCACCAGTACATCCCCGACGCGTCCGATCTCTTCCAGCGGTCAACTTGGCATTAGGGGAAAAAGCTTTGCAGCACTAAATACGTTTACAGCGCCAACGAAAGTGCCGGCGGTGACGGTGCTCTGCCACTCGTACGTTCACCGATCGATCGGTCGTATGAAGGGAAATTTGAAGTGAAACTTAATTTTAACTAATACTTTAGGTGAGAAGGACTTTTCTACAACAGCCGATCAAAAAAGAAGAGTGACGCAGTCGGCGATGATCGCGCTTTAAAAAGCCAGCGAGTCCGGCGGACCGCTGGCTAGCTGCGCCGCGCCGCTCTTTTGCGTACCTGCGTACTATGTGTGCACTTTCATTTATCAGTGCTCGCTTGCGTCGCCGTTACGAATACATGCAGCAGCGTTAGCTTGCAGTTTTGTTGGGTGTCTCAGTGACAAAATGCAGCGAGCGTCAGAAGCGTGAAATCTGTTTTGCGATTCCGAAATTAGGGGCCGTAAAACAAGGTGGTCGGGTGAACTGAGAGGCCGCTCGCTTTTCTTGTTTGCTCTCACTTTACTTAATTACGCTCTTGCATCATATATTCCCAGTAGGCTAGAATAAGGGACAGCAACGTTTTGAAGTGTAGGGTCCTGCAGTAGCATGCAGCCGACACGGAGGAGGGCTGGACAGCAAATCGGGTGGGAGAGAAAGGGGGGCTTTGAATGCAAAGAGAAAAAATTCAGCGAATTGCCAATAATATTTGACAATAATCTGGCTAAGTGTGAAGATGGGGGACAATTCAACTGGAAGCGATCAATTCTCTGTTCTTGCCTCGCTGTCTGACTCCCTTTGAGGACAAAACTGGCGTGTCGGCGTTAAGATTGATAACCAACAGAGCCATTGATGATCGTATGTAAATATTGGGGACCTTGCGCCGTGTATGCGGCTGTGTTATGTCGTGCAAATATACAAGTACACATCTCTGCAGGCAGCGGGCGTGCGATTTGGATGCTTGTTTTGCGTCCTTTAATAGCGGTTAATTTGTTTATTTGACGCTATTGCCTCACCTACTTGCTAGTATACACGTACCCTGCCGCTCGTAAGTCGTGCGGCGTAAAACGTTTTCGCAAGAGTCATTTAGTTTGCGAAAATACAAGACAAAATTTTCACTCGTTTTCAAGGCGGTGCCAGGCCAGCAGTGTCAGCTGAGTCGGCTGCGCAATTCTTGAGTTCGCTTGCATGCTCCCGCTGAAGCAAGCTTTTGCAGTTACCTCAGGCTATAGGATGAGCAGCGTTCCCTGTTTATGCTACTCGTGAACTTTCCTTTGTCGACCGCACGCAAGAAGAAAGAATGATAATTGTCGTCAGGAAGTTAGACCACCCGACCTAGGTGATACTGTCCTAAGCCGCGACGACGGCGACAGCTCGCTCAAAAGAAAGCCGATAAATCGGCTTGTTCTAGCTGATATTATTTTGTTTAGCCTCTGCAACTACTTTAAGGGCTATTTCATAAAGTATGCAGTCATGTAAACGCGCCACAAAGCGATTAAACTAAGTACAACCAACGTTCACTCTGGCTTGTAATTGAAAACACATGGAGGGCGGCGAGGGTCGTCTGCTTTTGTACTACCCAGAGGCGTCGGCCGCTAGGGGCGCTGCATGTCGCCAAAACTCCACCGCAGGAGCCCTATACTTCTACGTAGACAACCTACAGTCACTATTCTAATAACACGACTTCATGATAATTTTAACTGCTCCATACATCCACACACCAGATTTCTACGAAATATCAGACACCCTCCAGCCATTTCCCAAGTTTTTTCGCGCGAGCGAAAAGTCGTGGCATTACGTCTCGCTCACCTCAGGTTGCAGCCTCCGTCTCCGGCGGCCATGTCTAAGCCGTGCGGGTTGCTGGAGATAATATCACTCAGGTGCGATTTCCTCAGGGCTTCCCATATCTCGGAGTCTGAGTGGCTACGCGTGGGGTCCAGGTTGTCCCGAATGCTGCCCGTCACAAGCGTGGGGTCCTGTCGGAGACGTCAAACGCTTTGACAAAGAACCTAGACAGTCTTCGTACAGGCACGAAGCATACGAATACCACAATGATTTGGACCCCTTTTCATGAACATTGGAATAGGAGGGCGGGAGAGAGGTAGACGGCTCTCCTCTCTCGAGTTTTGTGAGGCGTTCAGGGCCCAAGTGCAAAATGGCTTTGCATGACGGACAGGCTCACTGCATTTTTAGCGGGAAACGCAGTTAGGCTATCAGTCAATCATTTTGTGTGTAGTGGTGGCCGCACTGATGCAGCATAACTCGTTCACCCTCCGCAGCCACCTTTTGAGCCAACAACCCTTAAATGGACACTTCAAATAAAATAGAACAATTTCGCGGGAGACTACAAATGACGTCGCATTGCCGCGAACCATGCATTGGGTTTGTTTATGTTTTGTTTTTACTGCCCGGCTGCACTGGGTTGTGTTGTGTCCCAAGTGAAGCCGTGTTGCATTCTTTCTTTCTTATGTCGCACGGGTTATATCAATTGATAGGGACGATGTTCCGCCCTAACGTCACTAGCTTAGACTGGTCTTCTTTTATCTACAGTGTTCTCGATGTAATTCGACGGTTCTAGAAACACCCGCACCGAAAGATAAATGCCCGCACAGCAGACGCCGCGGCATTCGATTCGCCGACACTCGCCTGCGCACGTCACTTTGTTGACTGCGGCTTCGCCGCCTGTGTATTCTTTGAGTTCTTAGAGGAGCACAAGTTCGGTTGCTCCAATAAGCTTGTTGTTTTCCTTCAAGACAACTGCGGCGCCTTTGGCTCCGTGACAATACAGTCTGTCATACCGTACAGCCATACACCAAGGGGCAAAAACAACTACAACGACATAATAATATATCTTTCATCATCATCATACCTGAGCAACAAACCGGGTATGCTTCGCTTCCGGTCTAGAACATACAGTGTGCCACGAACTACCATAAGGGATGCTTGCGGTATTAAAGGGCAGACAACCGATTTTTGTCGAGTATATTTTCTTTATCCCAAATGAAAGGACATCACTTAAAACACCTTAGCCCGAAACGATTTTGCTGATAGCGCCGTGGAACTTTTGAAATCAGAATTTTTAGATCTACCAGCGATACGTGCCCCGCCAAAAGGAATGCGGGCAACCATGACAGTGAGCTTGTGTGTTAACACACTTAACTGCACGTGAGATAAAGGAGGTATTTAAAAACTTGTCCCTGGATAAAGCAACAATTAATGTCCAACTTCTGCTATTCCTTCATGTGGTTTTGGAATCGCGCGTTGGAATCGACGGAGTTGTTTGGACACGTAACGTAGTGTCACGTTTAGACACTGCGTCAGACACGTTAGACGTGTAGACTACGTTAGACTACGTTAGACTTAGGTTAGACGATTAGACACGTGGCGCCACCTTGCAGGCTTAAGAAATTTTAGTGCAAAATTAAAAATTATTTCCGCCTGTTTATTTGGAAATTCCTTGCGGTTACCCCAATATATAAAACGCTGGCTTTCATATGAGCTAGACGGCATGCATTACACAAAAATCGGTTGTCTGTCCCTTTGAAGGCTAGTCTGATCCTATTTAGACCGAAACGACAGCGCTTAGCAGCACAGCAGAGACTGGTTGACAACCACGGGCAGAGAAGGACGCCCAGAGTTAGGTCAAAGTGTTACTTTAGCCAGAGCTGTTCTGTCGGGAAAGTGCCACCTGCCTGGCAGTTGCCATACATTTTTCTCGCATTTTAACTCGACAAGACGGCAAGGCATCTGGTATGGTATGACTATACGTCAAGTACAAACGATTGGACGATTCTTATCTGTATCCCACTCAGAACAGCTACAAAAGTAACGTAGCGGAATCAATTTCAAACAACTGTTTAAACACGAGGTGAACTTTAGTACACGCGGACATTTCTTAACACTGGACAGTGAAGTAGCCAAAATATATTTCGTGGTGTGTTACGCGGCACTGGAAAATAAAAAAAAATAAGGAAGAGAGACTGCACCGACGCCACACCAATATATGTAATTTTTCTGCATGCATAAATTTTGGGGGGTGTTCTGACACCGAACCCCCCAGGCTACAACCATGAAGTTGGATCACGGGAACGCCCAGTGTTGCAGGGAACAAAACCCCCGAACTCGCGCTCTTTATCAGTACGAATTACCGGTAAGCAACCGCCACCAATAACTGCAAATCTATGTAACCCGCTATACCAAAAGCGCTCGGTAATTCTTCCGTTATTGGGACGCTACACAGCTGACTCACACAACAGATACACTGAAGTCGCCCTGGCTAGGCTACGGATAGGCCACACACATGTAACGCACTCCCACCTGCTCACTGGAACTTCGGGCCCATGTGTAGCAGGTGTGGATGGGCCTATCCGTAGTCCACATACTATACATGCAAGCACTTGACACAACACGATAAACATTTCCCTGAGTTATACAGCACGACACATTCCACTACACCCATCATACTTTTTAGACGACGAACCATGTTTTCAGTCAAAGCGTTTATGCAGTTCTTGTCATATCAGGTAATCATCTGCCCTATACACAGCATCTCCATTGTCTTTTGTTTGCACTCCACTTTACTACTCGCAGGTTTTAGCATTTACGGACTCTCACCATTAATCGTCTTCTCTCGCCTTTACCCGTTCATGCAAGCATTAAACACAATCATATCACATTCCTGAGTTATCAAAGACGACATATCCACTACACCCATCTACTGTACTTCTAGCCGACAACCATGTTTTCTAGTCAACGTTTCCCTTAAGGTTTCTTAGCTGGAGTACACTTCTGCAGCTTTTCATATCAACGTGTAATCACCATGCTTTAATACTATCCCTACCATCGTCATCTGTCTTTTGTTTTGCGTACACTTATTTTACTCGCAGGTTTTAGCATTTACGGACTCATCAACCATTCAATAACGTCTTCTCTGGCGCCGGCCCTTTGCCCTTGTTGGCCTTGCGCCATTAAACACCAAACATCATCATCAATCCTACCGTTACTCAAAGATCGATGCAGTAGCTCAGTAGCACCCTCTCTGACTCAAGCGTCCACTCTGTCCTATCACGTAGACGTATCTCCGCTCGTGGTTTCTTACGGAGACACCGTCGTGCATGCATTCCATCCGAACGGGAAATCAATGCTTTAGATACTTATCCTCTACTACATCGTACAAAAATGACAAAGGTGTGCTTTTTTTTGCAAGGAAACGATTGTTACTGCGCCCGTGCTGTTTAACGTTCGACTATAAAGGAGAACACCAAGCCGAAGACGAGGCCAGAAATATCTCAGAGGGAAAACTACCCTTTAGAAGATTATTTCATGAAACGACACAAGTTACGATTTGGGCACTGGACAAAACAAAGTTGTAGAAGGGGGCGTGGTTAGATCATTTCAGCCATGATTGGCTTTCTTCCGGGACCTGACGTATGCTCGTTGATCTCACTCCTTACAAATTGTTTCACTACGCCGGGCGTGAAGCAATTCAGCAGCAGTTGGGGTGCTTTCTTCCGGGAGGTAAAGAAAGCGCCTTTCACAATGTCGAGTTCCTAGATGGGTTGTGTGATGGTGTGTGAAAGAGGGCGGGGGCTGGTTTACGGCCACGGAGATCGTGAAAAATGTATGACTACGCGAGGCGTTAAGTATTCTGCAAACGGGCGCTTACGAACGCTGCAGCAAGATCACTCCGTCACGCACTTCTTACAAGAGTTCATACGCCGTATAAACGAGGCGCTCTAGCGTGACGACGGAGCCCGAAAGGAGAATCGGTGCTTTACTTTCAGCAGAGAACTTCCGGCGAGACTTCCAGTCAGATTTCGTTACTGTGCTCAAACAATATACGCAATGTCATTGGTTACGCCTTGACACGCGGTGTCGAGTCGAACCCAGAACCTGGGAGTGTTCCCGAACGGTTTCGCAGTTGTCGGGAATGAACGTGAACCCTTCGGAAATGGTCAAATCACGTGGTTTAATACAGAAAAAAAATGTGGAAGTGCAGGAAACCTAAGAGTTTCTTTCAATACAAGTAGCATTCGAAATGTGATACAGCTTGACATCGATAGCGTATGCCAGCTAGGCAACGAAAATACTATGAAGTAACAGCAACGCTGAATAAACATTTTTTATGACGCCGCATGCGTTGCTCCTACAAGTATTTTACAACTGTTGCCTGGAACATGAATGCACACCAAAAATCTCGGGAACGTCGAGCGCCATACGTCAGGCACTCATGCGATGTTTTCGGCATAAAAGCATATCAAAGCTGATGGTGCCGGTAATTTACAGTCGCAACATTGCGTCGCTACATTCCTCAGACAAAACCGAAAGTCAGCTACATTTATGCGTTACGAAGAAGCCTCAGTTTCTTTTAGCTAACAAGCATTTTATGACTCCAATAACTGCTATGGTTGTGTATCACGGTCTCCCATAATCAGTGCACGTCTTTACGGCAGAGAGTTGAGCCAGTTGCTTACATGAGCATCAACACATTATTAGCGATAAGGAAGACAAGGCATCTGAGAGGAGTACACAGAACAAAAGTGTGTTTGTCCTCTCACGTGTCTCGCCTTGAAATTTTGGGGGTTCAATGCGCCGACGCTACACCAGGGCCATGAGGCGCGCCGTTGTGCAGGGCTCCGGATTGACCCTGACCATTGGGAATATTTGCCGTGTGCCGGAATCTCGACACGCGGACGTTTTCGCTTTTCGTATCCACCCGAAAGCGTCCACCGCGGCCGGGCTGGAACGGGGTACCTGTGGGTTCAGCCTCTCAACTCCTAACCCACTTAGCCATCGCGGCGGGTGTGTTCTGTCTTGCAGCGCTGATAACACGTCTTCCCGTTCCCGTCAACTGGCAAGTTTTAAACAAACCGCCCAATTTTCACAGGTATCGGATGTTCCGTGCCCGTACCACGGCTCAATTATAGCAATTGTCGTCGTGGCAGTGTTTGTACCGACTTGCGGAATGACGGTCACTGCGGAGCGAAGCTTCTTGAGCGGCAGCGAGTCGATGTCGATGCCGTCGATGAGAATGCGTCCGTCGACCGCCACCAGGACCCGCAACAAGGCCTGGACGAGCGACGACTTGCCGGCGCCCGTGCGGCCCACGATGCCCACCTGAAAAGCCACGAGCCACATTAGTGGTGTGAAAATGGTTAAGGAAAGAATAGCAACAGAAAGGACAACGCGAAGCCAAAGCCGAAGCTAAAGCCAAAGACATAAGACAATATAATGAAAAAACGCCTAAATAAATCATTATCAGGACGGAGACCGAGCACGTTACTTATGATGACCAGCTGAAGAGGAAATAGGAGGGCCAGTGATGACCAGTATGAAGCTGTGGCCGCGAGCCAGTGGCGATGGCGGTTGCAACGCGCGGGGAAACAGGCTGTAATCGCAAACAACGTTCACACCCAGCTTAACTAAATATAGGGAACTGTGTAGTCTGGAAGATGGTGGGCCAAGTGGAGACGGAACTTCCAACAGGGAAGGGATCCTTTTTCCAGTACCAATCCTCCTAGCGGCCGCCACGGCGAAACTAAAAATGGCAGTAAGGCACGCTCCCCAAAAAGTCGGGCTTTCGGAGAACCCGTGCCACCGAATATTCTGGTCCTCGCCTGACCCACAGTCACCCGTGCCTTTAACATGATCATGTCATGGTAGCAGGTTCCAGTGATTAATCTGCAGTTGAAGAAGCGCACCCTTTCCTTTCCTTTTTTCATTTTCGTTACTCCCCCACTGGTAGCCATGTGCTCGAAGCGTGGTCAGACTCAAACAACTTTGCCTGTTTCCTTTGAAAGTCTTTTTTGTGCGCATGTAGGAACCCACCACGAGCTGTCGAAAGAGACAAGCTAAAACATGGAGCGCTGCAGACAGCATAGCCGCTCCTCAGCAGGAAGCTGAGGGGCGCCATTTGTTTGTTTTGCCCGAGGCACCTGCCAAAGATGACAGACCGGCAGCCCGCGCATGCGCAGATCGCTACTGGAAAATGGTCCATTATTGGACATCGAAACTTAAATTCAAAAACAGGCGAGAGATACAAACGGTTGCAACGGTTTTTTGTGGAAATCCCGCGTGCGTCGGGCGAAGTCCCACCCGCCTCCTCCTCACTCTTCGTGCATTATTGATTGTATCGGTGTTGAATCTGCTAGAAGTGAGAATACGTCTGCATTCTCCGAAGAAATGCAGCACCCAGGAGCATTGTCCTCTTGTCGCGAGTGGATTGCTTTATTGCTACCCCGAAAACACGACATGTGTTCAGTTTCTCAGGTCGAAATTATTAGGCCTGCTTTAGAGGTCCCGCCCTTTGTTTAGAGCAGAAGAACGGAAAGTTGGGCTAGTTGGGTATTGTTTCATGTTGGTGGAATACAGAAGCGCTCAAACAACAAGGACGAAGGAAGAAGTAGACAGCACGGCGCTTTGCTTAGAGATCTGTACTGTAAAATACCATGTGGGTTTATTATCACTTCCCGTTCGCATAGTAAAACCTCGCCTGCATTTCACTTTGTTGTGTATGAGCACACTTTCGGCCTTGCCTTTTCGTGGCCTTCGACGACGAAGCTGACCCTAATGAGGACATTAGGGAGTGTGCCGGGCCGATAAGACGCCGTGTAGCGCTGAAATTCAATCTTCCCCTGTGTCGGCCAGATCTCCTCCAGGCCGATGGAGTTGCTGCGGCGTCGCCAGCGAGGTCTTGAAGGCCTCCTCTTCGTCACCAGTTCGTTCTCCTGCGTACGTAATACCGGGTGCACAGTTGTAAAAGGATTCTACGCAGGAAAAAAAAAAAACGAAAAAAAATGACCCCGCGAATCAAGATTTCGGTAGTATGAAGTATGAACTCAGTATGGTCAGATGCACCATAACTTAATTTTGTTTCGGTGCAATAATTTTAGATAATCCACATTTTGAAAAGTCACCAGCCAAAACTTCGCGCCGAACGTGAAGCAGGCCTTGTGTCCCAGAGGACCATAAAGCGAGCGAGTTAGTGATTCACGATTAGAAAGACATCGCAAACCCAAGCAAGATACAGAGATAGGATACACCGGAGCGTTAGTGGCATACACCCTCCCTTTGTAGTTGGTTCGTTTTTTGTTCCGCCCTGCGATTAAAGTTTAGGCGCCGCCATCAAACCTCTGGGAAAGCCGACCCTTCCAAACTTCCCCACTGTGCCGTTGCAGGACGTTCCTTGCTAAACCGTTATACTCTCGGTGAAAAGCAGCTTTAACTTTGACAAAAAAAAAAAAGAAAAACAACGGAGCGCGTATAAAAGAGGACAGGCCGCTGACTAACGACTGAATTTTAACAGGAATTTGTTTTATGCCGGGATCCACCAAGATCTGACTGGCGTCATATCTGTCCCGGAAATGACATCACCAGAAAAACGCGGCTATGGCAGGATTCGACCCGGTGCGCCGTCACCGCAACGGCAGGTGCCAGGCTCTTTACAGACTCCGATACGAGCTGAAGCGAAGGGAGTCGTATGAACGCGCCATATATCTTTCTTATAACCGCCTCTATTTCGATGGTGCTGCCGTCTAAGAGAGGTGAAGCGAACTAGTGCATCACGATGCTAATGAGCGCCGACAGTTGGCGCCCGCTGAGCTCGTCGCAACGCAATCGTCTGCCGTACACTCCACGGGGCAGGGACGCAGTGGTCGCACATTTGCGAAAGCGACGTGCCAGCAGGTTGTCGCTCGCCTAGCACACCCAGAGGACAGACCCGCAAATCGTGCTGTGCTCTTTCGCTGCAGCGGACTCTGAGTTCACCAAACGATTCGCTGGGAACCCCTTTGGTTTCGTTAGCACAGTTTGCGAGCGCGTGTGGTTTCACACGGGTTTACGCCGTGCCCCGGCGCGTTCAATCCAGTGTTCAATGTTGATAAGTCTGACGGTGCCATACCAACAAAATATAAATAGCGATGTGGAAGTTCATATCGATGCAGAATAAATATTCAACTGATCCTGTGAAGGCAAATTACACTTTCGTGTTTTAGCGATTCCTATGAAAGAGGGATCAACCATATTTCTTACAAAAGGCGAGCACACATATATAAGTAAACATTATCCCTGCGTGCTGGAAAGCCTCTGAGAGAGAAATGTACGCCGACAATTTGTGCTCCGCACAATATGATTTTCATAATTTTCTATCATTGACCTCCGGGACTGTGCGGATAATGTTTATGCATATATCTGTGGTCTGTTTTTGTAAAACATCACTGGTTAGTCCACGGCCTGTCCTGTTTTTTTTTCTGTTCTCCGTTTCTTTTCCGTTGAAGTTCGTTCCAGCTGATGTCTACCGAGAAATGTGCCAACTAGCGCAGAACAGAGCCACCTTACACTCTAGTCTTCCTAGACCTGCCGGAAAAGGTATCGGGGAACCCGTACCTCTTGCGGCAGTTCCGTGTACTCGAGTGCCCGCTCGAACTGCACCAAAAGCTGGAGGCAGGCGAACAGCGACTGGGTGATGGACATCATCATGATGGCCACCTGAAACAGTGAAGAGCTCAAATCAAAGAAGTGCTGGCGACAACTCCACCTTGTCGTTGTCGAGCTCCTTGCTCGAGTTCCAAGATTTAGCTCGCTTCCAAGAGCCCCTTGCTACTGTACTCTCACTCCTGCCTCGACAAGAAACAAGGAACTCGAGTTTCTCGAGTTCCTTGTTCCTTGTCGAGGCAGGAGTGATAGTACATTAGCGAGGGAGCTCTTGTAAGCCTTTTATATTAAAGTAGCACTGACACGAAATTTCAAAGCTGAGATAACTATGTAAAACGCTTCCTTTTTATCAGGAGATATCTCCCAGCAAGTTTCAACAGCAACCGTTCAGCGAAACATATTTAAATCCATTTTAATCTTCGCCCGCACGAGAAGCCCAGAGCGGGCCGACGTGACATCATCTGCTACGTGCCCCAAACTGCCGACGTCGGGGCTCCCGTGACGAAGCCGACGCGCTGGCTGTGGTTGGCGCGCGCTGCTCGGGCGTGTGTACACGTCATGGTTTTGGGACTGACGTCATGCTGCCCGGGCCTGTGGGGACGGCGAAGACCTCGGCCGGTCTGGGCGCGCGCGTGCGCTCGCTTGCGCGCGCTTCCAGAGAGGCAGCGATACGGCAAGAATGGTGACGCCTAGTGATACATGATGTCATGGCGGCCGCTCGGCGTTTTTTTGTCGAAGCCGAAACTGGCACGAATAAACGACGCCGTAAATGAATGTTTACGCTGTGCTCGACCGTCTAATCTGTCATTCTATGATTAGTGGGCTGGTAGGCACGCATAGCAGCGAAAAAAACGTAACATAAAAATTTCGTGTCAGTACTCCTTTAAGAAAAAGGAAACAAGTGCGTCAGCGACACATCTCTTTTGCGTGCCACTGAGTTTGATTTTTCGGAAACGTCACTTTGATTGTGACTATCATCTGTTTGGTTCTGTCTGCATAGTGTATTCTAGTGCGCATGATCCCAGTGATAATACCTGTGTAAATACGAGACGATGTTTCAAATAAAGGTTAGTTGCAAGTGAGCGCTTGTCCCGTCGTTCTTCTGTTGTGTCGTTGTCGCAGTCGCGCTCTATTTTTCGATCATAGTGCACCAACTTTCCCAATAGCTTTGCTTAATGGAGTTCCTTGGCATCATCCTTCAAGTCAGGGGATAGCCACAGGGCCTTTTTACGGGCGTGATATTTGACTGTCTCAAGAGAAAAAAATTGGCCGCGCATCTGCTCCTTTCGTTGCAAATGCCGTAAAAAGACGATAGTCTTTATCGGTTTTTGGGAAGTAAATGCCTCTCTTCGCTTTCCCGCTCACCTCTCATGTTGTTCCTCTTGCGTCGCGCTCCTCCCAAGGTAAAGACACCAAAGGTTTGCTTAAATCATTTTAAATTTCCCGCGTTCCACTGCTCCAAACTGGGTGTCTAGATGCGAACGCTGCCGTACGGCGAAGACGCGCGTTAATCGAGGCGCCCTACTTCAACGTTTATGGAACCGCGTTTCCCTACTCCACGTGCGTTGCAAGCAAAACGTGGAAACTATCTAGTGGAACCTTGCGTAACTGTTGCCGGTTGATTTCTTAAAATGGCGCCAGAAGCAATAGCGGCGCGGGCGACAGTACGTGACGGCGGAGTGAATTCTTTTTCTGCAGTTGATGAAGTATTTAATTTCGCAATAGTCAAGTATGTTTGATTTTTTTATAAAGGAACACTGCAAATATCACTTCTGCATTGATTTGTGTTCTCATATTTGCGTCATGTCTTGTTCTTCTTCAACAATGTTGACAAGTATGAACATTACACCGGACATGGACGGGTAGATTTAGCTGTGACTATATAAGACTATTGCGCGGGCATTGTTTTGCTTTGGCCGGGTGGCTGAATCGAGTCACAGACAGACAAACGGAGAGACAGACAGACAGACAGACAGACATAGAGATAGACATACAGACAGACCAAAATTTCTGGGTTTCAGTAGCCCAAGAAAGACTATCATCTTTAAAAAGACAAACTAGCCCTTCTCTATACAAATCATGCAGGTCCAAGTGCGGTGCTTGCTATCCTGTAGTTCCGATGCACCACAACGCGCTCGAGTGGCCCATCCATGCCGCCAAAAAACAACAAAGAATGGCCGCGTATCTGCTCCTCTCGTTGCAAATGTCGCCGAAAGACGATAGTCGACTGGCGCCCCTGCCAAGTAGAGGCCTCCCTTCTCTTTCCCGCTCGACCCGCATGCTGTTCCTTTCCCGTGTCGTTGCTCCCAAGATAACACGCTAGAGGTTTGCTCAAGTCAATTTAAATTTACCGCGTTCCACTGCGAAATATGTCGTGTTTTATAGTGCCCGCAGCGCTTGTCCGGCTGGAAAGGATGCCGTATTCGCTGAGAAATAATCAGTTTAGGTTAAAAATTTTGATTTTCCGCCAAATCGTGTTTTCGTGACGTCTGTTTTCGTGACGTCGTGACGTCGTGTTTCGTGACGTCGTTTTTTCGTGACACCATCAGAAGGGCGGGTATTCAAATAGGCTTTCAGTGCGTCATTAGGCTCCGCAGCCTTGCTTACCGTCAGTCCTCCCAGATGGCGCTACCATTCTGAGCCGCGGACCGTTGACCGCCGTTGCTTTATTTCTAACCGTATTTTCACCTGACTTTTTTAAATGCAGAGCATTTCTTTAACTCACGATGTCACCCGTTCTAGTTGTCCATCGTAGTCCGCACCCCTACCCCTACACTATATATATAAAAAAAATAATACTTACCGGCGCCTGGTTTCGATCCCACGCCCCTGCATGGTGCACTACACACTGCGCCACAAAGCCGACACAGAATGGAGGGCTACGAACGCGCCTTATATCCTTGACTCATTCAAACTACGTCAAGAAGCTGCTGATACAACGCATTCACTACCTGTGGGCGGAACGCGAGGTACATGGTGCTCTTCCCACTGCGCCACAATAATCATACCCACCTGCTAATAAATGATGTCACGTGACCACGTAATTACGTCTCCTCATTTAATTACAATACAACAACCAATAGCAACAAGTGCAAGAACATTAACGTAACGCAAACTACTTAACGTCGTGCGCCCCCGGAAATGCTCTGCATTTGATCGTGCCCCTCGCGAGGGGGATGTTTAGTTTCCTGCCGCACCAAGAACCAGGCGGCCTCCTGCGCAGTTTGTGGCGCATACCCACTTGGGGGATTGGCCAGGATCGTTTCACTTACTACATGCCGGTTACGGCAGGGTTTGACTCGAACAAATTTCTCGTGATGGATTCTTTGGTTGGCCAATCCCTAGGGGCATCCTGCCACAATCAGCTTCAGAGGCGCTGCGAACGGGGCTGGTTGAGCTGCAAGGCGGTGGCGCTTCCCGCCACAGCTTTTTTTGTTACCGTAGAAAGTAATCGTTTCGTGAAACACGGCACATGCTCGACAAACAAGGTCACGTAAGACAACGTCGCTTACGCAAACCGGACAGCGTCGAGTACGACAACTCCAAAGCGGCGGACTGCTGTGCAGCTAAAACAAGCATACAGCGCCCAGTACCAACAGCAGTGGGCATCGGTACTTCTATGTTTACGTGTATTTTCGGAACTTTTGTTGTTTACCGCCCCATTATTACTGCTTTAAAATGAATATGCATTACATTTAGGCGCAAATAGCAAGTTCGGCAAGCTTATAAGCCCTGCGTAATTTCCGTTTTATTTTGCCGGCCTCAGCCAATCGCACAGCTGGGCAAGTCATAGGTTCTGTTGCGGGAAATGGGCTAGTGGGTCTCATGGCCATTTCCTTTTTTCCTAAGTATAGAGCTTATTCGAGCGAAGTGTGCGTTAAAAGTGGTGTCAGTATGATTCTAACGAGGGAATCTTTCGAATGAACCAAACTTGTGCTTTGTCTGCATGGCCCCTTTAAGCAGTTACCAACAGCACCGCAGTTCGAAGGCACGCCGGGGTTGCTCGCAATGTGCTTTCTTCATAAAGAGGGCACGGAAAAGAATGTAAGATCTACTGAATCCCTCCGAAATGTGTCCCCTGATACCGCCACCACATCACGTCCTTCTCATCAACAGAACCATTGTTGCGGGTGGGGGTCGGAGGCAAGGAAGGGTGTCTCGGGTATAAGGTGGTGGACGGATATAAGCAAGAGGTGAGGGTCGAACTTACACAGGAAACAGTGTTCGCAGGGCACAGAGTTACGGTCACACAGGTGTTGGAGGTTTCCCTCGAAAAATGGAGGCAAAAATCTTCCGGGAAAAGCTAGCACCACAATTCCTCGCAGAAGAAAAAAATTACGCCCATCTTCCCGCGAGGGAACCCTGGTGTGATGCGACGCATCGGGGGGTTCAATTGGCGTTTCCATTGGGTTGGTTCTCTAAATCGGGTGAAACATGTTGTGAACGCGTATGATGCATTCCATCACATGCGGGTGTTCTCATACGCGGGAAGATGGGCGTAATTTTACTTTTCATGAAGGGACCGTCGCTTCCATCACGTCTTCATCGGAAGAATCAAGTCAAGCACGCAGTCGTCAAGCAAAGTGACGCAAAGTCGAACGACAGCGAGCGCTGACTGAACCGCCGCAGCGCGATACCCGCTTTATAGTCACAGCGCCTCAAGGAGAGGAGACAACGGAGGAGAGTCGCGCATGCGCACGCTTGCGCGACGGGAGCGGAGCGAAGCGAGCGAAGCGCGCGCACACAGCTGCTGTTGTTTATGATAATGAGGCGGAGTGAGAGCGTTGCGCGCACAGCTGTCGGAGAGAAGACGGGAGGAGAGTCGCGCATGCGCAGCTGGCGTGCGGACGCCGGCCAACGCCGACGCAGGAGGGACATGCCTCAGAGCAAGAGCAAGAGAGAGCACAGAGCCTCAGACCAATAGAACATGCCGCGTTCTACTTTACCTTTGAGGGACGTCGTTGGGATCTGGCGGATGCAATTGTCCTGGTCCAGAGTATTTTAAAAGGAAATGCTGGCACGGCAATAATTTTTCGCGCTTTCGCTATCACGGGGCCCCTGCTTAAAAGAAATAGACCCAGCTACTACCTGCTAACAACTTGGTAGCGTAGTTTCTTGCACGCATGCCCAGTGGTCACATTCACTGTTAGCTTTTTTTGCGGAAGGTTGTGGACCAGGTGAATGTTCCGCCCCGTGTTCCGCCGCAAACGTCGGCACTGAAAACTCTGTAACTGATCTCTTCAATATTCAGCACAACCTGCCCGTGAGTCTTCCGGAAGTTCATGTAAGAATTTTTGGTTTTCTGACAAGTATATTGAAATCTGAAGTGAAGCTCGGCTTTGCTAGGCTTATCCGCGTCACCTTATCGCAGTGCTTCATGACCATGTTCAATGACGCCGATCATCCGGGACGTCTATAGACCCGCGTGTGCCAAAAAAGAAAAAAAAGCGAAAGTTGAGTGACTTCAGCCCTGGACTAGCCTCTTTTCCTTTTCTCTCTCAAACATGGTTAACGGCAACACCTGATAGAAGTCGGCTCCTTGCAATGTTGGGCAACAGCGTTAACAGCTGAGTTAGCTGGTACATTAGAAGTAAAAGAAGAACGTCAAAAGGTATGACTGACATCAAATCACTGGCGAGCTGACGCTCCCGTCCGTTTAGTGTGGTCCGACATTTCCGCCGAATATTTTCTCCACCGCATGATAGAAAACATTTGCGCTGTTCCAAAAACTCATGGTTTGGATATACAACCCATCTGACGAGGACAGGGCGGAAGAAAGCGCTCGATAGTCTTCCGCAACTTCAACAGGCGTTGACAGTCTGATAACGCCGGGCAGATCACATACATCGACCGCTTTGTGTGTGCCTATTCTAGAAAGCACTGCCACTCTCTTTCCCAAAAATATCCAATTAATTCTGTTCCCCAGCCAAGTTCAACTCTGTACACACACTCTTACGTAGTGCGACAAAAATTTAAGCAATACAGACCGAGTTTTGACCAAAGGCTTCACAAACAATGACGTGCAACAAAGCAAGTAATGAAAAGACCAAGCATGGAACCGTGGTATTAGTCAGCATTCACCGAAGAACTATACTCGGGGACAAGTTAAGAACGGCAAGAGCTTCATGTACGGTACACTCCGCCGAAGCGACGGACCCGGATGTCAACGGGCGGCGCGTTTTGACGGAGATTGCTTATGGATGCGTGATATCGTCTCCTTCTCTCACGTAGTGTGTTTGTCGTCGCTGCAGTAGTTTATAAGCACATTAATTCCAAAAAATAACAGAAACTTCTCGTGCCATGTTCAGGATATTCCCTGTAACGCCCTCCCTGCGCAGCGCGGAGTAACATCCGAGTGCGGTGCTGAAGCATAGAGACAACTTCCGTTGCCGTTCTACAGTTGTACCCGAACATGGAGGAAAGAAAAAATTGCGCCCACCTCCCCGCGAGGGGATCCCTGTGTAGATGCGACGCATCGTGGGGTTCACTTGGTGTTTCCGTTGGATTGATTCTTCAATCGCGTGAAACGCGTCGGGAACGCGTTATGATTATTATGTTTTATGATTATTACTATGTTTTATTGGCCAATCTTGGTCAATCTCTCTAAGTGTTATGCTTGGGGCTTCGCTGTCGCAACGACCTTTACTCCATCATTGTTGCTGTAAGTGGGAGCTTCTTTTCTTTTATTGCAAGTGTTAATCATTGCCCCATCATGCGTTGTATCAGTAGCTTCTTGACGTAGTTTGAATGAGTCAAGGATATAAGGCGCGTTCGTAGCATTTGTTTCTGTCTCGGTTTTGTGGCGCAGTGGGAAGAGCACCATGTACCTCGCGTTCCGCCCACAGGGTCGTGGGATCGAAACCGGGCGCCGCTAACTATTATTTTTTTTATAGTGTAGGGGGGGGGGTGTGGACGGACAACAACGCCGTATGGAGGGACAACGCGAGTGAATGAGATGCGGTCGCATCTAAAAGCTCCATGTACCCGAGTACAGAAGAAATAACGGTGTGCGGACTGCGTACCGACAGCGCCGAGCTGAGCGCCAGCCCGACGTTGCTGTTTCCCGTGGCGTCGGGGCTGGTGGCGGCCAGCGTGTATCCCAGCGCGGCCAGCACCACGGCGAGTCCGGACAGCGCGGCCAGGCAGCGCGTGACGCGGAAGGAGCCGAGGTAGGCGCCGAAGGCCCTCGTGTCCGCGTCCACCATGCGGCAGTAGAGGCGCGAGAAGCGGCCCACCGCGCCGAAGCTGCGCACCGTGGTCAGGGAGTCGCGCGTCTCCACCACGTGCTGCATGGAGCGGGCCACCTGCGCCGACTGGGCGTACAGCACGAGGGAGGCGGCCTTCACGCTGTACACCTGCAGCCGAAGGGGAAGGACGTGGAGGGGAGCAAGCACTGAAACGTAAGTACGGGAAAAATGCGGAGGATCATCATCATAACAATCACTGCCATGTCATCGTCGACATCATCATCCTCCCCTTGGTGCCCACTTCAGGATTAAGGCCTCTCCTGTATACGTTCCTTCAGCGTTCCTGGCTTGCCGGGCCTTACTTAGTCCGCTCTTGCATCTGAATTTTCTGATTCACCCCTCCGTAGAATACAGGGCCATCTTCCTTTATATTGCCGGGGCCGGCTGCAGCGCATTCACTGGTATAATTTACAGGTAGTTCGGGGTTACAGTGGCAGAAAAATGCAAACGTACAAGCTAAGAATCTGGTCCGTAGGTAAGTGGTAGAACTAGCGATAAATCAATCAATCAATCAATCAATCAATCATCAATCAATCAATCAATCAATCAATCAATCAATCAATCAATCAATCAATCAATCAATCAATCAATCAATCAATCAATCAATCAATCAAGCTGCGCAAGTTTCGCTCACGCGGTCAAAATCTTGGGCGCCGAAAGGTAAGGCGCTCGAGACCGTCAAAGACTGCATGGAAGCCATTCAAGCGAACCGCAAAAGGAAGCATTGAAGGGCTCTGGCACGCCCAAAGAGGTAACTCAAAGCCTCAGTAAGCGTGCGTCATCTGTCGGCCGTTTACCGCACCGTATGTTCGCAGACGTGGCCTCCGCGATCACCCCCCGCGCATTTAACGCGCGCGGGGTGATCGCGGAGGCCATGTCGCAGAGATCACGGGCAGAGACTTTCGTTGGCCCACGGTCGGACTCGACTCTCCTGTCCCCAAACCCTGCAGCAGGAGAGTCGAGTCCGGCCGTGCTGACCGCGCGTAATGCACCGACAGAGCGTGCCTTTATGAATACTGCTAGAGGGACGGCGTAATGCTACTTGAGCAGAATAGAAGGTAGCTAGTAGAACATAAATAAGCTGCTATATTAAAACTATTCTCGTGTTCGGGCGTAATTTAAATTTGGGTATACAGTTGAACACGGATATATCGAACACGGATATATCGAATTATTGTCTATATCGAACAGTGCAAACATCCCCTGAAAATCCTATGCAAAAGTATAGGGCTGTTGTGCGCGGTATCGAACTCTGATCACGGGCAAATTCGATATATCGAATTCCGCGCCGAAGGTGCCCCTGAAGTTTGCTTCCTCTGATTGGGTGGAGTTGATGATAATGTTGACTCATCGCAGGAGCTGCTGGCTTGGTGAGACAGAGGGCGTACCCGGCATTATGTCGCTTCGATGCCTTCAACAGCTGTTTTCACGCTAGCACGAGGGGCAGCTCCATGATAGCGAGAACGCAATAGTGGTTGGGGCGAAAGGACATAAAGGAGCAAAAGAAATTGACCGGAGGCACTCTTTTTCTTTGATTGAGTTGTTTGGTGGCTAGTGCAGGGGGCGTGCGGCGTTGTATGTTGTTTTGTCCAAGGCATTCATTCGGAGCAACGAAGGCGGGGATCGTCGAGTGCAGGCTGCGAAAAGATGTTGATTGAAAGCCATTCGGAATCCTCGCAGTAGTTTTGAGGGCGATGCACGCATCAACGTTGACGTAAAGGCATGCAGCACAACCCGCCCAGTATTCCGGAGCGTGTCGGGTGCAAAGCGACTTCGTTGCACGCTCCAGATGGGGAGGTGTTCGGCGGAACTGAAGATCGGCACTCAGTGCCTGACAACGTTCCCACCGCCTACTGCAGCGCGAGGTACGTCAGCGTTATTCGCCCTGTTGTGGCACAGTGTACAGCGTTGATTTTCTGGTTTGTGCGGCTTGTAATCGAAGCAATTGGCGAACTACGACGAGAAGAAAAAAAACAAGCGAGCTCAGACATTTCAATGATCAAACTGCGGGTCATCAGCTGCGGTCCGGATTTTCCGTGCTGAGGGTCAAACGGTAAGCTACCGTTTCCACGACTTTAGAAAACTCTCAGTGATGTGCGGAGTTGTCGATAACTTCAGATAGGCGTATTTATATATCGAATATCGCTATATCGAACTATTTCGTCCCCTTGGAGTCGATTTATCCGTGTTCGGTATATACGGTAGCCTCGCGCAGCTCACTGCGCTGCTGCTTTAACAACAAGCCATAAGGCAAGCTATGTCTACGCGAAAGAAGTCCAGCGCTCCCGGTCGTGCACCACAAGCGCAAAAGCTACCTTGCACTGCAGCGCCGATATCGGATTTTATATCTGGACAGCCACGACTACCTCCATCAATTCTGTACAACTGCGCCCCTCATTGGGCCTTCTAGCTTCTATTTCCTGGTGTTTACGTACACTCCACACTCGTTTTAGTTTCTTATGGCTGCAGAAACTATTAGCTACGCACAAACTGTTGCTTCACTGCACTGCGCTGCACGATCACGTCACGATGAAAACAGGTACGGACAATGACGGCGAAATTACAGTTAGCGGCTTCACTGAAGTAAGCGGTCTGGAATTGCTACTCTTCTGCGACTGGGCAGCGTCTTAAGTATTGCTTCGGTTCTTGCCGGTGAAGAATCACGATCCACCTTGCCGCGGCTGAGGTCGACTCTGCGTGTGCCCACGAGAGCGGCCACAACTTGCTCTTGAAAGCTCAGCTAAGCTTCCTCTACCATAACGAACTCTTCTGACAAGTGACCTTGCAAGAGTAGTAGGACCAACCAAGGCCATTGCAAGAGGAAGCCTTCTAATATATTTACAATTTAATACAGCCGCTGCTCAGCGACAACTCAGCGAACAGTGGAACGGAAGATGATAGGTGTAACATTTAGGGACAAGAAGAGAGCGGAGTGAGTCAGGAAACAAGCGCGTGTTAAGGACATATTAGTAGAAATCAAGAAGTGCAAGTGGGCAGGGCTGGTAATGCGAAGGCAAGATAACCGTTAGTCATAAAGAGTGGATCCCTAGAGAAGGCAAGCGTGGCGGGGGGCGGCAGAAAGTTAGGTGGGCAGATGAGGTCAATAAGTTTGCGGGGATAAATTGGTCGCAGTTAGCACAGGACCGGGGTAATTGGAGATCTATGGGAGCGGCCTTCGCCCTGCAGTGGGTGCAGATAGGCTGTTGATGATGATGATGGTGCTGATGACAGCCGCTGCTTACCAGCCCGACGAGCATGAGCACGCCCCCGGCGGCGCTGACCAGGATGACCAAAGATGCCTGGCTGGCGACCACGCAGAGCTTTCCGGCGGCCACGAGCACGTTCTGAACGCACTGCTTTCCGGACAGGAAGAGCCGCAGGTCGATGGCGTACAGATCGAACGAGAAGCGCGTCATGATGCGGCCCCGAGGGGTGGCGTCGAAGAAGGAGTTCGGGCTGGACAGGATGCGGCTCAACATCGTCGAGTGCAGACGGTTCGAGAGCCGCCGGTTGCCCAGCGCCATCGCCAGAACGCCCAGGCACCGGAACACCACTGCGGGGAGCAGAGGCCAAATACGGCGTCTGAGCTTTCGGGCGTCACGAAAACTAATAGGCCAATACGCAAATACAAATTGCCTAATTCAACCAAAGAACAAGAGAGTGTCCGGCGATGAACCAATAAACTGAATCAATAAGTTATTAATTATCCGATAAATAAAAACCACTGAAATCACCAGTACGACCATAGAACAAAAAATTAGCAGTGGCTTAGCTCGGCTATGCCAGGATATACGCAGCGTGAGCTAAGGTTCAGCTGGTTATTCTTAGCTTTCCTGGTTGTCTAGAAGTAGCTTATTGTCATGCTTACTGCTGCTAAAACGATTTGCAATCCAATCAAATCCAATGCAGTCCGGCCCAGTCCAGTCCAGTCACTGCTCCTCGCGCATCCGCAGCACGGCCCTCTCAAGAGCCATGCGAAATGGCTATCAAGCGGCTCCGGCGCAGCGTCAGGACTGGCTACTGCGCAACGGAAGGCGCACAGCTGGGCACGCGCCGGCGCCAGTTCGTCTGGCGTGGCTATGACGTCACTGCTCGGAATGCGCAGGGACCGGCGAATGTGCAGACCCAATACTCTACACACCTGTACTCCAACTGGATTGGATTTCCAATACAATACAATTTAATCCAATCCAATCCAATGCTGCCGGCATTGGAGCATGCTCGAATCCAATCCTCGCAATGTTCCTCGCAGCACGGCCCTTCAAGGTCCACGCGAAACTGCTCAACCTCGGCCAGTGTAGCTTACGGTACAAAACTTGCCAACAAAGAGGTGAAGAATGTATGGGTGTGGCTTCTGCCAGGACTGCAGGACTACGATGCCCGTAGTTTTGTCGATATTCTTCTAAGCGCATGCAAATAGTAAGTGTGCGTGCCTCCGTTATGGCCAATAGAAGTGCAGCTGTGTGGTGGTATTATTAAATCCTTAAGACACAGTTGTCCGTAGTGAAACGCACATTCTTGACAGGCATCGCAACAATTGCAAAAGTAGCACTGACATCGGCCATTCTCACCCTTGTTCACACTATGCCACCATTAACCGGGATGTCTGTTTGGGTTTTTAGTCTTCAGCGGACAGTGAAGGCACCTAACGCTCGGAGCAACAATATTATTGGAAGGTTGTACGATCTGAGGTGGCTATCACAACGACAGCACAAAATTTCCAACTGGCTGCCTTTGAGTTGGTTAAAGGGACTCCGCAACACTTCCCATGAACACTTTCGCCATTTCCTTCGGGTCTTTAAGCACTGTGGAAGCTTTATTTACCGCCAGCATGAAGCTGCATTGCCTGATTTGCTCATCGCATAAGATACGCTTTCAGTTTTTGCTTTGCTTTCGTGGCTTTCTTTTTAAAGTGGCTAACGAATGCGTTCATTGCTGCAACTGAAAGAAAGATGGCCAACAGCCGCTACAACGATCTAATGAAGCAATTCAAGCGTTCGAAGAACGCCAGGTCTGGGAAACAGAGAACAATCTTTTGAGAAAGTTTTCAAGTTATCTGATAGGCATAGATCAGTACATTTTGGCTGAGGTAATTTGCATCCCCTACTCTAAGTACTGGGTATGCTTGTTGACTATAGTATGAAAGCCTTTGAATTTAGAGAAAAGTTCAGAAAAGTGTTCCCAGGGTTCTTTACAGGCGAAGCAAGCTGGCAGCATGAACCTGTCAGAAACAGTGAGTCCGTGCGTGAAATGTTGCCTTTGTGTGTGGCGGGTGTACCACTGTCTTCACTTTAACTTTCGTCTCGACGGCAATCACCTCACCAGTGAATATCACTCGCCGGCAACTATAATGCTCGCTTTCACGAACCTTGCAATCACATATTACGGCTAAGGCCTCTGATGCCCGGCTACAGGGATTCCCCCAAACCGAAACGTGATGCCCACGGACGTCGGCCACTTAGCATGGTGACTCTTGACAAAAGCTTCTACAAAAAGATTGAAAAAGCAAGAGGAGGAAATGTACATTATTTGCAGTTTCAGCATTGCGCGCAGTTGGCGTAGCCCTCAGCATAGCACTCCGGTTGAGCTTGTTGATGTCGCCGCCCAATCCACCAACCTTAGCTGGAATTCAAGACGAGATCTAGTGAGCTCTGTCTAAGATGGTGGTCTGTATAGCTGGTTTGTGCTTTTCGGAGAGATGATTTGCTATCATAAAAACGCAGTGATAAATCCTAACCAGGTTGGATCAACTAGTCCTTTTGCCGCGTTATTGGAGCCTTCGACGCGTCTTGCTGGCAAACAACACTTCTATTTAGTGCATTGGCAAAGATATTATTTGTCGCGTGAAAGCACTCGCAACCAAAAACTGTAATAGTCAGAGTCGTCTTTGTACCCACTTGACGCAATTCTGATTCACTGTGCCGGTTAAGAATGCACCGCATGTGTTAAGGTTGAAAGAACCACGTCACACCGAGACGTTTTGGTAGAAACGTGCGGACCTCTAATCATCCAAGAAAAAATGGCCGCGCATCTGCTCCTTTCGTTGCAAATGTCGACGCAAGACGATAGTAGACTGGTGCCCCTGCCAAGTAAATGCTTCCCTTCTTGTTCCCACTCACCTCTCATGCTGTTCATTTCCCGTCTCGTTCCTCCGAAGATAACACGGATAGAGGTTTGCTCCAAGTCAATTTAAATTTACCGCTTCCACTGCTGCCCAGTCGGGTGCTCGATTCCAGCGGCTGCCTTACGGCGGAGACGACACGCTTGACTCGAGGCACCCTACTAAACATTATAGAACCTACGTTGCCCCACTCCACGAGCGTCCCTAGCGGAACGCGGAGCCTATCTACTGGAACCTTTTGTTTCTGTTGCCGTTTGAATTTTAGGATTCCGCGAGGTAGCGCGGGCAACAGCAGGCGACCGTTTTCTGCAGCTGATTTAGTATTTTATTTGCTATCGCAAAAAGCGAGCACTCATAATTTTTTAACAAAGGAACTCTGCAAATACCACTCATGTATTGATTTTCTGCCTTATATTTGCGTAATGTCTTGTTCTTGTTCAACAATGTTGACAAGTATGAACATTAAAACCGGGCTTAGACGTTCAGATTTGGTTGTGAGTATATAATACTATTGCGCAGCATGTGGTCAGTTTGGCCGGCTGGCTGAATCGAGTGACAGACAGACAGACACAGACCAAAATTTTCCCGTTCAAGCAGCCCAAGAAAGAGTATCGTCTTTAAAATCGTACCGTCGCAGAGGGATACGAAGACCAGGCCGGAGACCCAGGCGGAGTCTTTGCCCCAGGAGGCGCCCCGCTCGGCTATGGCGTCCGTCCAGCCCTTGACGACGAACTGCTGCCCGCCCACGGCGACGGAGCAGGACAGAAAGAGCGCCAGGGCGGCCCACGTCCACGGTCCCGCGAAGCAGAATATCCGGTACAAAACTTCCAGTGAGCCCTTGTGGAGAGAGCGAAGCAGAAAAAAAAATAAAAATAAATCAAATACACAGCTGGTACTCACGTTCAATGAAAAAAAACTGACAAGCAATACACACCCTCCGGAGCATTACGTCTAGGCACGACTTGGAACATTACAAAGTGTCCTTTAATATAATTTATGGTGTCGTTCAGTGGTGTCCTCAAGAGGGTATTATATTACAGCATGATGTACGCCGAACTCCCAGGGAACAATTAACCTTATAGGCTTGTAAATCCTGCCGCACAGTCATAGCTGTCATCATTACGTCCTCCTAACTGACCGGCTGGTGACCCCGATGTTCGCGAACAAATAGGAACAGAACGGTGAGTGGAGTCGAGGTCATCAGTCGTATTTGAAGGCCTTGATACAATTCCTCATTCACGGAAAGACCGCCTTGAAGATGGCTGTGTGCGTGTGTCTGCCTGTTTAAGAACGCTGCCGTCATCACATCCGCGGTTCCTAACCCCTTTTTTTTCGCGCGAGCAAACGAGCAAAACTCGATCATTTTCACAGAGTATTTTAAAGCTGCATAAATGTTGACTTTGTCTGAACGAGACCTTCTCTGGTTGTAATTTCGGGAACATAGAAACAAATGCTTGAGTCGCTGCTGGATTGACCGCGTTAACCGTTCTTGTCCGGGCAGACGCAGAGCAAACGAAGAGATTGGTCGCCCCAAACAACCACTGCATTCGCTCGGCCTTTCACAGAACGATGATCTGACCTTTTTCGACTCCGTCCGCTCGTCGCTGGTAACTCTGCCGCTGTTCCCGAGTTGACCGGAGTCGGTGAGAGCCTTTCTGTGCCAAAGAAGAAGAAAAGGAAATCGAAGAAAGGAATGTCCGAGATAAATTGTCAAAAAAAAGAACCACAGAAATCTTTAAGTACACTGCAAAAGCACGTCGCAGTCCTCCAAATCTCGGTTATGACACGACCAGCAGCCCACATTTGTCTCGCGCTTGCATCTTCCCATTGTTTTGAAGCCCTCTAGTGCAATGCAAATACATACACACTTGATTTGATTTCGATTTGATTATGAGGTTTAACGTGACAACGCCTCACAGGCGACGAGGAACGCCCGTAGTGAAGGGCTCTTCCGGATTAATTTCGACCACCTGCAAGGGATCTTTAAATTGCGCCGAAATCTCGAACACACGGGCGTTTTCGCTTTTCGCCTCCATCAGAAAAGCGGCCGCCGCGGCCGGGAATCGAACCCGCGCCTTCGTGCTCAGCAGCACACTGCGGCGTGTGGTTCCAAGGATTTCTTGAGTCTGGGCAACGGGGTCTACAAATATAGGCAATAGCTAATATAGGGCATGGTGGTCGATAATAGCATAGTGGCCGACAAATATAGGACAATAAACAGCTTGCTAATTTGGCTGATTTATTTGTTCCATTTTCTGCTTCCTGTCCTGCCCTGTGTGATAACGTTAAAGGGACCTGCAACACTTTTTTTCAACTTTTCGAAACCCTGAAGGCTTGCAGTATGTAGTCAAGCAACTCATCCATACTTAGATTAGGGGGTCGCAAAGTACCTCAGCCAGAAATCATTTGTTCTATGCCCATCAGAAAACTTAGAAACTTGCTCAAAACATCTTTCTTTCCTTCCCGATTTTGGCGTTCTTCGACCGCTGGAATTGCATCATCAGCCCTTTCAGTTACCGTGTCTTCACATGGAGACGCGAATTTTTCTTCGTCGTTTCCCCTCGTTAAAACGAAAAGAGTTCGTGCTGCAGCGATGCGGCTGATGTTCGAAACCTATGGAAGTGAAAGGTGATGTGGAATGGCGGAACCGCACTCATAAACATCGTTTCAAAATTGACGCCACCAAGTTTTGTGGGAGCTCCGGTGTGTTGCCGTCCTAAGTTCTCTTTTACTGTGGTGTAAATCATTTATAAATGCTTTAAAAACACCCTTTCATCTGCAGAAATTATTATTTCACCTCCTTGTTTGTAAACTGCTTCAGAATATTTATTATTTTATAGGGAAAAGCAGGATTGAGTAATGGTGTCTCCGTATGAGGACACGACGCCATTTGCGTAATAAGTATTCTAGAGAGACTGAACCTTTTTTCTTACCTCTAGACACTTGACACTGCTAAACCTCCAAGTATGGAATTTTTCTGCAGTGAATGTAATAATTCGTGGCTGAAAGGGTTAGAGTGGTGTAGCGGCTATTGGCCGGTTTTCCTTTAGTTGCAGCAACGAATGCATTCGATAACCGCATTACCAAGAAAGGCACAATAGCAAAGCAGAAACGGAAGGTGTATCTGCTGCCACGAGCAAACCACGCATGCAGTGCCGCTCCGTGCTGGCGATCACTGTAGCTTTCGCAGTGCTTCCAGAATCGAAGGGAAGAGTGAAGGGGTTTATAAGAAGGGTTGCACAGTCACTTTTAACAGGCTGCCAGAGAAAGGTTGAATGGGGGCGGGGGTTCACAGCAACCGCTACCGCGGTGAGGACCGTCGTTGTGTGTATTCGTTTAGGCATCGAAATGCACAGTTGCCGCTGCCGTTTTACAGCAGAGCTGCATGCCTCTACACCCCAACGGTTTCATCTCTGTGGACAAAAACGCCAAGGCACCAAAGCCTAAGGCGCCGAGCGCTTGAGTCGGGATAATCAGGCATACAGCATAGAGCTCAGGATTTGTTTAAGGCAAAACAACAAAACAAGCATCGAAGCCGCATAAGGGATGATAAGGCGCCTGTGAACAATGGGACCCTTCTCAATAAGTGTTCCTGATAAAGATTATGTTTGCAGATTATCTTTGAAGGCAAGGCAGGACTAGTGTCACTGAATGGAGCAGTTCTCGCCCAAGACGCCGATCGCATGCACCAAGCTATAGGCAGGACCCAACATTTGCCGCCAGAGAAGCCGAGAGTAGTGTCAGTAGAGAAGGTGTTAGAGTACCGCCTATGAGGCACACAAGTCAGCAACGGATGCCATTTTGTCGTTCATCAGTGTTGCGAGGTGGCCGCACGTACGGCGTCGCCGTTAACTTCGACGGAGCATTTGTTAACAACACTACCGAAGATGCAGCAAAACGGCACCTCTGGACGCCCTTCTGCAGCTGAAATGCTGTTACGCGCGTTATCTTCGATTCGCATTCGGAATGACGTCAGTAGCGCGCATCCACAGAGCAGGAAGGACAAGCTAAGCCTACCAGAGTTGACCGACTAAAACGCATCAACAAGAAAATGGCGGCGCTTATGAACCTTTGCTGTGTCAACATATGTCGCGTAATGCGGACTGACCAATGATCATGGCAGCGGCACGGAACAATAGGAGAAAAGAGTGTCGATACCTCGACCCTTATCTAGTGACACTACCCGAGCACAAGTGACAAGCTCGACGAGACGACGAGAATCATTTCATGCCCTCCTCCATCACCATTTGTAGTAGTTTACAGCAGCTTTGCTGGACGTTCGCTTTCGCAGGGCAAGATGGCGACCAATTTTTTGTTGCCGTAGTCTGCAAACGTATTTTAGCTTGACGTTGCTATAAGCGAAACGTCCCAAACACTTTTCTGCCACCGTCACCAGGGCGACGTCACTAGAGTGACACTGCGGAAGGCTTCGGCCAGTAGCGCACCTGGTACCGTTGGTGAGGTTCTGCGGCTGCGGCTGGCCGTCGTTCGTGCGCAGCGTGCGCGGGGCGTTGGGGTCTTGCAGAAGCTCGGCCAGGCTGGCGTAGCTGAAGACCCGCTTGTCATGCACGAGCAGGATTCGCTGCATCTGCTTGAGAAGGCTGCCCTGGGAGCAGACCACGATTCTTGTCTGCCAAAGAAAGAAGTCACCAGTAAGTAGTATGTAACAAGTAAAGCCGTTCCACTCAATGTGAAAGCTGTCGGAACTGCAGAGCAGTGATTCGCCACAATGGGCTGTAGCGCCGTTCTCCGCTCACTGCTACGAACAAATGCAATTCAAATTTCCCGCCTTCGCGGTGCTCGCGCGCCCCCTGCTTGAAACTGCGCCAGTGGAAGGTCTGTTCTTTTTCTGCTTGCTTTGCCTCCGGCACGTGCCGGCGTTGCACTGCCACTCTTTTTCGCTTACTATCGCAAAATCCAGCTCCATGAGCGTTCCTAACTAAATGAACGCTGGCGCTGCCAATCAATTAGGTATATTTTGCCTCAAATGTACCTGCAGTTTTTCTTTGCGCTAAACAACGGGTAGATGTATGACAAGCGCCAGCGGTTCACGAGTTTCAAATGAACGCTGGCGCTGCGAATTAATTACGTACATTTTGCCTCAAATGTACCTGCAGTTTTCTTTGCTCGAAACAACAGGTAGATGTATGACAAGCGCCAGCAGTTCACGAGTGTTGAACGCTTATGATTATATAAACCGCGCTTGGCTTTCCAAGCCTCTGGGTTACGCCGCGACGACAGCCGCTACACCGGAACGCCGCGTGGCTGTACTGGAGTCCAGCGAGCGAACTACGACGACAACGCGAGCCCCTAAAGTGCTCTGCACTTAACAAGTAAATAGTCAAATGAAGCCATTTTACGTGAGATAGGAGCCCTGGAAGTTTATGTGACGGGCCTTCGTCCGGCAGTCCGCATCAATAGTCGAAGGATTACGGTGCTGCGGAAGATGTCCTAAGGAGCCTTAATCATCTGCTGCGCCCAGCATCCCTTTCCGTAAAGGGGGAAAGAAATTACGGCATATGATCTGATTAACCATTTCGTGCTATGCCACTTGCCTACCTAAGCTGAGGCCCCGTTAAGAAGGCTGTGCGTAAAGGCTGCCTCACTCCATTGTTTGGCCAAGTGATACGCCTCAGAAACGAGATGTAAACTGGTGCACGCTATTATATTACTTAAAGCTTACACACTGCCATCAGCAAATTAGTCTCCAATGACTGTCCTGTGCTCATGCCTGTGCTCGTACTTGTAGTCATGACGTTTATTCTTTGGTAAATATGGTAAGAAGGTTACACAAAGTCTATATGAAGTGTAATTACTACATGTTTGTATACAAAAGGGGTGAAACTGTAGGCAGTTTGGCGGCTCACGCCTGCAGTTACGAATTCACCAGAACTGAAAGCGTCGTCTGCTATTCAATGTCGCACAGTGTAACTGTTCCGCTTTAAGTTACCCTTTTTAGCGCCTTATTTGGTTACGCTACTGCCGTTTAATTTTTTAAGGTCTGCTTTCGTTATTTTCGCTGCAATCGCTTCCGATACAATATATATCGCTACCGAATTTTTGTGACGTCACGTTCAGTAGTTGGTCTATGGCGCCGAAAACGACCGGAAGCACGCGCAGTTCGAAGTCGTCACTCATATCACGTACTTTCCTCCGTAGCAGTCCCTGTGGCCCGAGCACCTGCTTGAAGACCCTGGCGGCCACCTGAGGATCGAGAGCGCTCAACGTGTCGTCCAGCAGGTAGATGTCCGAGTCGCTGTACACGGCACGGGCAAGGGCCACTCGCTGTTTCTGGCCTCCGCTTAAGGTGCTACCCTGCAAGGTTGCCAGCAGCACACCGAGAATTATTGCAGCTACATGTGATGCAACTATAGATCGCAAAAAGTTGACGAACGTAGGCGGTGAGAGGGGAAAAGTTTCAGGGTTTTATGCGCCGAAGTTAGACCCGGGCTAGGGGTTGCTGCGTGTGGGGCACTGAGGGGGACCTCTGCGCCCATTAACTCTGGCGCGCCTGCGCATCCATGTCGCTTCGGAAAGACATTAGGTGGGGAGCCAAGGCCGAACAGAGACAAGTGAACAGAGACAAGAGACGCCACGACGACAGCCGCTACGACGGAACGCCCGGTGGCTCTACTTGGGTCCGGCGAGCGAGCTGCGACGCCAAGGCGAGCCCCAAAAGTGCTCTGCACTTAAAACAGCCGCCAAGGACGGGATCGAAACCACGCCCTTGGGCTGAGAGCAAAACGCCGCAGCAAGTGAGCCGCCATGGTAGGTACAGGCGGGGAAAGGTTTAAGGCACTTGTTATATTATTTGAAAAGTATCATAGAGCGTAAACCTTAACGCAGCTTGTCTAAAGCATGGTACCAATTATCAACGTAGCAAATTACAAGAATTAGAAAAAAAGTTTTCTTTTCGAAGGGAGAACAGATAGTGTTGTTCATGCAATCGAGATGAATTCTACCAAAACCCGAACAGGTATTGTTGCTGTTTGTTTGCGGTTTGAGGGAAAAGGACAGGAAGTGCACTGGGGATATTTTTGAGCTCGACAGGGAGCTCACCTGCATACAACCCAGTGAGGGGGTGGCGAAGTAGAGGGGAGTGGATAGAGCAGAGAGTTAACGAGATAGAGAAAGCGGGAAGAAAAAAATTGGCCGCGTATCTGCTCCTTTCGTTGCAAATGCCGACAAAAGACGATAGTCTTTATCGACTTTTGCCAAGTAAATGCCTCCTTTCGCCTTCCCGCTCACCTTTCATTTTGTTCCTCTTGCTTCGCGCTCCTCCCAAGGTAAGGACGCCAAAGGTTTGCTTAAATTATTTTAAATTTATCGCGTTCCACTGCTCCAGGCCGGGTGTCTCGATGCCAACGATGCCGTACGTCGAAGACGTGCGTGAATCGAGGCGCCCTACTTCAATGTTTATAGAACCGTGTTTCTATACTCCACGTGCGTTGCAAGAAGAACGTGGAACCTATCTAGTGGAACCTTTCGTAACTGTTGCCGGTTGATTTCTTCAAATGGCGCCAGCAGCTATAGTGGCGCGGGCGACAGCAGGCGATGGCGGAGTGAATTTTTTTTCTGCAGTTGATGAAGTATTTAATTTCGCAAAAATCAAGCATGTATGATTTTTTTATAAGGGAACACTGCAAATATCACTTCTGTATTAATCTGTTGTCTTATATTTGCGTAATGTCGTGTTATTCTTCAACAATTTTGACAAGTATGAACATCACACCGGGCTTAGATGGGTAGATTTAGCTGTGACTATACAAGACTACTGCGCAGGCATTATTTTACTTTAGCCGGGTGGCTGAATCGAGTCACAGACAGACAGACGGACAGACAGACATACAGACAGACCAAAATTTCTGGGTTTAAGTAGCCCAAGAAAGACTATGGTCTTTAAAATAAAAGATAAGGCCAAGTCAGCAAGGGCACACCAGTCATTAAGGGAGTCAGGGCTACAGCCCCTGGGTGAGTCCGGTCATCTTCAGGTAATGGATCACATGGGCGAAGGTATTTATGTAAGGGTTGAAGAAAATTTTAACGCCAGCCGCTGAGCGGCTCCACCCACCTTCTCGCCAACCTCGGTGAGGTCGCCGGCTGGGAACAAGGCCAGGTCGTCGTGTAGCTCGCACGCCCGGAGCACTGCCAAGTAGCGGAGCGGCTCCAGCCTCGAGCCGAAAAGGATGTTGTCGCGCACGCTCATGTTGTAGATGCAGGCCGACTGCGAGGCGTACGCGATCTTGCCCTGCGGAGACATTGCAAGGGAGCAGGCGAAGCTGATGGGCGGGGTACACTTAACGGGGCCATGAAGACAAAATATACAACTTTGTTCAATTTGAAAGAGCTAGGCCTCTGTAACTCACTGAGCTCTGTTACACCCACAAGAGGTGTTTCGCAACCAAAAAAATTGGCTGTGGCCTAATTCAGTTATGCCTGGGTGTGCGCAGCGAGAGGTATGGTTAATGTTATCGTTTAGCTTAGTTCTCTCTACGGCTACGACGCTTCTCGAAACGTGCGGTTCGTTTTTCCTCCGTCTTTTCGTCTCACTGCCTCCTCTTGGTTACGTTCCGACGACGAAGCCTGGCTTCTTTCAGTCTCGCCGACTCACTTTCCATATCTGACGACAAACCCACCGAGCCCGCTCCTCCTTTATATACGATGCAACGCGGGCTCCTCCTCTGACGTCGTGATAGATGGCGTGGCGAGCGGCGCTCCCATCTGCGGCTGTTGCTAGGCAACCGCTCAGCTCGCAGCTCAGCTCGCGCTCAGCTCGCGGCTCAGAATACGGCCATTGTAGATCTCAGTACAAAATCCAGAAAACGTCGAGAAACTTTCAAATTTCGCGCTGCAGTGACATGGTGTGGGCAGGAGTCACGTAATGTAGACCTGCACTAAGAACATAAATATACGCGCGTTGACGGCACGCTAGCATTCAAGCGCAACGAGAAAACGAAACTAGAGGCCGCACTACAATAATCACCGATTCATTTTTCTTGGTGGTGAATTCTGTCGGCGGACTCCAATCGAACAAACCGGGGGCGGTACTCTCCTGTTTTGTCCGTTTTGTGTCCGTTTCGAAAGTGTCTGTTTTGAGCAAGCCCTGATTGGCTAAGAGGCGAACACTCGGATGTGACGCCATGCAAGCACGGCGGAGCTACGAGTCGCGGCTTCTCGGAGCAGACGACTTGTAGCAGACGATTTTTCGTCGCCTTGTTGTTGGTTCGCTGCGGAACAATAAACACATGAAAGATTGTTTAAAATAGGTTTAGCCGTTAAAAATGTGTTTACAAGAATAGTTGCTCAAAATTGAGCCCAAAGCCCACCTACAACTGGAAGTACGTCACAGTAAAACGGACGCAAAACAGACGTTTTCAAAACGGACCAATACGAGAATAGGGCCCCTTATCCCGTGACGCTGTTGAGACCTCGCCGGAAAGCGGCAGGTGAATCGCCACTGCTTGATATGTTTTCTTTAGTATCTCACGTATTTCTTTGAAGTTTGCGATAAATTTGGTATCTTTGTCACCTGGACAGCGCAGCCTTTTTAAGAAACCAAAGTGATATTTTGTCTGTGTGGCTCATTTAAACTGACAAGAGGCACTAAACGGGAGAGAAAAGTATACAGGTGGCGCTATGCGCGCGAGAAGCAAAATCAGAGAACGGCGTTGGGGGACAGTGTGAGGGGAGCTCACCCGCACAGGCGATGAAGGAGGAGAACGTCGGCGTGCAAAGTTCTTCACCTGTCTCCTTTCCCTAACTAAACTTCCCGTTGGGCGAGTTGATTCAGGGTTCTTTGCAAAAGAGCGCAAATAAAATTGAACCCGTTCCACTCAACGTGGAAGCTGTGGGATGTGCAGAGCAGTGATTCGCCATAATGGGCTCCGGTACCGTTATCCGCTCACTGCTACCACCCAACGCAATCCAGATTTCGCGCGCCCCCAACCTGAAACTGCGCCAGTGGGAGTTCTGTTCTTTTTGTGCTTGCTTTTCCTCTCACACGTGCCGGCGTTGCACTTCCACCCCTTTTTTCGCTTACTACCGCAAAAACCAAACACAACGAGCGTTCCGAACTAAATGAACGCGGGGGCTGTCGGTTATATACCCAGTTTGCCTTTGCAGTTTTCTTTGCGCTAAACAACGGGGAGATGTATGACAAGCGCCAGCGGTTCACGAGGTTCGAACGGTTATGACTATTTCAACCGCGTGGTTTTAGAACCCTGTGCGATATGCACTGACTACGGTACGCCGGGCTCTACTTGGGCCCGTTATCTCGCTGCGCCGCTTGATTCCGGCAGTCGCTTGACATCGAGCGTTACAGCGAGTTACGACTACAAGGCGAGCCCCTAATGTGCTCTGCACTTGGTATCCTCCACCGCCTTTGCTACGCAAGTCCCTCAGGCGCACATGGAATAAAAGTTAGCTGCACTCAGCTCCTGTTCTCGTGTTCTCTTTACGTTGCGCGTAGTTCGCGTAGTTTACTCTTTTAAGGGCGGAGCAGTTTAGGAGCCGGCTTGCCGTCGTATCTTGTCCAGGGTCACGGTGTCCAGCCACCGTTACAACCACGCGGCGTCCAAAAATCACCGCGTCCCCTGGTCGGGATCGAAGCTGGGTCCCTCGCGTTACGAAGCCGATGTCAATCCCATGGCGCCACGCATGCACACGATACCCACATGAAAAGTGTTGGGGGCGATCCTTAATTGCGCTGCGCCATTGCCACGGAGGCTGCCGTTGCTCGGCCGCAAACACGTACACAATAATAAAAAATACGGAAGAAAACAGTAATTCACGCATTATTTACCCCAAATTACTGAGAACTCAACCCAGTGCCTCTTTATAGGCATTTTAAGGGGCTATACGCCCTCTCTTGACTACTTTCGGTATCAGTCAACGGCTGATACTAACATTAGTCAACAGAGGACGCCAAAACCTCTCTGGAGAATCGCTATTCTGCACCTAACAGCTTTCACGTTGAGTGGAACGTAATTTTGCACCAACTGGCCGAAGAGCAAGTATGTCTAAACAAGCTATGGTAGGGGAGAGACGCCGAAGTCCTATTCCAGGTGAAAAAGGCAGCTCTGTAGTGCTTTGGAAGGAACATAGCTTGATGTCCATTCCCAGCAGGGCGGCCGCCCCTAAGATGGGTTAGGGGGAGCTGTATAACATATCGGGTAATGGACGCCTAGTAACAGATGTGCACAAAATCTCAGCTGGATGTGGACTAGTCTGCGACATCGGGTAACGGAAGCCTAATAACAGATGTACACAAAGTCTCACCTGGATGTGGACTGGTAGTCTGCGACATAGTTTGAGCGGTCGATATGGCGAAAGCAGTGAACCTTGTTTGCATAAATGTTGCTTAGCTAAAGTGGCAGCCATGGTTTTTTTTGCTCACAACGAGCGACAGAGAGCTCTGGTATTTGAAAACTTTGGAAGTCATGGTTGGCCTGAGAATGTTTCATGGCGGAAAAGAAGCTTCTAGAAATCATGTGTACAAGGACAGGCACTGCGCTGGGAAGGAAAAATGCGCCGCCTAATAACGACGCCCTTAGCGCTTGTCCCGTCGAGCTTTACCTGTGTCGTTGTGTTTAAGTTTTAGGACAAGTATGCACCGACTTGCCCAACAAAACTTACGAAGGACTCTAACTAGACGTCTAAAGGAATAAAATTGGAACAGCGCAGCGGTCCCGAACGCAACACCAACACCGACATGTTGAGAACGCAAGCCGCAGGTTTCGTAGATAATATTACCGTTATTATTACAAACATTACGCGATTTAAACACCGAACAACCTCATCTTCAGCGCTAGCAAATTATGCTAAATATTTCAATAAATGAACGCGTGCTTTTGTTACAACATTAATACGCAAAAAGGGGGCGCTGGCGTCCCTTATTAGATTAGACAGGGAGGTAGCCTGCATCGTTGCCGACTTTGATGCCGTCCCCTCGAAGCAGTCTTCGTTGACTGCCTCGTTCAAATTGGAATGGGGCATAACAGGGCGGGCTGTCCGCGAAGACGGCAACGAAGCTGTCTAAAGGGTAAAGTGGAACGCACCCAGAGTTTCTTACGGACAGCGCGCTGCCCCCCTTTCACATCCTCTCTGTTTCCGCACATTCCGCATCCCTTAACTTCAGCTTAGATTCCAGCAAAAGATTTTGCTTACTTTAGATGTTGTTAGCGCGGGAGACACGAACTACGAAGTGGAAGAAGCGAGAAAATAGGCGGTTTCTCCTGGGTACCCTACGCGAACCTATTGGTTTCCGTCTCTCCTGCTCACGCCTTTGTACAAATGTTACCACAGTTTACGCTACTTCGTTGAGACCGTGTCCTCTAATTCCGGATCTCGTCCCCCCCCCCTTTCCCCCGACGTCAAGCGACCGTTTCCCTCCTCACACCGACGTCCAGCCATCCGCGGGTGCGTTGCATGTCCCCCAAGATGGCGGCCAGCAGCGACGACTTGCCGGCGCCGACGAATCCAGCCACGCCGACGAGGGTTCCCGGATCTATCTGCACCGAGACGCCGTGCAGGGAAAAGCTCAGCTTCTCGGACGACCAGCTGAAGTCACACTTCTCGATGAATACCTCGCCTGCGAGAGCAACCGAACGTGGGTGGGGGTGTGTACGTGAGAGAGAAAGTGAGAGCCAAGGGGAAGGGCAGCATTTAATGAACGAAGGCTAATAAGGTTGAATTGTTTTGAACTCATATTTGTGAAGGGGTAAGAACAAAGAGAAATATCGAAACACAATACAAAAATACTTCAGCTGGAGATACGTGGCGACTTTTTTTGAATACCGGCATAGCTGTTAAAAACGTGAAGCAGTGGCAGAAAACCGGCACTGATTAGAAAGTTATAACAGAGCAGAAAACCGAACCCGGTACGGTACCTGGTACACCTGCGCATGCGCACAACTAGTTCTTCCACCTAGGCGCACGCGCAGTGGCGCCGGTCGTCGCCTACCGTGTAGCGTACCGTGATCGGTCCTCCGCTCTGCTATAACTCTCTATTATTGGGCTTTGCGAGCATGCGTGCCCCGAGGCGGACAAGATAGGTAAACTTAAATGAAAGGAAAGGGAGAGTCGTCGTTTTAAAGAAATTCTCTGGCCAGCTACTTTGAGGGTGGGGTGGGGGGCAAAGGTGGAGAGATGTGAGGATTCTATGGCGCCGGAGGAAAGTCCATTGCCCAGTAGGGGCTTCCGACACGGACCATAACGCTGTTTGAAACATTACACTATGACCGCAAGCAGGGGATAGACAATACCGAATACCTGCACAACAATCTTAGCAGCCTCTGTCTGCCCGGCGCGTAGTAATGAACGCATTATGTTCATTAAATGCCTTGGAATTTTACGAACAAACTCAGTATCAAGCCTTTCCTGGTCGTTCAGCCGTTTATTTGGGCATGCATACTCGCCTTTTATAAGCTATGCCCTTGAGGTGAGCTTGGGCCACTGACCATTAGGAGCAGTGTCTGTTTAAGCACAAGGTGGCCGAGTGGAAAGAGGGTAAGTCTCTTGCCTCACTTGCACAACTGGTGCTGGTAACGCCGCCGGTAGCTACACCGGTTGTGCTGGTTGCACATAACTGAGAGGGCATTGAGCCCTTCGACCACTCTGACCTGAGCGCATCACATTCCGCCGAAGAGAAATGAGAGCCCATTTTGTGGGAGGAGCTCTTCCTCATGATCAACCTGACCGTGTACCTCTCCCAAGGTACAGTGTACTCTAACAGAGAGGTGTGTCGTTCTGGGCCGATTATGGGGGTCCCTTTTGCGATGAAAATTTCTGCTGTGGAACTGCTGTTGTAAGCAGTACCCCCGGAGGCCGCTGCTTAGCAATTGGTTGCAGAAGTTTTGTTTGTTAAATTAATTCTTATTTGCTGGCTTCAATAGCCTTATTCCCTCATTTCATGATATAGTTTTATAAAACTCGTCAAACAACTGTTTACTTTGATTTAAAAACTTATAGGAGGCGTTTGCTGCAACACGAGTTCTTTGGGGATTGCCTGCGCTCCATACAATTTTTTCATCGCGAAAGGGACCCGCGATCTCCATTGGTTTTTACCCAGTACGACACACATCTACCTTCAAGTACACTGTAGCTAGGGTACTCTGCTGATAAGGGTTCATGCAGAACAAAAAAGTTCGCCAATTTGACGTCTGCTTTGCAACCTGAAGATTCATGAGTTCCCTCACAACGCCGTCGGAACATCTGGTTCTTGTACACGGCACTATAACATGGCTGTCAGCAATGTATACTCCTATACTGCGTGGACTGCTTAAGGCAGAGTTTCATGATTTTACAAATGGGCTTGATGCGGAAAGCAGCAGTCCCGTAGGGGCAGGGTTAACTAGCACTGTTTTAAACACCAAAAAGCGGGCGATACATATTATTCAGCCGCTTTTTCTTTGGAAATCTGCCGTTACTTAGTTCAGCCCAGAAACATTCTGCAGAAATTCAGATAATTATGTACTACACGTAGCATTCTTATGCCGCTTGTCTTGAGTGTGAGTCTCAGCCAAATATTTTGGTTTTTATTCTAAATCCTGGCTAACCAATTATCGCCATTTGGGCTATTATAACGATTAGATGGGAAACTTTCGCGAAATCTTAGTCATTGTGGAAATGCAAGGCGTTACACGGTCCTCGCTTTGAGGGCACTCGGAAAAGAATGCTACGCATTTACTAACATTTTGTAGCAGTTGCCTGCCGCAGGCCTAAACAATCCCACGGAAACAAACTGCTCTAGAAAGCTACTGCGGTAGTGTACCACCAACCGTCAGTGGCTCTGGCATCGATGAAGCAGGGCGTCCTCTCTGTGTGCTCTTCTTCGCTGAAGAAGGCGCAGTACCTCTGCAGAGCCAAGCCAACCTACAAACAAACAAAAAAAAAACACACACTATATTCTGCCGTGGATCTCTTCTCACTCTCAGGTGACTGAACCGAAACATTTGTTCGGGTGGGCTGCGCAATTTTTTTTCACCACAGTCATTTTTCTGGCTGTACACTCTTGGCAAAAAAAAGCTACTAAAAGGGGAGTAACGGCTATATTTAATAACTCCTTACGAACTTTACTACCCCCCCCTCCCCCAAGAACGGTACGTAGGTCCTGCCACTAAGTGTGGAACCATTACTAGTCTAGGCCGTGCACTTAGTAACTGCTGCTTGTTTGATACTAACATTCACCGACAGTAACAAAATTCTATGAATTATTCAACGTATAAACTACAGCACTTTTCCCACTCCAAATGACGATTGAAAAGTTTTTGCAAATCCGCATGCTGACTTGTACATGCTCACATTAAAATGCATAATTCTAAAATTATCGCTAAAATGTTTGATTTTTTGCGACAAGCCAACCGACTGTATCAGAGAAATTTGCGCTGCTGGCTATAAAAGCAAGAAGAGCAGATGTATATCTAAAGTAACTGAGTTGTACTCGCTCTCCTCGTGCATTCCTTTGGTTTTCTTGCTCAATTTACTTGTTGGTTGTCTAAGTGTGATATGACTGTGTTGTAGCGCTGAACGCTCAGCCGATACACATTGTCGCGCCTAGCTTTTTACTAGGCTATGCATGGCCAGTTAGTAAAATCCACTAAGTACCTAGTTTATACTGGGAGAAGGAACTGGTTAGTGTTCTGTTAGTTAAATGCCATGACTTTTTTTTTTCAAGACTGTACTTAGTCACAATATCATCGCCATCGGTATACGCGTGTACAAGTTAAGAACGGCAACAGCTCATGGGGTGTATCACTGCACCCAAGCGATGGGCACGGATGTCAACGCGAGCGCGCGAGCGCGCCCTTTGGAGGTTGGTTGGTACAAAGGTTTAACGCGCCGACGCAAGGCAGGCGATGAGGCGCGCCGTAATGGAGGGCCCCGGATTAATTTTGACCACCTGGGGAGCTCTTTGAAGGGAGACAGCGCTTAATGTGTGGCATTGTCTCTTTTTTCTGGCGTAGTTTGTTTGCCCCCGCAGCAGTTTATAAGCAGATTAAGTAGAGGAATCACGAAAACGACTCGTGTCGCGCTCAAAATGCTCGCACTAATGAACTGTTTGCGCCGCGCGTAGGAACATCCGGCTGCGGCAATGAGGAAGACGCTAGAAAAACTCCAGTTGTTCTCAAGTTGTACCCTGGTAAAGCATAGAATCAGGCTTATACCGGCTTTTCTTTGTATTCACTACTTTCATATGCTTGGAGGCTAGGCGTGCACCTTATATATGATGCTATAACCTCGTGTTGTGTCCTACCCTTTGTCCTGTCTAGTTTGCGCTGCTCCCTCAGAATGGATGCTATAACCTATGCCACATACAATAACGCCATTGATAGATCACTGATTAGTATGAAGAGTGGCTTAACAGATTTCAACTACTAGAATATATGCTGTCTCATTACATCTTGAGGGTCTACGTTAAATGTACCCACGAACTGTATCGCTCTTGTAGTGGCAGGTTTGCATACAGACGGCTGCGCATGTATTAGGTTATCATTGGTACTACATGAACAGTATATTTCAAAGGGGCCCTGAAACACTTTTGTTAACCTTTTTCGAAATTTTATGTGCTTGCAGAACGTAATCAACCCTCACGCTCAGTGCTTACGTTAGGGGATGACAATGTACCTCAGCCAATAATTGTGAATCCATGCCCGTCAGATAATTTGGAAACTTCCCCAAAAAGTGTTTCTGTTTTTCTCGGCCTTGGCGTTCCTCGAGCGCCCGAATTACGCCTTTAGAGTGGCGTAACGGCTATTGGCTGGCTTCGTTTCAGTGGCAGCAACGAACACATTCGATAGCCACTTTAAAAAGAAAGCAACAAGAGCAAATCAGTGGCAGAAACGGAAGGCGTATCGGCTGCGACCAGCAAATCGCGCAGCTTCGCTCCATTCTGGTGTTACTTAGCTTTCGCAGTGCTTCCAGACACGAAGGAAAGAGTTAAAGTTTTCATCGGAAGTGTTGCAGAGTCCCTTTAAATCGTGTACACTTATTCGCTAAAGCCTCATCAGCCAACACTCGATTTACATATGCAGCAGCGGATCTCACTTGGCACCCGATTCGGTTTCGGTGCAAAACGCGAAGTTACACGGATTTACGGAAATGAAACGGTACGCCATATTGTATCTCAAATGAACACAAAACAACATCCAAACCCATGTACAAGAAATAAACTTGGAACGTCGGGGTGATTAAGTGCCACTATGACCCCCGTAAACCCGGGTAGGTCCTTCCTACAGCTATTGTTGCAAAAATGCGCCGTGTCAGGGCCTGACCCCAGGCTCCTTCGTACTTTCAGCCAGTATCAACCGTCACTGCTCTGGTCACAGGAAGAAGGCACTTCTCACTCCAGGCGACCCCTTCAGGGACAGACGGAGTGGCAAAAGTGGCAGTTCTGGGGGATGCGAACCGCAGCATGTATTGCTGTGTGACCGCCTTTCTTGGTGAACACACTCCTAACGGTATTCCTCGCGTTCCTCCAGGCTCGCAGGCAAGGGCGAAAATTCCACGAAGAGGCGGGCTGTTGTAAACCCAAAGTGTGGAAAGGTCACACGCATCGAAAGGGAAGTTAAAAAAACTCCCACCTCCCCTCGCGGGAACCCCTGTGTAGATGCGACGCATAGCGGGTTCACGTTGCAGCGTTGGACAGCGGAGGAACGGCGCTGGAACGATGGAGCGGAGCGGCGCAGGCACCACGTTTTATAGCGCGCATAACTGTGAGGGGACGCGCCGGCGCGCCTGCCGCGGCTATGACGCAACACAATCCAACACAATCCACTTTAATCCAATCCAATCCAAATCCAATCCAATCCAATCCAAGCCAATCCAATCGAATCCAATCCAATGCCCCTCGCGAGAGAGTGTTCGCTATCGGAGAGGAGAGGGGGTGAGCGGCGGAGAGCGCAGCTCGCGCGGCGAGGAGAATGGGGAAGGGTGGACGCCGACGCCGGATGCAGGGACAAGGCGGGTGAATGAGGTGCCTTCGCATCTAAAAGAGTCACTTTTACCCCTGCTGTGCGCATTGTTATTGCCCTTTAGTGCTGGGGGCACAACACCTGACCACCTCAAGGAATGCGGCCACGCGCGAACCCAAGGTATGCAAATCCTCACAGCGGAACTTAACCGTACAGGGCTGAAGGATCGCCATCTAAATGCTATTTCTGTACTGGAGGTTAGCTGTTTGCTCACATTTCACTTTCGCACTCCTCACTTCATTTTCTCCCTTCCTTGAGCATTAGGCAAGCGCACTGCGGGCAGCCAACTCGAAGATGAGGAATGCCTGGTCCTCCACCAGAAGACTTCTGCAGGACTCCGCGGCCTGACTTCATGGGATGGCCGCCCACTGCTCCCTTTTCTGACCTATTTGCTCACCCCTCATTTCTAATTTTACGTATTTGTGTTCAACAACAACAACAACGACAACGACGACGAAGACAACAACAACGACAAAAAAAAAAAACAAAATCAATAACAGCCACAAACAACAACCAAAACCAACAACAACGACAACCACAACCAACAACAACACAACAGCAACAACAAGACTAGCAACAGCAGCAGCAACAGCAGCAGCAGCAGCAGCAACAACAAGTGGAGCATGTTCGCGAAGCATGACTTGCGCCCTTACCACGCTCCGGCTTCGCAGTAGCAGCGCGGTCGAGCTGGTGATCAGGTCCGTGGCAGAGATGAGGTAGATGCAGCAGAAGGACACCGCCGGCGTTAGCAAGGACGCGTCGCCCAGGAAGACCACAGAGGAGAACAGCAGGATGACCATCTGGGAGGTCGTAATAACGAGCCAATAAAAGATACAGGGTGAGAAGAACGAAGATGAAAGCCACGAGATCACGGGAGTTTGGGAAGAAGCTGTCCTTCGCTATAGAATTTTGAAGGGCTTGAAGGCTTCGTGGACATTAAAACGCTTTAAGATACAGGAGCTAATAAACGCAGCTTCTAGGTCAACCGGGCACATTACGTTTTGAAGCTTTTGGTGCAGGTTTCTTTGAAAACAAAAACACAACTATTAGTGAGGCGATATCCATGGTGTTACGTTGAGTGGTGACTTGTTCGGTGCGTCCTGGTTTGCTGGCGATTGCTGACGCCTTGACGGAGAGGAGCAGAAGCGGCTAGAGCGCAAAGTTTGGCGCTTGCGGAAATCTGTCCATGCCCGGAATTGCCTAGCAACAATGGCGCGCGCCGTTTTTGTGTCTTATTTCTGAGGCACGTGGTACGGGGCCACATGGTATGGGTACATATTTCTTGGTTTAATTCTGAGGCGCCAACTATGAAAAGCATCGGGGCGAAGGGTAATTTATCTGCTACGTTTCTGGGATCGCGAGTTATTCTCTCAGTCAGCCACTAAATGCTCTGGCATTAGCAACTGTAATTTATAACGGGCCGCAGCGCACTCACTATGGAAGCCGATGAGGTGTAGACGGAGTCGACGAGCCCGTCGAGCACGTTTGCCCTGTGGCATGCCTCTTCTTCCTTCTCTCGCAGTCGGGAGATGATGGACCCGAAGGCGTCCTCCCAGGCGTACATCTTCAAGAGGCGCACCGATGTGAGGAGGTCGGTCGTCTGCTTCAGCCGCTCGTCCCGCAGACTGAGCACACGGTCCTGGGCACACGTTAATAACGGGAAGTGTTAGATTCTAGTGTTCTTCTATTGCTGTCATGGTGTTGTTCTGGTGGTGTTCTAGTGTTGCACAGGCCTTAGGTGACATTATGTGCGCAGATAGCCAAAACACAGTTTACCCCGCGTCGCTTTTGCAACAAAACAGCGGCAGTGTCTTCGATCACGAAGTGGCCGTTCGGGCAAATAGGTCCGCTTTAGTCAAGATTTGCCCCTTTTGAGGTGAAGAGAAATAACAGAGAAGATAAATTTTAATGACGCAATTGTGCCCGGTGGTGTGTCGAAATTGGAGGTTGAAAGAACACGGGGCATTGTGCTGGCGCCAAACATAACCGGACAGGTTAGAAGACGTGCCGTCCGCTTTTTCTAAACTGTTCGGAGACACTATGAAGACCTTGAAAGACATGCTTCAAGAGAGATAATGGTAATGTCCGCAGTTAGTCACCAAAAAGCGTGCTTAAAGCGTCGCTGATTGCCGTCGCCACAGTCGCCTATGCACAGTATGGCTTCAACATGGCCGGCACCCACTGAAACAAAGGAAAGCTGCGTACTCATCTTTACACTTACGTGGAAGGGCCACCGCATGCTCTGGATGCTTACGCACATGTTGAAGCCAGAGTGAGCTGGCGACGTTTTCTGCTCGCATTTTTGATTCGTGCGCGAGTCCACTCACCCAGAGCCTGTCCTGGAGCACCGTCGCTGGCCAGATGAGGGCAATGGCAATGGCTGGCCAAATGGCCGTGAAGAGGGCGGATCCAGCGCCCACTCGCTCGCCCAGCAGGTAGATGGTGAAGGGAAGGACCACAACTCCGGTAATGGGCAGCGGGAACTGCGTGCAGGCGATGCAGACCTGCAGGCAGTCTCCGCTCAGCAGGGCAAGCACGTGGCCGGATGGGTTCCGGGATAGAGCACGGGGTGACAGCCGCACCATCTGCACACCGACGAGGCCAGATGTGAAAAAGGCTCTCTTTTCTCCTCAAAGAGGAGATGTGAATGGTCGTGTTTGAACACACACAAAAATACGGGCGCTGCTAAATGAGATAAATCAGGTCTCCATGATTCTATTCGTGTTTTTTTATGGTGTGTTCGTTCAGGGCTGCCCATGTAAATTGATGAGCCGCCCACGGGCTTGTAATGTCACAGGCAGTATGCATTATAAAAAATTCCCATTGTCGATATTGTTGTTTTAACTATTCTTCAAACGACAATATTAAGCAAAAGTTCACGAAATACGAGAGAGCAGACCTGGGGGGATTTCTGTGTTCGCACCTGGCGCATGTTGGCTGTGTATGCGCATGCGTGTGAATTTTCGATTCCAAAAAATTCAAACACGCATAGTGTTTGTTAGGCTGACAGGCAGAAGAGAAATTCCCTCTAATTCCCTCTTGATCTGTAATATTTTGTTCATCACTCTGCCTGTCCGTTAATAGCGAATGAGTACGAGCAAACCCTTGCGTCAGCTCTAACGGTGTTTGCATCGCTTTGAGCAGCACGACTAAGCATGCGGCGTTGCTGAAAAGTTGAATGAGTTATCCTTTTGGAGGGTAATAATGATGGCTTCGGCGTGGGGATGTTTTAATTAGTTGACAGCAACGAAAATTGTGAAATAATTAAAGATAATTAGATAGTCGTTCCAGAAGTGAACTCGTCAAACGTGCGAGCTTAGTGCTGCTTCTGCCATCATTTGACATCTAAATGTTCTTTACTGTTTACCCACTTGTTCACACACCCCGACGCGAGTTTTCATGGTTGGTGCATATATAAGACCACGCGTGAAATTGGAAGCTGTTGAACTAAGGTGACTCCGAGCGGGGGAGCTCCGCTTGGTAAGGCACGCTATCAGGCAGGTTACGCGCCTGGAAAGCTCCCGCGCCTGCAGCGCCCCATCCGGATTTTTCTCGGTGTTGCATAGCAACATGTTTTCTTGCTCGCGCAGCATTATTTCGCTATATACACAGCCATGATCGATCTGCTTCACACTCGGACAGAACGACGGTGCTTAGCTACGCTCTTTCTTGGCTTTCACATTAGGGCACAGGTGCCGTCATAAGTAATTGGAGCATGGGAGCTGTGGCCGAATCATATCGGAGCGCCGTGTAGCTGCACCGGCGCTAAATGAAAGGACGAGAACACGCATGCGCGCCTGCCGACGGCGATAGCCCATCTATACCTCTCAATCACTTTTTTTAACCTGGCTTTAAGCATTGTTCGCAGCATCCTGGTCTCGGTGACAGCGCTGATAGCAGAGAGGCATCTGATAGTGTCTATGGCACACGTTCAGCAAATGCGAGCTTCCGGAGAAGCGGCGTGCAATCACGGGAATCTGCAGTGAGTTTTTCTTTCAAATATTTTTATGTGTGTACGCTATCAGCGCCATCGCTGAGACCAGTATGCTGCGAACAATGCTTGAAGGCGGGCTAAAAAAAGTGATTTGAGAGGTAATGATGGGCTATCGCCGTCAGCGAGCGCGAATGCGTGTTCTCGTCCTTTCATTTACCGCCGGTGCAGCTACACGGCGCTCCGATGCGGTTCGTCCACAGCACCTGTGCTCCAATTACTTATGACGGCAGCTGTACATACGGCAATGCGTAACAATTGTTCCAGCTTACGATGGTACCAAAATGAAATATTTTGGCGCCCAGGACTGATGAAGTTCATTAACATGTAGCTATTTGTCGAAACAGCACTGTTAACGTCGTAATTTCTTCCTTGACGGAAGGAGGGGGGGGGGGGGGTGCAAAATACACTTCGGCAACCACTTGCAGTAGTTCTATGATGGCAGCATCGGGGCATTTGGAAATTCGGTGACGTCATTCACTGGTGTGAGACAGCGTAATTTTGTCCATAACTTATGAAGTTATAAGTGATGGAGGAGTGACAGATGGCGCCGCTGCTATTTAGTGGGAATAATGGCTTTAGCTAATAACATATGACCGAATTTTGTATAGTTGGCGGAGTCGGTTTTTTAGTGTTCTTGCCTTCGATTCTTTCCTGTTTCTCTTAGTATATAGATCTAAACTAGCGTCTTTTGTAGTGAATCCTCATTGTAACGAATCACTCTGTCCCAAATCTCCCTTTCTTCGAAGTGTTTCGTGATCCTCCTATAACGAAGTCAGTTTTGTGTCTCGAGGACTTGTAAAATGAGGGTTTACTGTATATTGCATACATCCCTTCATAGCAGTTGAAATCTTATTTGGTATCGGTACTTAACGTCTTCTGCAACTCGTGCTCAGTTTTTACGTCATTTCTTCTGAAAATGTTACCACGAAGTCATCCTCAGTGTCCGCCATTTTATCATGACGGAAGCTTTTCATATTCTGGCATAAGCTGGTTTTGTGCAGCCTGTTTTCAACTTCCTCTTTATTACACTGTTTTGTCCCTACCAAACCGATTATTAATATCGGTACCGAAATACTGCAGAACCGCCTGTAGTCAACTCACTGACCCGGCGGAGTACAACTTGCCTTCCTGTAGATTGCTCCGAGGAGAAGGCAGCGGACTCGGTTCCCCAGGCGAAAGCACAGGTGCATCTGGTAGCATGCCAGGAGGGCGTCGGCGATGGAGGCTGCCACAAAGAGCCACGTGGTCACCGTGATCTCATCTCCGCCGTCCACGAGACGTCTGACAGTGGGAAAGCACACGTAAAACAGTAACAGTGTTTTTTGATGATCTGTTGCAAATCCGTATAGGGGCTTAAACACATATCTGGTTTTGGAGTTTCGTTGAGTGCTTCGATCATTACACGGCCGGTTTGATCATCCCGTGCTTCCACAAAATTAATGATTATTATTAGGGCCGAAGAGCTGTTGCCATTTGACTCATCATCATGATCATCACCATCACCACCACCGCCACCACCACCGCAAAGCGTTCCTACGCTTTGCAACATTCGCAAAGCGTAGGAACGCGCCCAATTAAGTATCAAGAGGCCCAACTAGTCACGTAATTCTCGGCGCGGCTTTTTCACCTCTCCAGCAAAGAGCAGCCCACGTGCATGCATTGACTTTTTGGCTTTGTGTACTGAGGAGAGGCGCGTCATGCATCTTTTGACGTCACATATGCTCCCTAGTCCCTGATTTACACCTTCTCTAAGACGCGTAACTATGCGGGGCAGACGTCAGTGGGACAGATCTCACCTACAAAAACTGCTTTATCTGCGACTTTGCAACGAAATATCTTTCACACACTTGACGGATGGGGCTCCTGGGTCGGGTGCACCCCTTGCAAACTAAAAAAAGATGAAGTACTGCCAGGCAGCGGAGCGCATAGTGGGATACCTGGAACAGCACCCCTTGCAAACAAAATACTACGAGGCAGCGGAGCACATAATGGGATATCTGGAACAGCAGCTCTTGCAAACTAAAACAGGTATACTACCAGGCAGCGGAGCACATCATGCGATATCTGGAACAGCACCCCCTGCAAACAAAAATAGATGTACTACCAGGCAGTGGAGCACATAATGAATATCTGGAACAGCACCCCTTGCAAACTAAAAACAGATGTTGTATTACCAGGCAGCGGAGCACATAATGGGATATCTGGAAGAGCGTCTTAGAGACTTTTGTCCCGTATTGTACTTGCGCTGACCGGAGACAAGGGCAGAGGTCAAGTGGTAAATGAGAGGGGTACATGCGTAGACAGCGCTTACGCAAGCAGAGGAACTTTTCCTAAGGCGTTGGCGTAGTAGGTGAAAGCGCTCAGCATTGTCCAGAACACGTCGTCCCAAACGGTTCGGAAGATGAGGTACAAAAGGCGGAGCCTGGTCAGTGTCTTCTTCTGGCTGTGGAAGAGGGCGAAATAATAAAGTCAGAACGAGTTCAAATCAGTAGGGTGGGGAATTGGACACGCTGATAGCGCTGAACGGTGAAAAAATTTACCCTCCCTTCGTAAAGAAAGTTGAGAGAAATGCGAAAGCTAAAAGTGCCCCGAACGTTCGCTGTGTGTGTATTGATCACGGTGGCTTTGATTTAAGTAACCGCGTTGCCCAGATTTTGACTTGTGTAATTCCAATGGTTATCTGTGTTTAAAGCCACACTGGGCCCCCATTCGACTATTTGTCTAAGTATATAGAAGACAAATTGCGAAATTCCAATGGTTATCTGTGTTTCAAGCTACAGTGGACCCCATTCAACTGTTCGTCTAAGTATATAAAAGACAAATTGCGAAATTTCAATGGCTATCTGTGTTTCCAGGTGCACTGGGCCCCCCATTCAACTGTTTGTTTAAGTAAAAAAAAAACGAAATTCCAATGGTTGTCTCTGTTTCAACGTACACTGGGCCCCCATTCGACTGTTTGTTTAAGTATAAAAATACAAAATAAACAGTATTTCGTGCTGTGTACAGCTCACAGGTAAGTTGCCTGTAACAATGTACGCTGGGTTGTTCAGCAGCCCAACCGCGGCTCATTTCCGTATAATCTTGCTAGTAGGGCCGGAATTATCATTTATTTCAAATGCATTGTACTGGCAGATGTCGCGCTGTTAGGTTGTTTTGGGCAAAACAACGCATTGAAAGCGCTAACAATGATGGGATCCGAATTAAGGAGTTTGGGAAAGTTATTGTACATTAAAAGTAGAACAGCCATAAAAAATCTATTTACGGTAAAAGCTCGTTAATTCGAGCAGCAATTGGACGCCATCTAAGTTCTAATTATAGAAATTTCAAACAAAAGAAAGTGAACAATCACAACACTACACTGCAATGTGGAAGCAGTAGGGAATGTCAAAATTCTAATGTTTGAAAACGTCCGTGATTGCAGTAGGCCTTTTGTCCCTAAAGACGACAGTCAGCACTTCTTTGCTCTTACAAACGAATTTAGCGGAAAGCCTCATCTTCGCCTTTTTGAAAGCTGAAGATGAGTCGGACGCATTCCATGAGGCCTTGACTTTTGATTGGACGGCCGCACTATGCTTCCTCCTCGTCCACCTTGTTTCCATTGGCACGGTTCTGCTCATCTGACCCGAGTGCTTTCGTCTGTCATCGCACCACACGCACCACTGCACTTGCCTTCCTCATCGACGCAGTTCACAAAGAAATCGTCTTCCAAAACATCCGCCATGTGGGATTTAGATTGGTTTTACCCTTTCTTGTCTCCTCCGCTCTACGCAGCGTCATGTGTAGGCAGCGGATGTGCGTCTATGTACAATGGCGAATAGTTCGAATTGTGTGTTCCGGCACGGATACGTATCCGTCCCTCAAGGGAACGTATACCCGGGTTCGAACTAAACGGCTGATTTGTACATGAACTTCTATGAAGACTTGGCCCTCGGAGCAAGTATATTCTTGCTCCATCACCGGACCAAATGATGCAGTTCGAATTATCCAGAAATTAGAATGGTTGAAGTCTGAAACGAATTAAGGAGCTTTCACTGTATTAACGTAATTACCAACACAACGTCCTCTAGAGGTCCGAATATTCGTTTTGGGGATCCTCATCTGGAAAAGCAGGGCGGACTGGGAATGTCGCATTGTTTTTCCCACCTATCCTTGCAGGGTACTCGTATTCCAGTCAGGAATTATCACGTGATTTCCACTAGTAACACGGGCGACCGCAACGTTAACAACACGCTCCTCTATACCGCACCCAGAAAAACGTGATTTATTTGCATGCGTATGGCAGAACAGCAGGAATTCCTGGGATGGATAAATTTATTGAAGTATGGTTTATAAAACGATGTGTAGGCTCAACGCACAGACGCTACGTGAAGGGTATGGGACACGCCGTGGTGGTGCGCTGCGAGTTATTTGGAGTGACAGGGCCAAGTTACCGCGCTTCAGAGACCCTTGCTCCTCCCTCCCCCCATTGATAAAAAAATCCGGATAACAGCATGCTTGTTTTGCACCACACTTCATGACAGATATCACAATTAAATTTATGCGTAAAGCATATCGCGTATTTATATTTTAGTGTGTGGAACTGCGCCATATAGGATTAGGCAGTTCTTGGAATTGTGTGGTTGTAATGACACAAGTTCATATAAACCTAAAGAAAAACTCGAACTTAAACCTACCATATGGTTATTTTCAATGCAAATGGCTTTGTAACAGCCACAGTACCAATTATTTTATGCTGACTAAACGAGTTGTTTAAAAGAGTAGGGAAGTGACAGCCCTAGAAGTGACAGTAATTTTGCTTCGAGACATTGTTCTCTCCTTGTTTCACCATAACAATCGCAATCAGAGAACCACAATCAGAGAATGGCTATGCGACGCACTAGCGACTTTTCCGCACTAAACCTATCACATATGGACGAGTGCGGTGAACTGGGCACACTTGCCTGGTAACCACGCGAAGTTAGGACAACAAAAAATGGCAGCATCTCCACACCGTGGATGATGGCGAGGGTGCGGAGTACGGGGACTCGAAATGACATCCGATTTGCGCCCCGACCGTCATTCTATTTGAGCCGTGGGTTGCACCTTGATTATTCCCTAAATAAAACCTCAACTCACGGCTCAAATCGAATTTCGCTTGATTTTCGCTTGATTTTCGTTCGATGGGGTGTGCGCGCGGATAGACGCGGACGGACACTGGGAGGTCCTAGGTACTCCGCACCGTTGCAGGCGAGGGTAGTAAGCCGTTTGACTCCCTGGTACTAACTCACGGTCGCATGCAGCCAAATGGGTGAGACGACTGACACTAACTCTGTCTGGTCTACCAAACACAGGCTCAAATCCTGCCGGTGCCTGTGGGATTTTTTGCGATTGTAAATGCTATGCGCACGGACGCGGACGAACATTGTGCGGTGCTAAGGTACTCCGCACCTAATAAAACTTCAGACTTCATGGCTGAGCCATCTGCGTCAAGCTTACTTCCACCGATATTTTTTTCTTGTCGTCAATCCGGTGTAAAAATGGTCACTTGAATTTCTCTTGGCTTTTGTGAATGTCGACTTTGTACTCATTGGTAAAGTGGCACTTTCCTTGGTACCACAGCTATGGTGCATACATTTCACTTTAACACCAACGCTTCCAACAGAATAGGGTGCAAATAGGCGGGTTTGTGCTTTCTAAACACTAGCGAACATCCCAAGAAACGGCAAGTAGACTAGGAGACAGAAAAACAGCGCTAACAACCAAATTCCAACGCTTGCAAGCTCCCCGAAGACAGGTGTGCAAGTGAATGGAAAGGGAAAGGGCATAAAACACCATATGCGCGAAACAGAAAACACAAATGGCAGAATCTTGTCGGGAAACCTGCCGGCATTTTTTCTCATCTAAATTGTATGCTCAAGTTAATCCTTCCAAATGTTAATTTCAAACGGTACCACAAAAGCTTTGATTTTTGCTTACGGACGTTTCATCCCCCTCACTAATTACAAAAATCTTCATAGATTTCTTTGATGCATTGGTCAGCATTTCGCAGGATGACATCACACTGATCAAATTTCGGTTTCCACCCACATCCACTTCAATGCGTAGCTAAGTCACCACCGGCATTCACTTTTAGTGAATTGGCGTGCTCTTGAAGCCGAACGTTAATGCATCTTTCGGTCTTGCCAAGGCAGCTCCATTCATGTATTTTTGGATAAAGGGACACTGCAACTATCACTTATTTACTGATGTTTTGTCTCACATATACGTAATGCTATATTCACCAGTATGATCGTTGCCGCCAGGTTTAGGTCTTTAGAAATGGCTTGGCCTATGTAAACGTCTCGTTAATCTTGCGCCTTAACTTTGGCCGGGCGGCTGAATCGAGCGACAGACAGGCGGACAGAATTACCGCGTTCAAGTAGCCCAAGCAATACTAGCGTCTTTAAGGCAATCGTATGCAGACAGCGGTCCCTGAGCCAGTATTGTACCGCAACCTATCAAGGCAAATGGTAACCATGCTAACAAAAGGCATGTTTATGCCGCTGTCGACAGCCTCAGTCAACATACTAACTTTTGTTTTTGGTAACTGCCCTGATCACCTATTTGCCGACGTCACGAAACACACGACGCAGCGGTAGAATTGCAATTGTGATTGAAATCGCTTAGTTTTTCAGTGATTTTTGCCGCCTGGAAAGCTCCGGGGGTACTATAAAACACCAAATCTTTCGAATAAAACAAAGTTGCATCTTGTATTCATGGCCCCTTTAAAGCGTCGGAACAATCCTGGGCGCGACAGCTCGCTTCTGAGGAGGTGAGATAACGACGGTATCGTGCACTCACTCTTGAACACGCTCCAGGCGGTTGCAGACGTCTCGGGCGAGCGGCGCACATTTCATGCGCTGGCTCGACAGGGGAAGGTCCCTTTGTTCCACCTTCCCCAGGAGGATCACGTTCTTCATGTGTCTGCGCAACGAACAATGGGGAAATGTGTGTTGCAAGTAGTCGGATACTTGTGATCTCTAGTACGTGAGGTGCAACGGAAGGAGGTGATGGAAATCAAAAAGTGATAGGCGCAACCTAATAGTTGTGAACGCAACTCCACCGGTGAAATCAGACGGAGTACGTTGGCAGTGCAAGGCGGGGCGACTCCGATGTAAGTGGTTGAAGTCGACGACCTGTAGGGTGTTGGACGATGCACGGAGTTTGAAAATTTCATCATGATGGCTATCCACGAAAGAGAAAGATCAATCAGCGGCCGTGTATTTGTCCATATGTCGAGGTCTGGCCGTCAACAACGTAAAACTTTGAGCTGTTTTGTACATGATGTCAAACTTGAGGAAACGCACAGCACGAACAAGGACAATTCGATGAAGCATTATTTGTTTGCTTCTGCCTCCATCTTCAGCATGCCCTTATAAGGCGTCCATGGAAACAAAAAAAATTGTTTCTTAGTCAGCGCATCGTTCTGCTTGTCCTTGTTTCGTCCCGCCCCTGTGCTCTTTCGAGAAGCGTTGTCCGCCCATGATAGCCGGACTGGACAGGGTCATCCCCTACAGGTAACCGAAGTCCAGGCGAACGATTTAGCTGAACAAAATCTGCCTCGTAGTCAAATTGAAAAAAAAAAGACGCTGCTGGGGTGAAACCATGCCAAAGAATGTACAGAACGCAGGAAGATGGTCCTTAATTCACCTCAGTAGTATATTGGGGAAGGTGGTCTGCAGAATCGCATATCATCTTCCCTTTGCATTTCCCATGCATGGCCCCACAGTCACCTCATTTCTTCCCGACTATGGCCAGCTGCAGTACCCGAATCGAACCAGCTCTACTAAATATATATTCTAACGGCGACCACAGGGCTGCAAAACCCTAAATGGGTGACTGTTTTTAAAACTGCTATGGGTAATATCTTTATATTAATTAGCTGTAGAGGAATCGTGAGAGCTGGTCGAATTACTAGTGCTAACACTGGGGGCCCATACCACGCAACTTGTTTGAGGTCATGCGTGTACGATTAGTTTTACGGCTGCTTTCGAGCGACGTCACACTGTTGGAGGAGCAGCTCTATAAAAACCATACCGTCCTATCGGTTTTAAATCTGCGATTTGTAATTCTTCATGTAGGAAAACGAGTGAAGCATAAATAATGAAGTTAATGCCTCAAAGCAACTTCGGGTTATTTTATTTGACCAGAAATTAGAGCAGCCCAAAGAGTTCATGGTCCAGCCTTACCATAATGCAGTGCCTGGAACGCAACGTTTAATCTGAACTTGTTACAGTGAGATCACTTCCGGAAATTACAACAGAGGACATTTATCTGCCACAGGGTCGCAAGGCTTGACACTGGGGACGCTTTCCTTGGTCAAAAAGGACGACAGAGTTTTTACCCTTCAGAACTCAGTCCGAACAACCGACCTCCGTTGCAGAAGAGCAGGCAGCGCAGAAATCTAGGGCGTAATGGTGTCCGAGTGAATGTTGTTCTTCTTGCGGCCGACAAGCGGTACAAGACAAGAGTACTCAGGGTAGTTCCCCTGGACTGTGAAGACGATGCGCTGAGGGCATGAATGCGCACCCGGCTTACTGAAGGCATAGAAACGAACAGGCAAGACCTCCCCAAAAAACCACAAACCTCGAAGTGAGACTTGGTGCTTGCCTGGCCTTTTCTTACCTGTATAGGGCCGAGCAAAACACGACCCCGAGTGGTGATCGGGTGTCTTCATTCAAGGATGTCTCTATCTGGAAAAAATCAGCGAAACGGCGAACACAATTTTTGCTGCGTTTTTTATCTTCGCAGAAACTTCAATGTCCGAGCTGTATTTCGCGGCAGAGTCTCGATTGAGTCAGTGTAAGTCAGTAGCCATAATAGTCATGATAGTTTGTACTTCCCGATTGAAAATTGCAAAGTGCAAGAAGATTGTTAATGTTCCGCATGTCCACATAAAACGCGTTTAGAACGTAGATATTTATTAAACAAATTCAAAGACATAACTGAAACTAACAGGCAATTTCAGTCTAAACATAAAAACGTGACGTGGCGTAAGAGTGAGTCGGAAGTGCCTTCAATGGTTTCATGCAACCAACGTGACCATACACTTCTTTGCTCCGCTGTATCGTTCTCTTAAACGTTACGAGTCATGGTGCAAGCTAGCAAAATTAATTTTCCACGACTTACAGTGTCCCAGCATCTACTTCATTCATATAGACCGTCTAAGGAGCGCGAAGACTCATAAAGCCCTTTTTAAATACGTTTTTATGAGCCACGTAGATATCCGTGCATTGCCTGCTGCGCCGCCTTGAAGTGTTTTCTGCCCAGGCCCCGAGTGCAAAACAAATTCATGGCACCTATGAATCGCGTGTGTACTCTGATTTTTATGGGTGTACGGTTCACATTGCTCACAAAACGAGAGCTCCTGATCTTATTACCTATTGCAGCGACAGGCAAGAAAACATTTGCCTTGCCTCGTTAAGAATGAATACCATTTCTATATGCCCGTTGCTAGGACAGGCTCTTTAAATATTTTCTTTGTGAGAATACGCTTCTAAGACTGAGTCAGATGACACCGGCTTCTACGTATAACTTACAGTTCAGCGAACACCTAACATGTGAACCTTAAATGCGAACTTAGCAAAATACGTAATGTAAGCTTTCGACGGTTGATAGTTAGGCAAATCGGTTCATGGTGCCAAGGAGTGGAACAGAGCGAAAAATTAAAGCAGTTGCAAGTGCGGGGTTGCAAGTGAAAGCTGCAAGTGCGGAGCAATGATTAGCCAAAGGGGTTGTGGCGTCCTCTCTTGACTAATTTCAGTATCAGCCTGGCGGTGATACCGTGAGTAGTCAAAACAGGGCGCCGCAGCCCCTGAAAAGAGGTATAAAAGACACTGGATTGAGTTTTGATTAATTTGGGGTAATTAATGCTTTAATTTATGATTTTTTTCCCGGTTTTATATTAGGGTCCACTTATTTTATATTATTGTGTAAGATCACCCTCCACCCTTTGCATATGAGGGACGGTGGCGCAATGGGATTGACATCGGCTTCGTAACGTGAAGGATCCAGGTTATACCCCGACCAGGGGAAGTCTCTTCGAAGCCCCTGTTTGGGTGCGTGAAGTCACGTGACCGCGGTTGCTAGAGACCCTGACTTCGGACGAGCTACGGCGACAAGCTGTGCCCTTGAAGTGCTGCGCACTTAAGTTTTTCCGTACCGTAAAAAAAAGAAATGTACCAAATTTACCGAAAAATGTTTTTCCCTCAATTTGCAGAGCTTTCTTTTTCTGAATTAAACGGCACCATTATTTCTATGAAATAACATTTCTTTGTTTATCTAACTGTTTAAAAACTATTGCTCTAAGATAGTTTCACAGGGCACCAATATTTTGACAAAATAACATTCCTTTTTTTCTCTATTGTGTAAAAAAGATTGCTTGGAGATGGCTTCACCGCATGGCAGTGATGTCTTGCAAAAAAGCGCCGTCGGGGCTCCAAAATGACCGATGAAGAGTACAGGCGTGACCGATGACGACTATACTCGTCATCGGTCATTTCGGTACAAAATCTCATGCTGGCTATACTCGCGAACACGAGCCAAAGGGTTAAACGAAGTTTTTTATTTTTAGGGGCCAAGAACCTTAGCGGCTCGGGCTGTCGGCGTCTCCTGTCGTCAAGCGAAAGAAGACGCCGACATCTCCTGTCGTCAAGTTGTCAAACGATGGTAAAAACAATTTTATAATAGATAAAAGCAGTTTAAAATAAACTAACATGATAAACAACAAGCTAAACATGACCATCATGAAAAATAAACTGCGGGAGCAGTTTATTTATCATGTTGACTGCGGTAGCGCGCAGGCGCTTGTTTTAGCGTGGACAGTAGCTCGTCTTTGGTGGGAGCGGTACAACACGTGTGGACGAGCTCGCTAGTCTACGGTATACAAAGGGGTAAAGAGACAGGACAAGAGCCGAAGACGACGACAGACACAGCACTGAACTACAAACCGCTGTGTTCGTCGTTTTCTTCGGCTCATGTCCCGCCTTTTTTATCGGCGCTGCTCGCCTCTTGCGGGGGATAAACATGCGGTTTAGATGATAGTCCTTTTAAAAGTCAGAGCATAGCGCCGGTCGATTACGACAAGTCCAATCGGGAACACGGACGCTCAGAGCGGCGGCCTATCCAAGCATTCCTAAACTACTATGTTCCCAATGACTCATAAGACGCTTTTCAAGTTGCGTACTTGAAGCTTAAGCTCCGTGGCTTCATTACATAAGCTTGACCGAAAGATCCCGAACTTCTGCTCGGTGCGCTTGCAGGGATGAAGGTGGGGGGGGGGGGGGGGGGGGGGAAGGTGTGATATGAGGTACTGTACCCGGGAAGAAGTTAAGAACGGCAATAGCCCATGTACGGTATCACTCCGCCGAAGCGGCGGACCAAGATATCAACGGGCGCGCGCGTTTTGAAAGAAGGTCGCTATTAATGCGTGATAATATATATCGTCTGCCTTTTCTTAGGTAGTTTGTTTGTCGCCGCTGAAGTAGTTTACAAGGATTTTAAGTCCGTAAAAGTCACGGAAATGGCTCGTGCCATGTTTAAAATATTCCCAGTAACGCCGTACTTGCGCCGCGCGGAGTACACATCCGGCTGCGGTGATGGTGCACAGAGGCAACTTCCGTTGCCCTCTCCCAAGTTGTACCCAAGTACTATATTACCACTATTTCCCCCGTGATGCTCTGAGAGACGGCTTTTCTTCCCGAGCAGATTTCAGAGTTTGGCTTACTTTCAGAAGCCTTAGTTGTGGATGGGAATTCTAGGCATCCGTTGTTTTTCTTCAGGAGCCTTGGGCACAGCGAAAATAAACGCCCTCAGATGTGTGCGCACGGAGTTCTGGTCTCCTGTGCCGTGGAAGTTGTACCGCAAACGATATATGAGCAGAAAACTCGCTGTGATGCCCTTACCTTTCCTTTAGCCCTGTTGTAGTAGATCTTGTAGCGCAGACCCATGGAGCAGAAAGCGCCCAGGAGAAACAACATAGACACGGCGTCTGTGACCACCAGTGAAGGCGCGTAGCCGGCGTCGGAGTACACAATGCCATGATGCTGCGACAGAAAATGTTGAGCTGAAGCCATCGCAACCACGTATATAGACATTGGCAATGTCAACGGTTGTTAATGCCTGTGTATTTTCTGCTCAAAACGGAGAATAGACAAATCACCTCTAATCCTTCCTCGGCTACTTGTCTTTTCACTTTCCAATCTCCGACCGTTCAACGAACCTCTCATTATGAACTGCCATGCGCTACAAGCATAGTGTATAGCCCTCGGTTTTGGTACTCATTCTTCCACAAGCGGAATAAAAGGGTTCCTGGCCAGTCGACTGCTGCTGACACTCTGCGGACGCTCGAGTAATTTTCGCGAATTAAAATGAAGGTCCCCGGCACCAAAAGGTTGTTGCAGCATTGATGGTTGACACCCCTACACTCACGGCGCCCTCACACTCGTAAAATGCACCAGAAAATGAAAGCGAATGTAACCACCCTGGTAGCTCAATTGGTGATGCGTAGGACGCGTTAGCCGATAATTGCGAGCTGAGATCATACCAAGAGCGCATACTTTCACCCATGTTCTCTTAAATATTTTCATATTTCACTGCCCGCACATAGAAGAAACGAATCACTTCATCTATCGTTTTCCGCCCTTCTTGTCCATTTTGATTCGTGCCTATTTTGGCTACACCAGAGCACGCATGAGGGTGTGTTTGTGTGCGCGCTTGCGTGTGTGCACGTTCGTCTCTTCTGCATCCCTCGACTTCATTTTCGCTGTTCGCATTGGAAACGCAATGTACCAACTATCATAGCAGTCAACCCTGCTGATATTGTCCTCCAGCCCAGAAGAATTCCGAGAAGTCAGCGTTACGTACGTGTTCAACGAAGTGCAGCGCCCTGTAGCGGCCCGCGAAGTCTGCCACGCCCGCAGTGCACAGAAGTCCGAGAACGGCCCAGATGAATCCGGACACCGCTTGGCCATTCTTGAAGCGCACCAGAGAAACGAATGCTAGGCCCAACTGGATTTCGCCGCAGGAGGGAAGTGCAATGAAGACACAGAGTTGCGTCACACTGCTCAAGTTCTTGCTAGACAAATGTAAGATGAACGTGGTGAACATAATTCGCACTCATACGTTGATAACAGCTCCACCACGTTTATGACGGAAATATTCTGACAACCTTGGAACGGATATACGCATTCGTTCAAGGTTTTAGCCTTAGCATTTGCTGAAAAATATTGCTTCGACTAGGTTTATATTCAGATAATTCTTTTGGATTTCACAAAACAATATCCTATATTTCAAAATCCCGATGAACAAAGTCCCACAAAAATTGTCCTACACTAAACCTGTAAGGAAACATTTACCTCCCAAATGCTCCCTCAAAGCTACGGCTGCTCAGAAGGTTTAAAGCTTAAGGTTGTGCTTTCGTTGAATCTGTTAGCTTCGATAACTGTTACAGCAGGCCACGAGCTTTGGTTTTAATGAATGAGTAATAATAGATCTACCTGCTCCGTAAAATCCTTGGACATTCATCCCAATTAATGTCAAGAAATGAAGTTACTTCAGCACGGACCCTTTGTGGTCCGGAGGGCAGTCTTCTGTTGGTGAGCAAGACCTTCGATGTGGTTGCGGTCGGTCAGCTTTGCTACTCGCAACCCTAGCGCCTGTGAGATCATATCACTAAAGCTACAAAAAGAAGCGGAGTGATAAATCTTCGCGAATATTTTTCAACCCGTGTCCTTTGTAGCGAAAAGGAGGAAATACCATGCGACTTCACGTACGAGAGCAGCGGTCTCAGCTAAGCTGGACAGGATGTCCTGTGTCGAGTGACGAATGGCGAACGCGGTTCCGTCGTCGATTCCCGCCACTTGGCCACTTCGGCAGAGTGCGGATATGGATGAGCAGCCCACGAGGATCTGGAACAAAAGCAACGGAGAAATGGGCGTCGGTGTTAAAGGAATCCTGCAACACTTTTTTTAACATTTTTTCCAAGTTTTAAATGCTTGCAGAACGTAGTCAAACGACACATGCAGTACTTGCAGCCACAAAATACCCCAGCAAAAATTTACTGTTCTTCGCCCCTCAATGAGCTTAGAAACTTCCTCAAACTACACTTGTCTCTTTCTCGGTCTGGGCGTTCTTCGACCGCTTGGATTAAGTCATTAGGGCGATGTAGGTGATATTTGCGGGATTTCCTTCGCTTGCAGAAATGGACGCATTCGGTAGCCATGTTTAAAAGAAAGCCACAGAAGCAAAGCAGAAACAGAAGGCGCATCTGCTGCGACCAGCAAATCACGATGTGCCGCTTCGTTCTGGCGCTAACTGCAGCTTTCGCGGTGCTTCCAGACGCGAAGGAAAGAGCGGATGTCTTTGTCGGAAGTGCTGCAGGGTCCCTTTAGGTCGCATCTGCAGCTTTCGTCAGAATTTAATCCTGCGCGTATTATCTACCCCTGTAAGAGGGAAAAGAGAATAGAAGGGGGAGGAGGAGGAGGAGGAGGTGGTGGTGGTGGAGAAGGGTAAAAATGGAAGGAAGAGCGAGAAGAAGATGATGATAATAATGGTGAGGAGGAAGTGGAGAAGTCGAAGTAGGAAGAAATAAAAGACAGCAAAAGAATAGAAACAAGAACGTGTAGAAAACCAAAAATGAAATAAAACTAAGCTCTACCCTACACACCTGGTACGACCCAGAACGAAGAAAGAGAAGCGAAAACCAAAGAAAAAGTGTCACGTTTAAGTGCGGAAGTTTCAGAGTGCGCTTTTTTTGCCTGAAAGTCCAATGCCTTAGCAACAGAATATTTTTTGGTAGCAAAACTCGGAAAGTGCTCCCTCAAGTCGTTGCAGTGTCGCTTCCTATATACCCAGATGAATTCCTTTGCGTTTTACGTACACGTAGATATTGGTCTGTGTAAGCACCACTCCCTTTAAGAAGCCCTCCATTGCTTTTCGCTGGCTCACCTGTTTCAAACCTGGGTAGTTCATGAGTTAAGTTCGCGGAATTGCCCGCGTGTGCAGCTGCGCATATTTTACACATTCAAGCCTGAAACTTTAATGCGTTTGTCCTTCAAAGAAACATATCAAAGAAACAAGTGCATGAACTCATTACATCTGTTACTTGATTAATTCAATTTTGAGTTCCCGTCGCAAAACTGTGCTCCATGTGCCCTTCCTCTATTCGATCTAGTACTCATGCATTAATCACTATCGTTTAATTGTAGTACTTCTATCATTGGCACGCTTAATAAAAATAATGTTTGTTTCTATTCGTGTATGGTTGTGTTGTGTTATATCCCCCTGTGTGAATTCCATCCGACAGTATCCTAACAGGGTTACCTTCCAGGGTTAGGCGTTTACTTTCTGTGTCCTACCTTTAGCCTTGGGTTTCTGGGATGCGGTTTTTATTCACACGAATTTGAATGGATACTCTCGCTTCGGTGAATCTTATATCTCGTTCCTACTAAATACGTTTGTCTCGTCAATGAGGTATACTTTGGTACAAAGTTCCCTCGCCTCCTGCAGCCGGATTGAACGTAATAAATCAAGACGACAATCGAGGTTAGTGCAGAGATTTTCCTTTCTAGTTGCGCACTTCTCAGCGGAGTACGTGTATAAGGACGCTTTGTATTGCATTTTCTCCTGCCCGGCAGTCACTAATTACAACATTTTGATTCCTTAAAAATGCCTTTAGAATATTGTAGTTAAGTGAACATGTTGCAATTTTACTTCATACCCAGCTTTGTCGCTCAAAATTACAACATCTCGGCAACCTAGCAAAACCACTGTAGGCAAATGATATTTGGCATAAAGCTAGAAGCCAACGTGAAGATTAAAACGCTAAAAGAAAATTTCAGGTTTCTGACTATTTGTTTGTGTAATTCGCTGTCAAATCTAACTTTCCATGCATTTCTATGGGATAGTTCCCATGGCTCAGGAACCCAGTGGTTCAACGTGCGCGACTTGAAACTGTGCACAAAGCAAGTATTCACCCCAAATATTAGCTGTGCAAAAGAACTTTTTATTTCGCTAAAAAATTGCGGAGTAATCACTGTTGAAAGGACTGCCATGAGCGGGAAAGCTGCACATGTATTGCGGAACCTTTTTCTGGCGAACGACAAGAATACACTTTGCCTCAAAACGTTGATAGGCAGGCGATTTCAACGCTGTCATGAAGAATTCCGTTATGAACTTAGAGGGAGCCATTTTGTGGGTGCGGCAGGATTCCATGATTCATCTTGTTAGACGAAGTTGTATTATTGCAATAGCTCCTCAATTTTATGTAACAGTAATACTGCGCGTGACTTGAGTTTCTCTTCGAGTTCTTAAGACTTGTTCGCTTGGCGCTTTGACTCGTGACTCAGCACTGCATAGCTGTCAAAATTGCGTGATTTTTAACACCGGTTGAGACAAATGGATGCACTAACTGACATACTTGAGCACCACTAGTGTGGCATGTCAAATGTCTCTTCTGTTTCTGCACGGGCTTACCAAGTATGTGACGTCCAGGAGTGAGAAGCATTTTATCCTGGTGTTGGGCAGCGTCCTCTGGCGAAGTTCGGGCCAGGCCAGCAGGAGAGACACGAGCGCAATCCACTTGAGCACCACAGAGATCACTACCCGAGGAGTGCTGAAGCGAGCCTGGAAATAAACGGTATTCTCCATAACGAATCAAATTATGCAAGGGGAAAAACTAGACATGAATTTAGTGGTGGATACATTCACAATACCCTTACTGCTTGTCTGCTGTATGGGTTGCTTTTTTCAGCTTATATTTTTTCAAGCAAAGCTTTCTAGCTTTACCATCCAACGGTTCTTTCGCGGCATGCGGGACAAAAAACTGCCAAAGCGGCAGAGGCGGCGGCGGGGGGGAAGGAGTTCAGATTTTCGTACGTGTAGGCAGAGGCGTCCTTTGCTGTGCTCTTGGCGACGAGAACGCACTTGCATGAAGCGGTCGTCGATGTACTTACCAGATCGCCAGATGGAGCGACCAACACCTCGTTCTAGCGGGACAAGGTCGGGTGCGAGCGTCCTTCGTACATGTTCCATGCTTGGGAAGCATCTGTCAGGCGCTATTCTGAAAGTGACTGCTTTACATGCTCCTATTACACATGGCACGTGACCTTCTATCGTTTCCATCCAGCGAACGGGGTCATCGTGGAAGCCGCGGAATACGTGGACTACCATGACCTCTGTCGATGAAGCCACACTGTGAGGGACATCGCACTCTTGGCTGGAAGCGATGTGGCGAAGTCGTAGGCACCTTTGAGAGGACCTGGATAATTCCAGATGTGTGACCGTCAGGTGCAGCCGCGGTGGGAACCATTAGAAGTGGTTGGCTACTGTTCGCGGAAATCGCAGCACACAATGCAGGAAACAGCGGAAGTCACGGAGACCCCGGCAAAGTGTGGAAGGCAGTTTCCGAGGTTGGTTCTCACGGGCTGGCGATTAGCTGCGTTCAGCAAGGCGCTATTGCTCGGCTGGTTGCCCAAACGGATTTTGTCGTACAGAGGCTCTAGAAGGCCTGCAAGAATTCGAAGCCTGCTGAAGACAGTTCCTCCGGCTGTATGGCCGGGAGGGAGGCCAGTTCTGGAAGCTGGATCACTTGGTACCTGAATGTTTTGCGGCTGCGCGAACGGTAATGAACTGAGGCGGTTTTCCAGGCAGGCTTGTTTGGCTGGTTTGTTGGCGCTGTAGGAGCAGTGGCGCGTACCCACTTAGGGGTATTGGCCAAGACAAGATAAGCTTTCATGCTAAAATTAGGCTACACAATAGAACTTTGTGCAAGATGCGAATAACGACAAAAACCGTTCAAACAAACAAAAAACAAACAATCAAACAAACGAACAAACTAGACTGAAATCAATGTCTGCCGCACTTTCGCCTTCGTCCTTCTCTTCCTTGCTCTTGCAGCTGCCCGCAGGTCTCCAGATTATGTGCATACAAACAGTTCGCTCTTAGGCCTTGCGCAAGAAGATCTTTGCGTGACGCAAGAGGATTTCGAGTTTTGGGGAAATCGAAGATGCCGACAATGTTGGGGACGGCACTTCATGAAACTGTTTTAACGTGAAAGCCTAAAATAGGCCACTGAGCCAAAACGCGGCGTCCGGCATCCCTAACCGAAAAATGACTGCGTGGGGGGGCGATGCGTCGAAGAAGCCGGCATGGGGCATAAGCGTTCATAATAGACAAACGGCCTCTCCGCGAGCTGTTCCTTAGCGCTAGATTAAAGGAGTACTGACACTTAATTTCGACGCTGAGATAATCATGTAGGATGCTTCCTTTGTACATGGAGTTATCTCCCATCAAGTTTCAACAGCAACCGTTCAGTATAACATATTTTAAAGGAGCCATGAAGAGAAAACACAAGTTTGGTTCATTCGAAAGATGGCCTCGTTAGAAGCATAACGACACCACTTATAACGCAAACTTCGCTCAAATAAGCTACATAATTAGGAAAAAAGGAAATGACCATGCGACCCACCAGCTCATTTTCCGCAACAGAACCTGTGATGTCACTTGGGAATGCTCTGCGATTGGCGGAGGCCGGCAAAAGCAAACGCATGTTAGGCAGGGCTTACAGCTTGCATAGCGAGCTAAATGCCCGTGAAACATACTGCACATTCTTTTTATGACAAAGAACGGTGGAGTAAATGGTTGAAGGTCCGAACGAACTCGCAAGCGTGTGCGCCAATGCGTACGAAACTAGCGCGCCGGCCGAGCTCGAACATCTCGCCGTCGCGCAGACGAATTTTCGGGTTCGAGGCTCTTCGGGGCCAACGAACCGTTCAAGCACGCACAGCCGCGACCTTGCTTCGTATCGTAATCCCTTCACAGGAGGTTGGCCGTCATATCGCCAACCAGCACAGGTAAAAATAGAAACGAGGGGGAGTAAGGAACAGCAAGAAGCGACGAGATAGTGCCAGTCGTCGCGTAAGTTTCGAATGGTGTTGGCTTGCTGCTGTCGTTACGAGCTCGTTTCCAGTTTACAACCACTGAAAACTTCAGTTTGTTCAGTTACGGCAGGGACCCTTACGTTAGCTCACTCCTGGGACATGCTGGCGCTCGTCGCCGACTTCGTCAAATCGCTCTGACCTTGGGGAAAAAAATGCCGTAAACACCGCGCATTGACGCTCGTATCTTTCTGGTCGAAGCAGAGAGCTCGCGCGAACGGCTTTCCATACACGACACCGGCCAACTGGCATAAGTGATACTGATACTGAAATTGAACTATTATTAACCGTAATCAAAATACGGCACATACGTACCAGTCTATATTCGTCCGTCGCGACGGGGCTGACGAGGCAGCGGTGCCGACGGCTGGGCGTTCGTCTGTTGGGGCTATCGCGGAATGGTCGCTTTCCCGTCCACCGCGTATCCCACAACTCTTGCCGCTCGTGCACTTAGAAGCATTTAGCGTTTTTGTGGTGTGAGGTTGTTAAATGCAAGCCCGAGCTCCTCGGCGAGAGTTTTGTTCTCCGGATCAGGCGATTCCATGACTAGGGCTGCGGGTGCACTAGGTTTTACTAGTATTTTTAAAATGGCCGCCGTATCGATCGACTCCCGCGTGTGGGTGCTATATGGAGTCGACATACTAAGTATCTGTTTCATGGACCGGCTCTATGACGCCATTGTACCACGTCACGGAATGTTCAATTTTAGCGGAGATTTCAAATTTTGGCTTAAATTGCCTTATTTCTCAGTGAATAAAGCATCATTTGCTTCCGGGAAAGCGCTTGGGGTACTATGAAACACCTAATCTTTCGAATAAAACAAACTTTTGTTTTCTCTTCATGGCTCTTTTAAATCAGTGGTAATCCTTGCGCGCACGTGAAAGCTCAGCACTGATACCATTTCGCAATCGGCATCAGCATGACGCCATCTGCTCCCCCTGGCCCAAAACTGCCGACGTGAAGCCGGGGCCCACGCGCTGGCTGCGGTTCGCCCGCGCTGCCCCGGCGTGCCTATTACGTCATGGTTTTGGGACTGACGTCATGCTGCCCGGGTGCCGGAAGATTGTTAAAACCACGGCCAGCCTGGACGCAAGCGCGCGCCTCCAGACCGGCAGAGGTGCGGCAAGAACGGTGACGTCACGAGCTCCGGGCTGTAATGGCGGCCGCCTCGGTGTTCGTTTGGTCGAAAGCAAAACTGACACAAGTAAACAAAGCTGTAAATAATTATTTACGCTGCGACCGACCGTCTAATGTGCCATTCTAAGATTAGTGGGCTGGTGGGCACCCATAACAGCGAGAGAAAAAAAACGTAAACCCAAAAGTTTGTGTCAGCTTGCTCCTTTAAACTCGCAAGTAGTGGGAGGTAATCGTCTCCACCAGTACACTGCAGATGAGGGGAGACAGAGGAAAAGCATCGAAGTTCACTATCCTTGTCCACTTTCCCACTACATGGTGGCATGAACCAGCAGCCGCGCAACACGTAGGAGACAGATCGAAGCTATTCAAAAGCGTTCAGGTGTATCGCAAATCAAAACATCTCGAGTGGAAAGATTGCACAACTCTCTGACAACGCTAGGCGAAACAAGGCGTCTTGAGCATTCAACTGGACACACGTTTCGCATCCACAACAGAACAAATAGACGCAATTCACAGAAGTGACAAATAAAATTGATTGATTGATTGATGAGGAGCTCTGAGGCGTCCCCGGATTTTTAAACATGCAGCTTAGTCAATCAACCTTGCCTCGAGCTACCGAACAGCATTCTCTGCAGCACATACCAGTGTCGTTTTGCGGCGAGAGGGCGAAAAAAAGTACAAAAAGTTACCCTCTGGCTCCAGAGACGAGGTGTAACAATGCTGACCATTACAGCTGTATAGACCCGAGCTATGACCTATATGTAATTAGTCTTAGCGCGCTCGAAGGCTTCGGTGTTTTCATTTTGTAGGGTCATGGACTTCTAGCCATGGCCAAGGCATCCCCCTCCACTCGGAGGGGGTTCTAACAGTGCCCAGCATCAAAGCTAGGCTAATTAAGATTTATATCTCCTCCTTCTCTTGCTTTTGAAAGGTCAACGCGCCTGAAGCTGCGGGCAATATGAATAGATAAACTGGGCGCACACGAAGAGTAATAATTGGACACGTCCTGACTTACGGTCAAGCTCAATTCCGAGGGGGGGCTGGGTGAAACCACGAAAAATTATTTTTGGGCGGACTTTTTTAGCCTGCGAATGAATGGATTGTACTCTAATGAGAGCTGAAAAGATTACGGGGTCAGAGTAAGCGCAACGTGTTGGGCGTTCGTTTCTCGGACTTTTGGGAGTCTAAACACTTGAAACAAGTAAACAAGAGAACGTAAACAAACGACGACAGGTATATAAACTACAGCTTCAGACACTTGAATGGTGCATTGAATGCGCTCAGAACAGTGACAGCGACGAAAACACGACTTGTGTCCTTTCATCCGAAGACGACATATAAATAATCGGTGTAGACAGAAGTTAAAGGGTAATAACAAGAGTCTTTGTCCGCACCGATGTAATAATTGGCGGGGCACTGTGCAGCAGCGGCGCTGAAAATGTCAAAAACCAACTTGTGCGCTTTCGTGATGGGCCTCACAGCGGCGTCGCCCCACAGTGGCGAGCCCGCGAAAAGAAATCATCCGAAAGCTCTGCGGGTTATAAAAACCGACGGTTCTCGGTTTCAAGAAATTTTTAAACATAACTGCGCCATAGTACTGTCTATATTTTTCTTTCTGCTTGAAAGACGTAATTGCAATGAACCGGGAGTGGTACCGAGGATGGATGGATGGATGGATGGATGGATGGATGGATGGATGGGTAGGTAGGTAGGTAGGTAGGTAGGTAGGTAGGTAGGTAGGTAGGTAGGTAGGTAGGTAGGTAGGTAGGTAGGTAGGTAGGTAGGTAGGTAGGTAGGTAGGTAGGTAGATGGAATGACAAGTGAATGGACGGATGGTTAAATAAATGAATGATGGATAATTAAGTAAATAAATGAATGGATGGATAATAGGTTTACTGGTAAGTAAATAGGTATGATAGATGGCAGGAATTGAATGGAATGAAACCCAGAAGATAGATTGAAGTCATTGCTTAACCTTGACGTGGGTAATACGTACAATCTATTGAGGTAGGACTACACTGAGCCTCCTCGAGGGCGTATTTGTCGGAAGGGTGACAGATGAGTTTACACTACCCTTGGGATCTCTAAAGTGCAATTCATGTAGCTAACACATGTTCTTTTGGCGTTTCTGCTTCATGAGAAAGTCAGTCACACGCACAGACAGCACACAAATTCAGCAACTGAGCAAACGAGGCGGCATGAGTCGCGAAGAGATATAGCACACCTTCAACGGAAAGCCCTGTTCCGGGATATTAATCTCGGAGGAGGAACAATATATGCAGGACAACATCCACTCCTCGCTTTTATTAAAGCTCGCTGGATGACGTTCAGCTGTCACCACTGATACCACATACGTTTTAGCCTCTGGGTCATCAAAAGACTGAGCTGTCGATCACGTCATTGTTGGAAGTACACCTACGGGAACGCACGCGAGGGCAAAAGTCCCGCACATGACAATGTCTTGACAGGACTGATAAAGGAGCACCGTTTCTGTGCCTCGCTTCATCTCGAGTCATTTCGTAAGCTACCTATACTGTAGTAACAAGCACCAATCCTCCTCCACAATTCTTTTGGACGTTGAAAAAGGGCAGTGGCAGCAGGCTTTGCGTCCTCTTATTTCTCTTACTGGGAACACTCGTAGTACACCGACAAAATCAGATGCCATGTTTATCACGCGCAGAAAGAAGTGGAACACGGTACTTTGTCACGGGTAAGATGGACCAAGGCAATGAGCGAGTGAGGGAGGGAGTGAGTGAGTGAGTCTATGCAGGTTTCTCTGTGTGCAGGAATAAAGGCGACAGCGTACGTTTAGGTCATTCCTAGTTTAACCTGAAGCAGGGCAATACTTTTGCGTAGAGACATACGTAGAGGTTTAATTACGCAGGATGATAAGATAACGAGATGTCAGGAGCGGAATCGAGGTCGGCTCGCGCTGAGCGCTGCAGCGCGGAAGCCATTGAGGGAGTTAGGCTTGGCCTCACGCTACGTTCTGAATGGTCACTGATGATAGTGAACGCAAAAATAAGGCTTTCCCGCACACATAAACTCCCGGGGTTGTCGGCGAATGAATTAAGATCCGAAAAAAAGGTAGGGCGATAACCGAGGCCAACAAAAACGCCATCCGAATTAGCCAGGAAGGACTGCGCTCTACACAGAGCCACAATAATCGCCGCACGGCCTTGAGGCCCACATGCGGTGGATCTAGTCATTTCTATTTTGTTTCAGTGAACTGGTTAAGCCTAATGAATGAGCACGCGCTAACGTAAAATCAAGCGAAAAACAGGCTGTATTCGAACGGCTGAAACCAGGTTTATTGAAATATTAAATAGGCCATACTCACGTTTTACATTGTCCACAGCCCGTCAGGTATACAGTTACCGAGACGAGCGTAAGCAAAATAGTACACATACAATTTTAGCAGATAATAAAATACCCGTTACGTGGTCTTATACGACAGGAAGTTTAAGCCTTTTCATCGCTTTACTCACAGCATCGGGGACGTCCATTGTTGCAACAAGTCCTTGCGAACCAGGCGTCCAACTGGCGTGTTAGTCCGCTGTAGCTCAATTTCAAACCTCACACCGTTACTCGCACTCAGCACGAGCCGCTCCAACAACACGCCCACATGCTCCAGTCGCTCCGAATAGATCCGCAAGAAGATTCAACGGTCGTACTCGCCGGGGGCAAATGATTCTCCATCACTCCCGGCCCGAAAGGAATCTCGCTCAATGTCCAGCTTTGAGTCCCTTGTATTTTCCCCCTGACAGCGCTACAAGCGCGCACAACGACGCTACTGCGACTGCGTGAACGGGTCAAACCTGTCACAGGCGCAGGTGTCCGAACGTGAAGAGGCCTTTGCGAGCGCGCGGGAGTTGTGTTTTAATCATTCCACGTTGCGTACATCTGGCTCGAGCGTTGAGCAGAGCGACGCGTTCGGCCGGCGGCAGGGTCATTTTGTGTAAACCGTTCTCTTTTTTTTACACCCCAGGGTCGATCGCGTCGGCTTAAGTGGACCGACCGTATAGCAGGCTCATTGACGTCACAGACTGCTCGCGTCACTGGGCAGAATGACGGAAAGAGTAGTTGTCCAAAGCTGGTATCGCGCAGGCGAGATGGAATTTGAAAACACGAGAGTGAACGCATATAGTTTGGTATGCGCGGAAAATTGGCGTTGTAGTACTTGCCCGCCACAGAAAATGGCCGCCACTGCAAAGAGTAAGTAAAAAAACTTTAACATACTTTGCTAGGAAAAGTCGAGAGAAGCGGCAAAGCTTCCTCACGTAAAAAGTGCGTCAAAGGTGCTGAAAGCCTTCGTTAAAAGTGCGTTCAACCTTCACTAAAAAATTAGTAGTGGCTTAGCTCTGCTATGCCAGGATCTACGTAGCGTGAGCTAAGGTTCAGCAATCCAGTCCAATCCAGTCTAATCCAGTTTAATCCAGTCCAGTCCAGTCCTGTCCAGTCAGTGCTCCCCGCGCATGCTCAGCACGGCTCTTCACGAGCCACGCGAAACGGCTATCAAGCGGTACCGGCGCAGCGTCATACTTCGCTACTGCACAATTGAGGCGCACACTTGGGCACACGCCGTCGCCAGTGCGTCTGCCGCGGCTATGACGCAACACAATCCAACACAATCCACTTTAATCCAATCCAATCTAATCCAAATCCAATCCAATGGCCCTCGCTTGCGCAGAACGGCCCTTCACACACGCGAAACTGCTCAACCTCGGCCAGTGTAGCTTACGCTACAAAAAACTCGTCCAATTGATCGTCAACCTTCAAAGACCCCAATCGCAAACGAAGAACGAGTCCATGCGAAGATGTTTCGCGCACTAATTAAACGCATGTACGAATGATTTAAATGTATGCCGATAACTGGTTTATGAGATAAACGTACACAGCTATTGCACTCCTTCTTCCAGATCGACATGGGTGCATCGTCTTATCTAGAACCGTTTCTTTTTTCGCCATTTTCAAGCAGCCTTTTGGCCCAACGGAAGCCCGGTTTCACGCACGCACGGTGTGTCCGGAGATCTTATCAGAGCTTTTCGGTCGACCAACGGGTCTACGAGGAAATGCATTCATTTTCTGACAGAACACCATCGGCCCCACGAAGAAAGCTTTCGCTTTAAAAAAACAACATTTTACTTTGTGGTAGAACTGAACTCGGGTCCCTTGAAGCCAAGGAGGTTAAAAAAATTGCAATTTTTTTTAACCTCCTTGCTTGAAGCCATCCAAACAAACACTTTACCTCACTCCACCAGAGCCCTCATTTAGGCCCCAGCCCAAGGCTGGGACTCACGAACACAGGGAGGATTCTTCTCTATCGTCTGGGGCTCGCGTCCCCTCTGCAGCGTCAAGGCATTTCAAAGAAGAAATCTCCACCGCAATATCAAGAAACAGCTCTAATTTGCGCCGCTACCTCGAAACATGCACCCCGTGCTTCCCACAGGGAAGCAAAAGCCAAGGCCATCAACACATACTACGGGAAGAAACCCACCACAGCCTACACGGACGCGGCTTCCTATACCGCCATAAGAGCAATGACAACTGTGGTTGTCCAGCACAATAAGCACGTCGCCAGGCTAACCCTACCCGGATACGACCCCTTACAAGCCGAAGAATCGGCCATCGCTCTCGCCATAAAGCAAACTAAAGAAACAGTAATCACCACAGATTCGCAGCAAGCGTGCCGTAACTTCTGGTGCTGGCGAATTCACCGGACAACCCACCAAATCATCCGCCAGCGTCCACCAGGCAGATCCATCATGACCTTATGGGCACCCGCTCACTCTGCCGCGCAGGGCAATGAAACCGCCCACCTTTTCGCCCGGGAGTTATCTCGCCGGGCCCCGGGAAGCGATCAGAATAGGCCAACCCCGTTGATCACGTATCACGTAACACTAAGTTAGAACGCTTCATCTATCCAACACCGCATAAACACCTAACGAAAGACTAGCAACGGCAGCTCCGTCCACTCCAGACGAATGCCTTTCCCCCTCCAATAAATGCCATATATTATACACCCCGCCGTATATTCCCCGCTATGCCGCTTCTGCGGAGCCCCCGGGACGCTCTTTCGTATGGCAGGGGGCTACGGTCACACCCCACTACATTTGCGAAATTCCTCCCTTTCTTCTTACGAGCTTTGGGAGAGAGCTCTGACCTGCTCCGACCTCAATGACCAACGCCTGCTGGTGTTGAGGGCTGTTGAGGCGGGGAAAGCTCAAGGGGTCTTGGACTAAGGACTCCTCCCCATTGCTTTTCGCAATAAACACGTTTACTCTCTGTCTCTCTATCCGAATCGCAATTTCACATCTGCGAGGCTCCGAATACTCTCTACCATGCCATGTGGGGCTGCAATCGGATCGTACCCTGGCGACCAGCTTTGGCTGGTAAAGAGAGCCCAAGAAGAAGGGCGGTCTCGAGAGGTCCTGGGATGAGGAATGTTCTTCTGCAGGTTTGACTGCTCTACAAAGGCTTTTATTCTTTCTCCTCCCAGAGTAGGAGCCGGGTGCCATCCAATTCAGGCAGTTGCAACCGGCGGAACAAGATGTAAGCCCAGTGCGTGCGGTGTTGACGTCATGCCGCGTCGCAGGTGAACGCGATGGAACGTGGGTAAAACACGTCCACGCCAGCCACGTCGAACTCTGATTACGAGACAGCTGTTAGGTGTAGTGACCCCGGACTTCCTTCCCAAGTCGCGCCAAATGACGAGGAAAGGAAAGTGCAAAGACGCAAACACCTCGTAGCAGTAAACAAGTCTTTGATAAGTGTCGCCAGAGATAACTATAATGCTTTTGCCTCCAAAGGACGTAAAAAGAGTTAAGTGCCCTGAGAAATTTTTTGCAATTTGGCGCCCGTTAAAGATCCCCAGGTGGTCGATATTAATCCGGAGCCCTCCTGCATACGTGGGCCTCGCAGCCCGGGTGCAGCGTCGGCACTTGCAGCACCACGAGCGATCAATCAATTTTTGTAATTGTTGAAGGGATGACCTAGTTTCGTTCATTTGTTCCTATGAGGCTTTAATCTGAAGCAGTCTTTGGCAAGTAATTGCGCCTTCAGGGGCGTGGCGTACTGGCCTCCTGTCGCAAATTCGCTCGAGTACGTCACATAACAGCTGCCCTCAGCGTAAGAAGCGCCTCACGCAGACAGACGGGGATGCATACTCAATACAGTATTTATGCCCTGTAAGGATCCAAGGATGCTTATCTGTCAGTGACTGTGAGGTGATACTGAGTAATTTAGTCAAGTCAAAGAATGCTTCCGTATTCAGAGACGATTATCAAATATGGCTTCTGAGTGTAAATACTTATACATAGTTAAACAAACTTCAGGGATATGCGAATTATCTGCACCGGCGCTCTAATGTTGGGGATTTCCTGCCGTTGCTTTCATCACTCGCATATTCCTGCAGGTTGTTCAACCAAGTATAAGCATTTACACGTGGAAGCCATCTCTGATAATCGTCTCTGAATACGGAAGCATTCTTTGACTTCACTAAATTACTTACTATCGCCTCATAGTCACTGACAGATAAGCATCCTTGGATCCTTATGGGGCATAAATACTGTTTTGAGTATGCATACCCGTCTGTCTGCGGGATGCGCTTGTTACGCTTGTCTCAATTATCTGTACTGGTGCTCTAATGTTGCGGATATGCTACTGTAGTTTTCATCACTATACATTACAGAACATATCACGGTAGAGAAAGGTTACAGTATTCATACCGGGAACTGCCGCTGTCCTAACGCGAAACGATTCCGCTCCAGAGCACGACATTCATATCCTTATTACTGTGTTAAGTTTATTCTGATTTTTTTCTGCCAGGGAATTCTAAAATAGAAGAGGAAATTTTTCTCTTGCAAGGTGCTTCTACGGCTAGCTAGATATTGTGTGCAATAAAATTAGTGAGGTCCAGATTATGACTACAAAATGCTCAAAGATGATTTCTTCGCGTACTGTCTTTAGGTGCGCCTTCGTGGCATTAAAAATATAAAGGCACGTGTTAGCTGAAGTTAACCTACTTGAAAAACACACCTGAATCTGATTTAGAATTAGAGAGGTGTCCTCCAACATTGACCGTTACACGGACTGTTGTTGTACATCGAAGTTAATAACCGATGTATACGATGTCGAATGCCGATCTAGTTGAAGCCTCTATGCCGCTTCTGTGGAGCCCCTGGGTTCCTCTTTCATCAGGTGGGTGGCGGCAACAAGTCCCACTACACTCGCATAATCCATTCCGTTCGTCTTACCAGCCTTGGGAGAAAGCTCTAACCAGCTCCTGATGATAATATTAGTGGCCCCTCCCTTTGTATCGGGACGTCGGTTGTCAGTAACCGACATGCCTGTTTTATTCCACTTGCCCTATTTTGAGCTAACCTAATAGATTTGCCTCATTCAATCTCCCCCTCCCCCTGTTTTAAACTCCCATTACTTCTTCCCCTCACTCCCCCTCCTCCCTACGACCACGATGATCAGCGCCTCGTGGTGTTGAGGGCTGTTAAATCTGCGAAAGCACCCCCCGTGGTGGCTCAGTGGCTATGGTGTTATGCTGCTGCGCACAAGGACGCGGGTTCGATTCTCGGTCGCGGACACTGCTTTTCTGATGGAGGCGAAAAGCAAAAACGCCCGTGTGTTCGACATTTCGGCGCACGTTAAAGATCCCCGGGTGGTCAAAATTACTCCGGTGCCTTCCACTAAGGCACGCCTCATCTCCTGTGCAGCGTCGGCGCGTTAAACCCTACAATCAGTCAAGCAAATGAGGGAAAGCATCAGAACAAGAATCAGAGTTTTGTTTCCAACATGTGTGTTGGGGGCTACCCAGGCAAAAAGCGGCTCTGTGACCGCTTGAGGGGACCTGGGGGCCCATACAAAGCAGCAGGGCTTCACAAGTACACAGCAAAGGGCAAATTATTAAAATACAGACTTGGGATTCTAAAATTGATTGATTGATTGATTGATTGATTGTAGGGTTTAACGTGTCGACGCAACGCAGGCGATGAGGCGCGCCGTAGTGGAGGGCTCCGGCTTAATTTTGGTCACCTGGGGATATTTAACGTGCGCCGAAATCTCGAACACACGAGCGTTTTTGCTTTTCGTCTCCATCAGAAAAGCGGCCGCCGTGGCCGGAATCGAACCCGCGACCTCGTGCTCAGGGATTCTAAAATACCGTAAAGTGTAAGATTTTATACAGGTCCTTTTGGTTCCGTATGTAACAAAAATAGGCACACGGTTATTTCATAAAAAATGCGAGCACCCTCCGGGCACTCAAGGGGTATGACTGAAAACTCCCTCTTCTGTTTTTAGCAATAGCGATGCTTATTTTGCCTATCTTCTACATTACCAGTTGTCATTGTGTCATGTCGCTCCTGGAGTGCCCAAGAAGATAAATACTCAAAACTGAAGTATTTAATTTCCTCAAAAGTAAGAGTACGGATTAAAGGCTACAAACCCGTGACGCAGGCCCAAGACCTCTTCCGTACAGTTCAATAGCAGCATGTAAATGAATGAAAGGAAAAAAAAGCAAGAACTTAATGATACACGCTATCATAATCGGTACACGCTATCATTAATGATACACGCTTTCGATAATCGATGCTTTAAATTTTGTTGACGTTACTGTTTCTTCGTATACAGGCATGCGCGCGCACGCACAAATACGTTTCCTTTCCTACTCCCTATAGTTTGATGTCTTGCACGTTATTTCAACCATGTTCCCATGTGTATCACGATATTATAAAAAAAAAGGCAAGAAAAGGAAACAGTGAACCGGGCCAAGCAAAACCGTTTTCACAACTCAGCGATAAACGCAGCCGGCGGATAGTAATCCGCATCGACTGTTTAGTGATTTCGGGAGCAGCCTAGAAGCAGCATGCCTCGCCTTGGCGTGTGCGTTCTACGCATGCGCAAACTCTTCATGGTTTAGCGGTTTTTTTTTTCTGTAATTTGATTCTGGCACACTATATGCCGTCAGTGCTTCCGCTTGATCATCAGTCAGTAACATGTGCCACCTTATACCACCCTGTTTCTTGCGAATTATTACCATTCTACCAGCATCCGAATATCCCGCAGCCTCGTTTTGTAGCGTCATGAACCAGTGCTCTAAATACAAGCAACTATCGTTTTGTTTCAAACGCAGTCACTACTACGGCAGACATCAAATCCGAATGAGGCCCTTGTGCGATTAAACTTCGAACGATGGTTTAATTCTTGTATTAAGCGGTCATGCGGATACTGACTTATCTGATTGATTGATTGTGGTGTTTAACGCGCCGACGCAACGCGGGTGATGAGGCGCACCTTAGAGGAGGGCTCCCGATTAATTTGGACCACCTGGGGATCTTTAATGTGCGCGGAAATCTGGTACACACGGGCGTTTCATCAGATAAGCGGCCGCCGCGGCCGGGAATCTAGCCCGCGACCTCGTGCTCAGCAGCGCAACGCCTTAGCCACTGAGCCACCGCGGCGGGTGCTGACTTATCTGAAGGGGTATTACACATCAACAAAACGACAAGTAAAATGTTGGGCACCACTGCTGGTTTTACCGAATTCGAGTAGAACGTGGATAAATCTTACGCGGCGATTTAGAATATGCAGTGATTTCCTTTTATTCACGCAAGCGAAATCTGTACAGTGTCTCCAAGCTCACCTGGCGATGTGGAAAGGGTCATCGCTCAAAACGAACTTTTCACCGATAACGCTCAGTGTTTCAGAGCCGATAGTTCGGCGTTGCGGTGTTTGTAACGTCTGTGGTCTGACTCAGAAAGAGGCTGCTTGGAGCGAGACGCTTTCTAAACCTTATTTTAATTCATTTTAATTGTCAGGACGAGGCCTTGCGTACCATTGAAATAACACTTTTTTTTCAACCTATCAACGCACAAACTTGCCTTTACAGCTTTCGGTTGCTCTTTTTAAGCCGAAGCGTCAGCTTAATTCTTCCGTTAAGCTTGACGTAAATGCACGTTTTCTGCCCATTCCATTTTTTCGTCGATGCCGCAAAAATGCCAAAAATGGTGCCCTAAATTTATCTGGATATGCTGCGTGGGAACTGCAATCCGTATCAGCGCCATGCATGCAAAGAAACATCGTACTATAAATCCCTTCAACATGTTCCGCTTGCTAGCATGACAGTGCTAATTCGATTTCAAGAACAGGCTTTATGCACAGCAGTCGATGTGTCGTCGAAGATTCTTATACTGAAACATTCAAGCGATGAAGTTGGTCACCCTTAAAATCCGATATACTACTGTCCTGGTGGACGTCCTAGCATCGACAAGTCACTGACGTCGTTGACCGACTCCGCTTGGTGCTAAAAGTGAAATTTAAACGCGACGTAAACACGGAGAAATCCGTCACCGATAAATCCGGCAGTCTCAATGTCCTCCCAACAGAGAAACTCAGTCAGGCAGCCTGGATTGCAGGTGTTGCGTGACGGCTTTCGGAATATCGTCGCGGCAGCTGCCTGGCTCAACAACAGCGTCCAGCTGAAGTTCATCGAGCTGTCTTCGGGATGAACGAGCTGCAAGGCCAACCTGCCGTCGAAAGGCCACAGGCACAAGTCGTCGCTTTCGCCGGATACGAAGCAAAACTCGAACGCCACCGAAACAGCGCCGCCGCTCCTACGGAACAAGCAGGACAGATTAAACGTGTACCCAAACACCGTGGCTTCGTCACTCCGTATTAGCAACATGTCCTTGCCCTCAAGCAATGGTCGTACGAGCATAACATCAGGGAAGCAGCAAAGAGCCCCGTCAGTCGAGCTCGTCAGACTGGAAATCACACTCGGTGGAAGACTAGGGGCAAGGCGTTCCGAATAAAGGTCATTTAATGCGTGTGTGGGGGGCACTTTCAAACTTGTACGGCGGCACGCGAGGAGATCCACGTTGCCCTGAATTCGACTGGCTGCTTTCTCCGGCGTGGAGCAGTCGGTTATGACAATTTTCGGAATTAAGAACTCGGAGGATCCGTGGTTCGCGAGAACGTCTCTTTGATGTGCACTGGACTCCGCTCGACCTTGTTCGACGACGTCCGTGGATCGTGGTTCATCGCAGGCGTAGTCAGAAGGAAGCTGGGCAGATGTGGATTGGCCGCTTACCGTGATCGGCGGAACGGTGGGTGGTTGGGAATGATGCTTCCGGCATCGAAGAGTGTCTCCGACGTTTGGGGGCCCCCACTTGGCCGCAATCGCCGGGGTCGGCAGCGTTGACGCCAGCGGAGAAAGCAGGCACATCCGCCGTTGAACTGCAGAACATCCAATGGTCGCTCACAGAAGCTTCGCTCACAATCCGGGATTCGAAGCTCCGGTAGCGCTTTCAGAAGTCCCTGCTGCTTCTGTCACATTTGCGGCTGCTGAAGTCGCCAGATCTTCTTTACTAGTGACCCTTCTTTCTTTACGAGCAAGAGCATCCGATTTAACGCAGTCCAGGGGTAGCTTGCCGCACTATCTGAGAGCAAGAGCCTTCTCAGTACACTGGGGGGACCGGGAGACTCCTCTTTCTTGAGGACCGCCAAGAACTCTGCTAGGGACAGTTTGCCTGGCTCAGTGACGTCTGGTTGCTTTCCAGGCGGAGACGACGAAAGATCTCTCACATGTGTAGGGAGGTGGCCTACTGCCTCTGTCAGTCCGGTCCATGGCTTTGAGCGGGCAACGCTTGTTACAATCCTTCCAGATGACCTGAGAGTACCGACAGCCGCGAACCTCGGAGCTCCACGGGTCTGGAAGTGTGCACCCTTGGATCGAAACGATGCCGGTTTATTTTCCGTGGACAGCCCAGCTTCTTCGGCACTTGTGGAAGGCCGTGCCTCCGGGGTGCTGACGTTCATGTCTCGGCGATAGGCATCGCGGCAGGCTGTACGGACTCGCCCATTGTTCCACTGCCAGACGTTCCGCCTCGGATCTATAGGTATCTAGCTCTGACACCACCAGTTCAGGCCCGTGCTTGGCCGAAGTGCCAAAGTCTGCTGCGCTTCCAAAAGCACCCATTTCTCTTGCAGCATCCGCCTTTGCCGGAGACCTTGTCGTGTTTGTCGATTCGTCACCGCCTTGGTGAGCGTGCTGAGGCATAGTGCACGAGATGTCAATATGACTTAATGGTTCGTGAGCTTCGACGGCTGCAGGCAATGGGCTGAACTTGCAAACCATGCGGTGTTCTACGGCGCGCTCTCGGGAGACGGGATTGTGGCACCTGGGGCATCTTGCTTGGCCGTAGCCGCAGTGTTCGATGAAGTGGCGCTTCATTACCGACAGCGCCCCTTCAAACGGGCAACCTCGGGCAGCGTTGAAGCAACGCACCTCGTAGTCATCCATGGACGACTCGTTTAGCAGGAGGACAAGGACCTCGTTGTGAGGGATCTCTCTGTCACAGACTGGACAGGTTGTCTCGCAGAGGGCGATCATCTCCCAACAGAAGAAGCAGAAAAAGTGGGAGCAGGGCGTCACCTTGACGCTGATGGCAATGACGCTGCACGCGTCGCATACGTTCCTGGGCTGACGAGAGCCGATGAACTGAAGCGGGCGCCAATCCAGGAGGGGGTCGAAACCCGTTAACACGTAGTGCGGGTAGTCGTCGCCACCGCTCCCACGAGAAGCCATCGTCGGCGGTGGTGGAAGCAAGCACTACAGGAATGCTGTGGATGCCACAACAAAGAAAACATGAATGAAACAAACGCAAGGGTCAAGCTGAATCAACCACGTGGTCCTTCGACACAAGGACGAATCAATTGGCTCCTGATTACGACGTATCTGCATGTTGCGTGCATTTGAACTTTGTTTGGTTAAGCGTGTCGTCACAATTCTAGGCCCGTTAAGGTACATAGCACCGGTTATAGTGGTGATATCAGCAACGAATTCAAAAGCGCACGTGTACCACTCACTATCATGCTCCGTAGCCGAAAAGTTTAGTCCGCACCAACTGCCTTCAGGCTTGTTATTCCCAGGGGATTAAGAGGCTGCGTTTACTCATGCTGTTTGCTCAGATGTTTACATCGCTATGCTTTAAACTCCTGCAATCGTGTGAAGAAAGATTTCGTGGTTTAAAACGCCAAATAACGTTTCGATTACAGGGCGCTCCCAACGATGCAGTGACCGACTATTTTCTAAAGAAAACAAATTTAGGAGAGAGAAAAAAGGGTAGAAACTGATTCCAAAATCAAATAAGCAAATCGCACTGCACAAAGACGACGAGTAAAATTTACCGCGTAGCTGCTCGCTTCGCTGCCAACTTTGCCAAAGCACGCTTGTCTTCAGCCATGTCTGCCACTTAAGCGACTGCTTTATCTCTCCCGCCCATCTCCTCCGCTGTTCCCCTTCCGTCTCGCTCGTCCCACGGTAAACACGGTGGAGGTGGTTGATTGTAGGGCTTTAACGCGCCTTACACATCTGGGCTATGAGGTGCGCCGTAGTGAAGAGCTCCGGATTAATTTTGGACTAACTGGGGTCTTTTAACGTGCGCCGAAATCTGGACGCACCGGCGATTTCGCTTTTCGCCCCCACCAGAAAAGCGGCCACCGCAGCGGGGATGGAATATGCGTCCTCGGCTCAGCAGCACTACGCCTTAGGACACTAAGCTACCGAGGCGGGTAAACACTGGTGGGGGTTTGCCCAATTCAATTCAATGTTCACGCGTTCTAATGCTCTCGCGCCATATTTCGCAGCCTTCTGTTGCTGTTTGATTTGTAATGCCGCCACGAGGTCAAAGCTCGAGCGCGGGCTCTTTGTGTATTTCTGAATCAAAATGATGGTTCGAACAGATTTTTTTTTAATTTTGTTATCGGAAATATCCACAGAACATCTGTTTTCAGTAAAAAAAACGCTGCCTAGTACCAGTTATGTATGAATTTATTGCCTCAAATATGTTTGATCTTTTCTTTTTGACCAACAATGTTAATCAGTGGGAAGTACGGTACCAGATAAAGGTTTCACATATATAGAGTTCCCGTTCCAGAATTATTTTATCTTTTCGTCCGGGTGTGTGAATCGAGGGTCAGACAGACGACAGACTGAAAATTTAGGTTTTAAGTAGCCCAAAAAAGATCACCGTCTTTTCTAATGGCAGCAAAAATGCTTTGTTCTGCTTCTGAACAAGGTATACGTGAAGCTGGAACCGACACGAATCGAAAACCGAAACGGGCCAGTAACTTGGTTGGAAATCGACCCGATCCCAAACCGTTATTTTTAAAGCAAGCTGTATACCTCTACCCCACAACGGTATCATATCCGTGGGCAAAAACGCCAGGGTGCCAAGGCCTAAGACACCGAGCGCATGCCTCAGACTAATGAGGCATACAGCACAGGCTAGCATTAGTTTAAGGAAACCACAAAACAAGCATCGAAACCGCATTATTGATGATAAAACGCCTGTGAACAATGTGACCAACTCCCACCAAGTGTTCCTGGTAAAGATTATGTTTGCAGACCATCTTCGAAGGCTAGGCAGAACTAGTGTTTCTAAATAGAACAGTTCTTGCCCAAAATGCCCAGCGTATACGTGACTGGCTAGGCAGGGCCCAGCATTTGCCGATAGGGAAGCCGAGCGTAGTGCCAGTAGATAAAGTATAGAGTACCGCCGCTGAGGTGCAAGTCAGCAACAACGGTCATATGACCATTGTTGCTGACTTAATTGCACCTCAGCTCGTCGTTCAGCGCAGCTCTCCGACTTGCTGACTCATCGTTCATCAGTGTTGCGAGATAGCCGCATTTACGGCCTCGCCGTTAACTTCGATCGGGTCGTATGTTAACACTATGATGCAACAAAAGCGGCATCTTCGGACAACGCACTTCTGCTTCTGAAATACTGTTAGACGCGTTATCTTTCATTCGCATTCGGAATGACGTCAGTTGCGCGCAGCTGCAGAGCAGAGGGGACAAGCTAAACCGACCGGAGTTTACCGATTAAAACGCATAAACAACAAAATGTCGGCGCCAATGAACCGTCGTTCGGTAAACAAATGTCACGCAATGCGAACTGACCAATTATCGTGGCGGCGGCATATAACAATAGGAAAATAGAGTGCCGATACCCTTCTCTGGTGACACCAGCCTGCAGCGCAAGTGACGAGCCCGCCGATACGACGAGAAACATTTGATACCCTCTCACATCGCCATTTTGTTGTTGTTTACAACAGCTTTGCTGGGCATCCACTTTCGCAGGGTGGGATGGCGCCGAATGTTTTTCCACCAGTTGGAAATTTGGGCTGGTTGGTTCATTTTCAAAAACAGGCACAACCAGAACCGGAACTGCAGCGAAAATAGTACCTCGGAGCACTTGTATTTGCTTACGGGCTTCGATGGCGAAAGGCTGGCTGTAGTAACAACTTTTTGAATCGCATTTGCGTCTCTTTCTCTGCTTGCGTCTCTCGATTGATTTGATTGATTGTGGGGTTTAACGCGCCGACGCTTCAAAGCGATGAGGGGCGCCGCAGTGGAGGGCTCCGGTTTAGTTTTGACCACCTGGGGATCTTTAACGCACGCCGCAACCTCGTACAGGCGAGCGTTTTTGCTCTTCGCCTCCATCAGAAAAGCGGCCACCACGGCCGGGAATCGAACCCGCGTCCTCGTGCTCAGCAGCGCAACGCGTCTCTCGGTCTTTCTACGCGAATCACTTCGGCAGACGTCTTTTCTGCTACAGCGTGTACGCATCGTTGTCTTCATTTTCGTTGCTGCATATGATGGCGCGAGATATGGCAGCACGCACATTGGCAGGGGCCGCAATTTGTTCTACTCATGTGCCACCAGGTTAATTGCAGGCACTATTGTACAATTTTTACGTCTCAAATTCATAGTTTCGTGAATCTTGCAAAGTCGGCCCACCAGCCCCTACACATTCCTGGCCAATCTCCCAAGTGGGTATGCGCCATGAAGGAACAACAACTTCAGTTCTTCCGCTGGAAACGAGTAAGAATAGTTTTCTGCGGCAGAACAAAAGTTGCTGTTGTAGTTCCTTTCTTCGTGGCACCGACCCGCTTGAGGGATATTTGTCAGGAATTGTATACCTTCGAGCAGCGCAAGTGCCCTATTCACAAAACTTTACAAAAGTATGAATTGACATAAACTTCGGTGAGTGCCATCAGTCTTCTCTCTCCCAGGAAGACTGGAAGTGAATCCTCCCAGTCCCCGTATAGAGAGGAGGAAGGCGTCATGAAGATAACGTTTAAAGGGCCATGAAGACAAAATGCATGTTTGGTTCATTAGAACGATTGTTTCGTCTCGATAACAATTACACCCATTTTATCGCATACTTCAAACAGGTAATGGAGATTTTAAAGTAGACATGTGAAGCAGTGGCGACTCCCTAGCCACTTTCCGGCAACTTTCCTACGACGTCACCGGGTGTTGTTCGTTCGATTGGCAACCGCCGAATTAAACCATTGCTAAGACACATGACCTCACGATTGGAGTGGCACCTCTAGTTCGTTTGATAGCATCACTTGAATGCTAACGTGCAAGTAACACACAGAAAATATATGTTTTTGCTTCTGGCCCACATGATGTCACTCCTGCCCCCAATACGCTACTCTAACTAGAGGTTTGAAAGTTCTTAATACACTCTTGGGTGTTAATACTTATTGGGGTTAAAAAACGCCATTCGCCGATGGAATAGAGCTGAATCAGGTAGTGAATACTAGTTCTATAACCTTAAAGAAAGTTGTATTTTGCATTCGTGTACCCTTTAGTAAGGAGATGCCGGCAGCGCGTACTTCTTTACGATCCATGCAAAACCACCGAAGCCACTCCCCACGATGACAAGCACCACAACATTCTCGCCAGAAGGCCTCTTTCGTCCGCTGGCACTCCACCACCTCGGTCGTGCCGCCTCCCACATTATGCCGTCTCTGAACAGCCTTTGGGATAAAGACATTCTTTCGTTAATGACGGGCAACCCTGTCACGTCGATCAACTAAGCGGATTAAATCACAGAAAAAAAAGACATCTAATTCACGAGGACGAAATTGAGGAAATGTAATTCACTAAATTCTTTAATGCACGCTTGTGCTGCTGCCCAATTGGTGTAAAAAGTGGCCAAAGCGATGTCCACGTCTCCTCACTTTGCTCGTGCAACGAACGTGTCGCTCACACCGTCAGCGAAAATGATCTCGGAATGTCGGTCACCTACACCGAAAAATTAACTGGGACGACTGCCAGATTCGTCGTGGTATCGGTGAGAGAGAGAGAGAGAGAGAGAGAGAGAGAGAGAGAGAGAGAGAGAGAGAGAGAGAGAGAAACTTTATTATGTGCAGTAGGTTTAAGGGGTCGGGGTGGCCGCAGGCTCCAGCCTGGCGGCGACTAGCGTAGCCCTGTCCACGAGGGAGAGTTGTGTCCCTAGGTCAGAGCTACCCAGCGACCCCTCCCACTGCTCGTCGGAAGAAATTAGAGGGAAAGGGTCTTTAGGGCAGCTCCACATGGAGTGGGGTACAGTGGAGCGTGTGCCACAGGCAGGACAATTGGGGAGGTATCGGTGAAACACCGCAGTCACGGCGCCGTCCTTGACGTGCGAGACTAGCGCCACCCTGTGGTGTTGCAAAAAAAAAAATCAACCGTATACCTCTACAGGAACAGAGGGGCACGCGAAGCTTATGCAACCCTGCGAACCCGTCAACACAATAACATAAAGAAGCCATGCAGAAAATCTACAAGTTTGGTTCATTGTGTCACGGCGCAACAATTGATGAAGGCCGGTAGGAGAGAGGAAAAGAGGGAGTATTTCGGGAAACTTGTGCCTGATGCCTGGTAGCAGTCACACTAAGAACACGAGGTCACGAAGGGGCACGTTCTCGTCTTCTTCGCTACTTAGGCGGTGATAATCATGCTTGTGATTTCCATGATGATGATGAGGATGATGGAGACACGCCAGAACGGCGCACACCGGCTCCGTATAGCGTCACTAAATAAGCTACGCTTAAGAGTACCGTCACTTCGTGCACCCGGAAGCGTCTGGGGGCCATTTTGTTTCTGGTTTGCAGTGTTGCCATCTCTCCCAACGAAATAGCCGCCCGTTGTGACGGGCACAGTGCGACCGGCCGCTCTGGCGTCCGCGCAACAGCGAGAGAGAGAAGAGGCACCCAGAAACAAAATAGCTGCGCTCATATGTAAACAAATATCACGTGGTGCCGACCAACCAATGAAAATCCTGGCGGCACATAACAATGAGAGGAAAGAGTGCCGATACTCTAAAGGCCTTCATTTAGGGACGCTAGCTCCGGACGATTGGCTTGCCAACAGAGAACGCTTCGTCGGCGCTGTCTGCGCTCTGTCGCTGGTTACACACGTAACAATTGGAAAGATTGCCTCGTGGGAATAACACTGACGCCATTTTTAACGCAAAATTCCCTCAAATAGGCTGCATAATTACAAAAAAGAGAGAGAAAGTCTAAGCGACCAACTAGATCAATTCCCGCCGTAGAACCCATGACGTATTATGGGCAGCTATGTTAGTGGCTGTGGCAGGCAAAGTTCAGCGCAAATTAAACAGGGATTATAAGCTTGGAGAACGAGCTATTTGCGCTTACATTTAATGCATATTCTTTTTATAGCAGTAAGAGTGGCGTAAGCAAAGGAAGTTGCGAGCGCACACGTAAGCGTTCGTATAACCGGCGTAGTGCGTACTGCGCGCACCAAGCCGGTTATAGCTGCACAGCCGTATACGGCGCGTTGAACTTACACTGGCCGACTGGCATAAGCGCCATGGTCCTCTACGACTCTGCTTGGCGAGCATTCCCGATGTTTCACCAAACCGGCACTACCAATCGTAACAAACATTATCGAGGCACAGATCTGGTCAAAAAATTACTCCCAGCGCGTCTGCTTCACCTCGGCCAGCACAACACGCTCAGCGAACTACTAGAACCACAGCGGACGTCCCACCTCCATCGCCTCGCCCTCACTCCCTCAGGTAGACGCGTTCTCCAAAACATTGGCCGGCCCTCCCCTTCCCCTCAACACGAACTCCAACGCATCCCCCTGTCCATTCGTCAACGCCTGAAGGTTAGCCCGGTACCCAAACACACGCACTCATCTTTCAATCGAGGACGTCGCGAAGCCAGAGTGAAGATGCTTGATAAACGGTACGGCGCCGACTCTCAAACCCGATATACGGATATTGCTACAACTCCCGACCGCACGCGCACCACCCTAGTTACTGTGGACTCGAACGGACATCTGGCCACAGCCGTCACCTATCGAAATCTGCCGGTCACCTCAGCCGAAGCGCTTGCCATCGCCCATGCAACTACCACACACCAGCATCAACCATACTTGACCATCATTACGGACTCCCAACAAGCCTGTCGGCTGTATCAAGCTGGCCTTGCACTACCCCAGGCCCTCCCTGTGCTCCAACACCTTCCCGAGGACATTGAAATTTCTATCGTCTGGACCCCAGGCCATGCTGGCCTTGCCGGGAATGAGGCGGCTCATGCCGCAGCCCGCGATCTCCTTACCCGGGCACTCCCAACCGCAAGGACCGACACCGCCGGGCGCCTCATCTCTGACCATGAAATCCTAACTCCGCTGGACTCTACCTACAGCTCCCTCCTCGCGCACTACACACACATCAGAAGAACATACCCTCCTCCACACCACAGTCTCTCCAACCCCCAAGCTCACATATATCGGCGTCTACAAACAGAAACCTTCTACAACCACACTATCATCTCCCACATATCTCCGTCCATTTTCCCCCACAACTGCCCACAATGTGACATCCCTCTCACAACCTACCACCTTGTGTATTCATGTCCCCACCACCCCCACCCCATTCACTCCCCCTCCCTTGAGCAGTGGGAGTCTGCGCTGACCAGCTCGGCGCCGGAGCATCAAATCGCCCTGGTGCAACGAGCCCTGGATTCGGCGCAGGCTCGCGGCCTCCTGGACGTAGGAGGCTGACCACGTCCCTTTCCAGCTCCCTTGGCTGCTCAATAAAAAAATGTTTTTTACCACCACCGCCACCTCCCCTCGCGGGAACCCCTGTGTAGATGCGACGCTTAGGGGGTTCCGTTGTTGTTTCCGTTAGGTTGATTCTCCCATCGCGTGAAACGTGCCGTGAACCCCCTGCCGCGGCTATGACGCAACACAATCCAACACAATCCACTTTAATCAAATCCAATCCAAATCCAATCCAATCGAAGCCAAGTCAAGCCAATCGAATCCAATCGAATGGCCCTCGCGAGAGCATGGAGGAAGAAAAAACTTTTCTTTCCTCCATGCGCGAGAGAGTGTTCGCTATCGGAGAGGAGAGGAGGTGAGCGGCGGAGAGCGCAGCTCGCGCGGCGAGGAGAATGGAAGAGGGGTGTGGACGGACAACAACAACGCCGTATGGAGGGACAAGGCGAGTGAATGAGATGCAGTCGCATCTAAAACAAAGCGAGTGTAGACAGCGGTTCCGAGCAGTATCGTGACACCATCTGGGAGGACGAGCGGTATACCGTTCGTACCATCCACCCAAACAGCGCCACAAGGCGACAAAACACGTTTTTCCGCTCACTGCATCCCTAGCAATCGTTTCAAGTATAGGATTTCATACTAATGTAAAATAGAGGAAAATCTGGCGCTGCAATCGCGGGCCGTCGTGGGAGCCGCCATTGCACTTGCAGCCAGCGCCGTTCCCTCGACTACGTGAATTGGGTAGCCACGAGGTTTCTTTTTTGTCTCGAAGCCAGAACCAACAGAAAAGGTAACATATTTTTTCTTTTTCATCTTGCGTGAAGTCTCTAAATAATCCCTGACAAATAATTTTTTGGAGATTCAAGTTAATCATAACAAAACATATTTGAACGATCTTCTGAAACAATATTGTTGCGTTTTTGCAGCCAGAGACAGCATTCCAGCCTGTTCATGAGCCATGCCAAGGCCAAATGGAACATGCCTCCCCGGTACATGACGGAACGCTCGCTGAAGCGTGAAACACCTAGAGAAGATTTCCCTCTAGTATATATTAGTATGAAACTATATGGTTTCAAGTACCTGCCCTCGACACGCCATCGCAGACGTCGCAAAACACACGACTCGGCGAGAGAATCCAAAAATTCCGTCGTAAATCGTTTAATTTCTGGGTGAATACAGCATCGTTTGGGACCGGAAAAGCTTTGGGGACCCTATAAAGCAACAAATCTGTCAGATAAAACGAACATGTATTTTGTCTTTATGGTCCGTTTAAGTGTGCAGTTGTTGTCAAACCAAATGCCCAACGCCTGCTTGCCGAACCCCTTCAGCCGCACGCCGTTGTCGTTTCACCTGGCTTTCCAAATGCCGCATCTCAGATTTGCTGTTCGAGCACGTGCACATTCACGAGCGGGCCCGCTCCGGTCGATGTTGTTTCAGGGATGCCCGTTCTTCGGCGGAGCGGACCAAGCATGGCCTACCCATAGCGCAGATGGCCCCGAAAGGGCGAGAAACGCGGCGCGCGGGGCGAGCTAGCCCCTCTTTTTTTGCAGCCTAAGCTACACTGGCCGAGGTGCAGCTGTTTTGCGTGTGCCGTGAAGGGCCGTTCTGCGCAAGCGCGAGGGACATTGGATTGAATGGGAAAGGATTGGATTGGATTTTATTGGGTTGGCTTGGCTTGGATTAGATTGAATAGAATTTGGATTGGAATAGATTGGATTAAAGTGGATTGTGCTGGATTGTGTTGCGTCATAGCCGCATGCAGACGCACTGGCGCCGGCGCGTGCCCAGGTGTGCGCCTCAATTGCGCAGTAGCCAAGTCTGACGCTTGTTGGGACTGGGCCCTCTCACCGCAGCCTCCAACTGTTGGGAAATGACGATCCCACCGCTGCCACCACTGTTGGGACTGGCCCTCTCACCGCAGCCTCCACTGTTGGGAATGACGATCCAGCTGCCACCATTGGGGGCTGGGCCCTCCCCGCAGCCTCACTGTTGGAATGACGATCCCACCGCTGCCACCACTGTTGGGAATGAGCATCCCACCCCTGTCACCACTGTTGGGAATGACCACCCGGGCGGTCGCCAAGGTTGTGACTCGCCTTCCTGCTCGTCACCGATGTTGGGACTCAGCCATCCTGACGCTTTCACCGCTGTTGCGACTGGCCACCCGAGCGCAGTCACCGGTGTAGCGACGTTGCCTTGCTCCGTCCGCTATCGACGCGGCGAAGAGCAGAGCGAAGAAGTTCTCGAGCCGATGAAAACTTAAAGCAACATTTATATACAGTATGTACAGGGTAAGCAAACGTTACATGACTCGCACAAAGGCGACAGCACCCTTTTCACTCGGTGCTTCCGAAGAGACTGGTGCCGGAGAGAAGCCGCCGAGGAATGCCGACGATGAGAGCCTCCGGGCTTCTTTTATAGCCCGGGAAGTTCGTTGTGGCCCCAAGAAGTTCGAAAAGCTCCAATCAGGGCTCTCGCTGCCTGAAGTTCGAATTCCGACGAATGGTAGCGAAGCGGTGAGTCAGCTGCGCCGCCAATGGGGAAAGGGAGAGCGATGCCGCCGCCGTCTCCGTGACCTCGCCTCTGGGCGTAGCGACATGCCCTTGTTTGGGTCGTTCTCCGCTGAGGGATTCGGCCGCGCCGCAGCGTTTCGAGATGCAGGAGTCGGCCGCGCCGCAGCGTTCCGAGATGCAGGATTCGGCCGCGCCGCAGCGACGAAAGGGAGAGGCGTGACTCAGCCTCGCTGTCGGCGCGTCGCCTCGTGCGACGCCTTTGGGCCAGGCGCTCTGGCACAACACGCTGCACCGAAGCCGCTTGATAGCCGTTTCGCGTGGCTCGGGAAGAGCCGTGCTGAGCATGCGCGAGGAGCAGTGACTGGACTGGACTGGACTGGACTGGACTGGACTGAATTGGACTGGATTAGACTGGACTGGACTGGATTGGACTGGATTGCTGAACCTTAGCTCACGCTACGTATATCCCGGCATAGCAGAGCCAAGCCACTACTAATTTTTTCCCCTGATAGAGGGAGCGCCTGTGATTGGCTTCGAGCGTGGCGTGACCCGGCGCGCAAGTTGCGGGAGCGGGAGATTTCCAGCCGCCATCTGCGGGTGAGGAAGGGGTATTGGCGTACGCCGCCAACAGCAATATTGACGGCGATACGAGTGAGCCTATACAAGCTGCGCTGATGAAACGAAGCGACGCGTCGCACAGCCGCTCTTGCACGCGCGCTCGTTCTGAGCAGACGTGCGCGTGGGAGCAAGGCCTGAAGGCCTGAAGGGAGCACCAGCTGAAGGATCCAGAGCCACAAAAGAGGAGGAATGCCTTTATTATCAGAGGGGAATGAATGCCCTGTTGGGGAAGGAGAGGGACATGAAGGAAGGGAGGGAGGGAATAATCGAAAAAAGAATGCTGTTCAAGGTTCAATCACCTGAAATGGTGTACAGCATTTTAAAGTCCACGAACATATTGTTCGCAAAAACCGTGACGAGATACGTAAGGCTAGGACATATGTATTCGACATATGTATTGGAGATCTTCGGGGAACCATTTAGCAAGGGGGCGTCCAGATTTCCATGCGATCGCCGCCTCGTTGCCGCGCACGGCGGCGTCCGTGAAGATGTCGACTTCGTTCTCCATCTTGTCGTTCTGGATAGTGCGAAGGTACAACTCGCCTGCTCTCACCTGCCGCCGAGGTATAGGGCGACGCCAAGGGATGCCAATCGCAGGGCGCTATGAGGGCGGAAGGGACAATGGGTAACAAGTGGGGTCGAATTTACTGTTCGTATATATAGTCCCATGAGCCGATAGCCTTGCCTGGGGGACTGCTCAAGATGTTCCTTAAGACGTAGCTTGGTCTCTTCGATGAGGGTGTCAAGGTTGGGAAGGGGTACAATTTTGTGAAGAATGTCTACGGGGGTGAATTAAGGAAGACCACTAATTGTACGGAGAAGGTGCGGATTTAATATATGCAGATCCTTTACGTGAGCTGGGCGAATATCATATACCGGAAAGCCGTAAGTGAAGGAAAAACAGCTTCTTACCTCCGCTGCCAGCCCGTTTCCCGGTAGCCGCAATACTTGCCGGGGTCGTGCAGAAAAGCGTTCCTGGAAGTACAGAAAAAGGTACATTTGATTTGCGTATTCGCCGTATACTTTGGTCACGAGTTTCGCTGTGTTGCCCGATAGTGCGAACATGGCGTCTAGCGCTTCTATCCGTACGATGTCGCATCCGTGCGTCGGCTGTTTTTTACTGGTATGTTGCCGCTCGAAAATAGAGATACAAAAAAGGATGCGGGCGCCAGCCATCACCGGATTCAAGTACACGTCGAAGTTTGTCCCTGCATAGTTGCCAAGCAAGGAGGGCCAATTGCCGCTCGGACTGCCCCATAGCGCTGTCCTCCACCACGCAACTTGTTGCATGTGATCCGAAGACACTTTCTCACTTACCGTGTAACCCTCGCTGGTCCACCCCGTGTGGGGATCAATGCTTCCATCCACGAGGGCCCACTGCTACCAGCCACCTCGCGATTGGTGACGTAGTCTGAAGAAGCCGGGTAGGCCCTGTTCACTTTCGACGACTTGTACACACGCACACTCACACGCCACGCGCGCGCGCACATGCATACACTGGCACACACTCATGCACACACGCAAGCACACTCGTATGCAGTCGCAGCGATGCCTCGCCTCGCATCTCAGACATACACGTCTTTAAAGCCTATTTGTGTTTACAACGAAAGGTGTGGTTGAGGGACTGCAAAGCCCGGCTGATACAGCATGTCTAAGCTTCTGCCAATTACTAGGAGGGGGCAAATTAAAACTGCACGAATAACCAACTGCTAGTTGGATCGCGCTGTGTTGAGGTAGATGGCTGGGCGTGTAAACCCCGCTGGCGTCTTACACACACCGCTGTTTATACCATTGAATCTCCCGATGGGCATGAGCCACTCATCGCCATGGTCATCATGAAAACACACCTTTCATTAAACGCAGTGTCTAGAGTACCGTCCGACGACATTCGAATATTTAACACTAGGCCAGCACCGGTCAAATTGTCTGTCGTTGTAGTGTAGAGGATCCGTCTGAGCTTATTGATCCTAGAGTCAGTGGTTCGATACCAGCTCTCGCCTCGGTTTATCTTTTTTTTCATTATGTAATTGAAGTGTTATTTTTGTGTCTTAGGGTAGTTTTGGTGTTTTAGATTATTTCTTTGTGTGCGTTAGGTTATCTTATGTTATGTTTAGGTTAGGTTGCCTAGCTTTGCGTTATGTAGAGCGATGTACTGCCAGACAAGGCAATTTTGCCACAAAACGCCGGTGGACGTCGAGAGAGAGAGAGAGAGAGAGAGAGAAAGACTTTATTTATGGCCAGCAGGGAGTGGGAGGTCGGGATGCGCAGAGCCTCCACATCCCACCCACGTTCACGACGGCTTCGGGACTAGGCCCCGCCGGCGTCGGCGTGAGCGGCGCGCGAAAGGTACTCGGGAGTTCGTCCCTTTCCCCCCCGTCTGCGACTCGCTCCGCTTCTGCCTGGCGAGAGAAGCCTCGAGCTGCTGGACGGCTAGAGTTTGTGCGGCCAGGTCCGTCGAATATACGGCACTCGTTATGGTGTCCGGCAGCCGGCCGTAGAGGTCGGCAGCTTCCACGGGGTGCACTGCACAGTCCCACAGGATGTGGGCCAGAGTTGCGCGATGTTGCCCGCACACACTACACACGTCACTGGCGTACACGTCCGGGCACACGTGACGCGCGAGCGCCGGCGTTATAGTGGAGTGCTTACAAAACCGTCGGACGGCACTCTAGACACGGCCTTCATTAAAGTACCATCACCGTTTTTGGCAGCCATGGCTGCGGTCTTACTTTCGCTGTTCTTCCGCTACTTTATTTGTGCCTTGTGTCCCAGGATCATGGCCCTGCGTGACGAAAGAGACCCCGACGTCCCCTCCGGCATGAGGTACTGTCAAGTCTCGAAGCAGTTTTTTCCGAAAGCGAGTAAGAGTCCAGCAACTGGCTGAAACAGTGTGTCGGAATAAGCAGCCCGCTTTTACGACAGGGACGTGAGCGCGTGAACGCCTAGCCCGGTACATAGCGGTATGTAGCACTCCTCCACCAGGCTAGTTCGGGTCTCTATACCTTGCTTGAAGACGTCTGTTTCTCGGTAAATTGGTACGCCGTTGCCATGATGGCTGATTGCATGCTGCTGCGCCTTCTTCCGCGCCGACAACCGCATTGGGCGCTAGCTTTTCTTTGGAAGTGTTCCCAGCGGGTGTGCAGTCTTTATCGCCAAGTCGCTCGTTCCGGGTTCGCTCCGGTCCCGATGTGTCCAGGGCTAACGACATCGCTAAAGACGACGTTGATCTGGGTACTCCGTCCTTCTTACGCGTAAATGGTTCCGATGTCTGCGAACCTGTCCAGCGGACGTCTGGACTACCCACGAGAGAAGGCCTTTCCTGTCGAGGAGCACGCCAGGAATTTGTGGGGGCCCATTTCCGAAGTTTCTAGCGGAAATGCTGTCATGGTTGCCAATCCTTTTTCAAAGTGTCGGATTGTTCTGGATGACGTTTTCGCGGTACTAGCAGCAACTGTAAATTTGTGCGTGATTCCCGACCTAGCATCAGTTGTGCTGGGCTTTTTTCTATTCACGAGCTTACAGTGCAGTGCTGTTTAAAAAGGAATCTTGCCAAGCGCAGATAGATAGATGTCCGAACCTTTCTCTCTCGCCAGCGCCAGCTTAAGTTCATGCACCATGCGTTCCGCTTGGCCGTTAGTTGCCGGATGGTATGAAGCACTTGTAATTTTCTGAATTGTGTTCCTCTGGCAAAACGTTGTCATTACGGCTGCAACAAACGCAGTACCGTGGTCGGTGGCGAGCTTCTCTGGAATCCCAAAAGAAGCAAACAGTCGACGAATCTTCGGGATGGCCATTGCCTAAGTAGTGTTCCGGACGCACCCCGCTTCCAACCATTTGGTGTATGCGTTTACGATTACCAAGAACATTCGACCTTCGAGCGTTCCAGCGAAGTCCAAATGTAGCGTCTGCCAAGGGCGCGATGGGTGTTCCCAAGTAAGCAAAGGTGCTCTGCGCCTCTCCGGGACCGTTGACCATGGATGTTGATGCCTAGTGGCTCGAACCAGTTGCGGCCTAAGAGGTTGCGTTCAGGTGTCTTCGTAATCGCCAAAGGTAAACTCTGGGTTGTACCCTTGTACTGCACCTCGGCGATGGCAGTTCGCAGTGCTTGGAGGCCTTCCTCGACGACGAGCGCCGAGTCACAGGAGTGTCCAAAAGAGAGGGCGGCTTCTTCGGCTAAGAACGGCGGAATGTGTCTTCGCTGATGGTGGAGTGCGATGCTCCAGAATACACTCCGAATACTAGGTTCACACCATGAACGTGAAATTCAACCAGGTGTTTTGGTGTCAAAGACGCAGTCAAGACATGATTTAGGTCGTAGCATTGGTCTTGGTGACATGGCTCGGTACGTAACGGATGGAAGGACGGCGTGTAGCTTACCACTGTGAGATCTAGCCCTGTGTTCTCCTGCCTTTTAAGTGCGAATGCACTTAAAAGGCAGGAGAATAAAGTGCGAATGCACTTTATAAGCGACCCCAAACCATCCACCGCCGGCGTCGGCGTCCGCAGTGCTCCTCTATATTAAAGAAGAAACAGCATCCGGCGCCAGGTTTCGATCCGAGGACTTTGCGGCCGCAGCGCGACGCTCTACCGACCAAGCCACGGACGCGACGCTGATATCAGTGTTAGTGACGGCCTTATATCTTTAACGCATTCAAACTACGTCGTCAGCGGCGTGCGTTGGCGACTCAGCGGCGTTATAGCGGCTTGATAACTGCGTGGTGTACACGTGATACTACAAACCCGATGGAAGAGATGGAAGAGAAGGCGGCGAGGCGGTGGGCTGCGGGGGCCGAGCGCAAGCGCCGCAAGCGGGCCGACAACCGTGCATTCGCACTTTCACATTCTCCCCCTCGGGGAAATGCGGGGGAATTTTTCTTCGTGCTCGCCTTCGCAATATGACCAACTTTTCTGCAAACACAGCATCGTGATGACCGGTGTGCGCAGGAATCTTGCTTGTGCTGCTCATTGCACCGGTAGCAGTGCTTGTCCGATGTCAGGTGCACTGAATTCTTCCCAGGCACCTTCGCACCACTTTTTTTCACCTCCGCAGGCTCTGCCTTTGATGCTGTGCTGTTTCAACGTGGCACTTTCGTAGCGTAGGGTTATGCCCAACGCCTTTTGGAACGTCAAATCTTTTACGGCGACGAGACGTTGTTGCAGATAGGCATCTTGGAAACCGCAGACAAAGCTGTCACTGCTGGCAAGTAAAGAGCAAAAAATTACCCAAGCGACGAAGAAGGACAACAGAAACAAGCGCTTATGTGACGTCGAGTGACCTCACACGATTTTACATGACGTCATGACTTTACAAGACTTTACATGACGTTGAGGAAAAGGCCCCCTATTTGCCTCTTTGCGAGTCGTCCGCAAACAACGGTGTGCCGAAATTTCACTGCGCTGCTAAAGTCTTAGGGGAGGTGACGTAAGCCATGATCGAGTCGCCTCCCACGTTGTTAACGCTAGCTACTGTAGAGTTCAGAAGGCCTGGGGTCGAAGTGGTCTCGCCGGCGCGAGGCGATCTCCTCTGAAGGAACTTCACTGGGTCTTTGGTGCGCCACCAATGCTTTTACCGCCTCGTACGTAGTTGGTCAGCAAAGCGACAGCAAAACGGCACGTTTCCGAGTGTCCTCCGGGATGCCGCTGGCTTCGAAGTGGAACTATAAGTAGTAGAAGTAGAACTAGAAGTAGAACTAAAAGTAGAAGCCCAGAGAGAGAGAGAGAGAGAGAGAGAGAGAGAGAGAGAGAGAGAGAGAGAAACTTTATTAGGAACAGATAGGGTTGAGGAGACGGGGTTGCCACCAGGCTGGTGGCAACCCCGTGAACGCCGCGTGAACGCCTACTTGGTATATAGCGGAATGTAGCCGATACGAAGAAGCCCGTGGTTCTGACCGCTATTTTGTGTGCTAAGCCAACCCTCAGGCGAAGTGAAGCATGGCTGATCCCGGCCATCAGTGACTACCGACCGACAGCGACGATTCGTGCGATATGCGTGCGACGATGCGTACGATGCGTGCGATGAGCTGCGCCGACAGCAACGTATCCTTCACGGTGCTGTTATACCAGACTGCTCAAGGCTGCGACGGATCTTCTGAAAACGGTCTCCACACGAACTTCAAGAGGCCATTGACTTGCCCGTGAGTAATGACGCCGCTTTGTACGAGACAGAAAAGAATATCATCGCGCTTCTTCACCCTGATGAAGTTGAGCGGGATTACTTTGATGCCTTGGCTTATCGAGTAAGCTAATGCCGTGCGTTAAACCACCTGCGCTGGGCCGTGGCGGCGCTTTGCTGCTTCCGCACCTAGTGCATCTAACGACAGGCAAGGTGAACGGGGACTGCCAGAACCTACCGCAACGACGCCAAAAACCTTAGAGCCCGAGCACCAAACACGCTTGGCCGCCGCCACGGCGTCTGTGCCACCGCCGCCACTGCGCTCGCCGGGCCGCGACAACTCGCGGAAGCAACAACAACAAAAAAAAGCACACACACACACACACACACACACACACACACACACACACACACACACACACACACACACACACACACACACACACACACACACACACACACACACGTGAGAAGGGGAGGATATGACGTTAAAAGTCATGTGACCTCCTTCGTACTGTGTGCTTGCCCTGCTTTTAAATGCGAAAGCATTTCTTAGTCGGGGGTTGTCGTGCGTTGGCCGGCGTGCGCCTAGCAACAGCTATGGCGGCGCCTAGCAACAGGAGCACGTCCGTAGCTCGGGCGGGAAGTAGCGGAGGGCAAGGGGAAGGAGATGAGGAGCGCGCTCGGCGTGTGAGGGCGCTCGCATCGCGGAAGCTCGGGCGGAGTTAGTAGCGGAGAGTGAGTGGAGAGGAGGAGCGCGCTCGGGCGTGTGAGGGCGCTCGCATCGCGGAGCTCGGCGGAGGAGAGCTCGCGCGCGGGGGCGGGGCGTGTTGCGCGATGCCGGCTCCGACACGTGCGCCACTACCATTCACGGAGTTGCATTGATCTGGTCTTTACGCGAAACTGTGCCGCGCGTATGCTTCTCAAATACCCTTTGACCGTGCACTTCAGCGACCACAAGGCGGTGATTGTGGCCGTCAGGTACAACGATAACCCAAACAGGTGCTGATGAATGAATAAATGGTTACGTTCACACTCTCGTCTCTCTTCATTAAGTACGCCATTAATAATAATTTCTCGCAGCGCACTCATCGGTGCACCCAATGCATTCGCATTTCCGCACGATCCCCTCCGGGGAGGTGGGAGGATTTTTTTTTAAGCGGGAGCACATCGGACTGCTCCCGGCTGCTCTCGGCGCAGCGAAGGTGATCTCGCTTAACGCTGAATGACAGTGGATCCTACTCCTGTTCTACCACTGAAACACGCCGGCTCAAAGGAGAGCGCTTTCGGAGTGCTTTTTAGGGCTCCTGCTCTCCCAATGGAAGTCGCCATTAAAGTAGAACGCGTCAGCACGCGTTTGAACCGACTTCGTGAACTGGGAGTCTGTCTTGTACTCGCCCCTTGAGGCATGGATGCACGTGAGCTGTTTTCTTGGTATTTTTTTGCGAGCGTAACGCGCAAGCCTGGATGACGGCGAGCGTTCCTCGTAAGGCGCGCGCTCACGTGTGCGTAAATTATGGGAGCAACTATAACCCACGGTTTTCTGATAACGTTGCACACATATTAAGGCCAGCAACAACATCTTTGCTGTTAAAAATAAAAAAGGATGAGGATGGGTGTGAGAAACAATCTGAGCGCGCACACCTGCGGGCGAGCAAAAGCGCGGAGGTACGGTTGACTACTTCCACATGTAGTAAGAGTCAGCTTCCCAGCGCGCAGGCCAGCCGCGCGAACGCAGCCATACCGTCGACCGCCGTTGTAAACTGCCCGAAACGGCAGAAACAAAAACAAAGAGGCACCGCTAGTACCGCAAAGCCTCGCGTGCACCACATTAAGGCGAACTTGAAACGCACGGCGCGGGAGGCGTCAGTGGGGAAAGAAATTTTGTAGAATTCAAATTTGGCACCCTTCGAAGACCGCCTCATAGTCTCTACAATGGCAGAAAGAGGGCGCCAGGAGTCCGCTAGAAGTAGGAGTTCCTGTATAAACATCCCCCTCGCGAGGGGTGCACGATCATATGCAGAGCATTTCCGGGGGCGCACGACGTTAAGTAGTTTGCGTTAAGTTAATGTTGTTGCACTTGTGGCAACTGCTGACGAGAGAGCGCTCGTCAGAAGTAATTTGAATGAGTCAACGAAATAAGGCGCGTCCGTAGCCTCCCATTCTGTGTCGGCTCTGTGGCGCAGTGGGTAGAGTACCATGTACATTGCGTTCCGCCCGCAGGGTCGAGGGATCGAAACCTGGCGTCGGATAGTATTTTCTTTTATATAGTGTAGGGGGAGGGGTGCGGACAGCGACGGTGCGGACTACGACGGGACAACGCGGGTGACATCGTGAGTTACTGAAATGCTCTGCATTTAAAAAGTGCTTAGGCCCTCCATATTTTGATATGTCTCCTATTGCCCAGTAAAAAATGTCTTCCGAGCAATGCATTCCTATTTAGAGCTAAAGCCGCCTTTAAAAAGATCTGTTCAAGCTTAGTTTTTGTAAGCTGGTTTTTGCACATTGTGTAATGCGCTGGGAAGCATGACCATCCACGGAGGGAGCAGTAGTTGTAGTTTGAGGGGAAGGAAAACGAACACAGGGGATATTATTGTCCTCGGCAGGGAGCTCACTTGCATATAATCATATGCAGCGGGGGAGGAATAGAGGGGGAGTCAAATGATAGAGCAGGGTGTCAAAGGGGTTGAGAGTGAGAGAAGAAAGCACAAAAGAGGGAGCTAAATCAGGCGCAGGGACGTAGCCAGAAGGAAGGTTTGGGGTTTGAAACCCCTCCGTAATTTTCTCCAGGCAGCGCGTAAGCTAGGCGCATTGTTCCTTTCAGCAAAACGTTTCCCTTCCGAAAACCCATAACCCGTCCCGAAAAAAAATTCTGGCTTCGACCCGGGAACTCAGGCTAGCCCACCAGTCAGAAGCACGTCAGTCCGGGCTACAGCCGTTGCGTAATGCAGGTCGCCTTCCTTCCAGGTGGTGGAGAGGCTGGCCGAAGACTTCCGTTTTCGGCGGCTGGCGCCTTTGAAAATAGCAAGTCCTCAACGCCGGCAGGGTGGCTAACGTGCTGGGAAGGCCTTGGCGCTGGGCCGTTATGCAGAGCTCTGCTCTCGGCGCCGCGTGGTAGGTGCAAAAGCAGAATAGGTGCTCCAGCGGCTCAGGTTGCGCACAGTCCGCCCATGTGGACGAGTTCCTGCGCCGGTGGCTTAGCTGGCTTATTCGTAAAGCGTTACTAGCGCGGCTCAAGCGTTTTCAAGCACGTCTGCGTTTTCACGCAACTTGCCATCAAGTAATGCTGCTCATTCTTCCCATGTCGACATCCGCTGCGAACTCAAGCAACCCCCCCCCCCCCCTCGGATATACCTTATGTGGTAGGGATTAGCCAAGAAGAAGCTGAGCACGAAAGCGCAGCATTTGTTATTCTCGAGGACTGCTAGTTGAATTGAAGATGTTGAAATGTTGTTGTATACGAATGCTGTTGTATACGAAGATGTTGTATACGACTGCAGCGGCTCAAAAATTGGAAAAAGAGTGGGTATAATGAAATTCGCCTGCCGACGCAAACCACAGCCATGTCGCTGTGCTAGCGCGAACACTCCCTGACCTCCCCTCCACTACAATCGGAGACCCAGACGGCTCCTGAAAAGTTGGGTTTATCTGCAGAAAGCAAAATGCTTAAAGGGGCCATGAAGACAAAACACAAGTTTGGTTCATCCAAAAGATTGCCTTGTTAGAATCATACTGACACCATTTTTAACGTAAACGTCACTCAAATAAGCTATATAATTAGGAAGAAAGGGAATGGACATGCGACCCACCAGTTCATTTCCCGCAACAGAACCTGTGATGTCATACCAGCAGCCACCTCTGCGATTCGCGTAGGCCGGCGAAAGCAAACGCAAATTAGGCAGAGCTTATAAGCTTGCCGAACGAGCTATTTGCGCTTAAATTTAGGGTACATTCTTTTTACAGCAGTAAGAATGGGGGAACAAACAGGGGAAGTTACGAAAGCACACGTAAACATAGAAGTACCGATGAGTACTCCTGTTGGTACTGTGCGCACTATGCTTGGTTTAGCTGCCCAGTACTGCGGGGCTTTGGGGTTGTCTCAGACGACACTGCCCGATTGACGCAAGGAACGGTGTCTTACGTGACCATATTTGTCGAGCGAGCTCTATGTTTCACGAAACGATTATTGTCTCCCTGAACAAAAACAAGCCCGGTTTAAATACGTTCAAAAACAAACCGAACGCAGAAAACGACTTCCCGCGGTATGGTGGCGCCATCTAGGTTCACTAATGGCAAACAAGGCCTCGGAATCGGCTGTAGAGCTGTCGGTACCTGTGATGTCATTGCACACCACCAAACCCGCGATTTAGCGGGAAAATCAATATTTTGACTTAAATTGGTTAATTTCTCAATGAATAAAACATCGTTTGCACCCGGACAAGCGCTGGGGCCACTATAAAACACGAAATCTTTCGAGTCAAGCAAACTTGTATTTTATCTTCATGTTCCAATTAAGGATAAGGCGATATTCAGTCGAAATACCGGTGGCTCTGATCACGTGCAGCTTTCCGCGGCTCATCACAATTCCTTCACAAGTAATTATTCCAAAGTTAGCGCATTTCAAAAAATTTTGGCACTACTAATACTGAGGCCGAAAGCTTCCAGTGTGGAGTATCAAATTTCGCACGTAAACCTACTATGTTCCAGAGCAAGGAAACTATCCCATTGAAAAGTATGGGCGGTAACTTTCGACACCGAGTAACGCAAGAACTATTTAGAGTTCTCGAAAGCATCTTTACAGCGTTCATGTCTAAGTCCACTCCCTGTTCCACGCGAAATATCCCTTTCCTGCACTGGTTCCTGATAATTCTTAATTTTGAGCGAGAAATCTGGGGATGAGACGATATTTATATCCTTTAATTGTAAATGCCCCCAATTCCAAAAAAATATTGAATTCGAGATTACTCGATTTCAGCAGATATATAATTGAAAGGCCTTCGTATCAAGAATTTGACAAGCTAAGCTTTCGTCTCAAATATTCGATGCCTGAGGTACCAATGAAGGGATGGATGGTACATCGGCTTTGTCCTTTGTATCTGGCCCATACTATCATGATACTAGCCAGCTCCACTGGACAGTATGACCAATATCTCTTTACTCTAACCCGCTCAGATTCCTTGGTTCCATAAGCGGTTTGCACCAGTCCCATAATTACTCGCGCTCTGACAAGTTGTCAGCAGCGATATCAGCAGTGCGGCTATATATTACGAAATATGAATGCATCCGTATCATAACACGGCAATTTTCCTAACACCAAAAAATAAGAAATATTCGAAACAAAATTAAAACAAATGATCTCTTGTGCATGCACGCACTGTAATAATATAACAAACATGATAAAGTCTACATGTACATCTTAACGCATGCCATAACTTCTTTCTTCAACTGATCTGTGTATATTTAACTCCCTTGCTTCGTAAATATTCATCGTGGTAGCTTTCATTTGGTAGCATGCATGTGCACGTCTCGTAGTAAGTTCGCGGTTGGGAGGGATGTGTATTAATGGGCTAGAAGTATGCGTTACTTTTCCATTTTTTATATTTATTTAGATGCGCGACTTTCTTGCGTTGACAAATACAAAGGTATAGAATCGTGGGTGCTACCGCTGTCTCGCTTGGAGGGTAGGTACCGTAGCAGTAAATTTACTAACTGTACTTTTTACTGCTGGACGATTGTGATTCTTTAGGCATACTAGTCATTGCAGCCCCATGGTGCAGCTCCTGAAGATGTACTCAAAGAAAATAAATTATATTTTCAAAGAAACCGCCACAATTTTAACAATAATTAGCGCTAATGATGTGTATTTGAGCATATACTTCGTTCCCCCAAAGAAAAAAGTTTCGGCGCCACTTCCAAAAGTGCACCCCTAATTCCAGGGACGTCACCGCCTTGGACGAGGCACGCACCGCCCTGGCCCGCATGGTGCAGACGATGCACCTCGGCTCCCGGTTTGTAAATGGCCTGGCTCTGCGGCCGCCGCCCGCAGGCATTAGCAGTGACGCCCGCTGCCTGCTGCTCCGCATACGGCTCGACTACTGCAACGTGACGGAGCACCCGCACTGATACGGGCGCAAGGACTCCCATACTTGTGCGGACTGTTCGCAACTAGCGTCACTAAATAAAGGCTTTTAGAGTATCGGCGCTCTGTTCTCTCATTGTTCGCCAGGATTTTCATTGGTCAGTTGGCACCACGTGATATTTCTTTACATATGTGGCGCAGCCATTTTGTTTCTGGCGCCTCTCTCTCTCTCTCTCTCTCTCTCTCTCTCTCTCTCTCTCCTCTCTCTCTCTCTCTCTCTCTCTCTCTCTCTGCGCGCGGACGCTACGAGCGGCCGGTCACACTCTGCCCGTCACAACCGGCGGCGGTTTTCGGCTGGGAGAGATGGCAACACTGCAAGCCAGAAACAAAGTGGCCCCCAGACGCTTCCGGGTGGACGAAGAGGCGGTACTCTAAAGCGTAGCTTCTTTAGTGACGCTATTCGCAACCGGAGACGCTGGAGCATCTACTCTGCTCTTTCCCCTACGGCGCAGAGCCGAGAGCAGAGCTCTACCAAGCGCTCCAGCGTCGATGCCTCCCCTTCGCCGGCATGGAGGAAAGAGCCTGCGGCAACCCAACGGGAAGTCTTCGCCCATCTGCTCCACCACCTGGAGACGATGGGCCTCACACAGCGGCTTTAGCCGGACTGACTTGGCCTTCTCCTTTACTCTTTCTTATCTTTATTTCTCTATCTCTTCAACACTGTCTTTCACTCCCCATCTACTTCACCTTCCCCCGCACTGGGTTGTACGCAGGTGAGCTCCCTGCCGAGCTCAAAAAATTGGTCGCCATCTCGCCGTGCGGAAGTGGATGTCCGGTAAAGCTGTTTTAAACCACTACAAATGGTGATGCAGGAGGGTATGGAATAGTTTCTTGTCGCCTCGGTGGGCTTGTCGCTTGCGCTCGGCTAGTGTCACTAGATAAGGGTACACGGTATCGGCACTCTATTTTCTATTGTTCCGTGCCGCCGCCGTGATCATTGGTCAGTTCGCATTCCGTGACATTTGTTTACACTGCCACTGTTCATGGGCGCCGCCATTTTGTTGTTTATGCGTTTTGGTGGGTCAACTCTGGTAGGCTTCGCTTGTCCTCCCTGCTCTGCGACTGCGCGCGACGGACGTCGTACCGAATGCGAATCAGAGATAACGGGTGTAACCGCATTTCAGCAGCAGAAGTGTGTTGTCCGAAGATGCCGCTTTTGCTGCATCTTCGGTAGGGTTAACAGACGACCCAGCGGAAGTTAACGGCGAGGCCGTAAATGCCGGCAATCTCGCAACACTGATAAACGCCAAAATGGCCGCCATTGCTGACTTGCGTGGCTCAGTGGCGTTATATCTAATACCTATCTACTGACACTACGCTCGGCTTCTCTGACGGCAAATGCTGGGTCCTGCCAAGCCAGGCGCATGCGCTCGGCGTCTTGGGCAAGAACTGCTCTATTTAGTGACACTAGTTCTGCCTAGCCTTCAAAGATAATCTGCAAACAATCTTTACCAGGAACACATGGTGGGTGGGGGGTCCCATTATTTTAGCCGCCTTAACATCCATAATGCGGTTTTGATGCTTGTTTTGTGGTTTGCTTAAACTAATGTTGAGCCCTGTGCCGTACGCCTGATTAGCCTGACCTATGCGGTCGGCGTCTTAGGCCTTCACGCCTAGGGTATTTTTGCCCACGGAGATGAAACCGTTGGGGGTTCGGAGGTGTACAGCTTTGCTTCAAAATATCCCCAGTGCACGCGCTTTGCTTTTTTTTTCACACATACCACAACCGCAGCACCCCCCTCCCCGCCCCTTCTTGCCAATTGCAGAACATGCGCACTGCCTTCGCGCATGCGCCGCGCACGCCTCAACAAGCGGCGCCCAGTCAAGCAACTCTGCGCGGTATATGGCATTTTGAGCAATATCGTCCAAATCATTCCGGTATGCAGCGAATGAACACGGAAGGTAGAAATATAAACAACCACCGGTTTAATCGCACAATTGAAAAAAAAACATGCAGGAAAACTCGAAAAAACATTACTCATTAGACATCGGAGAGCTAAGCGGCCGAACCTTGAAATGCTTAGGTGCCCTCAGATTACTAAGAGGGGAAGGTGAACTGAATTTGGTTGAACACACAACTGCGATAATTCGAATCGAAGTAATTTTCACCTCGTTATTGAGGTTTCCCCTTGCGAAAGCATACTACGGCGAAACGTGTAAGTGTTCGCTTGCACAGAGCAAACGGCCGCTGCCTGCTATCTTGTCCTCCTCGAACGTACATGTATAGGCTTCTTATCGGCATCACGTTACACCCGGTTGTTTTGAAAAATGGAAAGCTTGCTTTCCTATCACTCGCTTTTTCGAGAATGTTTGGGGCCGAGTAGCATGTCTCTAGGAAAGCCCACGGTATACAAAACATATACACCGTGCCAAACGGCGCAGCCTTCGATTGAACTAACACTGAAAACAGCGCATGTCTCTCAGACTGCTGCTTCGCCGCCTGTTTTACTTTGGGAGTACAAGCAAACTTCTTGCAACCTGTGAACACGCGTTTCAGTGGGTCTAATGTGTACCAGTTCCGTACGCGCTATTCGAAGTGGGAGCAGTAGTATGCATCTTCTCCCACAATCCATGCGTCTCTCTTCGGCGTACCAACGAAATGAGCGTATATGCGGGAAAGCAAGAAATATTTACGTGTGGTATTGTTAGCCCTACACAGCCGGGCAAAGTCGGCGTGCAATTGAAACGCGTTCGCCCAAGCTAGCACGACAGTACGAATAAATTGTCAGGGAAGGTTTATTCACACCACAAGATGTTTCGTCAAGCGATGCACTGAGTTACAAGGGAAATGAAGTCCGTCGCCACTAAAAGTTCCCGTCCACACACACACACACACACAAAAAGACAGTCGCTACAAGATCCTCATGGAAATGAGCAGTCATTCAAAGGTGACATCCACACGCAGGATTCCGTCAGAAGCAAAGCCTGCAGCTTCGATCTCATCCCAGCAATGCTCAGCGGTCAGCAAGCCCGGGTTGGAAGTATTTCGGCCTGGCCTCTGACATGCCGCGGCAGCATCCGGCCCAATCAACGGTAGCGGTAAGCGAAAGGTCTTAGAGCTATCGCTCGGATGAGCGAGCCGCAGCACGACTTGCCGGTCGAACGGCCACTGGCAGAAGTCGTCGCAGTCGCCGGAGGAGAAGAAGAACTCAAGCTCCAGGGAAATGGCGCGGCCGTGCCTCCGGAAAAGGCAGTAAAGCTGGAAAGTGTACCCGGACACCATGCCTTCTTCGCACGGTATCAGCAGCCGCTCGCTCTGTTCGAGCGAATGTCTGACGCCCGCGACGTCCGCGAAGCAGCGGAACACAGACGCACAGGCCGGACTCGTCAGGTCGTGAAACTTTCCAGAGAGTGCCCGCAGTGCAGCTTCGACGCCCACATCAAGACCACTGAGGGTGTCCGCCAGAGCGTGCACATTCTCTTGTATTCCACGGGCCGTTTCTTGTCCGGAGGGCTGCTCCTGGCTTTGCACAGTCGCCGAGGCGGCCGTTGTATCGTCTGGCGGAGTCAGGGTCACCGAGGATGCTTGCAGCGCCGACAGGTCTGCCCCATTTTCCCTAGCCTCCGCTTGACCGAAGTCCCCAGATTCGGCGGCGCTGACGTCTTCCGAGAGGGCGTAAGCGGCGCAAGGCGGAACCTCGACCGCTCTTGCGCTACAAGTCATCTCATTACAATCTGGCGATGTTTGGGGCTCATCGGCACCCTTCCAAGTGCCGGTGGTACTTCTTGTGAACAACATGTCCTCCAGTGGTTCTCCCGGTTCATCCCTAGCGGCTGCGTTTGTGTTCGTAACGTCTGCCGACGGTTTCTTCTTCCCAGCAGCAGCTCCATATGCGGCTAGAGGCCACGCTTGAACGGGGTCTGGACACTCACTCGCAACGGCGGTAGTCATGAACTCTTCGGGCAAGACACTTGGCACCGAAGACGCGCCGGCCCTGAAAGTCGTCACAAAGTCCGCCATCGAAGACACCCTGCCGTGCAAATTGGACCCCAGTATTTCCAGAGGCGGAGACGGCAAAACTGCGCCGACGGGCTCCGCGTAGTAAGCCGTTCCTCCAGTGGGCCCGGGCCAGGGCTTCGAGCAGGCGATTCCCGTCACGAACCCTCTCGAAAGCCTGCGAAGGCCTTCAACCGTTAGCCTGGGAGCCTGCCGCGCCCCGACGTCGAGAGTATTTGGTCGGGAAGGCGAAGTTTTTTTTCCACCGGGCGGCAGAGCTTGTGCACCGTCCATGGGCTCCGGAATAGCGGGAAGGCCCTCGGAGATGGGTGAAAGCTCGTCTCCGCTGTTCCCGGGTGAAGTTCGGTCTGCTGGCCACACCATGCTGCGCTCCCCATCACTGCACCTGCGTCTGGCGACCTTCGGCTTGCGCCTGGGCATCTTGTCGAGGTTGTATCTCCCGGGAGACGGCCCCGGCGCGGTGTGGGCGGAATCGCCACTTCCTGCTGGAGCACCCGCCCTGTCCGTGCCCTCGCATGCCTCCCCCTTCCTGCTCAGTCATCTGACACAAGAAGTCTTCGCTCGGGCTTGTTGTGCCCACCGCCTCTATAGCTTCGATCGCCTCCTGCAAGAGGCCGAACTTGCACTCCGCGCGGTGTTCCACGGCGTGCCAACGGTTGACTTGCTTGTTGCACCTGCTGCACTTGGCATAGACGAAGTAGCAGCCGTCCAAGAAGTGGCGTTTCACGCGGGACAGTGGTCCCCAGAACCTGCAACCCCGGGATGCGTAGAAACAGCGCGCCGTGTAGCCGTCCATGTGGTCCTTTTCCAGCTCGATTTCGACGACCTTTTCGTGGACTATCTCCTTGTTGTCTATGGGACACTTCATTTTCCGGGTGACAATGATCTGGTAGCAGACGTCGCAGAAGAAGTGCGAGCAAAGCGTCACCTTGACAACCCTGGCGATGACGTTGCAGGTGTCGCAGACGTTCTGGAGCGGGCGCGACCCGAGGAACTGCACCAAGCGCCACTGCAAGAGGTCGTCGAAACCGGTGAGCACATGATCCCGGGTTTCTTCATCGGTTCTACTCAAGGCCATCGTAGACGGCGATGGGGCCGGTCCGGGAACAGGTGGCAAAGTGTTGCAAGCCGGGATAAGACACTGCAGGGATAAAATACGTGTTCGGGCTTAAGAAGCGTCGACCACGTGACCTGCTGAAACGCAAGGACCAATGATTTTGCCCGTTGACGCCCACATGTTCATGTATCCCTCATATCTGGATTTCGCTTGTTTAGAGGCCCCCTGTTGTTTACAGGGCGCAACGCTCTTGGCGAGGCCATATCTGCTATACTCGTAGAACGTGCGGTGCAAATCGCATGTCTTCGGAAAATTCAGAAGCGATAAGAAACGAGATTGACGAAAGCAAGCTTTGTAGTCACCCAAGGGGGCGCGTGAAAGATGGTTGTTTAAATTGATTCACGCGCAGCGTTTTCGCACGCGTTGTATTGATACTGGATTTTACTGTAACGTGCTCTGACGAAAATACTTTGGTCTCTAAGGCACGTTGCGTTTGTTAAACGGTGCTGATTACTATGTGATGCGAACATTCTTGCATACCAAACTAATTGTAGTGGGAAGTGCTGATTGATTTAATACGCGTTTAGTAAAACGAGCCAACGGAGCGTGGTGGTAGGGGAACATGGCCTCCCGGGCCCTGGTTAGAGGTCTCGCTGGTGACAGAGGTCGGAACAGGTCACGTTACAGGCGGCTAGATTAGGTTCCCATTCCCCCAAATTCAGTAAAGCTTGTAATTCTCCAAATTAAGGGGACTTGGAGTGGTCCATTTGAAAACACCAAACAATTACAACAGCAGATGCACGAAAGCTATTATGGGAAGAAGTTATACGACAATGGAATATTGCCCGAACAAGATAAGCATGTAACCAATCAAATACGCGAATGAAAACGAAGCAACTAGTGGAGCAATGACGTTCTTGTCAGCGACCGTGATTTACCTTTCCCACGCGCGGGATTCACAATTGTCACTAGTGCACATTTGGAAAGATGCAATTCTAGAATTATACGTATCAGCCCAGTTGCTTAATTGTATGCTTAGCGATCTAGCGGTCGATTCCAAAGCATTGTTCCGGAAAGTATGCTGTGATAAAGATATGAAAGACGGCGTAACTTCCTTTCAGTATCGGCAAGGGCAGCGTAGCTAGCAAGTTCGAGTGTACGCGTTTTTAATTAGCTTGTAAAGCCTTCTTCGTCGTAACATTGGCTGCGTTGGAGTACTCACTGCGCATGACTTAAATGCGCTACTACCGCGCGCACGTTTGGTTCGAGCCTACTGTATACCTTCGAAACATCTGCTTTCAGAAATGTTATCGCGACAAAACCAGCCGGAGGGGGCAGTTATAAAAGGAGCTGCTCTGGTGTTACTTTATAGCTGAAAACAAATATCTGTGTTTTATTTATCTGTGTTTGTAGCATGCTAAGTTTGTAGCATGCTATCGCCTAAGAGACGCGAAGGCGGAAGCCTTGACTTATATGCACTTCTAGGACTGAGTGGTTCACGTGGTATTTAAGGTACGTTTCACGATCTCACAGTTCTGATAAGGCACACAAGAATCAGAGTTCCTTCGACATCCAAAACGCGTGCAGCCTGCTTATAACGCTAAGAAGCAGCGGACGTCGAGACGATGCGTGGTCAAAACTGGGCTTAACAACAAGACACCCACAAAGCGGCTGTTCCAGCGCTGCTTCAAAACGAGGATATATATACGCCGGCAAACTGTCTTTCAACCGTCTTCGACAGCCAATTTTTACACGTCTACGTGCCTTCAAGTTTTGGAGACGACTGCGCAGACGATTTTTCTGAGCGTCCAGCTAAATCAAGGTTCGAGCTCTGTGCCTCGAAGTAGAGACATAGAGTACTCAGTGCGTTTGTACGGTTCGGTTGCAGAGCCTCGAGCGGCTCTTCGTTTTTTTTTTTAATCGTTAATTAGCGGGAACACTGTCTTCTCATTCATTCTTTCTAAACCAATCTACGTCTTGTTTCCGAATAGTGTTTCGTTCTGTATTAGGTCGCTTTAGATTGGGGCGCAGCCTTATGACATTCAAAAGCGTTCTGCATTCCGCTGCCCCCCACGCTCCCGTCCGGCGTCTTTCAAACGCTTCGCTGCGCAGAGCACCCACGTGACATCAGTGATGTCACTGCGCGCGCTGTTCTTTTGAGCGCCAGCTAAAAGCAGCCGCAGGGTTCGGGCTCTGTAGCCTCGAACGTAGAGCACTGAGTACTGGTGCTGACGGCTTCGGTTCGAGCCCCGGCAGGCTCTATCTTTTTTTTTTTTTCATTGCGCACCTTTTCTTCTAATATTTTTTTCTAAACACAAATCTACGTCTTGTTTTGTAATAATAGTGATTTGGTATCTTTTAGGTCGCTTTAGATTGGGGCGCAGGCAATGACATTTAATTAGCGTTCTGCATCGCGCGAACGGACATGTCACGTGGGTGCTCTGCGCAGCGAAGCGTTTGGAAATACGCCCCCACGCCTTGAGCGCACGCATACGCGCAAGAGTTCTCGGTTCACAGCCAGAAAGGCAGCCGTTGCGGCCGCCAATCGAGCACTCGACCTCGAAACTCTGCAGCCACTGAGCTGCTGGGGCAGGTATGCCATCAACTATGCCGAAACTCCTGCCCAGGTATATCCTAACCTTATCGCGACCCTTTCGGTGCAATGCACACTCAACGCGTTAGGGTTAGCCAGCAAGAAAGACTGACGCGGCCGTAAATGGCTGTGAGGCGCTTGTCTGCATTCGGACTCGGAACGGAAGGATTCAGGAAAAAAGCTCACCCGGCACTCACCTACGTCATCGTCTTCGCGCTCGTCTCGTCGCCCGGTGCGTATGTCGGAGTGGTGGTCCCGAAGACCAAAATGGCGACCGTTACTTCCCGCTTGTGTTGTTGTTGTTGTTGCGCCTTTAGATATGGCACATACCCAATCTGGGGATCGGCCAATCAACAGGAGACAGTTAAAATAAATGGAATTATTATCTAATTACGAGACGCTTAGAAAAGATAATTTAGACTGGTTGGAAAGAGTTTTGGTTCCATAAACGACAGAAAAAAACTGGAAAATCAAGGCGAGGGTGACTAATCGCAATGATAAAGAGAATCTATTGGAATTTTTGGAAGAAACAAATTGCCCCTACGAATAGGTTACCATTGAGACCTCCACAAAAAAGTCGCAAAAATTCTTTGTAAAGTTTGTACATTAGAACGTGCACAATGAAGGAAGACATTACAAACCTGCGCACGCGCAAACACAGAAATAGATCCTTCTTTCTTCTCCTCTATTTTAATCTTATGTACCTTGATTCGATGACTAAAGCAAATTCTTCTTGGTCAATTCCCCTAAGTGGGTACGCGAACTGTAGTCTGACAAGGGCAGCCTGGTTGTTGTTGTAAAAACTTCTATTTGAGCCAATGAAAATAACATAAAATGAAGGTGCATGGCTTCTTAGTTCAGAAAACCGCGAGCGTTCGTTAGTCTCGAGCAGAGAACTGGTAAATCCACATTAAAGAATTTTAGCAGTCCGTCTGTTCCGTCATGTACGTAGTTACCGTGTTGACCGGGACCCTACTGCGCCTGCGCGCGCGGAAGGGCGAGGAGGAAGGGCGAGGAGGCGTACCCCACCATGACGAATGCGCGGACATGGCGAAGGCCGGCCCGCGGAACTAATCCCCCTACCGCGACGAATGCACAAGTGCCCAGACGGGTCCCGGTCAACAAGGTAACTACGTACACGACGGAACAGACGGACTGCTAAAACTCTATTCCCAGTGCTCCGGGGTTGGGTACGTTGTATTGGGAGTACGGCACGTTGGCAAGTTTTAAGGGTATGAAGTGGGTGATTTGTGATGAAGGATAGGGGTGTTGAAATATGCTGGGATCTGGAGTCTGCGCCATAGTCGGGTGTCGCAAGTGTAGGGGGGGGGGGGGGGGTGAGGGGAGGTAATAGCGGCGGCCCCTGAAGTAGTGGTGGAGTTTATCGGTGTAGCAATTGGGAATGGGGAGGTTGGAGGGGTGGAGTGTTCTGCCAAGTCTCCCGTCCTCGATGGGAATGCAAGGAGTAGGATATCGCGGGCAGCTGCGTGAGCCGCACATAAAGAGAATTATTATAAACCACATATCAGCGCGCAGCGACTAGTGGTAACAGCGCTGCCCTAGAAAGCGAAAAAACCCAATCAGTTTCCAAGTACTCCGGGCGGTCAACACTTTGCACGACAAATGTCTGTGGTGGTGAAACAAGCTACTCCGAAATCAATCCATAAATGCTCACAGCCGCCCCATTCCGTGAGAGAGAGGCGTAACCTCGGGTCCACACGATTTCGATGCGGGGGAGGGTCTTGATTCTCAGAAGAAGCTTGAGGGCGGGAGGTGAAATGCAATCCATCAGAAAGTACCGGCAAGCTTGATTGTGACTCGGTAAGCTCGGTTCGTGTCAGTTTATATTCAAGATATTCTTCAGTTAAATTTTAGTTGCGAGTCGGCGCTTGTTCTGTTGTTTCTACTTTTCGTCCCTCATCTGTGCGCGCTGTCAGTAGCCATGACGACGACTCGTAATCCAACCTCTACACGGGAGCTTTGAACTTAGAACACAGAGTGCGATTGATGAGTGGTGGACCATCCCAGGGGAATGCTTTCCCTTGAGGATGCCAGTAAATACTATTTTCCCGGACTCGTTAATGTGATGCTCATACACAGGATGTTTCAGGGAAGAGTTTATTTTTTTTAAATAGGCTTTCGGTAGGAGGTAAATTTTTTTTTCTTGCGCGAAGTGCACAGGGGCCGTGGCGGGCGCAGTCAGACGAGTTCCAGTTGCTACTTAGGGCCGCAATTAACTAGTACTTCTTAATCATCTTTTCAATTCTTCCAGTTAGGCATGTGATCATAATGTTGAAATAGTAGGGTGTCATCCGTCAACTCCGATATGCATCGTTAGATTTGCGCAAACGTAATTGCCCGCAGAGATATAAGCTGAATCCTTCAGTCCTGCGGACGCGCACGTATCTCGAGTCTCGGCTGCTGCAAGGCGCCTCAAAGGCATGCCCCCGTGTTGACGTCATTCGGGACACCATAAAAGGACATCTCTGGGCAGAGGAAGGGTCCCACTTTGCTCAGCGATCCGCAGGAGCCTACCCGTATAGGAAACGGGGCTAGTGCAGACACTACCCGTGACTCTCTCTACCTTTGCAGACACGCAGTGTCTGGAGTGCCGTCCGACGACACTCTAGCTGATCGTTGCAGGCATGGCTAGAGTGCCGTCCGAAGACATTCGAATATTTACCACTAGGCTAGCACTGCCGAAAGAGTCTGTCGTTGTAGTGTAGAGGATCCGTCTTAGCTTCTTGATCCCACAGTCGGTGGTTGGAGACCGGCTGTTGCCTCGGCTGTTTTTTTTTCGTTATTTAATTCAGGTGTAATTTTTATGCCTTATGTTAGTTTTGGTGTTTTAAATGATTTCTTTGTGTACGTTAGGTTATCTTATGTTATGTTTAGGTTAGGTTGCCTAGCTTTACGTTGTCTACAGCTATGTACTGCCAGACTCTGCAATTTTGCCCCCAAAAGCCGGTGGACGTCGATATAGTGGAGTGCTTATAATACCGTCGGACGGCACTCTAGACATGGCCTTGGAAAAAACACGTGCACGGAAGAACCTGGCTACACACCTAGAAAAACCTCGGTGGCGACCACTATCTTGTCACTATCGGGGTTGAATCTGGGAAGCCAAATAAAGTCCGATAAAAAACTTCAGCTCATGGACTGGCATGCATTCCACACTCTTAGAGCCAAAGAACGAGGACCGCTGGGCGCAGAGGACGGTACTTCTGAGGTCGACATAACACAGTCAGAGCTTGGCAGAACAACTTCACGCAGACAATAAACGTACCACTAAGGCTATAATACCAGAAGAGGGAAAGCTCCAGCAGCCTGCCGGCATAAAGTTGCTGCTAATGTGGGAAGTTAAACACGGCTTACACACACCACTCCAGAACCAAAAACTTAACCGAAACCTGTGGCGACGACTAAGCGACCCTCAAACCGTTGTACAGAAAAGTACGTGCAAAAACTAACTCGTCAAAATTGGCAATTGGCATAGCACATGCGATCACGTGGACTACAAAATTGGTTTCCCCGAAACCCGCAACATCCTGTGCTGTCTCATTGACCGTAAAGACCCTATAACTTCCCAAAGAGACAACCTCGCCATACTTTATCCCAAATTTCAGAGAACAAACACACAAGTGCTAAAAGCCAGGACTGCACGGGCCGCTGCACAGGCGTAGGGGCTTACTGTCTGGGGGGAGGCAACGACAATACTCTTGTTCACTCCTCTCAAAGCCCTGAGTCCATAGCCCTGAAGAGAAGCGAAGAAGGAACGAGCTTGAAAGGTCGAAAGAGCTCCTGACCCAAGTACCACCCCTTGAGGATCCCCTACCTTAGGGTCTTCCCCGGGGCGCCCAAGTGTTCATGGTGAAAGCACGAAGTGGCTTTGCCGGCACAGAGGACGTGGTGGCAAGGTGGAACCACGCACAGAAGTACTCCAAGCAGCCGAACCCGCCACCTTTCTCGCCGCCCCAGTGTAGTGTGCTTGGCCGCCCAGCCGGTCAGTATGCGTCACCTGGTGTGGGACTGTGATGGACTGAAAGACGCACGTGACAAACATCGCCCGTCACGTATCTACATGCGAGGACTGGATCCGGCCAACACGCGACCACAAGAGAATTCTACTCTTACTGTGGACATTTATTTGCGTGTGAAGCCTCCATAGTGTGACGCACGTAACCCCCTTTCCTTTCCCCCTCCCACCGCAACATGCCTAGTGCGGTCCTATTCATAATAAATTTTACAACAACAACAACAACACTGGTCAATCCCTGTAAGCGAGGTTAGGGATGCTCTCTTGGCACTTCCCCTTCGCTCTGCTCCTGGCCCCGGACGACACCACAAATAAAATGCTCAGTGTCGTAGATCACGAGCCCCTTGAAGCCCTCACACGATTCATAAACGTATTATGGGAGACTGTGTCACTACCGCCTCAGTGGAAAATGGCCAAAGTCGTCATGATACCTAAACAAGGCAAAAAAACTCGAAATTGAAAATAATAGACCTATTTTCCTCACTTCCAGCGCAGGAAAACTACTGGAACACATCCTTCAAAATCGAATCACCAACTACATGTAGGACAATGAACTTTTTCACACTCCATGATGGGGTACCATTCCAAACCGTCAATATAGGATGTCACGCTCCGTCTCAAACATGACATCATTCAACGGGGAACACTTTTCAGCTCTAGATACAAGAGACACGTCGGATTAGCTTTGACAAGGGCTTTTGACAATATAAAACACTCGGCAATCCTTGACAACTTGGGGCGACTCGGCCTTGGGAACGAGTGTATAACTACGTCAGTAACCGTGTCTGCGAACGCACAGCTACTCCAGCTGTAGGGGCGCCACACACATGTGATCGAGCTTGGAAGCAGAGGGACTCTGCAGGGTTCAGTCCTTTCGTTGTTTATTTTCAACGTAGCCATGATGGGGCTTCCTGAAATACTGGAACAGATCGGTGGTCTCCAGCGCAGCCTCCATCCCGACAATTTCAGGCTTTGGGTCAGCGAAGGCAGTGACGGGTACGTTCTGGACATCTTACAGCATTAAGCCGGTCGAGCGCTGCATCGGTCCCCGGGGTCTCAGCTGCTGCTTGAAAAACTCAGAACTGTTGCTCTACTGACCAATTACAGTAGGAATAGATGTAACAGACCCGAACCCCCGGCTGTAAAGATTTTCGTGAACGAAGGCAACCCATCACACGGCCGGGTTCTCGGTCCCCGTATACAGTCCAATGGACAATACTAAGGGAGTGTCCTCATGCTCGAGAAAAAGCGTGCATCAGACAACTCAACTCATATCGCAAATTGCGAAGTGGCATCACGGTATGAAGGAGGACAATCTCATGTGATTGGCTAATGCCTTCATCATCAGTAGGATAGCGTACATCACCCCTTTCCTACACCTAAAAAAGGACAAAGAACTCGAAATTGACGCCCTCATTAGATGGACCTGCAAGCAGGCCTTCGGCATCCCAATCACTGCTCCGGCCGAACGTTTCAAGGCACTGGGGCTTCATAGCATCCCCAGTGAGCTAATACATAGAGGCTCAACAGCCGGCCCAACGAGAGCAGCTTAGCTACATCAGCCCTTAATCCAAACCGTCCCATTATTTAGCCGTAGCAACCACTAAAGCCAAGATCATCACCTGCGCCTCAATCAAGACCACATCTACCTGGGCCACGGAAGAATTTGCTGTGGCCCTCGCCATCACTCAAACACCCGCCACAATTCTAATTACGGACTGTCAGCCGTCTGTCGCAGCTTTTTATCGGGTTACGATGGCCTCAACTACGTGGAACCTCCTGGCTCAACACGCTCCAACAGGAGATCGACATTGTGTGGACCCCGGGACACTCCCTCACTAACGGGGCAATAATGTTGCCCATAGACAAGCCTGCGAACTCTCCTCCCAGGCCTACTGAGGAACCACCAAGTCTCGTTCCCCTGCTCACATTTCAAGACATCACCCAGCATTACACACACAATCAGACAAACATTTTCCCCTCACTCACCCGCATCTTACCTAAAACAGAAGAAGTAATACGCCGGAGGCTTCAAACAAACAACCTTTCCTCACCCAACTTGGCTACATCGGATGTACCCCACCCAATACTCTGCCACATGTAAATTCTGCCCCTAACCCATGTAGCCTCATACACATGATCTTGGGGTGCGCACACCAACCCAGCCCTACCCTCCTTTACCCACCGTCCCTTCCCCTTCCTGAGCTGTGGGAGAACCTGACGACCAGCGCCGGCTTGATGCACAGCAACTCTGGTGTTCAGGGGCTGAGACAGCAAGGTCCGTCCCATGGTCTCCTGGACTGAGAGGCACTCCCACATCACCGAGCTCACAATAAAGGTTTCCTCCTCCTACTCCTCCTCCTCCTCCTCCTCCAGACGGGTCGGCATATTCTCAGCTTCCAGGGGATCAACCACTTGAAAACAGCCCACACACGGAGTGCACGAACACCCGAAGTGCGCGAACACATTCACATCCAACTGATCCCTAAACAGGTGCACCCGATCCACAATATGGAACGCACACAAGCAATGGTGAAAGCCGTGTACGAACGATTCAGAAATTCGGAGGACGTGGTAAACGTGGACGCGGCCGATTACCAGGTCGTGATGCCATATCCCTTGGTATAGTTCTAACGAGAGGCTCATTCGATTACGTCCCGGTAGGTCCTCACGAGCGAACCGGAGGTGGGCGAACAGGTGGCTGATGACTCACCGATGATGGCCTCCAGAAAAACCAAATAGTAGTGGCGTGGTGAGCGACTCAAAATCTGCTATTATAAATTACGCAAGGATGCAAAGCATCTCTTTGCCTCCTTGCTCCAAAGCATCTCTTGCATCCAAAGCATCTCTTGCTCTCGGCTCCGTCGTCCGCGTCCAGTCCATCTACCGGCCCAGGAAGACACCGGCACACGGTCGCTCCAGCATCTCATGGTCGAGGCTACGGTCCCTCCTATTGTTGTGGCGCCGTCCACACCGCCACTGCGCATCTCGGCTCATCTCGGGCCGGCCCAGGAAGACACCGGTAACACTGTCGCTCCCGGAGCCATTAAAGGGTAAGACACCACCGGGCGTTCAGCAAGCCGAGCATGCGCAGTGGGGGTGTGGACGGCGCAACAACGACAAGGGAGGGACATAGCCAGGTCGCATCTAAAAAAATTACACCATCTTTCCGTAGGGAACCCTGATTAGTATGCGAAACAGCCATGGGCTCAACGCAATTTCCCATTTCGTAGTTCCGGTAAGTGAAAAGTGTGGTAGTTACCATGGAAACCAAACTGTAAATATAACGGTAGCTACGTACCTCAACCTAACGGAAACGACGAACTGAAAACTAATGGGCACTTGAATAGACCCCATGGCTGCTTTGCATACTACTCAGGGTTCCCCTACGGGAAGATGGTGTAATTTTTTTCTCTCTCTCTCTCTTTGCACCGGGGATTTTAACGGCTAACGCAAATTGCTTTGCTGCATAGATGATTGTGAACTGTTGAAACTATAGGACAGAGCAACCGTGTTTTTACCATGAGTGCTGAAAGAAACCATTACCGGCGATGCTGACTGCATGGGGCACATCATGTAGCGATGGCCCGTTGTGAAGAGTGTAATAAAATCGCAAATCAGACATTCTGTATTTAGACACATCTAAAGAAAGGCAACCAAATAAATTCTGAAAGCTGATAATTGTATTTATTTCACGTTTGGTGAACATGACCGTTTGTGAAGTGTACGTGATTCATGTTGTATTTACAAGAGCATATCGTTGCACAGCGTGTCATAAGTTGTCCTCTGTTGTTGAACACTCTTTTCGACTTGGCAGGGGTGCAGGCTGCGTGCTCTTGTTTCAGCAAGGTGAGTTCCCACCGAAGCCGCTTGTTCTCCTTTTGCAGACGCTGACAGGACTTGCATGGGCTGTTGTTCTCTTCGTTCTGCACAGACGTGTCTAGAAACGTGAAGGAAGAGAAACAAGTTTGTCCGTGTTTTAGCAATTCCTTGCCACTCTTTTTAGCAATTCTTGCAATTCCTTTCAGCAGTTCCCTTTTGAACACTACCGAAGTCAAATGCCTCCTTGTGCAATTCCTTGTCGTTCTGCTCAGCAATTCTTGCAATTCCTTTCATCAATTCCACTGGAACACTACAGAGTTCGAATGCGGCAATGATGAACTAAATGCTTCTTTTGCGAAATTGACTACTCATATATCCTACTGGTTTTCTCCGTGTATGCTTTTTCGTGCCAACCAGGGCGACCAGATGCGGCCCAGCTGACAAGCGAATAATTGCTCCAAAAGAAGCTTAGAAAACGCGGCGTGACTTTTGTGAGCAAGTCCAAAAAAAAAAAGCAGTGGTTTCAATTAATGCTCCCACTTTTGAAGCAAAGTACATTAATTATACTTTCAACTCCCATTATTACGTAGTCCATGGGGACCGCAAAACATTCCGAATTGACCAAACTTCCAATTAAAAAAGCACAAAAGCCCCATTATTATCATTCCGCAAAACGTCGCCCTTCATGATGTCGTTCAGATTCTCGACTTTCGTCCCCAAGTCGAGTGTACGACACGCGTTTCTGTGAACATTCAACGCAGACATTTTAGCTAGTTGGTGATACGACTTCAATACTGGAAAAGGCGCGACAAGACGGGGACATAAGAAGAGACAGTTTTACGGGGCGAGCGCTAGACATCAGCTGGGGCTTTAATTATTAGAGAGAGGCAACAAACATATCAATGGGCCGAAACGCTAAGAAGATACGGAAGGCGCAGCTTTCACAGAGAATGAGATTGAAGCCGTAGATAGGCTTTTTTTGTGCGCAAAGCCAGAGAGAGTGTGCTCACGGCGTCATTTTTCTTATAAATACAGAACACCTCGGAGATCTCTCTTTGCTGTTGCGTCGTAAAGCTACAAAGGACGCGTGTTCCTTGAAAGTCACAGTTGAAAGTCCCAGTTGAAATTCCCCGAAAGTCCCACACCTGCTCTGGCTTTGCACACAAAATAAAATCATATCTACAGCTTCAATCACATTCTCTGGGAAAGCTACGCCTTTCGTATGTTTTTAGCGTTTCTGCGCATTTACATGTATGTTGCCTCTCTCGTCAATAAAGCCCCAGTTGATGTCCAGCGCTAGTCCCGTGTAACTTTCTTTTCTTGTGTCCCCGTCTTGTCGCGCCTTTTACCATGTCGAAGTTGCCATGGGCGTGAACAAATCGCTAAAATCAATGCACGAAGTGAAGTGACTTCCACACAAAATTCTCACACGGCGCTGAGCGCAACAACAACAAAAAAAACAAGTTGAGAATCTCAAAAGAAACGATGAATACACTGGAGCGGGTCTCAACTGATCTGCCCCTTTGTCAACTCCTCAGTTGTGATGGTACCGACTTCAGCATACATAACAGAAGACGCTACTGTTTCGCTCTAGAAAATTACGAATTTTGTTGAGAAATAACCGTCAGCTCAATGATTTTTATTCGATATCCTTCCATTCCTTGTCCCTTAACCTTACACCTATTATCTTCCGTTCCATTGCTCGCTGAGTCGCCCTCAGTTTAAGTTGAACCACTTTCGTGAGCCTCCAAATTTCTGCCCCGTAGGGAAGTACCGGTAAGATGCAGCTGTTATACACTTTCCTCTTCAGGGACAATGCTAGGCTGCCATTCATTATCTTAAAATGCCTGCCGAATGTACTCCCCTTTATTCTGATCTTTCTAATTATCTCTGCCTCATGGTTGGGATCCGGGGTCACTACTTGGCCTAAGTAGATATAATCGCTTACCACTCCCACTGCCTCGGAGAGAGCGGAGTGGGCCAGGGAACAAACACGTGTTAAGAACATATTAGTAGAAATTAGGAAGAAGAAATGGGCGTGGACAGGGCATGTAATGCGAAGGCAAGAAAACCGTTATCCCTAGAGAAGGCAAGCGTGGCAGGGGGCGGCAGAAATTTAGACGGGCAGTTGAGATAAAGTTAGCGGGGATAAATTGTCGCAGTTAGCACAGGAGTGGCATAATTGGAGATATATGGGAGAGGCCTTTGCTCTGCAGTGGGCGTAGACAGGTTAATCATGATGATGATGAACTTCCTTTTAACCAATATAATGGGTTTTAGGTTCAAATTATCACGTGATTTCTGCCATTGAATTGTATGTAAAATTTCTGGAACCAGCACATCGCTTCGAATTAAACGAACATTACAATTATGCGGCTACGAATCATCAAAAGTCGATTGTAGTCGAAAAAACAACTCACTCGAATACTATGGGGAAGTCAACAAATAAAATTAAAAAGTTTGCGTCGCGAAAATACCCAAGACTATGAATGAAGGCCCTTTTGAATGCTGAAATAGCTTCCTAGTCTCCACCCTCCTAATGCACGTCTGTAAGTAATGTCAATCAACCCAATACAAGATTAGCTTACTTTTCGACTCCCCAAGGTATTCGTCGCTGCACGTGTCCAATTCATCTTGAAAATCCCCAGCTCCCACTTCGGCTGAGCCATACATATTTTTCGATATGTTTCCACTCCGGCTGAACCATGCATATATTTCGATTTAAAAAGATGCACCATTTTTCTGTGGGGAGTTGAACGTCCCGGAATGAGACATTTCCAGGCCATAACGTATGTGCAGGATGCTGCTCAACAATGAATTCTTCATTCCATTTCGATAACGCACTTCCACAATGTACATCATGACATCGGCATTGCAGATGGGTATGCCCATCAACAACAGAGCAAATCCGTGAAATCTAAAATCTCTGCCCAGAATGAAGTGCGGCCCTTGTTTCGCATTTTTTTTCCTGAGAAGAAGACACACTGACCGCAAGTCCAACATCTTTCGCGGAAAATTTGAGGAGCAGCACACAACAAAACGGCAATATTTCCGCAAATAAGTGTATAAGCTCCCCAAAAAGCGAAAAGCAGCGGAAAAAAATCTACGAGCAACTCTGTGGAATAAGAAGCTCAGATTCACTTGTAATAAGCGGAACTGGCCACCCTGGTGCCCACTACTGGCATGTCTTGATTTTCGAGACAGCGTTATTTAACTCTTTTTTAAAGAAATAAACAAAAGGAACCATATTTCATACTACACATTGCACCAACAACATCTTGGCAAAAAAAATCCCGGACAATCTCCACTCACGTGAGACCTGGGGAGGTGCGAAGCATGCAGTGAACAAGCGTATTCTTAGCGCCTTGGCGTTTTTGCCCACGGAGATAAAACCACAGAGGGGTAGAGGCGTACAGCTTCACTGGAAAAGTCTAAGCGTTCTAGCGCGAGGCGTTGGAAAACGAGTGTCCCTGTGTGTCCTTTAGTACGCGTTACTTTCTCAGCACGAGGCGTTCGAAAACGAGTGTCCCGGTCCTTTAGTCGTGACAACATCAAACGACGACGACGACAGGAGACGCCGACAGCCCGAGCCCCTAAAACCAACAGCTGGGCAAGTTGGTACTATACTCGGTGACAACTAGAACGGCACCGGACGTTGCCGCTGTGCTTATCACCGTAGCCGGATGTTTCTCCGCGGGCGCAAGTAGGGGTTACTGGGAATATTTTGAACATGGCGTGAGCGTTCCCGTGATTTTTTGGACTTAATATGCTTATAAACGACTCCAGTGACGACAAACAGCCTGCGTGAGACAGGCAGACGATATCACGCATTCATAGCAAACCCCTTTCAAAACGCGCGCGCACTGACGTCGCGGGTCCGGCGCCTTTGGCGGAGTGATACACACGTGAGGTGGTGCGTTCTTAAGTTGTAACCGAGTATACCAATTCTTCGTCTAAAAAAGGTCACCTTCGCTGCAAAGACGTAGGAAACAGCAGAGCTGGAGGTTTTCACTAACATTAACTTGGCTTTTCTTAGAAGTCTGCACCTTTATAAAGAGAAAGATGGTTCAAAAGTGAAGCTTTCTTCATGAAAACTGAATCAACTCAAAGTCTACATTCTACTCTCATACAGTCCAAAATCCTAAATGGCAAACTCCCCTTCAACTACGCCAGTCCTAAGCCATTGCCTGCGCACGAACCAAAATAAAATGCTGCGCTCCCCGGTTGCGGGGATATAGCGATCGGATAGATGTTGGTTTCATAGCACGGGGTACGCAGGTTCGATTCCGACCACGGCAAGCATTTTTTTCTTGAGGCGCGCACTTTCCAGCACATGCTCGCGGGCTCCTTGCCTTCTTGCCATTTTCTCTCACGCTTGTTGGAGTAGCATTTCCTTAGCGGTATTTCCTGTTAACGATCTGCACGGACAGAAGAAAGCTTGAACAGCTCTTACAAAAAACCACTGCGCTAAATTGAAATTACGACGACGAAGGACGGCGGGGACACAGATGCACACTTACGAAGCGCAACTATCAACTGGCCTTTATTTTCCGACCCTATCGGAAAACACTGGAATATAAAACATAGAAACAGAAACAGAAACTAGCCCAGAAGCGAGCTCTCCTGAACAGCTCGCGTTAAGCAGTGAAAGATGCTGACAAAAAAGAAACAGAGAAAAGCTTGCGTGAGAGCTTAGCACTGCACAGACTCACACGCACACACCCAGATTCAGGGGTGACCAAGCATACTTATGGATGCGTTACTAGTAACAACTTATGTTCAGTCACTGTCACGCATTGTAATACATCCTCTTTCATTGAAGAAGGCACACTACCCCGTTGTAACAATGCCATCCGCTCTGGCAGCTTCTTCAGCGATCGTGCCAAGATGCCTGGCCCTCATCTCTGTGCTCATCGTTGCTCTGCATATATATTGCTGGAAACATACATACTAGTATATACGCAACCATGCACACCTGTATAGTAGGCATCCATTAAAATGGAACAGCTCAAACTTAACGGGATGAGAGAAGGACACAACACGAGCGCGTACTAACAACCATACGTCGGCAGGCTCACTGAAGAGTGCGCTCACACACTCACCACTCATGAGGGAGTAGTGAGTGAGCCTCGCCATCGTTGTGCACAGGCGAGTGTTAGTGCGAGTGAGTGCAAGGCCCACGCACTGTGAGCCCCGCTCACCACTCGCGAGTGCAGCGCCATTGCGAGGCTTACTTCGGTGGGCGCCCCTATTGCGCTTGTACTCGCTGTTGGCTATTCCTCGCAGCAGCCGCTCGCTGTGATGGTTGTTAATGGCCGGATTGCTTTTGGCTTCGGAAATATGTCGTTGCTGATCTCCTATACTATGGGACACTCAAGAATCATTTCAAAATACAACTTTGTTTAAATTGAAAGAACTAGGATTCAGTATCTCACTCAGCGCCATTACAACCACAAAAGATGTTTTTCAACGACAAAAAAAGCAAGAAGTATTTAAAGACTTTCAAATTTTGCGCCACAGTGACGTGTTATGAGCCAGAATGACGTCATACGGGCCAACAATAAAACATAATTTTCAGTGCAGTAACTGCACGTTAGCATTCAAGTGATGCGGTCAAGTGGAACTAGAGGCCCCATTACAGACGTCCAGTCATGTGTCGTCGCGACAGGTCCTTTAGGCGGCCGCCAATCACACTAACAAGGTTCCGTGACGTCATAGAAAAGTTGCGGGAAATTGGCTAGGGGGTCGCGACTGCTTCACACGTTCTCTTCAATATCTCCGTTATTTTTTCGAAGATTGCGATGATATTGGTATCATTGTTATCGGGGCTAAGCAGTCTTTCTAATAAACCCAACTTGTATTTTGTCTTCATGGCTCCTTTAAAGGGATCCTGCAACACTTTTTTTTCAACTTTTTTTGAATCCTTCAATGCTTGCAGAATGTAGTCACCCAACACACCCAGTACGTAGATTAGGGGGTCGCAAAGTACCTCAGCCAGAAACGACTGCTCTATGCCCATCAGATAACGTGGAAGCTCGCTCAAAAGATGTATCCCTCTTTCCCGGTCTTGACGTTCTTCGACTACTCGAATTACGTCATTAAGACCATGTAGCGGCTGTTGGCCTGTTTTCATTCAGTTGCAGCAATGAACGCTTTTCGATAGCAACTTTAAAATAAAGCCACAAAAACAAAGCAGAAACGGAAGGCGTATCTGGTGCGACGAGCAAATCACGCAGTGCCGCTCCGTGCTGGTGATAACTATAGCTTTCGCAGTGCTTCCAGACGCGAAGGAGAGAGTGAAAGCGTTTATCGAAAGTGTTGCAGGGTCCCTTTAAGATATGATATAAATGGCCTTCTGCCGCCAGTAATGCACTAATACTGTTCGATTTCATGACTCATGGAGGGTCTGCTGCACCCACTCGCGTGCGAGGGAAGACGACGAGTGGTGAGCGCGAGCGCGAGTGAGTTCGAGTGGTGACGGCGAATGGTGAGCGTGAGTTAATGCAAGTGGTGATGGTGAGTGGTGAGCGTGAGCGCGAGTGAGTACGAGTGGTCACGGCGAGTGGTGAGCGTGAGTGGGTGCGAGTGGTAGAGGGCGCGTAGTGAGCGTGAGTACGAGGGAGTGCGAGTGGTGAGGGCGACTGGTGAGCGTGAGTGTGAGTGAATGCGTGAGGAAAAATATATTTTCTGTCTGAGTGTGAGTGAGTGGCACCCAGTTTTGCCGCGGTATGCTAACAACTGAAAATCCGTTAAAAAAACGGAAGAACATATAAAGAAGCGCCCCACACATAGGATGTGGAGAGCACGCATGGCCTGCCTACATGGCGACGTGGAAGCTAGGCCGGCGAGGCAGATGTTAAGGCTTGGTGTACCTGATTGGGTGGCACGTGTGGAACCATTGACAATGAAGAAATAATGTGAAAACAAAGCCAGCCGGGGAACCCGGATGATGGCACTGACGTTTTTGTTCCTGTTGCACTGCTTAGCGTTGTTCTGTCTGTGCGGACGCCGAAGTCTGGCAACTTATCCGGATAATGGCACTGTACGTGTGTTGGTTTGTCCTGCATTGTAATGTTGCTGCTGTGAGTTTGTGAAAATCCGGCAATAAATAAAAAACAGGATTTGGTCGTCGCAGTAGTTCTGCCTTGCTCGTCCCACGCGCGTCTGAACCGGATCTACGTGTCGGGGGATGGGGTTACACGAGTGTCCGACTACACCGTCACTCCCATTTCGTTCTCTGACCACGGCCTCGTAACGTGCACCGTGGACCTTAACACATACACGGCTAGGCAGAACTCAAGTACCCGATGGCTAATGACCTCCACAGCATGCTTTAAAACGACACATTTGTCTAAAGATTCAAAAAGAAATTGAAGCCATTCGGTCGGGAACCGTTAGTGTGGAAAAGTGGGAAACTTTCAAAGCACGCCATAAAGAGTTTTTGCAGTCACCATAGGGCACGAGGAGGCCGCACGACAAAAAAGAAAAAAAGGGCCGCCTCACGGAGACTCTCAGCGCGCTCACTGAGGCTGATGAAGAAAAACCAGGGGAGTTTAAAGACGATATCCGGTTAATTAAAGAAGAGCTCCGGGGAGAGCTTGAGAAAGGTTTTTCGGGAGCCCTGGTGCGAAGCAGGGAACAAAGGGTAGAGTTCGAAGCAAGGCCATCGAAGCTTTTTGCAGGCCTTCGAAAGGGAGAACTCGGCGCGCAAAAACCATCACGGATGTCAAACTATCCCTGCAGGCATGGCAAGAAGCAATAAGGAAGTCGCCAGAGATTTCGCGGACTATTATCCAGAACTATTCTCCCATCGGTCAGTCCTATAGATGCAATCCCAGGTGAAGGGCTAAATGAAATTTCCAAAATACCTGAAGAAACCAGAGTTGATCAACACGCCCATAACAGAAGCGGAAATAGAGCGCCACCCTCAAGAGCTTAGCACGGAACAAATATCCTGGACCGGATGATATCATCTCAGAGTTCTATATGGCCTTTAGAAAGGAACTGAGCCCATCCTAGCCATGGTCTTCGAAGAAATAAGAAAACAGAAGCGCCTGCCATCCTCCATGCGGACAAGCCACCTGGCCTTAATCCCCAAAAAATTACCGACCGATTCTATCCCCGACGTCACCTATTACCGTCCGATCAGCCTCCTCTCAACAGACTACAAGATCCTGGCCCGAGTTCACGCGCCGGACTGCTGGAGAGCGCACTGAGCGCTGTAGTTGGGCCGTACAAAGACATGTGGTTCAAAGGGCGGTGCATCAATTCCAACCTACATCGCATGAGGGTAGCCGTCGAGGTGGCTGAATCAGGTCTGCTACCTTGGCCATGTTCAACTGGACCTGAGGGAAAGCTTATGATCAGGTGGACCACAGTTCCTACTGGATTCTCCTCCAACACTGCGGAATCGGTGACACAAAGATCGATTGGATCAAAACTTGCTTACGAGGACAATCTCTACCTGCGTAGTAACAAATAGGTCTGTTGGAACGCCCATAGACATCCGCAGGTCGGTGCTCCAGGGCTGCCCCATGTCACCCATTTTATTCACCCTCTATCTTGAGCCACTTTGCCGTATGGCACTTGCATCGAGGTCATCAATGGCCTGAAGATGGGAGACGAGGAGCTCGGTGTTCTCGACTATATGCGGACGACGTGGCTTCATTTGCACTCGTGGAATCACAAGTGGGCGAGGTAATTAAACTAGCAAACCAGTTTTGCCGCTTTTCTGGAACAGAGCTAAACCGACTTAAGTCGAGGGGAGCCTGGTTGGGTGATTGGGCCTCCAAACCAAGTTGCCTGTTTGTAATGGCCTGGGAAGAGGAGAATGTCCAATTGCTTGGGCGTCAACCTCAATCAAAGCGCCGCAGTCAAAAATTGGTGGGAAACCCAAGCTGTCAGCAGCGGAAAGAAATCTGCAAACCATGGAGAATAGAAACATCGCTCTGTTCACGAGGGCCCATGTGTGCAATGCGATTGCATACCCTGCAGTGCTGTGACGTGGCCCGCATAACTACCATCGATGCAGACACCTTGAATAGGCTGCACCGCGGTCCTGGACGGTATTCCTCTGGCGTTACACACTCGAACCATGCGCCACTCACACCTCTTCTGGAGCCTAGAAAAGGGTGGGTTCAGGCTCGTCAACGCGGGGCTCAAACTGACTATCCAAACGATTCTTGTACTGTTCTGGGTCTACGCGATCCGTTCCTAGTGGCAGCAGCCACGCAGTGCATGGGCACCAGACATTTGGCCCCGTGGCTTGCCCACGACAGCATCTCTCTGCTTTGACACGCGCGGAACGAGGTTCTACAAAGAAATCGCGCTAGCCTTAGCCCTGCTCGAGCAGCATTTCCTTGGGATTATCTGCCCAAAACAAAACCCAAAAAACTGCACTGGGACCTCGTGGAGAAGGTCCTGCCGCCCCCTCTCTACCGACAACCCCAATACATAACGATGTCTTGAAACGAGTAAGACGACTCCCTGTGCCCGCCGCCTCAAGTACTTTTTCTTCCGCCTCCACATGGGGGTGCTGACCGCAAAGGCACGTTTGGAGGATAAGGGTTTCTTCTCCATGGCGGCGCGGGTTGTCTCCTCTGTGGAAAACGGGAAACGGCAGAACACGTCCTCACAGATTGTAACGCCGCGGCCGTCTTCTGGGACGAACTGCAGACCGCGTACACCGAGCGATGGGACCTGTCGTGGTCAGGCCTCCGGCACCTGAGTGCGCCCACAGAGAACAAGGCGCTTCGGGACTGCGTGCTTGTCCTGGGGCTCCACTCGCTGTGGAGGGCTCGAGTGGATGCAGTGGAGTGCGCTAGGAACCCCAGGCCTACCTGGCGGCACTTCACGGCAAAGGCTGAATGGACAGTGAGCGTGTTGGGGGCATCAGATTCTGACACAGAGCTCCGCGACTCACTGCAAAAAGGATGCCAAGCACTGCAGCGCTTTAAAGAAAAAGAGATGCATCGCTGGCAACGGCTGTGATGTTGCCCCACTAGTACGTTGTAGAGACGCTTCTCCCCTCTGAACAGGCGTTGTATATCCTTGTCCAGAGTTTACACCCATATGGGAACATGTTACCTTCACACGATTCTCAGTTCATGTACTCTGATATTACAGTGTCTCAGGATGTCATATTTTCCTGCTTGTTTGTTCTTTGTTGCCACCGCACTCCCACTGCGTTGCTTACTTTGCGACTCAAGTGAAGGCTCGCCTAAAGGTGGTTGGAGTTCCTGTGGCGACAGCATGTACGCGTACCAGCGTTGGTCACCGCCTCGAGCGTGCCAGTGCATTATGTATATATGTATATCTTTGTAAATAAAAGTTGTGTTTGGAAAAAAAAAAGCCCTGGTCTCGTGGTCTAGTCGGTAGCGCGTCGGGTTCTTGTTGCAAGGGGCGATGATTCGATTCCCGCTCAGCGGACTTTTTTTTTCGCTCCTCTTAGCTCGTCCCCGGGGGTGTAACGGAACGGAGCAACCGTTCGTCCTCAGCGGACGAACGGTTGGGGGAGTAACTGTTCGTCCCCTCGCATTTACTCTCTTATGGGACTAATGGTTGTGGCAACGCAGTTACTCCCCCAAAGGAGCAATGGCACTCCCCCGTTGCTCTCTTTCAGCTAAGAGTGTTTGCGTCTGGAAGCACTGCGAAAGCTTATTTAGTGCCAGATCGGAGCGGGACGGCGTGATTTGTTCGTCGCAGCATTCCGTTTATACTTTGCTTTTGTGGCGATTTTTTAAAAGTAACTACTGAATGCGTATATTGCTGCAACTTAAAGGAAGCCGGCCATTGCCTGTACATCGCTCTAATGACGTCATTCGAGCGCTCGAAGAACGCCAAGACCGGGAAATAGAGAAAAACCTTTTGAGCAGGTTTCAAAGTTACCTGATAGGCATAGAGCAGTAATTTTTGGCTGAGGTAGTTTGTGCATGAAACCATCTTCTAAGTACTGGAGGCGTTGGTTGAGAGCGTTCTGAAAGCATTTACGATTTAGATAACGGTTGAAGGAAGTGTTGTAGAGTCGCATTACAGAAACACGAATAAAACGCAATTTAAGGGCCGCGCTGCAAGGCAACGGGTGGGAATGCGTACAGCTGCATGTATAGGGAAATGCACATCGAGAATGCACCTAACTGGCCTCACCTGCAGCGAGCCATGGGCCGCTTGGTGCGGCGGCGAATTTATCATCACTAAAGTCAAAAAGATTCCGCTGTACAGGCGGCATGCTGACATAGGAAAGTCAAGAAAGTAATCCGCACCAATTTCACCGCAAAGCTCGAAAAGATTTACCGCGTGAAACTCGAGCACTCAGCGGCGTTTTGTTTTATTCCGAGATAAAGTTGAATGTTGTGCAACACGTGTCACACAAGCGGAATCGCCCGTAATATTTTCCCCGCGTTATCGACTTTTCACTCGAAAAAGTATACTGTGGCAAAGCTTGTTGACCAAATCGTGGAAGGTGGAAGCTTGCCCCGAATATCGTCGCTTTATCAACAATGGCCGTGGTGCGATAGAATGTTTCTCCGAGACACCCAAAACTAATACATAGACCAAACTACGCAGCCTTCAACTGGCCCAATACTACGAACTTCCCATACCCGTGAGGCTTTGTTCGAAATCGAAGCGCCTACCTGCGTGCGCAGGCGATCACACACAGGGTTCTTGCTCAGTTTATAACAGCGCATTGCACAGATATGCTACAATGCAAGCAATGTTCAAATGCGCTCTTATAAGAACTACACCGCCGGACAAAATAGACGTTCGGTCAAAACGTCTTTGGCCAAGCTAGCACGACAGTGCCAATAAATGTTCAGGGAAGTTTTATTCACACGAGAGGGTGTGTTGTCAAAGAATGCACTGAGTGACAAATGAAATGAAGTACGTCGCAACTAAAAGTTCATGTTCACAAGAATAAGTTGGGGGAAGGGGGTGCAGTCAGAAGAGCCTTACGGAAATAAACAGTCATTCAAACGTGACATCCACACGCAGGATTCCGTCAGAAACAAAGCCAGCAGCTTCAATCTCGTCCCAACAATACTCTTCGGTGAAGAATCCCGGGTTGGAAGTGCTTCGCCCAGGCTTCTGAAATACCGCGGCAGCCTCCGGCCCACTCAATGGTAGCGGGCAGTGAATTGTCTTCGAGCTGTCGCTGGGATGAGCGAGCCGCAGCACCACTTCCCGGTCGAACGGCCACTGGCAGAAGTCGTCGAAGTCGCCGGAGGTGAAGAAGAACTCGAGCGCCAGGGAAATGTCGCGGCCGTGTCTCCGGAAAAGGCAGTACAGCCGGAAAGTGTACCCGGACACCATGCCTTCTTGGCACCGTATCAGCAGCCGCACGCCCTGTTCGAGAGAGTGTCTGACGCCCGCGACGTCCGCGAATGCAGCGGAACACAGACGCAACGGCCGGACTCGTAAGGTCGGCAAGCTCTCCCGAGAGTGCCCGCAATGCAGCTTCGACGCCCACATCAAGACCAGTGAGGGTGTCCGCTAGAGCGTGCACGTTCTCTTGAATTCCACGGGCCGCTTCTTGTCCGGAGGGCTGCTCCTGGCTTTGCACAGTCGCCGAGGCGGCCGTTGTATCGTCTGTCGGAGTCAGGGTCACTGAGGATGCTTGCAGCGCCGACACGTTTGCTCCGTTTGCCTTAGCTTCCGTTTGACGGAACTCACCAGATTCGGCGGCGCTAACGTCTTCTGAGAGCGAGTAAGCGGCGCAAGGCGGAACCTCGACCGCTCTTGCGCTACAGGTCATCTCATTACAATCTGGCGATGTTTGGTGCTCATCAGCACCCTTCCAAGCGCCGGTGGTGCTCCTTGTGAACAACATGTCCTCCAATGGTGCTCCGGGTATAGCTGCTGCTTCTGTGTTCGTAACGTGTGTTGGGAGTTTCTTCGTCCTAGCACCACCTCCATATGCACTTAGAGGCCACGCTTGAACGGGGTCTGGACACTCACTCGCAACGGCGGCTGTGATGAACTCTTCCGGCAAGACACTTGGCACCGAAGACGCGCTGGGACCCAATGTAGTCGCAAATTCCGCCATCGAAGACACCCTGCCATGCAAATTGGATCCCAGTGTTTCCAAAGGCGGAGACGGCCAAACTGTGCCGACAGGCTCCGCGTAGTAGGCCGTTCCTCCAGTGGGCCCGGGCCAGGGCTTCGAGCAGGCGATTCCCGTCACGAACCCTCGTCGAAAGCCTGTGAAGGCCTTCGACCGTTAGCCTGGGAGCCTGCCGCGACGTGGCGTCGAGAGTAGTCGGCCGGGACGGCGACGTTTTTCTTCCACCAACCGGCAGAGGTAGTGCACCGTATGCGGGGCGGTGGAAGAGCAGGAAGGCCCTCGGAGACGCGTGAAAGCTCGGCGCCTCTGTCATAGGGCGAAGTCAGGTCCGCTGCCCACACCAGGCTGCGGGCCCCGTCACCGCTGTTGTACCGGCGGGTGACCTTCGGCTTGCGCCTGGGCATCTTTTCGGGGTTGTATCTCTCGGGAGACGGCCCCGGCGCGGTGTAGGCGTAATCGCCACTTCCCGGTGGAGCACCCGCCCTGTCCGTGCCCTCGCAGCCTCCCCCTTCCTGCTCAGACATCTGACACAAGAAGTCTTCGGTCGAGCTTGCCGTGCCCACCGCCTCGACAGCTTCGATCGCCTCCTGCAAGAGGCCGAACTTGCACTCCGCGCGGTGTTCCACGGCCTGCCAACGGTTGACCCGCTTGTTGCACCTGCTACACTTAGCATGGGCGAAGTAGCAGCCGTCCAAGAAGTGGCGTTTCACGAGGGACAGAGGTCCCCAGAACTTGCAACCCCGAGAGGCGTAGAAACAGCACGCCGGGTAGACGTCCATGTGGTCCTTGTCTAGCTCGATGTCGACGACCTTTTTGTGGACGATCTCCTTGTTGTCTATGGGACACTTCAGAATTTGCTTCAGTGGTAACCACCCTTGATTCATTTTCCGAGCATTGTGCAAAAATAGCCAAATCGCTTTCCCCCTCAAGCCGGAACGCCCTTCATTTTTAAGTGAAATTGTGTAGGTTTGTGTCTCCCGCGTAATAAAGTATATTTGTGTTCAAGTAACGGGACTCCAATGGTATCACTTCCCAGTTTATTTGAGCGCCCATTTGTATCGTTAACGCAATGCAGCCAGTACGCGCATGAAATTTTTGTTTTTTGCACATTTTTATGCATTATCTTGAGCCAAACCTTATTTTAGCCACATTATTCAAAATCGAGCGGATCGCGAAGCACGGCAGGCACCCATAGTGAAATCGGTGGCATTCATGACGAGGCAGAAAGCGGACACCACTGAGACGCAGCTTTCTTCGCTGGCTCTGCGTAAACAGGTCTTCATGAAGCTCCGAAAGCGCCCCTGGCGAGCAGGGTTTGCAGCAGCGCGGCTTCGCTTGAGCCGGCGATAAGGCGAGCCCAAGAACATCGAGAGAGGCCAGCCGGATGTGCCCACGCACTCTTGCTCAACGTTACTAGAACCTATCTAGTAACGTTGCTCTTGCTATCTATCTGCGGCGCATCACGCATAGATCGCGCTGGCATGCAGTTTTGACCGCTCCGGCCACCGCTCCCGTGCTCCGTATTATTTTTGGAGCACCCGTACTTGGCGAGGCCATATCTGCTGCTCGAAGATCGTGCTGTGTTCGCCGCATGTCTTCGGAGAACTAACAAGCGATAAGAGACGAGATCCGGAAAAGCGTTGTAGTCAGGTAAGGGGGTGCGTATAATATAGTTGTTTAAAGCTGATTCACGTGCCGCGTAGCGTACACTGTAGCGTGCTGTGTCCACTTTATGGAAATGTTTGTCTCTGAGGCATGTTGCGTTTGTAAATGGATCTGATACCGATGTGGCGCTAACATTCTTGGAAACCAAATTAATTGTAGTGGAAAGTTCTTATCGATTGAATACGCGTTTCGTGAAACGAGGCAATGGAGCATGATGGTAAAGCCACCGGGCATGCTGGGCACTGGTTACCAGTTCTCGCTGGTGAGAGAAGTCTGAACTATCAATTTTCAGGTGGCAATATATATTAAGTTCACAAGTCTGCCTTTGTTAACCGTTTTCATTGAATTGATTTGATTGATTGATTGTGGGGTTTTAAAAGCGCCGACGCAACGCAGGCGATGAGGCGCGCCGTAGTGGAGGGCTCCGGATTAATTTTGACCACCTGGGGATCTTTAACGTGCGCCGAGATCTCGTACACACGGGCGTTTTTGCTTTCGCCCCCCCATCAGAAAAGCGGCCGCCGCGGCCGGAATCGAACCCGCGACCTCGTGCTCAGCAGCGCGTTTCATTTGAATTTACCCAAATTAAGCAGAATCAGGGTGGTCGATTTGAAAACACGGCACAAAGTTCAGAAACAATTACAGCAGCAGTCACGGGAAAGATATTGTGTGAATGAGTTATACAATGGAAAATTACGCTAACGCGTTAGGTATGGAGCCAGAAGAAACAGTAATGCAGTCACTGACCAAGTCAGAAAAAGTAGAAAGCCAAACTTCAGTTCACAGTCGAGTACGAAGAAGATGATCGTCTGCCATTCCTTGACGTCTCGGTGGAACGGAAGAACGCTGAGCTCTCCTTCAGTGTGTACCGCAAGCCAACACACACCGGGAAGTAGTTGCACTTCCAATCGAACCACCCGGTCGCCCACAAAAGAGCCGTCGTTTCGTCGCTGGTGACCCGTGCGAGAAGAATCTGCAAAGACGGGAACGATCTGCAAGCAGGACTGAAGCTAGTACGCCGGGAACTTTCTGGCAACGGCTACCCTCAACATGTTGTGGAGAGAATCGAGAAGCAAATACTACAACCAAAGGCTGCCAATCGTAAGGTCTTCACCGCTACTGCCGGCATTCCGTATGTACAGTCGTGAGCTGAAGTAAACGGACCACGGGAGCGGTGGCCAAAACTAATCGTTGCGCCGTCTGGTTGCGCGGCGCCTGCTGTCGAGATCGCAGACAGCGCAGGCGCGGCCTAGCAGTACAGCACACATGCCGCTATCGCTCGCTGCTTCGCGATTGTCTCACGCTCCGATAAATTGACGCCAGGGGAATCACCCCGCGCAGTTAGAGGAACACGGCCGGGCACCGCCCTATCATTGAAAACGATGCGACTCACCTGATAAGTGGTAATGGTGCTACGCTGCCACACATAGCGTGCTGTGGCTGCGTTGGCTCGTAGCCTTTTTTTATTCAAAAAGCGGGGGTTTCTTTTTTTAAGTGATGAAGTTTCTCAGTTGATATCTGCTGTCTCTTTTGTTCGAGTTCGTGTTTCGTGTTTTTCGAGTTTCGAGTTTCTGCATGAGAGTGACAGAGTTGGGTCCCAAGCTATTTGTGCACACAACAACATTTGACTGTCTTTGTGGCCGCTCAGCGGTATAGTATTGGCTAATTGATAGGTCCTCCTCACCCCGGTTGAGACGTCTCTTTGGGAGGCGGGACTTTGTAATTAAACAAAGATTATGGCGTGGTGAAGGAAAGGGCTGCCCGCGGGACTTGGGATTTGCCCGACCTCTGTTTTTTTATGCCAGTGGTACTCGGCCGGTAGCGTGCCAAAGACTCCTTCTGGGCTTGCAAAAGTGGTGAGGGACCCCACGATGAAATATGTTGATACGTGTCCATTGTCGCACAATTAACCCTGGCAGCCAAAGTCGCTCATCCCATATCTCTATGCACGCCCTTTGAGTGTGGCTTTTCTGCATAATTTAAACATTGTGCAAAAAGCCAGCTTTAAAATTTGTGCTGTGCGGGGGCGTTATTCTAACATGTCATGCGGCAAATCCACTTTTTTTAGTTCGTGGCAGGGTTGGAAAAAAAAAGGGAAATTGGGGGTATCGCGGAGGGACCCACTGAGTTCCTCTTCTCCCACGTTCCTCTTTTTGTCTGCGGACCCCCATCTATGAACGCAGCCCTGTGCAATGCTTTGTAAAATATTACGTGTAAATAAACTTGGCTGTTTTGAAGTATACCGTCGTTTGTTTGCCGCATGCCGTCGACCATAAGCTAGTAATCTTTTTATCTTCAATCGTCGACTGAACGACCCTTTTTGGATCAAATCCTTCAATTTCAACTCATGGCACAGAAGTGCGCAAGAACTGTCAATAATGTTTTCAAGTGCAAATAATCTAATCGAAAAATGTAGTTTGCATGCAGTTCGAAGCCCCTGGGAATTGAAGGCGTGGTTCAATGGTATCTCATATCGCAATATAGTTTTTGAACATTAAATGTATGTGTCGGTGCCTCGAACTTGAAAAAAATTTCGAAGCTGGATTTTCCCGAGCAATTGCGAAAGGCACATATGCCGCATCGGCAAACGAAGTTTCATAAAGCAATGCAGTACATACCTAAACACAGAGTATTTGTCAAAACCTTGGCATGTAAGGTTAGCATCAATAATTTTCCCCGTTCGCTGATATTCTCGGGAGGCTGTGATTTGCATCTATCCTCAAAACCGAAAAGATGGTGTTGTGTTTTTTTTTTATTCGACTGTCCAGTGATTTTTTTCTGCTTCATTTTCTGCTTCAATATATGGGGGGGGGGGGGGGGGGGGGTTGCAGAAAAAAAAAAAATTGAAGCCCGAGATAATCCCAGCGCGCCAACTCTGCCAGCCGAGCCGCGTTGCCGCCGATTGCGCCAGCGCGCCTTTCCACTGAAGGGGTGACCCGCAGGCAGTAAAGGGGCAGCGCGGCTCCCCTGGCGCAATTTATCGGAGCGTGAGACAATCGCGAAGCAGCGAGCGATAGCGGCATGTGTGCTGTACTGCTAGGCCGCGCCGCGCTGTGCGCGGTCTCGACAACAGGCGCCGCGCAACCAGACGGCGCAGCGATTAGTTTTGGCCACCGCTCCGGGGGTCCGTTTACTTCAGCTCACGGCTGTACTTTTTTATAGCGAGCTTTTGGCCGTATTTTGGGATTATGACCTACGCATTGGGCACGTGCCGGCCAGCAATGCATCGGAATGAGCTCATGAAAGTCAAAGACCAGCTGCGCGATAATCTTTTCCCCGGCGTTGTCTATCGCATTCCCTGCGCCGATTGCAACCAGGTTTACATCGGCGAAACAGGAAGTTCCCCCAAAAGGGTAAAAGCACCAACGCGACGTGAAAAAAATTGCATATATGACATCTACGTTTAGGTCTTAGATGTACGCCGCGACAGCGTTACTTAAACGTCGACGAAGCGTTTTGAAAAGGGTTGCTGCGTTTACAACGCATGCTTACAAAACATTAATGTTCAGTGAAAAGAGCGAAACTAGCGGCAACGACTTTTATTTGTCGTGGCACGGGAAGGACAGAGGTCACTTGCGCTTGTTTATTGATTGATTGTGGGGTTTAACGCGCCGACGCAACGCAGGTGATGAGGCGCGCGCCGTAGTGGAGGGCTCCGGGTTAATTTGGAATACCTGGGGATCTTTAACGTGAGCCGAAATCTCGTACACACGGGCGTTTAGATGCGACGCTAAGCATCTCTTGTCGGCCGCCCGGGGCCCTTTCCCGCGTGCGTCCGTCGCGTCGGCGTCCGCACTCTCCTCCGCTCACCCCCTCTCCTCTCCGATAGCGAACTCCCCTCTCGCGAGGGGCATTGGACTGGCTTGGCTTGGCTTGGCTTAGCTTGGACTTGGACTTGGATTGGATTGGATTAAAGTGGATTGTGTTGCGGCACAGCCGCGGCAGACGCGCTGGCGCCGGCGCGTGCCCAGGTGAGAGCGAACACTATCTCTCAACATCTGCGGGTGGCGGCCCAGCGCGCGCTCACTCCGCCGGTGGGCGGCGCTGCGCGCGGTGCTGCGCATGTGCAGTACTCTCTCTCTCCGCGGTCTCCTCTCCTTCGGGCGCGCTGCGCATATAACCCGGGTGTGCCGCTCTCCCGCGGCCTTTTGGTCGACGGTTGCTGTCCGCTTGCGCTTGAACCCCCCGCAGCGTCGCATCACACCAGGGTTCCCGTGAGGGGAGTGGGCGTAATTTTTTGCTTTTCGCCTCCATCAGAAAAGCGGCCGCCCGCGGCCGTGAACCGAACCCGCGACCTCGGGGCTCAGCAGCGCAACGCCTTAGCCACACTTGCTCTTATTTATCCGAAGAAGCCGGCGTGAAAATTTGCGTCTGCAGGGTGTTGTTCGAGAAGGCTACAGTGCCGGCACTTCAAAGTTTTTTATTCTCTAGCGTCGAGACCAGCCTGAACTTTTTCCATTTCTTTCTAAGCGGAAGGGGGGGGGGGGCAGAGAGAAGTCTTTTATTGTGTAAGATGGGGTCGGAGTTTCGGAAAAGGAGGTAAATAGATTAAGGGTTTGAAATATATGTCTACATGTTCTCCTAAAGGTAGATTAAAAACAACTGCAAAAAAAAATTACATTATACGTAATTGTGACATAGTAGTGTAACTGATAAAACTTCATGCGTACGAATTACTGCGTTATGTGTACAGTGTGATCCTTCTGTGAATTTTAGACCTATGCTTTGTATAATACATAGGAAATGTAGTAATGACTTTGCTTTGTGCTATTTCTCTATTACGATTGTGCTATTATGCTTAACTTTGTGAACAGACGTTTTATTATGTATACGCTGTAAATCGGTGGCTGAGGCCCCTGTCAGGCCACGTCCGCCTTTAGTCTTAGCCTCCCCTTGGTTTTGCCAAGAAATAAAAATCATATACTCATATACTCATAAAGAGCCCAGAGGTTGAGCCCGAATTGCAAGGCCCCAGACGCGGCGGCTCTTTTCCTGGCTCTCTCTGAATAAGCTCACGCTGATATGGTGACGAGGTGGTCAGGGATGCTTCCCATGTTTCGTCGGAAGTGGAACATGTAATGTTTCACTTGCTTTTATGTGTGCATACGTTTAAATATCACCACGTTGCGTGGAAGAAATTGTAAGTTTTCCCGTAGATAGCGGTTTTATAGTATTGTCGGGCATTTCCTAGAAAACATCTTTGCGCGCCTAGATTTGTCGATGTATGTGTTGGTTCGTAACCTGCGCCAAGCTCGCGATTCTTCACGAAGACACCCAATTTGGCACGGAGAAGGATGATGCGTGTTCGCGTGCTTTTTGTCAGCTACGGCGTAACCTTCCAGACTCTCGTGTCCAGGTGTCAATGAGATGTGAACTGTCATCATTGTAAACGGAAGAATGTTTTTCAAGCGTTTGGATGTTCTGCCTGCAGGAACAAGTCTTTTGACAGTGCGTAATGATGCTTAAGGTGGTATTTGGCAGTTCTGATAGGCGGGGCGCCGACCTATTTGGTGATCGCGAGAAGGGGGAGGGTGCGGGCTGCCTCATATGCTGCCCTCGTGATGGTGTTAATTTAGTTTCATTCAGTGCAGGTAAATTTCTGCAACAGCCAGCGTGATGAGTGTTGCATAGTGTGCCATTTCCTGCTGTGTCTTTCTAAATATTTTTTGGTTTGGTGTATTGCAATGTGGTCCAAATGGGTAAATATCTTCCATTTCTTGTTGATTGTGAGATCCCTTCCGCCGCTTCTCTGCAGTGCCATGCCGATTATTTTTACGTGACCGTCCTCTCGGACGATATCCTGACCATTTTTTGGGGTGATTTTTAAATCGTCCGCGTGGTGCCATCCATCGTTTTCCGCACAGAGCTTGCACCGGTGAGACGGCCGCGAGAAATTTTAAAAGTTATCTAAAAATTGGCCTCTTACACGCCCTGTGCCCGGTTTCATTTCTTATTAACAGACATTTTAGTCAGTTTGTGGTCTTAATATAGGCCTTCCTTGCATTTTCGGAGCTTGGCGTTTATCTTTCGCCAATATTTCGCCCTTTCTTAGTCAGGTGACACAGTGTTGGCGCCGCATCAGTTCCGTTGGCAGCTTTCGGGTGATGGAGTAAGTTGCTGCAGCGGGTGCGCACCGTATCCGCTGAGGAATGTAACTAGCGATACGGCGTACAACACCCCTTACTGCGCAGGCGCGGCCCCCGCTGAAATCACGTATCGTATCTTTCGTCTCCGCTGTAGTATTATTGTCCTCCTTTCCACATTCCAGTTGCCGCCGTATTAAAGGTTCGGGTGAACGCTCGTATCTTGCTGCACCAGGGGCGGTATTGTCGCAACTGTCCCTTTTGAAAACGTCCCTTTTGCGTCCCTTTCATCGTGACGTACTTCCGGTTAAGAAGTGGACGTTGGCAGCACGGAGAAAGGTTGGCAATAGGTTTGCCGCGCTTGCGTTACGTCACTTCCGGTTGTTTGCTTTTAGCCAATCAGGGCTCGCCAAAAGGGACACTTTCGAAAGGGACGCATAAGGGAAAAAACTCGAGAATACCGCCCCAGTAGTAGTTTCCGGTTGGCAGGGGTGACGGACTTCCGTGGACGCTTGATGAGCACGGCTGATAGTGGACGGCTAGCAGGAACGGGGAAATCGAAAAATGAGCCTAATAACGCTTTCGCGTTAAAACCAAAAAGTGACCTCTAATGCCATTGCCGATCATGCGCACAAGCATCAGCACGATATTCACTGGGACAACGCTGCAGTTTCTGTCTAAAGACGAAACGTGACATCACGTCTTTTACTGGAATCATCGTTCATACAAACGCACTCCGATACGATGAATCGAACTGAAGGGACGTTGCCATTGATACACATGCGATCATATCGTTGATTGATTGATTGTAGGGTTTAACGCGCCGACGCAACGCAGGCGATGAGGCGCGCCGTAGTGGAGGGCTCCGGATTAATTTTGATCACCTGGGGATCTTTAACGCGCGCTGAAATCTTGTACACACGGACGTTCTTGCTTTTCGCCTCCATCAGAAAAGCGGCCGCCGCGGCCGGGAATCGAACCCGCGACCTCGTGCTCAGCAGCGCAAGGGGAGTTAATAAAAGGAGCTGCTCTGGTTTTATTGAGGACGCGGACACGAACACTCATTTTGGAGCGGAAAGGCATCATACAACGTAAATTGATGTTTTAAATATAAGCGCATGATTTAACCGGTGCCCCTTCGAGTAGATATGAGTGTTATCGCGCCCGAGAGCTACACAAAATTCAAATTGCCGCTTGTTAGCTGCACCTGGGCGAGAAGGCGCGGAGTGTATAGTGGAAAGCCACGGATTAATTAATCTTTTATGTAAGCACCATATTTTTGGTGAATTCCCCTGCACATTTATGTTTTGATGGGCTTTAGAGCTTCAAAACTTTTTTTTTTGCTTTATCTGGGTAGGGGGAACGCGAAAAAAGAAAAAAAATGGTCGCTTCCAGGTGATTCATCCGTGGTCTTCCACCTGACCTGTTCGGCGTGTAGAGTGAAAGTGAGGTCTGGGGTGGAGTCTTTCTGTACGCTGTTACATATCCTGGTCGAGGTATTTTGTTCTGTTTCTATTGTAAAGTGATGAATTTGTGCCTGATCCCTGAGGTTCTTGCTTTTTTTGTGCATTTAAAGTATCCGCATGCTGTATGTGGTGCACTGAAGTCTTCTAGCACAACCAACTCTGAAGAAGGAAGACCTGCAAAGCTGGACGCAGTCCACGGAGTGCACGAATCAAAACATGTTTCTTTGTAATTTTCCATTGAGCGTACTTCCGATCCCAACCTTGAGGTAGAGGATAAGATTGGGGTGGAGTGCAGGCATTCTCAGATAATGAATGGCATCCTACCATTGTCCCTGAAGAAGAAAGTGTATGACAGCTGTATCTTACCGGTACTCACCTACGGGGCAGAAACTTGGAGGCTCACTAAGAGGGCTCAACTTAAATTGAGGACGACTCAGCGAGCAAAGGAACGGAAGATGATAGGTGTAACATTAAAGGACAAGAAGAGAGCGGAGTGGATCAGGGAACAAACGTGTGGTGAGGACATATTTGTAGAAATTAAGAAGAAGAAATGGACGTGGGCAGGGCATGTAATGCGAAGGAAAAATAACCGTTGGTCATTAAGGGTAACAGAGTGGATCCCTAGAGAAGGCAAGCGTTGCAGGGGGCGGCAGGAAGTTAGATGGGCAGATGAGATCAAGAAGTTTGCGGGAATAAATTGGTCACAGTTAGCACAGGACCCGGATAATTGGAGATATATGGGAGAGGCCTTTGCCCTGCAGTGGGTGTAAATAGGCTGCTGCTGATGCTGATGATGATGATACTTCCGAGAAAATTAGCTGAAGGAAACTTGGAAGGACTCGAGCATTACTCTGGCGCACAAACATAGGGCTGTCTGTTTCCATCCCGCGTCGTAGGCATCGTACTCTCTGTGTAACACACCAAACCACTGCGCTCGACCAAGAAGGACGCCAGATGGGCCGTTTGGCGTCCAAGTTTAAACCTCCCGCCAGCACAATGGTCATGTCATCAGTGAAGACCTAAAGCATATAGCTACGCGTGCACGCCCACCACATTTCAATTCCCAACCCTTGCACGCATAAACGGCAATCGGTCATATGCGCATGCCTATACAGTGAAAGACACTGGCGAAAGAGTCGGCCTGAAAACCATTCAACCTAAACAAGAAATATTGGCTCACGTCGGCGATCCAAGTGGACAAGTTTCTGTCTATGCTGTAGGGATTTGCAGACACTCGGCGGTGGCAGCGGCCTTTCGTTGTTGTCGCGCCCATTCGCGCTTCTGTGCGGCCGACGCTCCTTCAATTCCCGCTCTTCTTCCTCCGAGAAAATGACACGCGTCCGTTTCATAGCGAGTTAAAACCTGGAAAGACTCGAGCTTTACTTCATGGTAAAAAAACTCCCACCTCCCCTCGCGGGAACCCCTGTGTAGATGCGACGCATAACGTTGAGGGGACTGCGTAAGCGGTCCCAGGCGATGACGACGTTGGCGTACTTGTAAAGCGGCGTGGACTTTTAGGTGTTTGAGCCAAGCGTGGATGTTGCTTCGCCGGAGAACGGCGGTAAAAACATGTCCGTTTCCTTTAGTCGCGTCGCAGGCATCTTACGGACACTGTAACACACTGACACAAATCCGAAACGTTCGACCACGGAGGACAACTGACAGGTCGCATTGAGCCGTGTGACTTCCATGCTTAAATCTCCCACCAGCACGAAGGGCGTATCGTCGGTACGGGCATGAAGTCTACTGCCTGATGTTTGAATTGGGCTGAAGGGCTTGTCAAGCTGCTTCTATGCAGCTTTTATCGTCGGCCATGCGATGTACTAACGACAAAATGAAATAAAAGATACCTTACCTAAAAAAAAAGCTGTGAGTGCACTCCCCCTTCTTCCACCCCCAAACCGTGTGTGCATTATCCGGCAACCAGTGATTAGCTTGTGCTTAACAATTATGGGCTCACACTGGCATTCCAAGCGGGCAAGTTGCGCTTCACCCGGGCGCGTGATTCCAAATGCTTCGCTGCACAGAGCACCCACGTGACGTGGTGTGATGTCACTGCGCGCGCTATTCTTTTGAACGCCTGTTTTGAACGCTGGACGGTGCTACCATCACCCCGTCTCCGCAAGTGAAGATTCTAGGTATGACAATTCAAGCAGATTGCGCAAACACCACGATGATAAGGAAATTGGAACACACGACTTGTCAGATTGCCCATGCTCTGTCGGATCTCGACCAAGGGAAGAGGCATGCTTCGCCTCGTCCAGGCGTTCGTCGTGTCGAAAATCTGCTATGTGCACGTGACGCCCTATATATGCACTACTAAACAAGGCAGAGAAGAACAAGTTAGATGCGCTCTTGCGAAAGGCGTATAAACAAGCCCTGGGTCTGCCCCCCCTACACCTCCACGGATCGTCTCCTCAAGCTTGGGGTGCACAACACTGTGGACGAGCTGATTGAGGGCCACCTGCTCAGTCAGCGCTACCGGCTAGCAGGGACGGATGCAGGCAGGGCCCTTCTGCTAAGACTGGGCATAAACATCCCTGATTGCCCTCTTGAAACCACAGTAGACATCCCTCGCGAACTACATGTGAACTGAAACATCAGAGTGGCCCCGTTGCCCACAAACATGCACCCGCAGTTCCACGAGGGTCGGAGAGAGGCGCGAGTTAGAGCCCTGGAGAAAAACCACGGCTCAAACGATATGAGTTATTACACGTACGCCGCAGATTATGCAAGACGAGGAGCCATGGCGACTGTGACGAAGAAGGATAGCCACGCCACTCAACAAAGTCTCGACGCTACAGGCCGAAGAGGCAGCTATTGCGCTGGCAATAACGCAGACCCCAGCGTAAGTGATAATCACGGATTCACAGTCAGCGTGTAGGAGCTACCTCCAAGGCCGCATCTCGTGCATCGCCATGAAGATCCTCGGCCAGAACCCTCCGAAGAAAAGGGTGTCGATTGTCTGGACACCAGCTCACGCTTCCCTCTGCGGTAATGTCTCTGCTCATGAGACTGCTCGAGGTCTAACCAGCCGAGCGCCGCGAGAAAGTTGGCTAGAGACAGCGATCCCCGTAACTTCATACCAGGAGGTGACCCAATTCTACAGGCTCGCCAGGGCTTATATTGGCCACCCCTCCCTCAGCAAGGCAGAGGAGCGCGCCTGGCGTCTCCTCCAAACCAACACGTTCCCCCACCCGACCAAACTCCACTTATTCTGGCCAACAATATTTTACTCACAGTGCTAATTCTGCAACGCGCCCTGCACCCTGCATCACATGTTGTGGGAGTGCCAGCTTAACCCCTCACTTTCCCCGATATCTAATTCCTCGATTGAGCAGTGGGAGGAAGTGCTGGCCAGCTCTAGCCTCGAAGAGCAGCTTCAGCTGATCCACCGGGCTGAGGCGGCTGGACGCTCCAACGGGGTCCGGAAGTGAGGAAACCGCCCGCTTGACTCCTCTCCCTCTCATTAAATAAAGTTTGTTCTCTCTCTCTCTCTGCGCATACCCTTCTTTCTATGACAGAGACACCCGTGCCAGCTCCTCTTCTTCCTCTAAAGGTTCGATTTGGTAATGATGATAATGGTGGCGCTCGGAGAGGACGTGGGGGATTGTCAGTGAGGTCGCACAACCGCAGTTCAGACCAGATGTGACTATTAACTAGCTATTTAAAACCGAGACTTCGGCAGCCTTCCTTTCAGATAGAGAAGTGGAAGTCTCAACGACTGGAGGGTGGTCTTCGGATGAAGTGCGGAGCGAGTATGGCCTGAATGCAGGAAACGAGGAATCTCCCCGATTGATCTGACCTGTTGAGGGTATGTTGGTTAAAGAAGCTTAAAGGATGAAGAAGGTGAAGTGGCTCTCTGGGGTCGAATTCTGCGAAGTGGCGGTCGTCATTCGGAAAGGACGTGGTATATATGTGCCTTGCTTCGGGGGTTATGTGTGCATGCTAGAGCAGAAATAAAACTCTGAGCCCCACTACTGTAGAAAAGGAAAACAACGCCTTGACACGTTTCGCCTTTCCTTTAATCCTCGAAGAAGGCTGCACAGCCTTCTTCGAGGATTAAATGAAAAGGTGCGGCAGCCTCCAACGTTTACTCCCCTAGCTGTGACGCCTGCTATCGTATTCGGTGACATGAAGCTGGGGCAATGCCATAGGGATGTGCATGTGCTCGTTCACGTATTCATCTCGGAGACGGATCGTCTGCCCTGTCGAGCTATTCAGATCAGGATTACCTTTTATTATCTATTCCCGTTTAACAACCAAGCTGTTTATCAAATCGAAATTTTTCGTGTCCGCAGTTAAAAATACCAAGAAACTGCCGAGCGCGCGCACGTGAGCGCGTTCCTCGCGGCGACCGCCCGGCAGTTAACAAAACCAAGAAAATGCCTAGCGCTCGTGAGTGGGTGCCTCGCGACTAAGGTCCCTAACTCGCGACGACCGCCCAGCGCCCCCTGCGCACGTTTGTCAAGCCACACATACCCACTTAGGTAGATTGGCCACGATTGCGGCGACCGCCCGGCAGTTAAAAGTTGTTGTTGTAAACTTTATTAGAAAGGAAGGCCAAAGGCCAAGTTGGGGGGGAGGGGGGGGGGGGGATGGGGAGGACGGAGCACTGTTCTTATGATGCCGGCTTCAAGGGTTCTCTTCAGAAGTCGTGCAGACCACTGCTAAATTGCCCGTACTAGGCCGCTTTTTGTGGCTAAATGGCGATTTCGAAGAGTGTGTCGTGTGAGAGGGATGTTGGACGATGTAGGTTGACGTGTCGTGGTTAGGGGGAGTGAATGTACGAAATCGAGAAAAACTTGGGGCAGCGCCATATGAGTGGTGGAGATCGGCTGCGATGGAGTGGTGGCAGTAGGACATCGGGGGCGTGCTGGGATAATACACTGTCGAATGGTCTCCATCCGGTGCCGTGCAGGTGTTGGCTCAGGAACTTGTTCAAGAAGATCTCTTGTGCTCGGGTCAGGGTGGGGAAGGAGGTGAGGTGGCCTGAAGGGGTGAGTGCCTTGAGGCGTTGTTGTTTCAGCTGCTTGAATCTACGGAGCCTGATGCGGCAGTGAGAGGTGGTCATCGTCAGGGCAGTTAACAAAACCAAGAAAATGCCTAGCGCTCGTGATGGGTGCCTCGCGACGACCGCCCAGCGCCCCTGCGGACGCTTTTAGCGTCCCCCTAGTGATTGGCCACGATTGCGGCGACCGCCCGAGCAGTTAAAAACAAGAAAATGTCGAGCGCTCGTGTGCACGTTTCTCACGCGACTGCCAGCGTCCCGGCACGTTTGTCAACCCAAGCATACTCACGGCGCGAGATTAGCCAAGACTGGCCAAAAAACTCCAGCGTTTGCCGTAATCGTGGCAACACTTTCTCGGAACGAGAGAGACACGTCATAGCGTACGCCCCTCCAAGGTGCTGTCCAATGACAGCACTTTATCCAATGACAGCATTCTTTATCACTTCTAAAGAATTGAAGAAGCTCACACTTATACACGGTGGTCAGCGCGAACGGAAATAACACACAAAGAAGAGATGACGACACATGTGTGTTGTATGTGTATGTTTCGTTCGCACTGACCACCATGAATGCTATCCAACTCGCCCATTTTGCCACCCTATTACAGCTCACACTTATAGCAACAATGATGGAGTAAAGGTCGTTGCGGTAGCAAAGAAGCACATCGGCAGAAATCGTGGACTTAAACCTTTGTGATGGTTGTGAAGGTTGTGTATAGCTTCGCTACCCTGAATTCTTACGCATTAGTGTGCGCTTCCTTAATTTTTTTTCTCTCCTTACCATAGCTACCCTAATTTATTCTTATCTAACTGGATTCGATGACTACACACATTTTTTTAGTCAATTCCCCTAAATGGGTATGTGAAGTGTCGTCTGACAAGTGCAGATCGGTTGTTGCTGTAAATACATTTATTTGAGCAAATAAAAAATAATGTTAAGTTACGAGGATGCGGTAGAGAAAATGTATTTACAGTACTTACGATAGGGGAAAAGGCTGGGCTACCGCTAGCATTAAGAATGAATCACCGAACCTCCTCCTTTTCTTCCACCAGACACCCTCGCTGAACATTGTTGTTTTCATTTTGCGGCGATTCCCCCGTAAACACGCTGTTTCTCTAATTGCTTTTTTGGGTGCCCCGTGGCAATAAAATAAAAATTATCCAGAAATTCAGAGAATTGTCTACTAATGCATAGCATTCTTATGCCGCTTGTCTTGAGTGCGAGTTCTTTACAGCCAATTTTTTTGGTTTTTCTGAATCCTGTCTGACCAATTATCTCCGTTTACGCTATTACGACGATTGCACGTAGAACTTTCGCGAAATCTGCATTATTGTGGAAATGCAGGGCGTTACACGGCTTGCCATTTTTCATAATTTTATTAAATTTATCCTATTTTTTAGTTTCTCAAAATTTTGTCCAACCAATTATCTCCATTTACGGTGTTATAATGTTCACATTTGAAACTTTCGCGAAATCTGCATTATTGCGCGAATAATTCATTTATTTAAAGTTTTCTACTTGGTGTCTGCATCTGTCTCGTCGTTCTTCGTTCTTCTGTCATGGTTTTTTAGCGCTCTTTTTCTTGAAGCTAAGCAGCGACTCCACAATATTCAGCAGTCTGGCAAGATATGCCTAATATGGGCCCCTTCCACTCCAGCCTGGCCGGGAACCAATGCGCGCTGGACGCCGTTCGAGGATTTTGACTGAGCTGGTGACAACCGCAGCGCTCACTTGCTACGCTGTTCAGGTACTGACTGGCTCGTGTCCTACAGGGACATCGCTACCCTCAGCAAATGGCAATCCGTGGCTTGGTGACTTCTGCAAACAAACTTGCACCCGAACCCGGTTGCTACACAACGTGTGGGTTCGAGCTAGTTAGTAATCCATGATAAGACTTTCAAGCACCAAATATTTAGACAGAGTCCCCTGTCTAAACATTTGGCGCTTGGAAGTCTTATCACGGTTGCTACAGTAACTGCAGGTGGTAACCTCCAGTATTCTGACAAGGCCTACTGGTTGTAAGGACAGGGCAGACCTAGCACACATGCTGTTGGCCTGTCCACAGACGGCAACGTTAGATTGCAACATCACTAGTGTAGGGCATTGGGAGACCGTGTTGCTCAGCTCTGACCCAGCGGATCATGTCTAGGCCATTCAGCTGGCCGAAGACGCTGCTAGAAGCCCAGGAGCTCTTGGCCGGCATCTAGGATTACTGGGTGTCACACAATAAAGTTATTTCTCTCTCTCTCTCTGTATGTACGGGCGATTTTAACTGCAAAAGCAAATTGCTTTGCTGCATAGATGATTATGAACCATTGAAGTTATAGGACAGAGCAGCCGTATTTTTACCATGAGCAGTGAACGAAACCACGACTGGCGATGCTGAGCGCACAGGGAACATCACATAATGATGGCCTGTTGTGATGAGTGCAGAGTGTACTGGTATTAAAATTGCAAGTCAGACGTTCTATATTCGCACAACTCTAATGAAAGGCAATCGAAGAAATGCTGCAAGCCGAGTAATTATATTTATTACTCCTTTGGTGAAGATGACTGTTTGTGAACTGTACATTAATGATGTATTTACAAGAGCATGTCTTCCGACAGCGTGTCACAGTTGTCCGCTGTTGTTGACCGCTCCTTCTGAACTGGCAGGAATGCAGGCTGCGTGCTTTTGTTTCAGCAAGGCGAGTTCCCTCCGAAGCCGCTTGTTCTCCTTTTGCAGACGCTGACACGACTTGCATGGGCTGTTGTTTTCTTCGGTCTGCGCAGACGTGCTGAGAAGCCTGAAGAAAGACAAAAAAAAAAATTGTCAATGTTTTAGCAATTCCTAGTCTCTTCTTTGAGCAATTTTTGCAATTTATTTCAGAAAAGGTCAAATGCTTCCTTGTACAATTCCTTGTCACTCTATTCAGCAATTCCACTGGAACACTACAGTGTTAAACTACCCAATCATATCTCCTGATAGTTTTCTCTCTGTTTGCTTTTTTTCGCCCACTACTGCAATGTCTTGATTTTTGAGACAACATTATTTAACTATTTTTAATGAAATAAACAAAAACAAACATATTTCATACTGCACATTTGCACCAACAAGCGTATATCTTTGCAAAAAACCAACAGCTTGGGAAGTTGGTCCTTCCAATGCTTGGTAAAAAGGAAAAAATGCTGACAAAAAAGAAATAGAGACAAGCTTGCATGAGGGCCTAAGCACTGCACACACACACACATTCAGGGGCGACCAAGCATTCTTATGGATGCATTATTAGTAAAACATTGTTTTCAGTCAATGCCACGTGCTGGAATATATCCACTTTCATTTAAAAAAGGTCCGTTGCAGCAATGCACGTCTGCTCTGGCAGCTGCTTCGGCGATCGTGTGAGATGCCTGCACTCATCTCTGTGCTCATCCAATTGCCTTTGCACATTTAATGCAGCAAATTTACCTGTATAACATACTATACACCCAACCGTGCAATGCTGTAGGCATCCATTACGAAGGAACAGCAAATAGGCTCTTTTTACCGTCTTACTAGGAACAACTTCGTCACAGAAGTGTTAACATCTTGCATAGATGCTACAGACGTTGTTTACCAAAAAACTAGCAGCAAAGCCAGATGCAAGCCTGTACTACTTCGTTCAACGATAGGAACACAGCACAGGACATAAATGCCTATGAATTCCATGGCCACAGCTGCTGCTTTATCTGTTGCAAGTTGACTGCACAGAGTACTCAATCAACCGTGCACTGTCGTGCCCCGAGCAAAGCAAGCACTGTGGCTCACTTTCAAACAACGGATCGAAAGCAGCCGTTTGGTTCATACCATTCGGTAGTATGTTTGCTACCAATGAGATGTAACTCTCCAACCAGTGGCGTTGCTGGGTAAACCTGGACCCGGGGGCCCAAAAAATTTGTACGAAACAATTATTAATAATAAAACTAGTGTTATTGTTATTATAAATAATATTAATGTCTTCCATTGTTGCCATATTAAGGCTGGTTCACACTTGCGACTGGAGCTACCAAACAAAAGCGATTTCTGTCCCTCTTGCCGCTCGGCATCGGTCTCGTCGCGCGACAAGAGCGATTGGTCTCGACAAACTTTGTATCTTTCATTTATATACCGATAAAAAAAAAAAAAAAAACTTTTCAGAGATGCTGAATGCAAGGGCTTCGAAATGTCAATGCAAGCATGCATAATATGCAACATGCGATGCGAAATGAAGCCACAGGATAATTGATGTGATTCATAAGGAACTGGCAATATATCAGAAAAGTAAGCAGCAAGATAAGAAGCCGTGTGTTATTAAGGCAAACTAAACCCTAATAGCTACACGAGCTTGGTTTAGAGAACCCCAGATGCTGACTCGGGTGCCGATCTCGAATGCACAACACCGACCTTTTCAGTGAATTAGGCATCGATAAAAATCCCAACAGTAAGGAGCATCGTGGTGTGTCGCTCGAGAGCACGAAAGCACCGTTAGCAGCCGAGAAAGGAGTTTCCAAAAACTACTAGTGGCAGCACAGGGTGTAATGCGCCAAACCAAAGAGGGGTAGGGGAAAAGTGAAGGCTGATACGCGGCAGCGTGGGAGTACCACATCTTACAGGCGATACCAAGCGAATGGATGCTTGCAAGAGCACTGGGGGGTGTGAGAGAGTCTCAGGTCTCGCCACAGAAAACGACACTAAGGTGGTCACCAGAGGCGTTCGGAAAGCTTTGCAGCCCGCTGTGCCGACTAAATCGTGCAGACATCACGCGGGCCTGGAGGAGGGTGGCCAGCAATGATCATGCAGTTTAAAGGCAACACATGCAAGACAACTGGCCACTTCATTCAGATCAATTTTCGTGTGTCTAGGAACACACGTTAAACAAATGAAGCTTGAAGGACCACAGGCAGAGCCTGGTGAAGGAAGGCTGCGGGAGAAATAGTCCTAGCAAATAATCAAAAGTCGGACTGGCTTAAAAAAAAAAAGGCTATTTCCAAATATTGTGCAGGAAAAGTGGTATAAAATGTGAAAGAAAATGATTGCTTTATAAATTCGAAAAAACCACCTGTGCCTACGGGTTTGTCCCAAAAGGCAGCCTCTGTGGCAGCAACTGCATGCAGGAAATTTCTCTAGGTGAGAATTTCAGTACGTTTGAAATAGATACATCGGATCTCTTTATTTCAATGGTTATCTGGTTACTGACAATGGAAGCAGATAGAAAGGGGGCATTTAGCTGGGAAAGAGACGACTGGCCGTACACAAGTCGTCTTTGCGGCCAGTGCATGGCAGGTCGTGTGGATGTTTGTCGGCAACGATGTCGTCGTTTCCTTTAGTAAGTTATAACAAGTATTCCATCGCAAATTTGCAACTAAGTTAATTGGCATTTGGTTCTGGGGAAACGAACCTCGTATAAAATGTGAGGTTCGGGATTACCAGTGAAGCAGCCACCAGCCAATGGAGGAAATCCAAATCGAAGGAGGTTAAAAACCCATAAAGAAGGAACTCTTGAGTAAAATATCCGATTCGTACGGGCCTGAGTGTATCGGTGCCACACGCTGGCTCACAACCGTTCGGTCGCGCCCAACCCGATATGTTGGTGACAACAATTTCATTCACGTCTTTGTGCCGTCGACTAGCTCAAGACGACTCCTAGATGAATCAACCTTTTCCCAGTAGCTGAGGAAATAATACCGTCCTCTCCAGCCAAAAGTAATAACCAAGAACAAGACGTTTCAGATTCAATTCCCTCTTCAATGGTGACTGGGTTTATGTTGTAGTGCCGGTCACTCACAAAGCGCCTCGCTGTGGAGCGCGGTGCCCGCGTGTGCACAAGTGGAACAGTTCGGAGGGAAGGATTTATCTTTGCATCTTTTTCTCCAGTTGGTCACCCTTTCGGAACGTTTCACCAAAGTCTCTTTTGCAGTCTGATGCTTCGCAGTACTGGGCGACGGTTTTGCAGCCGAACGTCGTCGTTGCGCTGCCTGACTCGTTCCAGTAGATTTTTCCTCTCCCCAATGCATGGGGAGAGGCACTCAGCTTAAAAATCTTGTATATGACACCGGGCGTCCTGTCCATTGTAGCACAGTCTTTGATTGATTGATTGTGGGGTTTAACGCGCCAACGCAACGCAGGTGATGAGGCGCGCCGTAGTGGAGGGCTCCGGATTAATTTTGACCACCTAGGGATCTTTATCGTGCGCCGAAATCTCGTACACACGGGCGTTTTTGCTTTTCGCCTCCATCAGAAAAGCAGCACAGCCTTTGACATTTTTGTTCTAGTAATGTTCACAAAGCATTTAGAAGAACGCTTTCACTAGCACAGAAACTGCCCCTCTTGCCCACCGCAATTATCGCGTGGTCCCCCGACCATCTTCCGGGATGGGAGCACTCAGCGGATTGAATGCCTAATGATAGAAAGTGGGTGACGTACCAAGTTTTTATCTTTTTGTTATGCAGTTAATTTTGCTGCCCTGTCCTTTTTGTTACTCATCCTCCACCTTGAAAGAGGAACCTACCAAAGCGAAATATTTAAGTCATCAGCTTCAAATATTTCTTTACAGTTGAACCTCGTTATAAGAGACACTGATGTAAGAGACAAATGGGTATAAGAGACACTATTCACCCACATGGTTGGCTGCCCTATCTTTTCCATTAAATCGACCTCTTTTATAACAGACATTGGATGTAGAGGATTGGTTATAAGGGACAAGTCATCCTTGAAGTTTATCAATAATCTCGCTTGTAACAGACATTTTAACTTCAGACGCAGCGCCACCAGTCACTAATTGCAGTTGCTTCCATTGTGGAAACACAGGTGGACGACAGACAGGTGCAGTCGCTATTTATGATAACTTCAGCAAACACAAAGTGGTTCAGTCAGCTATGAAATGACGATGAGAAGCCCTGCCAAAGGAAAGGCAACTGACAGAAGTGGTTGAAACTTACTGCCATCCATTGGATGGAGCACGATCGCACATGCGGGCTCTCCCACTCGCGTAGCTCCCAATCAAGAAGCATCGCAGATGTTGGGTCCTGCAAGCGTAATGAATAGCCTGAGCACACAGCGGAAGAAGCTGTGCTCTCTGACTATTCATCAGGCTTGTGAACTCAACATCTACGATTCCTCTTCCACAAACAGTGGAAGGAAAAAAAGCTTGTAGAATTGGTTGTAAAAAACAGTGTAAATACAGTCATGAAGCAAACAAAGTTTCATAAATTCTGGGGCCAAACATTAATTAGAATGAATCTTTTGAAACATGCTGTAGCATTTTGAGCTTATATTAGTCATACAGTGCCCACATTGAACTAGGGTCTGATTAGTAAGTGAAAACATGGTTCCCTGCTTATAAGAGACATCTCGTATGAGAGACAGAAACTGCTCCCCAGTACGTGTCTCTTATAAAGGGGTTCAACTGTATTTAGAACTCCGTGGGACGCCCACACGAAAACCATGATAAAATAGAAAGAAAATGAACACAGGGTCATCCGCTTATTTAAGTGCGCAATGCAAATACTCATTTATATTGCTTTTAACTTACAGGAGAATGAAATAAAAAAAATGTAGATTTACCTGATTAACAGTTAGGTAAATAAAATAAATGCCTACATAACTGTTCTATTTCTATCATAACTTGTTCGAAAAGCTACTCGTTTTCGCTCTTTTAGTTTAATTACATGGGGCCACATGGGATACGCCCCTTCCATATACTATCGCCATCCTCGCGCAATCGCCATGTGCTGGCTGTGTCGCTGGGCAGAATGAACGAAAGTCAATGACTTAAGAAATACGAGCTATCAACACCCAATTTTAGATCCTTCGCGATGGCTTGGATCGCGAATTGGCTGGTTAGTGCAAAAGCTGAAGGAATGTGGTGCAACCAACGCAAATTGCGATGACCCATTTGTCTCGGCCTTTGTTGGACACCTGAGCTCCCCACCCCCTCCACTTGCGCACCTCCTCCCAGCACAGGCTTAACTTGTACAGTTAGCTCCTCTGCCCCAACCTTCATTGCATGTTTCACACTTACTTTCATTTCGTTTCAATTCTCAGTCCCTGCTTCCTCAAGATTCAATCTTCTCCACATTTTGTTTTTCAAGTCATTTTCACCTTGGTTTCCTTCTGAATGTATGACTAGCGGACCGGGGTCTCCGACGTGCCACCGCGAAAACTCAAGAAAATGCTAAACATTCACCATGAGCCCGTACACAACATCTCATGTGCTTAAAAAAGCCTCGTGGAAAGCCGCCGAGGACACATGACCAAAGTCTCGTTGACCCTGATGGCTCCCCCCTTCACCCGTCCCCTCCCCCTCCTCCCCCTGTACTGCTCTCGTCCGCCGCCCCAACAGTGGTTTTGGACGTCATGAAAGGGCTTTGTTAGCGCCCTGTCGTCCCATTGAAAGACAAGCTCGTTCACTACACCCCTCCGAGCGTCACAGTCATACTGACGGCACCCCCTCTCCAGGAATCGTTACTTGTTCGCCTCCGCTCACCCTGCAGCCATTAACTCCTCAAGCCGCGCCCATCCTCGACTACCACGACATTCCTGGATGCCAAAATTCTACTCGCTTTCTTCCATTGTACCAGGAAAGAAATTTGAATAGACGGGTGGGGACACAAACTGAACAGGCCAAAGCCATGGCCTCGTTACAGTCTTCTTCCAGTTTTCGATGTCTGCATTACACATTAGCGGGGCACGAGTGGCACCCCCCTCCCTTTCTGAGGGGCTGGTACCCGGGGCCGGGGCCCAGGGCCACCCCGGCTCCCCCTTAGCGACACCACTGTCCCCAAACTTCCAGTCATGCCTGTAAAACTGAGAATGATGTGTCGAAAGAGCAGTGAAATGCACAAAGAAACCCATGAGGGGAAAGGAAATGCTCACGCCAAACGTTCTTTGGGGCACGGCGCGGGCACCTCGTCGTCGCCTTCACCTTCGCTTGCCGACAAGGTCGCCTCAGAGTCGATGTTGCTGCAAAAACCCATAGATCGAAGCGGTGAGTGCAAACGCATCATTGTTTCGTCTCGTTCAGCTTTAAAGGAGTGCCGACACGAAATTTAAAAGCTGAGATAAGTATGCAAAGGGCTTCCTTTGTATATGGAGATACCTCCCAGCAAGTTTCAACAGTAATGGTTCAGTGTAACACATTTTAAATTCATTGTAATCTTTGCGTGCATGAGAAAGCTCAAAGTGGATACCCTTTCGTAACCAGCATCAGCAGGACACCATCTGCTCCTCCTGGCCTCAAACTGCCGATGTGAGGACGTGGCCAATGCATTGTCCACAATTGGCGCACGCTGCTGTGGCCCGTGCATCACGTCAAAGTTTTCGGACTGACATCATGCTGCCGGGCACATGGAGATGGTGGCAACTATGACCAGACCAAACGCACGTGCGCATCCGGACCGGCAGCAACGCACCAAGAACGGTGACGTCACGAGCACCTTCCTGTCATGGTGGCCGCCTTGGTATTCATTTGGACAAAGCCAAAACTGACACAAATAAACAAGGCTGCTGATAATTATTTACTCTGCAACCGACCATCTAATGTGCCGTTCTAAGATTATTGGGCTGGTAGGCACCCATAAAAGCAAAAAAAGATGTAACACGAAAATTTCAGGTCAGTACTCCTTTAACCACTGCGAAACTCTGGCAGCAAACATCATAAGTACACAGACACACACACACAAGCGCACACGCATCCACACACTCATACTAATGCATGTGTAGCCACAACACATCAAATATATACAGCAGAACCCCTACTATAAGTTCCCCGGTTTTACGACAACCTGCTTCTTACAAGAGACCACTGTGGTCTCGGCAAACTCCCCATAGAAACAGTGCATTAAAAGCCCCGATTATACGCTTGGGTGCACGTGGCACACTCCATTCGACTACGGATGCTGGTGGGGATAAACCGGTGCTTTTCCCACCTTTGACGCCACTTCGCCGCCTCCTCCCAACCATTATTTTCTTAATCCCCGTTTGATGCTGCTTGAATTTGAAAAGGTAAACAGTCCCTGGTGCTCCCAACCAGTGGCTGAACAGACTTAAAAGCAAGCGGGCGGGTACTGCCAGGCGGGAGGTTTCGGCGGCCCGACGCGGCAGCAGAATGCCAACAAGCCGTCCGTGAGAAGTCAAAGTACAGATGGCTGGCGGACTGTGAATTTGGAGCTCCCATTGAGATGACAAATGTGAAAACACATACCGCATTTTCGCACATATAACCTGCCCCTGCATATAATCCGCACCCTCACCTTCAACGTGCCAGAAAATAAAAAAAAAATAATTCGCGTATTGCCCGCACGTTTGATACAGGAAAGGCACATTTGATACAGGAAAGGCTGCACCAAAGCTACTGCTCAAGCAACACATCACATACTACGTAGGCAGAAAAAGCGTATATTTAGCCAGTAGAATGCGCTGACTGCGTGGCGATAGTCATAATTCACTAATAAAATTAAGTGGTTACAGTGCGCTTGTCCTTGTTTTTTCTTCCTTGACCTTGTATGTTTTGCGCAATCGCTGCTATGGAAGGCTTAGTCAGTGTTACTGCGTAGGAGCTTCATGGCACAATGTAAATTGCCGTGAAGCTGCACTAAAAACCGTACGTATTATCCGCACCCCTACTTTGCCATCAAAATTTTCTCATTTTTGGTGCGGGTTATGCGCGCGAAAATATGATACCCTGCAACTCCACGGTGATAACCGAACACCCGCTTTCCTCGACTGCTCATCCAAGTTTCTTCCTGTAACGACAACCTCTCTCCCCCTGTTCGTTGTTTCAACCTCCACATGGCCTCACCGTCATTTATTTCCAGCCCTTGCCACTCTTGCCACCCGATCTCTGCTTGTCGGTGTCTCTAAAAGCAACGTTGTTGCTTTGTTGCTTTGTTTCATTGCTGCCTCGTACTATTGTTTGTTTCGCTCCCCCTTCCGTCGCCACTTTCCATGCCCCCGCCTTTTCTCCCTCTTAATTTGATCGGCCACATTGGCCTTGCCAGCTTATCTCGTGTGGGGCGCAGCGCACGGCTGGCGTAGCTAGACTGATTGATTGTAGGGTTAATGTGCCGATGCAACACAGGCAATGAGGCACGCCATAGTGGAGGGCTCCGGATTAATTTTGACCACCTGGGGATCTTTAACATGCGCCGAAATCTCGTACACGCGGGCGTTTTTGCGTTTCGCCTCCATCAGAAAAGCGGCCGCCGCGGCCGCGAATCGAACCCGCGACCTCGTGCTCAGCAGTGCAACGCCTAAGCCACTGATCCACTGCGGTGGGTGGAAGGAAGGTAAAACCGTTTTTTCTGGTTGCCACCTTTCAAGCCCAAACTTCAAAGAGTCGTAACTTCTGCTACAGACCAGATATAATGATACTGTCAGTCTTATTGCACTCCTTGATTTGTGAACTGTTCACTGGTACCTTGTTCAGTCACATCCCTCCAGCAGTTCTTTTGCAAAGGCTGTTAAAAAATCAAATATATGAATCCGAATAAATTTGAAAACAGTCGTTTTACACAAAAACAAATTTTATATCCGCAATCACAACGAAAAACTACATATGGCCCCCAATTTTTATCATCATAACTACAAAAATAACCTTTTCTGGTTTAAGACCAGAGTGCCCCCCTTAACTACGGCTTTCGTAATGCCCCGTGATGCTGAGGTGATGATTGAGGAAGAACAGAGTATACGGGCCCCACCAACCTTAGCTGAGGTGGGTTGCTTCTGGGTAAGGGGGCATCTTCGACAGGAGGGATGATGTGGGCAGTGGTAGTGGTGGTGGCAGCAGTGGAAGCTACGACAGCTGTTGTATGTCCAACGCTTGGTGGGGCCTTCGTGACACCGCTCTTGTGGATCACAAACACCTTCTTGTTGTTCCTAAAGAGAGAAGTGACAAAATTTACGGGTGAAGAAAATTTACAACCGCTTTCTGAAGAAAGCCGAGAGCAGCACGAAAGCATTATCACATCATCATTGTCCCACCATCACTGAAAGTGGGTCCAATCGATCGTCAACCCGTCACAGACCGAAATCGCAAACGAAAAACAAACCCATGCGGCTATTTTTTGCGCACTAAGTAAATGCATCTATGAACAGTCTAACTATAACTAGACTGGTATGCAGTTTATGCAATAACGGTAAAGGATTGTGCTGCTTCTTCATGGTGGATGCATGTATTGTCTTATCTAGGGCTGTTCCTTTTCTGCGAACTGCACCTTCCCATTAACATTGAAGAGTCCGAAGTACAGGATAAGAGATTTTGGAGTGGGATAAAAGTTTATCTTTGTAAGAACTAAAAAGGAATTCTTTGAAAAAGCAAATCAATTTAACATCTCCGGGAGCCAAAAAGGCAGACAGTTGAAAAGGCTGAGTTTTTTTTCAGTCAGAACTTCGCATACGCCAGGTAGAACCGAAATATTCACGCTTGACCACGACAATCGCGCAGTCAAACATTCTCCGTACCAGCAGTGTCGTTTCTTGCTCGTAAATGGGATAAATTACTAGTAATGTGCAAAAAAGCAACATCAGAAACGTAAAATATGGGTTTGTGACACAGCTAAGGTAAGGCGATAACGAAATATTGTTAAAATGGCAATCTCACTCTGGTGGAAGACACAAGCTGAAGAACCTCGCAATTATTTTAGCGCTTTCCTGCAACTGACAAGTTGAACGATGCGTAAATATGGCTACTCTGATCAGTTTTCTTTGTATCGGTCGCTGTATTTTTCTAAAATCTGTAAAAACAGTCATAATTATTTCCTTTTTTTTTTTTCGCTCCGAACTGCTACTCAAACGTTGAATGGACGTTAAAAAATGTGTTGAATGTGACCTCATTTTTCCGTTTAAACAAAAATAATACAATACATTTTTAGCATTATGCAATACTCAGTTTATTGGGTGCGCTTTTGTGCAAATATCCGAAAAATTGGGGAACATTGTTTTTTTTTTAAATGACGTCGAATGGCGCCCTTTTTTCTAAATTTTCATTTTTTGTCGCACCTTACGAAGCAGTATTTTAAAATTTTTCTGTTCTAGAACAATGAGCAGGGTATGAAGTGTTCAGCAGCCCCTGGTGAATAAGTTTAAAAAATAAATAGACAGCCTAGCCAATGAGGTCAATGAGTAAAAATAATTTTTAGAAGTGAAACTTTTGAATGACTATTTGCCTCTGCTACAAAGTTTAAGAAATATTTTCTCAGAAAATATAAATATGACAAATTCAATTTTTCAGGAATCTAGCAGAAAAGTTTGCAAATATTTGGCCAGAAAAAAAGGAAGATTTAGAAAAATTGTTGCTTCGTTTTACAGGTCCCCTAAAGTTTCCCCACCAAGCAATGTGAAAAGAAGCTCGGCCCGATCGCATTCTAAATATTTTTTTATTAAACAAACTATGGCGTTTCTCATTAAAATATTTGCCAGTTCCACAGTGAGGATACAGAGGTCTACACAATATTAAAGTTTCATCTCAAACAAAAAATGGTCATGGCACCAGCTTGGCCGTCCTTATCTGAGCACACCCGGCCAGCTGAATTGTTGCACGACCTTTCACGTATTTCTGAACTTCATATATTGAACTTGGTCAGGCATACATTGACTACGGTATATCGAACTCTGCAGTTCTGGATGACGCCTATCTTTGAGGCGGCGGTGAGCTTTCTTGCAATACACCGCTGACAGCAGTGAAGCAAAAGGCATTTGTGAAACTTACAAGGGGATGTCCATGACGCATTGAGTGCCAGTGTGACTCACAGGCATATATGGTCTTAGCTTGCCTGAAAGCTTCCGCTTACAGCCCCACGATTCTCTTAATCTCTCTGTGATTTTGTGTCGCGTGTCAGGACAGCAAATGCGGAAAAAGGTACACGACTGACGTAAACTTGATGCTTATTCATCTCACACAGAACAATGAGAGATGAAGTCTAGCACTGCTGATGTGAACAGCATACTCACGAGCGCCTCGACCACATAACTAAAAATTACGGGGTACGCTTACACTTTTCTAAGAACGTGAAGGCGAAAACCTAGCGGCACCTTCTGTTGCTCTGCTGTTAAACTTTGTCGAACTTTGCGTCTGAGCCCATCAGCACTTAACCAGCCCCCCCATGGACAGCACCCACCGAAGCTTGTTCTGCTCATATTAACAGCGCTACCGACACAGACAGAAAGAAGAGGGCACAAACACGGCGCCGTGTTTGTGCCCTCTTCTTTCTGTCTGTGTCGGTAGCGCTGTTAATATGAACAAGTACCAACTCGCCCAGTCTTCCGTTTTAGCTTCATTCTGCTCACTCACCATCGCCAGGAGCCACCTTTACCTCTGAAGGTGGCTTGTGTTGCAAATGTGGCGGTAGCCTACCTTCCTCTGCCACACACTGCATCACCCTTTTTCTGAGCCCCCCTCAATTTCCCCCATCTTCCCTCACATGAACAGTCGAGTCCACTTATAATGATACCGTTTATAACAATATATCGGATATAACCATGAACAACTAAGGCACCGTCCACTTTTGTACGCTTTTTATGGTAGAATAAACTGCTAACTACAATGCTCCAGTGCCGAAATATCGGATATAACGATTGAACCCGGTTCCAGCGTGCACCCAAAATGCGAGCTGCCGGCGGCTCTTCGTGCCAATGGCATGCTCGTGCATTCGCTTGTTGTGTCACATGCGCGCTGCTTTGAATTTGACTGAGCGCCTCTTCCACGACTGGCTATATTCTGGCCTCTGCAAACTGCCTTCGTTCTTCGAGAGAAGGGATGCCAGGGGCGATGTTTTGGAAACGTCCGAGTGCCTCACTGAAGAGGCAATCATTGTGCAGATACACGCTGCGGACTGTGGGGACAGAGACGACTCTGACGATACAGTTGTGCAGCCTACTCGGGTAGTGTCTTCACAGGGGGCCCTACGCATGATACAGTCCCTTGGGGGCTTCGTTTCCGCCAAGCACCTTTCGCTCAGCTATGTGAAGCACCTATAGATGCTCTTGAAAAGATGTGCGCTAACTTCGCGTGCGGTAAACGAAACTAACCAATTATGGTGCTCTTTGATTTACAGTTTAGGACTCACCATGGATAGACTATGGGTAGTCCAAGGATTCCCCAAAGCCATAAGATTACGTGGGAAAATCGCATGCAGGACTGCTTCTCGGGGAGGCCGCAGTGAATCCAGGACTGTAAATCGAAGAGCCCCCATGGCTTCTCTTCGGCAAATCAGTAGTAGCTATGACCTTGCTTGCCACGCGAATAAAATGTTTTGAGCTCTGTTTCGTCTTTTTTTTTTTTTTTGCGCAACCCGCTTATGACAATTATCGGTAACAACAATGGGATTCCTTAGCACTTGGATGATATTGTTATAAGTGGACTAGACTGTACTCACTTTTGAGACTCACTGAGTACTTCAGCCCTGCTCAAGAAAAGAAAAAAAGAAAAAAAAAACCTTTCCCTAAAGACAGCTGAGAGAAGCAGCGAAAGCTAAAAGTGCATCCAACCTTTGCTAAAAGTGCATCCAATCGACTGTCAAACCTTCAAAGACACAAATTGCAAACAAAAACAAACCCTTGCGACAATTCTTCATGCACTAAGTAAATGCATCTACGAACGATCTAAATGTATACTGATACATGGTTGATGAGATAGAGGTATGCTACTGTACTCCTTCTTCATTACCGATGCGTGTATTCTTATCTAGAACCATTCCTTTACTGCAATTTCCAAGTGACTGTTTTGACACAATGGAAGCGCGGTTTCACGCACGCGCCTTGCGTCCAGAGATCTTATCAGAGGTCTTTGGTTGACCAACTGGTCTATGGGGATATGCATTAGTTTTTCAACAAGACGCCATTGGTCCACTAAGAAAGCTTTCACTCTAAGACAAGTGCCCGGAAACGCTACTTGATTACCCACTAGAAATGCTGAAATCATTTAAAATTTGCTAGAATAATTGACAGCGGGTTAGACGCATGCCACTTGTGTAGCCAGTGTCACAACAATCAGTGATACAGGCATGACTGCTAGTGATTAAGAGTAGCTGGCAGTGATCGTACAAAGTCGCACTGTTGCGAGTTGAAATCCCGCCTCCGTAGAACTGGCCTTTTTTCTTTCTTATCACCGCCCACTTTTTGTACGCCAGGGTTAACCTTGAATCGCTGACTGCATTTGAAGTACGTCACGTAAGCCTTAAAATTAGACGCAGAGCTACATATGACACGTACAGACAACAGCGCAGAAAAATAACAGCTTTTTGTTTAATATGGCCTGTGGTTACTCACTGCGTGGCGTGGGAAGTGCCGCGACGGAGTATGCTTGGCACAGAAACTTGCTTTTTGAGAGCGCTCTTGGCTTTGGCTTGGCTGCCTTTGGATTGCGATGGCCCCGCATATTTGGGAGGGGTGCTTGTTCCCTGCCTCGAGGCTTCACCTTCCGCTTCACTCGCAGACAAGGTCGATTCAGAAGCTCGGCTGCAAGTTCGGCTATCGCCTGGCTTCGGTGAAGCTTTCGTGGCCATTTCTCGTCCCACGCTCGCCGTGGTCAGATTAGCGCTGTGGGGAAGTAATGCGTGTGTAAGGTAGAAGTCTGGGCCTAATGGTTCATGATTGCTCAATAAACAAACTGGTGGGAGGGAGAAGAGAGAGAGAGAGAGAGAGAGAGAGAGAGAGAGAGAGAGAGAGAGAGAGAGAGAGAGAGAGAGAGAGAGAGAGAGAGGAGAGAGAGAGAGAGATGAGAGAGAGAAGGAGGAGAGAGAGGAGAAGAGAGAGAGAGAAAGCTACACGAAGAGGAGAAACAAAGGTGGAAGGGCAGTCACTGGAATTGCACCAAAGTGTGTTATTGGAAGCCCTCCCATGAAATACTTTTCCCTCCACACGATGCAAGCGCACATGGGACACCCCCTCTCCCTCAAAAACCCTCTGTGTTCACACACGTGTCATCCTAGGGACGGCACCAAGATTTCTTTATCATTTACTCCCACTGAAGGCCCACTGACGCATTTCTCTCCTCCTTTCTGAATAAAAAAAAATGCCTCTATCAGCTCTCGTTTGTGCATCGATGCACCCCACCCCACAACGGACACACTTTCCAAATACGGAGTGCACTTGCATTCACGCACTGCCTGCACCACTCCTGAGGCTCGTACAGTGCTTGCGGATATGGCTGTTAATAAACAACCCTATCTGGCTGGTGAAGACCTGTTTGCATGACGAGGGAATCAAATACACCGCACCTTCTGCGCATTTGGTGAATTTGGTGCGTTTCAGAAGGGGTTGAATGCCTGAAGAGACATGGAACGAAAGACGCGGACAGAAAATGGACCTACGTCCTGTGATCCAGTGGTATTTCCAAGATCACCACCTCCTGCCTAGTACAAGCCGTTAAAAAAGGTGGGTTTGTTTTTTTGCCATCAACTTTGTTTACAAAAATGCAACGGAGGTGATTAAAAAAACATTTCAAAGCAGCTGATGTCACACTGCAGAAGGCACAAGGAAATTGCCCTGAAAGTTCTCAGTGAACAGAATCGTTCAATGCTTGAAAAGGAAGTAAGAAAGTGTAGGGAAAACGTTCTAGAAGTTTTCTTCAATGTGAAGACCTACAAGTCAGAAAGCCCGTTCAGGGACACTGCGATGGAACAAGGTTGCCGGCAAAAACAGGTCAGCATATTTTTAAAGTGCTCTCTCGGCCTTTTTGAACCCAATGACCCTTTTTCTCTGAAAAGCTCCCTAAGCCTTGTGGAAGTTTTGAACAAAGGACTTGGCAATTGAAATGCTGTGTTCTCAGTGGACATTGAAGATTTGTTCTACGTGAACTCTGTTCCACAGTGAACTTTTTGTGGCTGTGCGTGAACTGAAATAAATTTGAGAAACGGTTGCCTTTCAGAATTTTATGGCAATACCATGGAAACGTTTCTCGAACTTTTGACGGTGTACCTTTCAACCACATTTGTCAATTTCAATAACGAACTGTTCTTGCAAAAGAGGCATATGTATAGGTTCTTGTCTTGCGTTTGTTCTGTGTCACAATTTTTTTTTACGCAGATTTGACGGCATGCCGCAAGATGCGCTTCAGGACGCTATGTGCTATCGCAGTTTTTAGGCACGTCGATCATCTTGTGATTATTTTAAAACTCAGCCGTAATGAAATGCTTTTTCCTGTTGTAGATAATAGAGTGTCCATTTCTAAAGAGTGCTCTAAGGAACTTCCCATGTGAACTAACCCTCGAAAACCCTACACAGTTTCCAGATTTAAGGCTAACTTTCGGCAATGAAGACTAACTGTTGTCAATAACACTTTGTTTTATGTATGAACCATATTCGAAGAAAGGCGTTTCGCCATTCGATTCTTCCCACTCGAAACTTGTAAAGTGCAGTGTTGCCAACACAGTGCTTTTACAATGCTCTGAAAAAAAGCTGTGTTCACTCAGTTGAGCAGAGCTTTGGTTATCGGGTGGAACGTCTGATATCTGCCGGCTTTCCCACCCAGATTTTGCAAGCAGTGGCAGAAACATTGTCTAGAAAGTTCAAACAATCCCCCAGAATCCCAAGAACACTTGAGTCATGTGAAAATGTGCGAAAGGAAGCCATTGTAATGCCTTACTACCATGCTCTGTCACGCAAGTTAAAAAGGGTAGCACTTAGGACCTTTAGTATTCACGGCCCCTAGAAGGCTTTCAGGCTTGAGTGCTCACATCAACAAAAGTGGAGAATGGAGCCCAAGAAAGGCCTTTGTCACACGCAGCACCGCACAGAATTCGCTCAAGGTGTGGTGTATTCGGTTCTCTTGTCGTGCAAAAGGGTTTACCTCGTTGAAGTGTGAAACCAGACGAAAAGACTGAAGTGAGAAATAAACTGCAGCCCTTCGGTAAACAGTACTTAGCTAGCAGCAAAAGCACGCATGTATAGTAGCCAGCTTACTACTCACAATTCATAAGCCCCTCATTAAAGGGACAAAAAACACACAAAAAGAATGAGGGATGAGATAAAATTTGATGACAAGGAATCGATTACGACAGTACTGGAGAGGAGCAGTTGAAAGTCAATCTCAGAGCCCTGCATCTTGCTGTAAACATAAAACAGGCTGGTGATGACGACAACGATGATATTAGAGACAAATCAGCACATTTTTTTTTTAAAGTGTTTTTGCCACCCCACATGAAGGAGGGTTTTTTACGGAGGTACAATCTGGGAGCAAAAGTCTGTATTCACGTTGGCCAGCATTCTGTCTTTCTGATGACCAAGCGTGGTTCGGCTTGGGCAAAAAAATGAATGGGTGTACAGTTAAAATGTCTTGTTACTCAGGTGCACATTTAAGTAGGCCTCTTCTCATGACGTAGGGATGTGCTGCCTTTGGGAAACTGCTCGCGTGGAATACAGACTGTTGCTCCCAATAGTATATTCATTGTTAGGGGTGTGCGAATACGAATCGAATATTACCTCTGCGAATCAAAATATCTACATTCGACTTTTCGAATAGTCGAGTAGGGTTTCCGAATGTTCTCGGCTTTACAAAAGTGATCGACGTTGGCACACGCTAACGCACTGCTGCTACAGCATCTGCTTGGCAAGTTTCATCCACATTGTGCTTTTGACGAGCGCACCTTGCAGAGGCCGTGAATTTTATGCTGCTGCACGGAGTAAACTGCGATTGCGTCGATAAGACCTTTCTTTCGTGCGGTCGCCGTTGACTCTGGCCGCCATTTTGAATTCTGTGACCGGATGTTTACATGTTAGGGCAGCTGCGGGTAAAGACCGCCACCATTTTGACAGCGCTTCCGTTAATTTAACATCAAAAGTGGTTCTGGCTGTTCTTAATGCAGTTGGTGTATGGTTAAGGCGTGCCTACTTGTTTTTTTAAACCACAGTGGATAGCGCAGGCTTGCACACGGTGACTGTAGTGGGATTTTTCTTTCCGCTACGTATTGTTCGCGCTGCCCATGTGCGTTGGAAGTGCCTCATCGTGGTCCATGATTGTCATCGTTCAGTGTTAACGTGTCTTATTGTTCATGTCTGCAAAGTGCTCGCTTCTGGGTTACGAGTCGCTGAATAGCCGTTGCCTATGATTGCAGTACAGCAACTCCAATGCAGGTAGGGTTTTTTTTTTTTTTTTTTTTTAAATGCGTATCGTGTCTGCTCTGGATTCCTGGAGTACCGCCAATGCGAGTTGAAAAGTGCATTTTTCGGGTTGAAAAAGAACGTCATGTCTCTTGAACATGCAAAGTAGCTTCTGCTTTTGCACAAAAACTTATGAAATATTAAGGCCCGCAAAAAAAAAAATTGATATTCAATGTTCGGCTTTCTTTGCGAACTTGATTCGATATTCGATTCGAATGTTACTATTGGGTATTTGCACACCCCTATTTATTATCCCATATGCCTCTGTTAAAACTTCACCTATCTCTTCCTAAAGAAAGCTGAGAGAAACGAAAAAGCTTTCTCAGATCAATACTGCAGCAGAAGTGCACCAGAACCTTCGCTAAAAGTGCATCCAATCAATAATCAAATCTTCAGAGGCCAAACAGCAAACGACAAACGAACTCATGCGACGATTTTTCGAGCCCTAAATAAACGCATCTACGAACGATCTATGTGTACACTGATGCGTGGTTTATGAGACAGAGGTTTCTTATTGTACTCCTTCTTCATGACCGATGTGTGTATTATCTTACTCAGAAGTATTGCTTTTTTGCATTTTTTGCAGTATCTTTTTGACGCAATAGAGAAGCCGGCTTTCAAGCCCCTGCCGTGTGCCCAGACATCTTGTCAGAGTTTATAGGTCGAGCAACAAAACCAACCAACCAAACCAAAGCAAGCAACTAACCAACCAAACCAAACCAACCAACCAAACCAAACTGACCATCCAAACCAAAGCAACTACCCAAACCAATTTTACTAACCAAACCAATCAACCAACTGGAACCAAACAGGGAAATAAATGCATTAGTTTTTCGGCAGGGCGCCATTGGACCCGCTAAGGAAGTTTTCCCTTTAAAGAACAATGCACTGTTGTGGATACAACTGCAAGGGCATGCATGCCAGCTTTTGCAGGCATTGGATACAAACAAAAATGGCACGGTAGCCACCAAGGAGAATTGCGAGCAAATATGCAGAACTGCTTCCCGCTGAAGCTTCTAAAACAGTTTGCAGCAAAACACACGGCAGAATAAAAGTTCTTGAGTGACAACAAAGCGTTCCCGACAAGGAAATAAAATGCAAGAGACGATACCTCAACAGTGACGGGTTCATGGACAGCGATTCACTGTTTCCACTGTGAGGTGTCGCCGTGCCTGCAACTGTGCCAGCCACCCCTGTCGCCTGCTCAGATGTTGCAGGGGCAGCCTGCGCCCTGGTATCCAGCAGCAACAGCACTTTCTTCTTGCTGCAATAAAAATTCATATTGAAACTCTACTCTTCTTTCCATTACACCATAAAACGCACCTTGTTTCTTGACTTTAACAATACTTCTTTGATTTAACATGTTGTGTGCCTAAGAGTGTGGTGCTTGCTTATGGATTGTGTTGCAGTGGGTGTACTCAGCCCTATGGAAACGAGTAAAATTTCATGGTGATTTCCAAGTTTTTCTTACATTTGATGTATCCTAGTAACAATTTTGTTGTAACTTTGTTGTAACTTTGTTGCACCTTTGTTTTACCTTCGAACTTGCTGTACCTTTCCTGCTTGAACCTTAAAGGGTTCGCAGTATATGATAAATAAATAAATTTAAAAAAATATCTCTGAACAAAAAAAGTTGTTATGTATTAAGTTTTTTTTTTCTCTCCGTGTATTGTTAAGTAAAACGTTTCTTGCTTACGATGTTCTTGTATGCATACCGCACTTTGCGTTCCCCATATTATTTTTTTGTTTCTCATTTTCAATAGTGCATGTTTTGTAACAGGTACTTTTCTTGTTCTAGGTACCTGTACATCTGCATACAATATGTGATATGCATAGAAGTGATATATTCCTCCTTATTTCAATTTATCCGCCGCACTGCCTCAGTGGCTAAGGCGTTGTGCTGCTGAGCACGAGGTCGCGGGTTCGATTCCCGGCTGCGGCTGCCACATTTCTGATGGAGGCGAAAAGCAAAAACGCCCGTGTGTACGACATCTCGGCGCACATTAAACATCCCCAGGTGGTCAAAATTAATCCGGAGCCCTCCACTATGGTGCGCCTCATCGCCTGCGTTGCGTCGGCGCATTAAACCCTACAATCAATCAATCATTTCCATTTCTTTAAGAACAGGAGGTCCCCCTTCAGTCTCTGGCTCTGAGACCTCCGTCTGTAACCTTGTACTGCAAACATTCTTGTCTAACACAGCATGAAAAAAAAAAAAAAAAATCAAATTAACAAATGACATCAAGCACTACTTTGAGCCCTTATGGTTGCCCAACTTCCTGGGAACGTCATGCGGGTGCGGTTAATCCAAAGGGCCAGGAAGGCAAAATACTATCAGTTGGTTCATTAAAAAGACAGGCTCGTCCTGATAACAACGACGCCAATTTTATTGCGAACTTCATAGAAATAACTGAGATGTTGAGGAAAAACAAGTGAAGCGGTGGCGACTCTCCAGCCAGTTTTCCAGCGACATCCTCAAGGCGTCACGAAATCTGTTTGTGTGATTGGCCTCCACCGGCCTAAGCCACGGTGAGAAAACATGACTAGGCATTGTAGTGGGGCCTCTACAGGTTTTCCCACTCAATCAATTCAATTGCCATCCAATTTAATCCAGGCGCCAGCCAATTTATTCCAAGCCCCACCTAATTTATTCCGAATGCCATCTAATTTAATCCAGGTGCCAGCGAATAATCCAAGTGCCAACCAATTGAATCCGGTCACCAACCAAATTTATCCAGCTGTCAGGAGGTTGTTAAGAGTGCCTTGTGGGAAATCTGGCAGAGCTTTGTGTACTCTGTTGAGCGTGGTATGGTGAAAACATGGTGTTTCTTGGTCCCTTACGTGCAAAATATCTTATGCGCATGGTTTAATGGACATTTACTAACACGCGCAGACCAGAAGAGTGGTCTTGGTTGACCATTGGTGTCGTGTGCTGATTGTCTGCAAGATCGTCAGAAGTATCGCCTGCTCGCGTAAGAATACGCTGGCAACTCTACTGGCATAACAATATGCGAGCAGGCGATAATTCTGACATGAGCAGACGATATTTCAATTTGGAAATAATACTTAACAAGAAAATCAGACCTCATCGAAAATCAGAATGCAAAGGGAATTTAAGTAATATGTTTCCCTATAAAAGGAACTTCTGAAGCCATTGTTACGCGAGGAGCAGACGATACTTCTGATGTGAGTTATCGACGGCGCTCTCGCAGACGATCAACTCACAGCACGCGGCACCAACGGATCAAAAAAGACTGCTCTCCTGGTCCGCGCGTGTTAGTAAATGTCCATTAAGCTGTGCGCATAACATATTTTGCACATAAAGGATCAAGAAATGTTTTCAACCCACCACACTCAACAAAGCCCACAAAGCAGTGCCTAATTTCGCACAAAACACTCCTGGACAACCTTCTGATAGCTGTGTTAATTTGGTTGGTGACCAGATTAAAGTTGTAGGTAACGATTAAATTAGATGGCACTTGGATTAAGGGGGACACTGTTCTTAAAAAAACCTTCTTAATTTTTAAGTAAACTTTGTGAAACTTGTCAGTCTTGCTGCCCTTTCTCCCACTGATTTCAAATATGGCAGTATTTTTTTAGTTTGTCAATTAGTTTCTGAGATAATTAGAAGTAATTAACAATTTTTTGGAGGAACGATAGGCAAAACAGTGTTGGTCATAAAACTGTAATCTTTACATTTTCCAACACTATGAACCCTGGCGAATGCAATATGAGAATGAGTTTTTTGATGCATCACTTAGAACTAGTTTTACAGCTCATTAAACCTTGGTGGCCCCAGTGGCAAGGAACCATTCTGAGTGCCCATTTCAAGCATTGAAAAGAAATAAATTGCATGGCAATTGGATTAAATTGAGCGGGAAAACCTGTAGTTGTCTGTTGTCTGATATCATCGTGAATGACAAACGTGCAGTTAAACACACTCGTAACTATGCTTTTAGCGCTGACCCATATTGCATGCCTCCTGCCGGGAAATTGTGGTGGGAAATTTGAAAGGCTTAAGTGCAGAGCACGTTCAGGGGCGTGCCTTGTCTCCATAGCTCGTCCGGGGTCACGGTATCTAGCTACCGTTGTCACACGGTGTCACGTACCCAAACAGAGGCTTTGAAAAGATCACCACTTCCCCCAGACGGGATTTAACTTGGGTCCCTCGCGTTACGAAGCCGGTGTCAAACCTGTTGCCCCACAGAGACACACGTTATCGTGTGCAAATTGTTGGGTGTGATCTTTGCACTGTGCCGTTGCATGGAGGCTGCCATTGCTAGGCCGCAAGTAAGTACACAGTAATATAAAAAAAGGAAAATATTATGAATTAACGCATTAATTACGCCAAATTAGTGAAAACTTAGTCAAGTGTCTCTTTACAGGTCTTTCCAGGAGCTCCGGCCCCCTCCCTTGACTACCTTTGGTATCAACGCCAGGCTGATACTGAAACTAGTCAGGAGAGGGCGCCACAGCCCCTCTGGCAAATCACTGCTCTGCAGTTGACAGCTTTCATGTTGAATGGAACTGCTTTTTCAATAATTCTTGTGTTTCTGTCAGTTTAAAAAACGTCATTTGGAGCTCGAATGAAGCTGAGCGATCGAAGGCTAGTTCTTTTTAAACCGAACAAAGCTGTGTTTTGTCTTGGTGCACCTTTAAGAAGCTGTTCTTCCCAACCTCAACTTTTCTGCCTGAATCACAAGGTACAGCCACGATCAAAAGTTTACGGACCAGGGAACAGGCAATTTTAGGTTATTTCTCTTCCTATAGCAGCCCAACAAACTTTCCGATGCATGCCAGATGTCGTACAAGTACTGAACTAATGAAAACTACCACACATAGTACTCCGGGCTGCCGTGCAGCAGAGAAATAACTCATCGCTGCTTTCGTGGTCCGTAAACTTCCGCTCTTGGGTGCACCTTAGCTCTCATGTTAACAGGCCACACTTTCCAGATGATTCACATAAAGCATGAGGACATGAGGAGTGAAAAGGCCCACGAATCTATACCCTCCGATTTAAGGTGGCCCACCACTGAGAAGGACAGGGTGAAACGGTGAAACAGAGTTCTTCGGTTTTCGTACCTGTCTACCGGGAAACTTGGCGCTGTTCTAATGCCGACACCGTCCTGGTAGCACACAAAAAATGCTGGTGCGTCCCCGGCATTGTTGACACCTCCACCGAATGCACCTGGAAAGCATCAAGCGAAAGAAATTTGGCATTACTTTCTCTTTCAAAGGAATCGAGAAGGAGACCGAATATGATGGGAGGTGGTAAGCATACTCTGAATAAGGTGTGGGCCATGGTGATGTGTTGTAACATAGATATGGACATATTTCTGATCGAAGACAGAAGCAGATTATACTCTAGAGTAGAAATAAGAGGGAGCCGTTTCATTTTGGTAGCAAGGAAGGCGAATTAAGTCGATGCACAAAGGCACTTTACTCAGGAATGACGAGCGTGCTTCTTGATCCCTTTCAAAGCAAGCTGGGTAGATCAAGTATGGCTAATATTGTGTTATAAGTCATGAGAGCCCCACCGGCTTTTGTTTCCATCAAAAAATTAGATTTTGATCAAAAAGTCAAATTCTCAGACTTGGCCTTTTGTGTTGAAATAAGTTACAAACTACAGTTGAACCTCGTTATAAGAGACATGGATGTAAGAGACAAATGGGTATAAGAGACACTATTGACCCACATGGCTGGCTGCCCTATCTTTCCATTAAACTGACCTCCTTTATGACAGACATCGGATGTAGAAGACAGTTGGTTATAAGGGACAAGTCATCTTTGAACTTTAATCAATAACCTCACTTGTAACAGACATTTTAACTTCAGATGCAGTGCCACCAGTAACTAATTGCAGTTGCTTCCACTCTGGAAACACAGGTGGACGACAGACGCCTGCAGTCGCTATTTATTATAACTTCAGCAAACACACAGTGGTTCAGTCAGCTATCAAATGACGCTGACAAGCCCTGCCAATGGAAATGCAACTTACAGAAGTCGGCGCGACCACACATGCGGGCTCTCCCACTCGCGTAGCTCCTAATCAAGAAGCATTGCAGATGTTGAGTCCTGCAAGCGTAATGAATAGCCTGAGCACACAGCAGAAGAAGCTGTGCGCTCTGGCTACTCATCAGGCTTGTGAACTCAACATCTAAGATTCATCTTCCACAAACAGTGAAAGAAAAAAAGCTTGTAGAATCGGGTGTAAAAAACAGTGTAAATACAGTCGTGAAGCAAACAAAAATTTGGAACTGTTTCATAAATTCCGGGGGCCAAACATAAATTAGAATGAATTTTTTGCAACATGCTGTAGCATTCTTTTGAGCTTATTTTAGTCATACAGTGCCCGCATTGAACTAGGGTCTGCTTAGTAAGTGAAAACATGGTTCCCTGCTTATAAGAGACAGAAACTGCTCCCCGGTACATGTCTCTTATAAAGGGGTTCAACTGCATGAGCCTAAGCATTAAGCTGATATCTGTTAACCTATACTGTGAATTATAATACTGTCGTATTATCTCGGCTTCCTCAAAAAAAAAAAAAAAATTCTCACTGGTCATTGTGTTACTTGGCTCCATTTTCAGCTTCTCAGCCAACAACACCAGCTCTCAAGGAATACTTTTATTGGCAGCACTAGGTAAAAAGTTCCACTGAAGTTAGATTAAAAATTTTAAGTTAGAAATATTAAGTTAGATTAGACATACGATAGCCCTCAGAGCTAGTTGTACAAGTCTTTCTTCAGGCCTGTAACTAATTAACTGTAGCCTGTAGAGTATATTCCTCCAATATTTCCCAATCATTTGTCCATCGTGTCCGAGAACATTATTAGCGACTGGCCGGCACATTCGCGCTACCGGCCCATTTGCAGCAATCGTTACCCCACCTTGATTGTAAGCCTGGATCGCTTGATTCACTGCCTGGGAAACAACCGGCGTCATCCAGGAGCCTGAAAAAGCGAAAAAGAGGATGCACAGTAAAGGGAGTGGAGGTGCTAAAAAGCACTGCACACAACTGCATCAACATCTGATCTGTGGGTTTGAGAAAGCCAGTGGTAGTCAAATACCATGTTCGCTTTCATAACAAAGACGGCTCTTCCCCGCAAACCGAGAAAGAGGACTGAACCATGTTCAGGAGTATGCCTGCCATGCGAGGTACACCTCTGCCTGGGTGTTTCCTTGATACAATATCAAACTTGCCCCCACCATAGCTGCCTTGCTCGAGGAAGAATTCGAAAATGTGCTTAGAAGCAGTGTATAGCCAGTTTTGATGCTCAGATACCGTACTACACACACACTTCCAGCAGCTATTGTGTGATACCAGACTGCATTAAAAAAGAAAAAAAGAAGAAGAAGAAGCAAATACTTGAAAGGGACACCGAAAGCAACCAGCGATTTGGTAAGAAACGAAAGTCTGACCTTTCCCATAGCCATGTTAGTGCTGATTCTATGGCGAAGTGACAGAAGTCACTGTTTGCGCTACGATAAACCGGAAGCAAGCGAGACAGCAGTGATGTACAGTGGTACAGAAGGAACTGAATACAAAGCTACCATGTACCGAGCAGTTTGACCAGTTTCGGTCAAATAAGTCGCGCTTTCCTGAACTCTGATGTCCTTTGCAGCTCTGAACCACTAAGCAAAGTGTTGGTCCATGGAACCCGTGATCAGTATTGACGCCTTGTTGTCCTTTTGAGGCCCCGCGAATGTTGCCGTCGAACCAACCACTTGCGTGCAGCTCGCATGCTTCCTTGAAAAGCAGTACCACGGCCCCAAGTATGGACGAGTGGCGCCATCCAGCAGCAACCAAGAAAGACGTTGTGCACGGCAGATATTTTAACCACTTCTGGTGCAAGTTGCATGGTGTACCAGCGGCAGCGGCTCACGATTTCACTGTTTTCTACCCTACTTAAAAAAAATACATAAAATAAAATGCGTTCTGTTATGCACCTTACTCTTTTTGAAGTCTGCTTCACTACTATACACACATATTGCTGGAAAGACATTCTTCCAGGTGCCATATACTGTGTTTGCACGATTATAATTGACAATATTATGTCAGCACTTAAACTAGCTCTCGCGACGTGAGAGTGTCTCATGCATTGGTATTCATGTTTCTTCTCTTTTGAAGGGTAGTTTCTTTTATTTTCTCTATTTTTTTTATTTTGTGTACCACCGTCTTTTTTTATTTTGTGTACCCACGCACTGTTGGTGGGCACGTACAAGTGAAGATGAATGGATGAATGAATAATGTGCCCCCGACTAACGCACAGGTAAGTTCACGTATGGAGATTCGAATAAATATTTTATACCAATTCTACTGGTAGATGTAAAAGACCTGACACATGTACCTGGCAGGAGACATTTTATTTGATGCTCGCAACTACAGCAGCAAAAATTTTTTTTGCTTTATAATAAAAACTTGGTTATCCAGCTTTTGCTGACATTAAACTGGACGGGAACTTTGAAAGTGTTTCCAATTTCAAGTGCCTTGACCTTCATAATTTCAGACATGACGGGCTGTTGGTTCCTTCGCTGCTAATTTATGAATTCCACTTGGAAGTCTTCACGTTCTCAAAAACGGCCTTGTTCAGGGCTAGTAAAGCCTTGCATGGAAATATGGCTCCGCTTTATTTACCTGAATCATGCACTCGCTTCTCCAAAACGCCCAGTGTGCATGATGTCGCTCGGCTCCGCTCACTTTCTTTCGGCAAGTGAAATTACCTTGCCCTTGATGGACAGTTCGTAGTGTTACTTCTTAGGAGCCGTAACGAGTGAAACGAGGTGCTAATTGCAGCGGCATAAATATCAAAATTCACTCACGTGATGTTTGCGGATTGTTTCGGATTGAATTGATGGATTCTAAGAGGGGTTCATGTCTATGGCAATGCTGTTCGCCACTTTGAAAGCGACTTTGGTTTTGAGCCCGACTGTAATGCGCACGCAAAAATTTAAAGGCTACTTTTAGCAAAAAAGGGTGTGCGTTAGAATTGTGCAAATATGGTAAGCAGTCTGATGCAAAAGTAGGAAGAACCCAAGTGCCTTTTGCGAATATGTCTATAAGACTGCATGTATTTCATGAAACGCTGTATTATCACCTTCACTACCATACAGAGATGCTTTGCTGAGAAGACATTCTATCAGGGGCCTGCAAGAGGTCCTATTTAGGAATATGAAGGCCTTTGGCCTAGCAATAAATAACCTCCACAGAACCCTATGTATCTGTATAATAGCGCTATACAACAAGCCCTTTAAAGTCTGTTTCACAACTATACACAAATCTGTTGCTTGGAAAAAGTTACTTCAGGGGCAATACTATGTGAACGATCATACTATATATAGAAATATCAAGGCTCAAAGGCCATTTTTAAGTGGAGAGCACTTTAGGACCGCGCCTTGTAGTTGTAGCTCGCTCATTGGACCCAAGTATAGCCACAGGGCATACCGTCGTAGCCGCTGTCATTACGGCGTAACCCAGAGGCTTCGAAAGCCAAGCGGTTTATACAGTCACAAGCGTTCGAAACTTGTGAGCCGCTGGCGCTTGTCATGCATCTCCCCGTTGTTTAGCGCAAAGAAAATTGCAGGTACATTTGAGGCAAAATATGCGTAATTAAATGCCAGCACCCGCATTCATTTGCTTAGGAACGCTCGCTGGGTTGGTTTTTATGATAGCAAGCGGAAAAAAGTGGCAGTGCAACGCCGGCACGTGTGGGAGGAAAAGCAAGCACAAAAAAAAACAGAACTCCCGCTGGCAGAGTTTCAGGCGTGCGAGCACTGTGGAGGCGGCAAATTCAAATTGCATTGGGTGGTAGCAGTGAGCGGATAACGGCACTACAGCCCATTATGGCGAATCACTGCTCTGCACTTCTGACAGCTTTCATGTTGAGTGGAACAGCTCTAATTTTTTTTTTTACTTTAGAATTTCCTTATACAGTGAAAGTGTGACACATGAAACGCTACAAATGGAAAGGTGGGTTTTCACGTTGAATGCACATCGAGATGAAGAAAATGGCCATGTTTGTTCAATGTGAGAGAACTAGCCTTTGGTGACTCCCTCAGCTCCATTCTAGCCATGAAGGACGTTTCACTAACCGAAAAAGCGCAAGAAGCATTGAAAAAGTTTCAAATTTTGAACTATAGTGACGTGCTATGGGGAGGAGTGACACATTAGAGGCCAGCGCTGAAAACATGGTTATCTGGTGTGTTAACTTCAGCTTAGCATTCCAGTGATATGATCAAATGGAACAGGAGGCCAATCACAGAGAGAAGCTTCTGTGACGTGAGAGAGAAATCGCCTGAAAAAAGGGGGCATGGGGGAGTCTTCGCAGCCTAATCTGTTTTCCTTAATATCTACATTATTTGTTTGAAATTTGCAATAAAATACGTCATTGTTATTGCTACAAAGCAGCTTATTTTAATGAGCGAAAGTTGTATTTTGCCTTCATTGCCTTTTTAACATTCCCCTGACTAGATTCAATGACTCAACTATGCCGATTTTGTCAAAAAATTCGGTCATTTGTCGAAAATTCGGTCATTTTGTCAATATTTTCAAAGGGAACCTAAAAGCTGGTCCAGGCCGACGACTGGAACACCCCACAAAAGTCAACAGGGCCACAGGGCTGTTTTTAAGCAACGAAACAATTTATAGAATTTTTTTTTTTTAAATAGCTACAGCGCAAATAGAAACAAGGACACAGAAACATGATAAGATGAGCGCTGACTTCCAACTGAATTTAATAAGAAACACTTGCACCTTTTATACGCACTCTTCATGTTAGCCCCGTCATCCCATTATCTTTCTGTGTCCTTGTTTCTATTCGCGCTGTACCTATTTTTAAAAATTAACTACCAACTCACCCAACAGTACACTTTGTTAATATATACAGAAACGGCACAAATGTTTACTGCCAGACTGCAACATCTGCTTACCCAGCTGATCCACATGTTGGCCAATGGTAGTAGCTGTGCTGGTGGTGACAGGGCTGCTGCTGCTGCTGTCTGCAACAGAAGCTGCACATGACAAAACACCTCAAAAGGTTGAACGAAAGGGCATCAAAACCTTCGCTAATAGTGCGTCTAACGTTCAGTCAAAGTGTGTCCAATCGATCGTTAAACCTTCATCATCCTTTCCTAAAGAAAGTTGAAAGAAGCGCAAAGGCTATCTCAAATCGAAGGTGCATCAAAACCTTTGCCTTCGCTGAAACTGCATACAATTGATTGCCAAACACCTTCAAAGACCCAAATCGTAAACGAAGAACCAACCGATGCGATAATTTTTTGCGCACTAAGTAAACGCATCTACGAATGATCTAAGCATACACCAAAACGTGGTTTATGAGACGACGGTATACTATTGTACTTCTTCTTCATGATCGATCCATGCAATGTATTTTTGCACGTATAACCCACACCAAAAATGGGAAAATTCAATGGCAAAGTAGGGGTGCGGATAATACGCGGGGTTTTCCTTTAGTGCAGCTTCACGGCAATGGGCGTTATGCCGTGAAGCTCCTGCGCAGTAACACTGACAGCTTTCCATGGCAGTGATTGCGCAAATCGTACAAGGACAAGGAAGAAAAAACAAGGACAAGCGCACTCTAACAGCTGAACTTTATTAGTGAATTGTGACTGTCGCCTTGCAGTCAGTGTATTCTACTTGCTAAATGTACGCTTTTTCTGTCTACATAGTGTGCGATGTGTTGCTTGAGCAGTAGCTTTGGTGCAGCCTTCCCTGCATAAAATGTGCGGGCCATACGTGATGATTTTTTTTTCTTTTCGGCGGGCTGAAAGTGGGGGTGTGGATTATATGCATGGGCGGGTTATACGCGTGAAAATGCGGTACTGTCTCATCTAGAACCATTCCTTTTTTCGATTTTTAAGTAACCGTTTTGACATAATGGAAGCCCGGTTGCACGCACGTGCTGCGTGTCCAGAGATCTTATCAGAGCTTTTTCAGTCGACCAACCAGGCTATGGAGAAATGCATTAGTTTTTTGACAGGGCGCCATCGGTACCACAAAGAAAGCTTTCCCTTTGAATAGTTGAACAAAAAATTTAGAGCCTTTCAACTAGTCATACATCGTTATAACGAAGCCATATCAGTGCAGTAAATTAGTTTGTTATATCCGACAGTTGTTGTAACAGTAGTATAGTAAAAATCAGCCCTAACAAATCGACAACCTGGCTCACCGCGCAAAAATCCTACATGCGAAAATGAATCATTCCACGCTTGAACCCACCATAAATGAGGTGATCCTCACCTGTCTGTTCATGGAATTTTAAACTAAATGGACCGGAACATGAGAACGTGAAATGAAACCCGTCACATGTGTTTTCGCATCAGACGACCAAACTTTCCGCCGTTTTAACAATAAAAGTTATTCTGTTGAATTTAAATTCTTTTATCTTGCTTTCTTTATGCTCACTTTTGAGTTTAGAGCCTGATGCGAACCAAATATTTTTTGTTGCAGCCAATATAGCGCAGCTCTCTGGTGGTTTCAGTTTCGTTATACATAAATGAATAACTGTCGCTGAAATGAAGCGCGACCAACTCAAATTTTGAATTTAGTTCACTATAGCCAATATTTCGCTATACCAGTGTTCATTACAATGAAGGTTCAACTGTATTGTGAACGTGGAAGACCAGTGAACCTGTATTGGTGAATAACTATATTCAGCTATGCAGTGGTGACTTACTATATTAATCGAATAAAGCCACATACACAGGTACTCCATCAGAATAATTGTCATATAATTTTTTCGGGGGATTACATTTTGAAATGTAACAGTGCGATAAAAATGACGAAGGGGCACAGAATTTTGTTGCAATACATTTTTCGAGATAGTTTCAATTCAACAAAAGGTACAGCCATTCTTTCAACCCCACTCCCTCCGTAGATAGCCATATATTGACAGCAGGCGAGAATTCCTGCAACTTCTGCATCTTCACTGTGAACTAACTCAATACAACAAGTAAATAAAACTCCGTGAATGAGACACGGCCAATTTCAGTACGATTCTAATTTTTTTCCCCAAGACATCTACATTAGATTAAGAGCCACAGAGTATTTCACTCTAGCTCCAGAGGGAGTGCATGCAATTCTTAATCGATGAGACTCGATAGGCTACACGCATTGCAGTCAAAACCTAGCGCAAAACACCTTCGCTGGAAAAAACATTTATCAATGCTTTCTCATGTTTGACACACCAAGTTTTTACTAAGCTTCAGACAGGAAAGCTACTATCATTAATGTGCTCTACATGAAAATAAATTAATAAATAAATTAAAGGAGGAAGAAAGTTTTAAGATTCCCCTTGATGTTTTTTTAGTAGTGCTAGTACCACAATTCTGCCCATTCAAAACAGTGGAACTTTGTTCACTTGCTGACTGACTTAAAAGGAGTGCCATAAGGAACGACGTAAATTGCTGTTGGCCTCACAATTGAGCCTTGAAAACAAGATTGGCTGACCGTAATGTGGTGAGACCATGCTGTTAGAATGCTCATTTGCGAAATTGTAGCCTGTCTTGTTCGCCTCACTGCTCTGTCTCTAGTGTCTCGTTGGCTGGTTATTCAAACCATCCCCGCCCTGTAACTTGTCACAGTGACGGGTGCCTCTTTTTAAAAAAAAAAGCTGCACAGTCTACGCTCACTCAATGGGTATCACATGAAGCCTAGGTGCTCTGATATCATGACGGTGTTTCAAAAGCGGGATCGATAAACTGCAACCTTTAAGCTTGTTTTGGTGAGAACAATTGCACTTCAGGGAAGACATGGCTCTTAAAACTATTTCTTTTAATTTTTAAGTAAACTCTGTAAAACTTGTCGGCCTTGCTGCTTTTCCCCCACTGATTTCAAATATGCCATTATTTTTTTAGTTGGTAAATTAGTTCCCGAGATAATTAGAGGTAATTAACCATTTTTGGAGGAACAGTGGACAAAACAGTGCTACTCTAGTCATAAAACTGTTGATTGATGTTGATTGTAGGGTTTAACGCGCTGACACAATGCAGGCAATGAGGCGTGCCGTAGTGGAGGGCCCCAGATTAATTTTGACCACCTGGGAATCTTTATCGTGCGCTGAAATCTCGTACACACGGGCGTTTTTGCTTTTCGCCTCCATCAGAAAAGCGGCCGCTGTGGCCGGTAATCGAACCCGCGACCTCGTGCTCAGCAGCACAACACCTTAGCCACTGAGCCACCACGACGGGTCAGTCATAAAAAAAAAAAAGAAACTGCAATCTGTAATTTTTACACTTTCCAACACTATGAACCCTGGTGGGTGCAATACGAGAATCGGTTTTTTGATGCATCGCTTGTAACTAATTTTACTGCTCATTATACCTTGGTGGCACCACTGGCAAGGAACCATTTTGAGCGTCCATTTCAAACACTGAAGTTTAATGAGCTGTAAAATTAGTTCCAAGAGATGCATTAAAAAAAAAAAAAAAACGATAGTCTTATTGCACTCACCAGGGTTCATAGTGTTGGAAAATGTAAAGATTACAGTTCTATGACCAACACGGTTTTGTCTATTGTTCCTCCAATAATGGTTAATTACCTCATTACCTCTAATTATCTTGGTAAGTAATTTACCAACTAAAAAAATAATGCCATATTTGAAATCAGTGGGGGGAAAACAGCAAGACTGACAAGTTTCACAGAGTTTACTTAAAAATTAAAAGAAATAGTTTTTTAGAGCCATGTCCCCCATTAACTTCTTGATGCTTCGTGTGACAACTGCACCTTGCTGCTAGTAGCTGCAAGGCGCAGTGAATACCGAGACAAAAGCCACACTTAGCAGTGAAAGCCTGTCATTGGGGAGGCAATACTGAATGCTCAGTCAGATAAGCCCCTGAATGTCTGTGCAAAGCTGAACCTGCTTAACACTTTCCAAACAAAAAGTTACTTTTTTTTAGAAAATTTAGTGCATTCAGTTTGCCTGAATTCTAAACAGAAGTGCTCTGTCATAGTATTTCGGGATGAAATTGCGACAGCACTGCGTACAGTAGTGAGCTTACGCAACCTGATTGAATTGAAACTCTAAATACGTCGCACAATCGTGTTATAGCAGACTTTTGTTACAATTCACAGCTCAGTTACAACCCTTGAAGATGGCAAGGGCAATATGCACTTTGTTGCGCACTTCCTCAGCCCTGTTCTCCACCGTTTTAGGAATTTTAAAGTGCAACGTTTCTTTTAAAAGACGTACCAGCTAACTCGGACCCATCGCATGATTCAAATGTCGTCTGACTGTGCAGGTGATCCAAGGCATTTTTCTTCGAGGCAGCCACATAAATATCTATACATTGATTGAATGCACTCACTCTGAAACGGAAGTTTTTCAAGTAAAGCTCATCAAGTAGGCAACTTAATAAAGTACATTAGTAGACGAGTTTCATAATGCTCGCATATATCTTGTAGACCTTGAGACCGGATTAGTGCAAGCACGTACACACATATGCACAGAGACACATACACACACACAGCATCACCTTGGCTGTTTGCAGTAGATGTAGCCACTGGAACATTGCAGGTTGTGCTGTCTTGCGCAGGGTCTGTAAAAGAAATAGCGAGGGTTCAGGTTTATATGTAGTTTATACAGAGGCAATATTGCAAAGGGAAGAGCACAAAATTAGAGCGATATGCACGCAATGTAGGTCATGGTGACAACCAAATGCCTGTCTGTGTGTACACCCTGCAACATGCCCCCCTTCCCCCCAAAATTCTTAGGAACAGCATCGCAGAAGACGTTTTTGGACATTGCAGAGTCCCAATCGATGACCCTTCAGAGGCATGTAGAATAGACGAGGTTGTTTTTATTTTCTATATTCTACCGCAATGACATGATTCGTTTCATACAGCTTATTTTCAGGCAGCACAAATTCTTTCTTTTTAATTCATTCAGAAGAATTAGCCCTATTGGAATTTGGACTGCCTTTGCTGAGACAAATTTGTGTTCTCAAGTGAAGGCATTCGTAACTTCCCGTCCCCTAATGAAGTTCTGTAGCTTTACAAAGTATCTGCCTTCTATGAGGTTTGAACAACACATACGACCTGAACACTTCAAAGATGTGACCACGTTGGCCCCAATTCTAAAAATCTATCTTTAGTCTTCTTTTTATTTCGCCACTCTATGACTGGTGATGCAAGACATAAAAAAAAAACCCGGGCCATCTCCGCTAACGATGAAACCTGGGGAGGGGCGAAACATGCAGTGTATAAGTGTATTCTTGGCGCCTTGGCAGTTTCTGCCAACGGAGATGAAATGATTGGGGGGTACAGGCATACAGCTTTGCTGTAAAAGTCTCTTGTCTTTGAAGCCCGAAGCTCTGTCGCGTGAGGCGTAAGGGAGTGTCCGGGTGTTTTTTTAGTACGCGTTACAAAGCCCTCCAGCGCAAGGCGTAAACGAGTTTCCCGGTGTTTTAGTACCGTGACTACTGAGATGAATGACGATTACGATGACGGCGACGATGACAGGAGACGCCAATAGCCCTAGCCCCTAAGGGGCTTCACCCCTAAAGTTGCCTCTCAGAGTGAATAAAAAGGGACTGTCTTCCTGACAGTGTGTGGGTCATTTATTCCTTGGTAGCTGTCGGTCGTTCCGCCGCCAAGCATGTTCTCATGCCAAGAAGTCACCTCTTATTTCATGCCCTACTGCATTGCTAGGCACAGGTGTTTCTCCTCACTGGTCGCACTGCTTTCAGGTGGCGCAGTGTTAGGTCTGTAAGACATGGTGACAACTTTAGCCAGATAATATTCAAGCGGGCAGACCCAACTATTTTTCTATTTTGCAAGGCCTTCCCAGAACAGAATGGGCCACTAGTGCCACAGTTACCCATGCTTTCCATACAGCAGTAGGTAGTGCGTCCGTAGTGCGCGCAAAAAGAATGGGTTCAAATCTACACTGGAGGAATTTTTGTTCATGCCTTACAGTAATGATTCTCAACACCACGACTTTAAAAGCAACGAAGGACTGAAGCTGATAGGCTATACCCCAAGTAATGGTGCTGTGCTTCAAATAAGACTTGCAACTCCAGTGTAGGCTAACAAAACCTCAAAATACGAGACACAAAAGAAGTTCTAAAGCATCACCACGCGAGCTGGAAAAAAAAAAAAAAGCTGTTCCACTCAACGTGAAAGCTGTCGGAAGCGCAGAGCAGTGATTCGCCATAATGGGCTGTGGCGCCGTTATCCGCTCACTGCTACCACCCATCACGCTTTTCGCCGCCCTGTCTCACTCCTCTCATGATGAATTCACCGGAGGTTTGTCCAACGCATTTCGAATTTCCCGCCTGCGCAGTGCTGCGCGCCCCTTGCCTGAAACAACGTGAGCGGGAGTTCTTTGTTTTTTTGTGCTTGCTTTTCATTCCGCATGTGCCGGCGCCTGACTACGCAGTTCGGAACGCGCCATTTTTTTCTTGCACTGTCACTTTTTTTTCGCTTGCTATCATAAAAACCAACCCAATGAGCATTCCTAACAAAATGAAGGCGCGGGCAACCAGTTATTTACACAGATTTTGCCCCAAATATACCTGCAGTTTTGTTTGCACTAAACAACGGGGAGATGTATGACAAGCGCCAGCGGTCACGAGTTTCGAGCGGTTATGGCTATATAAACCGCTTGTTTTTCGGAGCTTGTGTGGGACGACCGTGACAACGGTACGCCGTGGGGCGAGCCACGACGACAAGGGAGCCCCTAAAGTGCTCTGCCCTTAAAAGAGTAGCGAGAGATGAGACCGTTACCAGTAGAATGGAAGGCCCTGCCATCAATGATGCTTTTGTCCATGGCCTAGTAGCTCTGAGTGCCTAAATAATTTTTCCCCAAGCTGTAACCCCCTAAACAACCACAACAACAAAAAGTGCCAAAAATACACGCTCATGCACCACACAGAAACTTACTGAATCGCTTCAGCCGCTTGAGACTCCTCTTGAAGCGGCCGTAAGTTTCGGGCAACTGTCTCCGGGCTCTTCTTGTTGAAGTAGAAGATGGACGGCACCCAGTCCGGATGGTTCGTGAGGTTGTGGCACGGCCTTCCTGAGTTCCAACAAAAAAGTTTGTAAGGCGCCTCCGTCGCAAATTCTCAGAAAATTTGTCACGAAGCGGAAGTCCATGCACAGTCAGAATTTTTGAAACGTGGGAACTAGCGACCCCAGAGATGTGGTTCGAACGTAGAAGACTAAGGTTATTTGGGGTGAACAATTCCAGATTAATCCCTTCCTGGAAGGAATGGGTAGGGACACACAACGCGGTGATCCCGCGGTTTACTGCTGTTTTTAAAGTCCGTTGGGGACTAGGGCTTTTGGCGTCTCCTGTCACCATTGTCGTAATCGTCATTTGTCTCAAGTGGTCACGGTACTAAAACGCCGGGAAACTTGTTTACACTTCGCGCTAGAACGTAATGCGTACTAAGAAAACACCAGGACACCCGTTTACGCCTCGCGCTAGAGAGCTTTGTGCTTCAAAGACAAGAGACGTTAACAGCAAAGCTGAATACCTCTACCCCCCAAGGGTTTCATCTCCGTTGGCAAAAATACCAAGGCACCAAGAATACACTTATACACTGCATGCTTCCCCCCTCCCCAGGTCTCACCGTTAGTGGGGATGGCCCGAGATTTTTTTTTTTCCCCACTCTTCACTCTTGCACTGCTTGATTCGTACAAATGCTATCTCTGTTTATGCGCTTCCGTATGGCTGTGCATATTTGTAGCTTTTTTTTGCGTCATGTTACACAATGTTATACTTTTTGTTTCGACTTGTATCCCCCCTCATGTAATACCGCTTTTCAGGGCTCTTAAGGGTACTTTCAATTATGAAAAAAAAAAGAGAGAGACAGGAGGTAGGTGTGTATATTTACGCACACTTGCACACTCTCATTTTCAATTTGCCCATTCAGTAAGTGAGCAGTTGACCGAAATGTTACTGTCCCCTCTTCTTTAGAAGACGGATTATGATACTCTTATTCCTCAAGACGTACAGCAGCGTGTCATTCTACTCCTCCGCCCACTGACCATTCGCAAGGGCTTTTTTTTTCAGCCTACACTGGCCGCACTGAGTGTAAGCTCAGTGTAGCCATTGCAGGGACATTACGCAAAACTACACTAGTTGCACCAGTGTAGCCAATGTAGGTACATATTAGGGTTTTCCCCACCGACACACGCAACAGATACACAGAAGTCGCCTTGGCTAGATTACGGATAGGGCACACACATGCAACGCACTCGCACCTGCTCACTGGATCTCCAAGACCTCTGTCCAGCAGGTGCGGAGAGGCCCTGTCCGTGATCCACATCCTCATACAATGCAAGGGACTAGAAACAACATAACACTCACACTTCGCACAACTATGCAGACAACACATTCCGCTGCACCCATCGTACTCTTTAGGGGACGACCCCATGATTACTCAAAAGCATACTTTTAAGTTTCTTAGCAATGCCCAGTTTTTTTACACCTCATCACTTACCATGCATGCTGACACCCTGGCCCTTTACACCAGTCATGTACATCGTCTTTTATGTCATTTCACATATATTTTTAGCTAGATGTTTTGCGTTTCCTATCAGCTGGTTCTCATAAAATAACTTTTCATTGGCGCTCTTTGCCCTTAGTCGGCCTTGCGCCATAAAAATCCCAAACATCATCATCACCATTTTCCCCATGGTGGGTGGTGGTGAAAATGTCACCCACTGCCTTTCGTACGCCACCCACTACTCCGACTGACCAGTTTGAAATGTGCGTCTGAGGAACTAAAAACGGCCGCCATGTGAAAGCAGCGCCAGTGGTCGCAATTTCTCTCAATGGCGGAGAGTTTCAGTTCATGTACATACATTCAGCCAATTATTGACCAAGGCAAACCTGAAGTTTGGTTGATTTCCTTGAATTTAGAAGTCTAAATGCACAACTTCGCACAACTTTGCACCGAACGGATCATTAAATGTGATTTATTTAGGTGAGAAGAGAGTTAAAGTAAAAGAGCAACAAAAGTCAATCTGGAAGAAAGAAAAATGTACATACATAAAATGAATGCCCACCTGAAAATGCCAATGACAATAAAGCTTTCACTGCACGTCACGTATGTTACAGCATCCGTGATAAACCACACTAGTGCAAACCGGGGTGCACCAGTGCGCCTTTTCATCCTCAATAAATTGCTCTGGTGCACAGCATCTGTCCTCAACAAACCGGGCCGCACTGTCGCGGGGCAAATTTTGGTTGCCCTGTCGCACACCGAGAGTCGACGGAGTACCGGGGTGCAATCCCGAGATGCATCGCGAACGCCGCTGCGGAAGCAGCTTCCTCCGCTGTCTGCTGCAGCAAAGGCACGTTGACAGACTCGTGTGAAGGCGGAAACGGCTGTACATAGTTGCTGACAAGGATAGGTCACTTGCGAATTCATCAGACAGTGATTTCATGGGCTCAGAACAGGTGCTCATAATGGCCAGGGATTGCATATGAGCACACAAGCATTATGTGCTGTGTAAGAACTTTGCTTACTGCAAAAAAAAAAAAAAAAAAATCCTGCATGGCCAGCAAGTAGGAGTACATATTAAAGCTTCACATTTGTTTTGTTTCGGATGAGTTATCACGCACAGTCACTGGAGTGTCGAGCCCCTAAGGGCCTATATATTTTGCCTCAGCTGAGGGAAAAGGCCGTGACTGCAGGGAAGTCCGCCCGTTAATGTTGTGGCTCTCAGAAGACGAGAAGCAGCTCGTAGGTGGACTGTTTAGGTAGTAGTATTGGCGCAATGAGTGTGAAGCTTTCAATAAATTCCCGTTTGTAGGCAGTGGCTGTGTCTATTTATGAGCTGTTCTGTTGGATCTGTCAACGCGTTCATCGAAGTTGCTCCTCATAGGCCCAGAAGATGGCGCTATGTGGAGAACCCGCTCGGTTGGTCCCTTGGTCAATGCATCTGGCCGGTGCGGCACCAGTCGTGGGGGAACGGTGCACCGCACCGGCTTTGGGGGCAACCCCAGTGTGTGTTTATCGAGGATGCTACTAGGTCCATACTGAGTGCAGGATCAACTTTAATTGTAATGAAGCAAAATGCTATCAGGAATCTGGTAGCAGCAACACGAAAACGCATTATAAACTACAGAGAACAATATAAAATAATAATGCTAAAAATACACTCGTGAAGGAAAAAAAAAAAAAAAACTTTGCGCTGCCAGTTTTTCCACAGCATGAGATATTGATGTCGCCATTCCTAAATGTCTGAAGCAAAATCAAAGCTGACTGCAGCGCTGGGATCCCTCAACTAGGCAGCCAGAACAAGATGGACGAAATGGAGGACGAAAAATGGGTCGCGAGAGTGTTTAAGTACCTGTTTATAAGGAGCATGGACACGCGGTGGAGACGGAGGACCAGACAGCTGACCAAGCTGGTACGGAAAGTTGGTAGGGGAAGTGGGGTATACGCAACAGTTAAGAAGCAGGTAAAGGCAGCAGAGGCGATGAAGTGGGCACAGAGAATGGAAGCGAAGGAAACCCTGGAGTCTTATAGGGCAGAGAAACGGGAAATTAAGAAGGAGGGATTCTATGGCAATACGAGAGGCAGTGCTTTGCTCTTTGAAGCATTGGCGGGGTGCCTGAGAACTCGGGCATACATGGTTATCCACAAGCAGAAGGATGAAACATGCGTATGCTGTGGCAGAGATAGGGAAACCGTAGAGCATATTGTCATAGACAGCACAGAGATACGACCACGGCAAGACGATGGAAAAGCGACGTTGACGGAGGCTTTGGGATTTGGTGTGGGGGGAGCCTCAACTTCAGGGCCATAGAGGTGACGAAGAGTGGCTGGAATGGTGGTGGAGTAAAAGCAGGGAAGAGATGGGTACGCAGGGTGAGTAATCATACGGATGAGAATTTAGAACAGCGAGGGGAGAAAGCAATGGGAGTTTAAAACAGGCCTGGGGAGGGGGTGATGGAGGGAGACAGATCTATTAGGTTAGTAGAGTACACCAAGCAAGTAGATCAAAACGTTGCTGACAACCCACGCCCCGATACAGAGAGAGGACCACTGATCATCATCATCATCAGAACCGCTAGAACACCGTCATGTCAAATGGTAAGGTGCAGGAGGCAAAAAAAAACAAACAAACAAAAAAACAAATGACAGTTTAGCTAAACGTTTTCCCACTGGCTACTCTGCAGTGGGAAAGGAAAAAAAAAGGATAATGAGAATGAAGGAAAAATAGGAAAAGAAAACTATAAACTAAACTTGTGCACAATCCCAGATCCCGGTGAGCAGAGAAGGTTTTTGCGCTCCGATTTTAATCAGCGACAGTTTCCTTGATTAAACGACGCTGGAAAGCACGACGAGAAAATTCATCCGGCCTTGGCACTTTCGCGTGGGTAGAGAATGCGTACACATGCAACTAGACGCTGCTCGGTCGCTGAATAGCAGGGTTCTAAACAGCACGCAAGAATGAGCTCGCACCTTCGACGAAGTGGAGGCTGCAAACGCGATCGGCTTCAGTCGGCGCCCAGTTTGGCCTTTTCAGCGCGCGAATCCATAACTTGCGTCGCTCGAGGTCCCGCTTCGGGAACTTGTAGAAGCCGATGCCGTTGCCTTTCTGGGCGCGCGTTTTGCAGCCGACAACGCAGCACGTTGTCACCATGTTGAGCCACGTGAGTGTTGTGGCTACATTTAACAACAACGAATTCTAAAAAAACCCTGGAAAGTTTGCTAACCGACGTCCCGCGGCGGCAAATTCTGCTACTTGTTTGCCCACAATGACTGCCTACACAATGATCACGTGACCTCTAAGAAGCCACAGCAGCTGCCATAGCCACATTTGTGGAGTTTTAATCATAAAAACATAAATACGTAAAACAGCCGCAGAATCCGAAACGGTATTTTATTTGTGCGGTAAAAACTAAATAAATATAGAAACTTTATAAGCAATGTCCCCAGTCAAAAACAGCGTTTTGTTTGTGCGTCGTGTTCTCTTGAGCCCACATGGTGCCTGTGGTTGCTGTGGTGGTTGTTCTTGCGCGTCTGCTGCAACCTGCAACCATAACTTTTGGTTGTTGTCATGAGCTAACTTCCGTTCGCAGCGTTGCAAAAGAAACTCTGAAAGGTGCAGACAAGAATGCAAATTATAGAGCTTTGGTGGAGGGTGAGAGCGGGTAATTTGCAGATCGTCCTTGGTCTTGTTTTGGTAATCTTGGTATGACGCAATGACTGACGGTAAAGCGGCGTCTTTTGAATTGGCAATTTTCTGAAAGAACGAAGCACTTCACTAGCGTACTGTCGTCAACGCTCGAAGTGTACGAGCAAGCACGATCTACAGAACCGTACAGGATGTCACTCCGAACGACGCTGTAACCTATCCGACGTTTCTGTTAGCGTTACCTTTAGTTTCTTAGGCGCTGCCGTCGGTAAGTTCTTGTTCTTATCTGTCAGGTCTGAGAAATGTGCGCAATTTTGTTTATTGAAGTTATGTGCCGCCGCTGCAGATCCTTCTCCAGTTACGTTTCATTTTGCAAAACATAACAGCATGACATAGTTTGCATGCCCTCTTGACAATTTGAGCATTCAATGCGTACGGCTCATCCGCGTAGTGCAGTGTTCTTTTCCTTTTGTAGCACTGGGAGATTTCGCGTGGGTTTTTGTTCGTGTTGAATCTTAGCTCATAGGTCTTTCTAACACAAATTTGACATCCATAGGACGTATGGTCACTCGCCTGCTGGGCCAGTTCAACATTGTTAAATGCCTTTTTTAGTTACTGTGCAGGAGTATGTGGGTGCGGCACTGTTCATGGAGAGAGTACGGACATTCATCTGCAGCGCCCGCACTGTCACCACATTGAGGAGGTCCCGCGCGCTGCAATCGCAAATGCTTTGGGAGAGTGTTATACACTTGTCGTGAGTTGAATCTGCATTTACCAGGCAAAGGGACGTTTTGCAAGCGAACTAAGCCAGTATTACTGTCGTACTTGTAGCTGGAGAACATGAATACTTAAAATCATCCACATAAAATCATTTAAGTTGTAAGGATGAGAGCAAGCGATCCGCCTTAATGGGAAGTAAAAGTGCAGCCCAGCACTCAGTAACTTACCTTGAAAGCTTGTTTTGCTTGCGTTTTGCTAAAAACTTGGAATTCTTCATGGAGTCTTTGAAGCGAGCCAGAGTTTCAGTAATCGTTTATTTACAGTTACGCATATGGAAACCTTATGTTGTTGCATTTTCTTGACGTCATTGGCCGAGAGCACGTCTTGAGCGTTCTGATTGGACAGTGTGAGCTTGCACTGCCACAGTGCAAGCTGCAATCACGAATTGGAAATGGGGACACAGTCGTCACAAAGCAGCGATAGAACTTTCCCTAGAAAGGAACTCGTCGAGTGTGTGAAATGTGAAACGTCTGCAACGTGGAAATATTGGCTGGTTGGCACATTTCGAACTTGCGGAAACAGCGCAGTGACAGAACAGCGCTTCATCTGGTCATTTTTCTTCGGTACTGTTCATGTGCTTTTTCTGCAAGTCTGAATTGCAACAGCCAACTGTCCAACTTAGATGCTCTTACCAATAATACGGTGCACAGCATCTAGTAAATGATCTCAACAAAGGCGGCAAACAAGCGACTGTAAGTTGAAAAATGCATCTTCAAGGCACGAGAAGCAACGTGAGCTTCCAGAGGTCTGTCTGGATCACTCGTGACGAGTAGATCACACATCTCAGCTTTGACACTTCGTCATGCAGACGTCAGCCGTCCGAACATAAATGCACAGATGACGAGGAGATAAGGAGTGTGATGTGGGGTTCCATAGGAGTTGTAGATCAAGCTCAGCTAGGAGGGGGATGAAGTATACCGTTTTTAATTCGATTATGAGGCGGTCACAATTATATGGCGAGGGTGCACTTTAGAGAGTTAAAAAAATTGCCATATGCATATACTGAGCTTTGAATATAAGGCGGGGTATGGCTTTGAGACTACGGATTTTGGAAAAAAACCTCGCCTTATATTCGAATAGATGCGGTAGTTTGATAATGAGTGCCACATTGAAATTTTGGTGAGGGGTCCACCTAGAAGTTGCACAAGAGCACGATAAAGTTCTGGATGGAGCTTGGTGAGTGGAGCAAGGGAGAGGAATTGGACAAGGGTTGTGATAAGGAGTTTGATAACGAGTGTCATAAGAAGTGTACGGTACGTGCAGAATGTGTATCACATGACTTCCGCCTGTGTCTTAACTGTGCTGTTTTACTACCATATGTGATCACTAAGTAGCCCAACTCTTCCCTCTACAGAGTCGACAACCCTCGCTGGTCTTCATTAATGTGGACACCCAATTCTAGCGTTCTACCTCCGGCAACACCACTCTAGCCAACAAAAAAGGCCTTTTCCAGCAGCAAACTCTTGTTTGTGAATGTGCTGTGTAGCTGGGCTTATTCAATTCACTGTTTTACTGTGTAAGCTTGTATGTAAAGCACAGACAAAGACGGTAGAATTGTGCACTCTGCTTTGTGCCTTACTAGCTACTGCAGTGACGACACATTAGTTTGCATTGTAATTTGGTGCTGTCTAACTCCCTATAATTTCGATTTTCACTTACTTCATGGTTAACATAAACTTTGCGTCTGTGCACGCGAGTTTGTACTGGTTAAATGTGTTTGCAGTCTGCCAAATTCTACCTTTCGGGCTTACAAGATTGCAATAGAGCCCCCTGTGATGATGATAACTTTATTTAGCCCCCTGTTTTATATGGCTGAGCTGTGGACGATACGTGGGCCAGAATGTTCAGTGTCAGTTGCCATGTTTATCGTCGATGTGGCCAGAAGGAAATATTGCAGTGCTTTCTTGTATGCTTGAAGTGCACTTGACATTTTCCCATCTTGGGGGGAGGACTTTAGATGCCTCGCTTTAAAGGGGCCATGAAGACAAACTACAAGTTTGGTTCATTAGAAAGATTGCTTTGTCCCAACAAGAATGGAACCAATTCTTTCGCATACTTAAAACCGATATTAAAAGGAAGCGTGTGAATCAGTGGGCCACTTTCTGGCAACTTTTCTATGACGTCACAGAATATTGGCCGGCGAACTAACGGAACGCTAATACCCCTGCTACACTAGTGTCCGAATGTCATTTGACTCAACTGCGATGTTGTGCTGCTCCACTGGGTTTTGAAATGCCACTCAGCTGAAATGACATTCGCATCAAACGAACACCCAGAGAGACGTTTGGGGCTCTCGAATGCCATTTCTATCACCCTCGCGCACAGCACTCCAAGTCAGCATAAACAAATACAACACTGGCGTGCATAAAACAAACAAAATATTCTTAATTGTGGGACTTTGTTTACTTCTCTTTCACTTAAATCACGATATCTACATAATTCCTTACTCTCCACACCAGTGCCAGCGAGCGACAAACCAGTGTGGCCAGACAGCACAAAAAAACCTCACTTGCGATTCAGAATTAAGAAAAAACCATGTCAGAGCTTACGCTATTTATGTCATTTTATTGTCGTCAAAGACTGCTGCTAAATTTAATGGTTGCATTATTGTGTGAAAACAGAACTCGATAGGAGTCGTGCTATGCATCACGGTGAGCGATTGTTAAAGCTTTCAAATGCCATCGAAATTGTAGCAGAGCTCGGTGTATTTGGCATTCGACGCCTCTCATTTGAGTTGAATGACATTCGGCTCGAATGACGTTCAGACACCAGTGGAGCAGGGGTATAAGACACATGACTGACCCGCCGCGGTGGCTCAGTGGCTAAGGCGTTGCGTTGCTGAGCACGAGGTCGCGGGTTCGATTCCCGGCCGCGGCGGCCGCTTTTCTGATGGAGGCGAAAAGCAAAAACGCCCGTGTGTACGAGATTTCGGCGCACGTTAAAGATCCCCAGGTGGTCAAAATTAATCCGGAGCCCTCCACTACGGCGCGCCTCATCGCCTGCGTTGCGTCGGCGCGTTAAACCCCCACAATCAATCAATCAAGACACATGACTGGACGATTGTAGTGAAGACTCTAGTTCCATTTGATCACATCACTTGAATGCTAACGTGCAGTTAACACTCTGAAAATTATGTCTTTAGTGCCGGCTCATCTGAGGTCACTCCTGCCCATAAAAGGTCACTTTAGCGTGAAATTTGGAAGTTTTTCAATGCTTTTTGAATTTTCGTCTATTAAAAGATGTCTTTCTATTAAAAATGTCTTATTAAAATGTTTATTTCTATTAAAAGAATATTGTTTATTAAAAAGATTGTTAAAAAGATTATTTTTCTTAACAGGCGTCTTTTTTTCGTTTAAAAAATGCCTTTCGTGGCTGGATTAGGGCTAAGGAACGTATTGAAGCCCAGTTCTTTCAAATTAGACAATGTTGTATTTTGTTTTCAGGGCCCCTGTTACAGGAAAGGAGGAATAGCATTACTTGGCAGGAGGGTCGTTGTCATGGCCTCTTATGATTGGCCCATTGAACTGCAATTTTTTTAACGGAATTGTGCTCACGTTTGCTAAACTATCCTTAATTCGAAATCAACACGCATGATTTACGCAATTGTAATGTTTCTCTTTGTCTGAAATTTGTTTTCTGTTGCTCTTACTCCCGTTTTTTCTTCTTTTTTTTTCTTTATGCGGCTAGCGTTGGTTTGCTTTGACCCTTGCAAGACTTTAGTGAAAGTTACATCAGAGTTGGCAGAAGTTGAACTTTACAAAGAGCTCCTTGGACTTAAATTTTGTCGAATAAAAAAAAAATGCAAATTCGACTCTGGGCAACTTGGTCGAATTTTGGAGTATTCGGTATCTGATGTTGCTTTTATTACTTCTTTTTCAGAGCCAACTGGTGTGTGAAAATCCAGACATTTTGCAGCCTCAACGCATGGGAATTGTCTCTCAGCCGTTTTTTTATGGACGTGCATTATATGTTTAGAAATTCGCTGCTTTCCTTGTTTTTAAGCTTTTTGATTGGTGGAGCTGAAACGAAAGTGATGGTTTCAGTGCGCTGTGCCACTTTTCCATGTGAAACAGTACTATTTCGGCTTGGAGGAGAGAAGGAAAGCTTCTACAGTGCATTGCAAAGCTCATGGGAACTGATGATTTAGCTTTTTTAAAGAGCCATGAAGAGAAACCAACTTTGGTTCATTCAAAGATTGCCCTCGTTAGAATCATACTGACACCACTTTTAACGTAAACCTTCGCTCAAATAAGCTACATAATAGGAAAAAAGGGAATGGCATGCGACCCCACTAGCTCATTGTCCCGCAACAGAACCTATGATGTCGACATGTGCAGCTCTGGGATTGGCGGAGGGGCGGCAAAAGCAAACACATTAGGCAGAGCTTATAAGCTTGCCGAACGAGCTATTTGCGCCTAAATTTAGGGCGCATTCTTTATAAAGCCGTAAGAATGGGGGACAAACAGTGGAAGTTACGAAAGCACACGTACACATAGAAGTACGATGCGTACTGCTGTTGGTACTGCGTGCACTATGCTTGGTTTAGCGCACAGGACTGCGGGGGCTTTTGGGTTTTTTTTTTGTCTCAGACGACACTGGCCGATTGATGCAAGCAACCGGTGTCTACGTGACCATATTTGTCGAGCGAACACTGTGTTTTCACGAAACGATTTATTTCTCCTGAACAAAAACAAGCCAGGTTTAAATACGGTCACAAACAACCAAAGGCAGAAAACCGCTTGCCACGGTATGGTGGTGCCACCTATGTTCACCTCGGTAAACAAGGCTTCCCGATCAGTTGCAGAGCGGTCGGTTCGCGGTGATGTTATTGCAGACCACGAAAATGCACGGATTTAGCGGTAAAATCAAAATTTTAACTTAAATAATTAATTTCTCAGTGAATAAAGCATCGTTTGCATTCGGACAAGCGCTGGGGGCACTATAAAAACACGGAATCTTTCGAATAACACAAATGTATTTTGTCTTCATGGCTCCTCTAAGGATTTGAACTAAGCTAGCCACTTTTTGGTAGTTTTCTTTCAGACTCCTGTGTTTACCAGTCTGCCATAGCACTGCTTGTGTTGCAACATTCATGATGTGCTCTCAGGGGAGTGTGATCAAACGGTTTTTGAGCGTGTAAAAACATGGGCTTTTGTGTTGTGCATTGTTTGATTGTTACAGTATCTCAACACCATGAAATTTTCATGCATGAGATGTGGGTGATGTAGCGCATGCAGTTTAAGGAACGCACTGCAACAAACACTTTGCTTTTTTTCTTTGTCAGTCCAAGAATGCGACAGATAAAATGTGGCTTCATGCCTGTAGATGTCTTTTGTGCCGTTGTTATTTGTGAGTGTTGTTACTAAATGTCTGCTAGACTGGTATATCGTAATTAATGGTTGACCATGCCTGTGGATTTAGTGGGCAACACTTCAAGTGCAGTTGCCAAGATAACATTGTAAATTGTTCCGTTTTCACTCTAGGCGGTCATGATGTACTATTTCTCTGGTTACTTTTTCTTTGATTTACCTGGGATGTTTACCAGTCTCTTAATAATGTTTCCTTCCATGGAACCGCAAAAATTTCTTGTTTTAAGCATAAAATCACGTCTATCAAAGCAGTTTACAAGAACTGGGTGAACGTTGAAAGAGCTCCTTCAGCTGGTAACAAACGTTCAATGTTTAATTTTCATTTCCTCTTTTCATCCCATGCCTCAACAAAGCCAGCTACAGTTTCGAAGACCCCCGCCCGGGAACCCCAGAAACAGCTCCCAACACAACAAGCCAAAACGCAGCCAAAGTCAAGCACGAAGCCGCAGCCACAGCCGAGCCGTATCAATCCAGTGTGCCAATCCAGTGTGATCAGTGTGACTTCACGAGCCGCAGCATGGTACTGATGTCTGACCACCGGCACCAGCAGCAGGCTCTAATCCAAGAAAATCCGATCCGGTTTGAGTGCGAGTTGTGCAATGTGGTGTTTCGGTGGCACGAGCGGCTACTCTTGCACATGCAGTGCCACATAGGCGCACCAGGCTCGCCGGTCGAGTGCTACCTCTGCCCCGGCAAATTCTCCAGTGAGCAGAATTTGGTGAGGCACTACAAGACGAAGCACCGCAACTCAGAGGCCTTCCGCTGCCCCCTCTGCCCCAGCAAATTCTCGCGCAAGGACACCCTCCGAGTGCACGTGCGACGACACGGTAGCGACGGCGCGAGGTATCAAATTGGAGAGTAGTAGCAGGATGAGAGAAACACAAGGGGGGAGGGGAAAGGGGCAGAACAGCTTATAGTGGCGTGACGTGAAACTGGAGTTGTGGTAGTTTTCGCCGGACTCTTTTTTTTCTGTCTGGTCGTCGTGTTCTTCACGCACATCTGGTCCCTGTGGTTCTTGCACGTCTGCTGCAACCAGAACTTTTAGTTGTTGTCATGAACTAATTTCAGTTCGCAGCGTTGCAAAACAAAGGCTGAAAGGCGCAGAGAAGAAGGCAAATTATAGAGCTTTGGTGGAGGATGAGAGCGGGTAATTTGCAGATCGTCCTTGTTCCTGCTTTGGTAATCTTGGTATGACGATATGACTGACGATAAAGCGGCGTCTTTTGAATTGAGAATTTTCTGAGAGGACGAAGCACTTTCCTAGCGTACTGTCGTCAACGCTCGAAGTGTAGGTTGGAGGAGAGAAGGAAAGCTTCTATGATTCACTGCAAAGCTCATGGGAACTGATCATTTTAGGCTTTTCTAATTATTTGAACTAAGCTAGCCACTTCTTGGTAGTTTTCTTTCAGACTCCTATGCTTACCAGTCCGCCATAACATGATTTGGGTTGCAACATTGTGTGATGTGCTTTGAATGGAGCGTGATCAAGCGGTTTTCGAGTGTGTGTAATGATATGGGCTTTTGTATTGTTGCAACATCTTAACACCGCGAAATTTTCATGCTTCAATGTGGGCGATGTAGTGCGTGCAGTTTAACGAATGCACTGCGACAAACACTGCTTGAAGAGTCGAGTTTCTTTTTGTGCCTGTAGATGTCTTTTTTCTTTGTGCCATTGTTCTTTGTGAGTGTTGCTGCTTAAATGTGTGGTAGACTGGTATAGTTGAGCATGCCTGTGGGCTCATAGTAGTTTGCAACACTTCAAGTGCAGTTGCTGGAATAACATTGTAAATTGTTCTATTTTCACTCGAGGCAGTCATGACTGTACTATTTCTCTGGTTCCTTTTTCTTCGATTTACTGTTATGTTTACCAATCCCTTGATAATGTTCTTTCCACGGAACCACAAAAATTCCTTGCGTTAAGCAGAATCAAGCAGAAAATGAAGTCTATCAAAGCAGTTTTGCAAGAACTGGCTGAACATCAAAAGAGCTCTTCCAACTGATAACAGACTTTGAATGTTTAATTAAACGGTTTCATTCCCTCTTTTCATCCCATGCCTCAACAAAGCCAGCTACAGTTTCGAAGACCCCAGCCCAGTAACCCCAGAAGCAGCTCCCAACACAACAAGCCAAGACGCAGCCGAAGTCAAGCACGAAGCCGCAGCCACAGCCGAGCCGGATCAATCCAGTGTGCCAATCCAGTGTGATCAGTGTGACTTCACGAGCCGCAGCATGGTACTGATGTCTGACCACCGGCACCAGCAGCACCAGCAGCAGGCTCTAATCCAAGACAATCCGATCCGGTTTGAGTGCGAGCTGTGCAATGTGGTGTTTGGGTGGCACGAGCGGCTACTCTTGCACATGCAGTGCCACATAGGCGCGCCAGGCTCACCGGTAGAGTGCTTCCTCTGCCCCGGCAAATTCTCCAGTGAGCAGAATTTGGTGAGGCACTACAAGACGAAGCACCGCAACTCGGAGGCCTTCCGCTGCCCCCTCTGCCCCAGCAAATTCTCGCGCAAGGACAACCTCCGAGCACACGTGCGGCGACACAATAGCGACGCCGTGAGGTGTCAAATTGGAGAGTAGTAGCAGGATGAGGGGAACACAAGGGGGGAGGGGAAAGGGCAGAACAGCTTACAGTGCCGTGACGTGAAACTGGCGTTGCGATAGTTTTTGCCGGACTCTTTGTACTTTTTGTTACCCTCATTCATTCGCCTCATGTTGATTTGATTGATTTGATTGTAGGGTTTAACGCGCCGACGCAGCGCAGGTGATGAGGTGCGCCACAGTGGAGGGCGCCTGATAAATTTTGACCACCTGGAGATATTTGACGTGCGCTGAAATCTCGTACACACAAGCGTTTTTGCTTTTCGCTTCCATCAGAAAAGCGGCCACCGCGGCCGGGAATCGAACCCGTGACTTCATGCTCAGCAGCGCAACGCCTTAGCCATACTCACCTCATGTCACCAGTCGCACTCTTGCTCATGCTTGTTGAGCACCTCACCCCGTGTTGCATTTTCCGATGTGCTCGTCAGCACAACCTTGCTGTTCTCCTTCTCAATTCCCTTACTGGTATTCACCAGCCTGTGCATCGTTTCTCGTCGAGGAATGCATCACTTTTTTTGTCAGAGGAAGGTTAGTGAGAAAAGAGGTGGGTGAATTGGGGAAGCTTTGTGTTTTAAAAAGAAGTAGTAACGAATGTCGAGCTAGTTGGCATTGTTTCATTCTTCTAGCAGCGCTAAAATGACGGGGACAAAGAAAGAAAGACGAAGCACAGGCACCAAATATCAACTAAAATTTATTCAAAGGGAAACAGACACTTATACACATACATCTGGTCATTTGCAATGACTCTGTCTGTGCATCGATAAAAACAGTTGCAAGATTTTTCGTTCGCCGTTTCCCTCTCACAACCCCGACACCAGCAAACTAACTTCCTTATCTGGACGGTGATAAGGATGGGTGGCTTATGCAGCCCTTTCCCAATTTCTTAACGTGGAAAGCTGTCACCACTTTTCTGGTTGTTTAATTGCTGTGTTCGCACAGTATCGTGTCATTGTATTTTGTCTTTCTTTCTTTGTTGCCGTCATTTTAGCGCTGTTGGAAGAATACAAAAAGTGTGGTGGTAAGAAGCAAAGGATAGGGTGGGGGGGTGGAAGGGAAGGGGGGGGGGGAGGTTGCACAGCTAGCAGCTAAAGTTTTTGTTGGAAAAACGATCAATATATGTACAGCTATACATAGTTTAGGATTCTGGAGTGTCCAAATGGTGCTCGTCAATGCTATTTCAGTTTGGAACACTGTGCAGCACTGAAATGTTCTAGAACCACAAAGCTGATGAAGTGTGAGGCCATGTTGCGGCAAGCCATCAGGTTCACTCAATTCTTTGGCACCTTGAAGGGTGCCTGTATGACAAACAGCAAAGCTACGATGTGGATTTTATGTAGGCGTGTCCAGTCAGCATGGTTGGAACTTTGTCTGCATTCACCACGCAAAAATGCAAAAAGACACGTCTTATCAGAGTCAGGTATGAAGTAGTCTTTTCTTGACATGTCCTGTGAACTGTGACTGAATTTTAAGAAGTGGTGCCTACTTGTTTGCGGGACGTGTGTAAGAATTCGCCATCGCCGGAGACGATATGTGGTAAGCGAAGTCGCATGGCTACTGCGCACGACTTAACGTGGATTCTTGGATCAGTGTTAGCGTGTTCTTTGTTCAAACCGCTTGGCAAGCGTTTGCTATAGGTGTGCAGGTTTGCGTGAACTTCATGTTGATGCGGCAGAATGTTAGAGAATGTATTCAACAACAAAGTGTAGTTTAGAAAGGGTAAGAAGGTTTGTGTGTCCTGAAGTAACGTTGTGGTGGGTTCAAACTTTCCGAGTGACTGGCCGCGCTGACTTAGTGGCTAAGGCGTTGCACTGCTGAGCACGAGGTCGCGGGTTCGATTCCCGGCCACGGCGGCCGCTTTTCCGATGGAGGCGAAAGCAAAAACGCCCGTGTGTACGAGATCCCCCGGTGGTCAAAATTAATCCGGAACAGCCCTCTACTATGGCGCGCCTCATCGCTGCGTTGCATCGGTGCGTTAAACCCTACAATCAATCAATCAATCAATCAAACTTTCCGAGCGCACTCTTTTTTTTTTCTTTCATGCATCTCATTGTGCTTAATGCATATGTGCGTTTCATTTTCATGGGCATAGTGCCAGTATTATTTGCCACTGCTGCTGCTCTGTGTGTATTCAGAACACAGTTTTATTGGAAGTATCCCATGTGTCTAAGTTTGGGGTGGGAGTTAGTTGATATTGATTTGTCTTCTGTGATAAGATCTGCATTAATTTTGCATTAATTAATTGTATTTATCTAATGTGAAAATTTTAATAATGATTTCAGGGCCCCTCCTTTTTGGAAAGTATAATCTACTTGCAGCGATAATAATGAGACAAGCGTACCTGATCATGGCTATTAGGGATTATTAGCCACACTGTGTTAATGTGAAATCTTCATGCCTTTGCGAAGCTTGTTGCTGTGGTCATGTTATTGTTAAACATGCTACTGTTTACATGCTACCGTTTTCCATATGCCATTGGAAATAGGTGTAGCTAGGTAAGTGGAAACTATACCACCGGGATTGCGAAGCATTTCATAGTGCAGCTAGATGTTGGAGGCCCTTTCATTTTTTTTGTCCTCAGAACTAAAAGCCCGAAGTTGTTCACCCTAACTTACTGATTATGCAAATTATTGCTATACATGTTCCGTAAAAAAAAAGAAACAGCTGTTTCAACAATGTGAAAACGCACTCGTATTCTGCTGCTAAGGCCTGCACACCCCTGTGATCTGCACCTATTTGATCAACAGCCTTTGTCATGGTCTGTGATTGCATCATAACGTGCATGTGTGTTTATGTTGTTTCACTTCCCGCCATAGTATACTCTCACATTCGTGACATTTAAAAACAAGATAGATCTAATTTTTCCAAGGATAGCAACCTCAGGAATCTCGATTACTTTTTCTTTTTTTTTTAAACTGCTTATAAAACACTTGTTACTTAAGAAGAATGACACACTTAGTTTGTTTTGTTTCTAGTTTTTTGGTAGCCAGTTGTCAGCTTCATGTACTTCAGTTTATTCCATTTATTTTTACTGTGCCATGTGCAGTTGCCTTCAAATTGCTGCAACTTTCTTGTCAGAGGTATACATGATGTGACCTAATTATCTCATGACGTCTTTCAATGTGTTCATAACAGTACTGGTTTCGTTTTGAATAAAAACATGTGCATCCTGTTGAAAACGTTGAGTGTTATTCTTGTTCTACGTTGAGGTTTTTGATTTGAGACAATAAACTTGTCTGAAAAAGAAAGCGTAATTTGTTGCGATGAAAGTTTCAGTTGATTTCCTTCAATTAAACCTGAGCCCGTTAAGTTCTTACCAAAGTGCTCGTTTATAAATTCCACTGGCTTGTTAATGGCATTGTGAATGCAGGCATGCTTAGGTAGTGGCATCAGTAATTTTTTTACTCAAAGATTAATTAAAGTTATATCAAACCATGATTTTAGCTTACTAGCGAATTGATGCCTCGTACAAAACGGTACACGATAGGGTTAGTCGATAAATAACCACTGAATACTGTTCTTAGGCCACTCTAAAGCCGGCAAATCTTTGTATAGCACCACTCAAATTTTTTGCGAATGTCCAAAAAGAAAAAGCCAGTTAGATTATCGCCAAGTTTAAAATCCCTCATAACACTGGCCACCATCCGGCTGGCACCTCCCCACATGGAGAAAAGAATTCCTTCCTCCATGTCTCCCCATTATCGCGAGGTGTGCTTCACCGCAAACCCTGGACGCTATGCACGGTAGTGTGCATATGTGCACGGTTTCGTTAAAATAAATATTAGGATCATCGAATGCTACGGAACTGGAACCCAGTGAACTTAGATATCAGATCGTGCCGTATATGATAGGAGAATGACTGTGCACAACTCTGTGGTGCGCACACCCGCCGCGTCGTATCTGTGCGAAGCGGATATTCCATTGTTCGTCGAACGGAACAAAGCTGTACTGCAGGTTACTGGTCTAACCGCGCTGTCTCTCGGGGAATTACGCTCGTTTCCTTGTTCAGCACATCGCAAACTAACGTATTTTGGCAAGGCACATAAAAAAAGAGGTCAAAGTTCCCGACCTGCGCTTACATCTACAATCGCGCGAGCAAAAACGAAAACAAGTTTCGGTTTCTTATTCGTTAGTTTTTGTTACATTTGAAAAACAGTTTTACGTTAAGCCTTGTTTAAAGCAAAAGAAACTATACTTTCTATAAATTGAGGCTCAAAGTTCGCTACTGGTTTCCAAGCTAACGCTTTTACGCAAAACGTTTACCTGGGTCATCTGGCGGGCGCCAGTAACTTCGTCTGGCAACAAGTGCTCGCGCACGCTTTGTTTTTGTTTTTGTTTCTCCTGCGCGTCTCCCGTCAACTTGAACGCGAATAATATTTTGGTGCCTCGTCGGCTTGCGTCCCCGCGCGTCGTTTTCTGTGCTTTTCTACGTCTACGTCGCCCGAAACGCTTGTGCGTCTCCACTTTCCGTGCCTTGTGAGAGTGCCCCGGAGCGTTTCCAGCGTTCTCCCGACGGACAACAAAGACACTCGGCGGGTGCGCGAACGGCTTCACCGGAAAGGTAAGCGTCGACGGCGGACGGAGAGACATAAAGCGAACGGATGTCACTGCTATCTTCCTCCTTCGCGCCAGATTTCGCTCATCACGTTTAATTTAGATTTTAGAAAAGGCGCAACTGAAGTAGAGTCCGCCGCGGCCAGTGAGAAAGAAGCTAGAAGATCGTTATTTACGCTGCGAAATGTAGTTTAAAGGAGCGCCTTGTTCAAAAGAAAAAGAAAAATGGTCGGCGCTCATACAAAAAAGAAAGGTTTAGGGCGCAGGACGGCGCGGAGCCTGTCGATTCTTTTTTCCTTTGCCGGTCGTGGAAGGAGGGGAGATCATCAGCGCTCACGTCGACGGACGAGGAAGCGAAGTTCGTGATGCCTGTCGGAAGCGGCGCAGCGTAGCCGGCGCGCGCCCTTTTGAGAGCGTGCATGTGTGTGCGCAGAGGACGTGGTCTGGTTCTTTTTGTTGTCGCCCGTGCGTTCCGCACTGCCGTCCGGCATCCACCGGCGGGCCGGCCGCTTTAATGGACCTTTCAAAAGGAACAAAGAAAGAAGACGAAATGAAATGCTTGAGAGACGTTTAGACGCTGGCGGGGCTTCGCGTCGGGGAGTAGCTGTCAGTGCGTTCTTGGTAACCTACATCGACTGAAGGGTGAAGGACGTCGGTTGGCTTGAGGGAAACGGGGTGTCAATTTTGTCCGACGAGCTCAAACAGCCCGAACAACGCGAGGTTGTAAAGTTCTCGTATTAGCTTCAACGTATACTCGGTTGAGCACACTATTACTCAATTTGTTACTACAGGTTTGTTGTTATTATTATTATTAATAATTCATTAATTTATTTACAAGGGGTGACTCAAGTTGTAGTTAAGGCTGGGAAGGCGGTATAGGAGGTGAGGACGTCTACATCATCTCCTGTGGCCCCACGGTACTTGTGAAAGACCACAAGGACATGAGTCTATTCTGGCTGAGTCCGGCCCAGAGGAGGCGTTGCCCGCTCCTGGAAGGTAGTGATCAATTCAGTTCACTAAAATTTTATTAAGGTTGGGGAAGGGATTAAAGAAGAAATGTGGGTGGAGTCCTCTTTCCAGGGCCCCAGAAGCTTGTGCCCCGGGCTAGGCCCAGTCGACCAGCTGGCGCTGGTCTTCCAAGGCCTCGCAGGCCATAGTCGCCTCCCACGTTTCTAGTGAATGAGGTGTATCGTTCTCGGTTTGCCATATTACTGGGCAGTTCCGTATGGTGTGGAAGGTGGAACTGCTGCTCAATTGCGCCATTGTGCGCCAATTTGCCCTGCTGCGCCAAGCTGCGCAGAAACGGCAATTTGCGCGATTTTGTCCATTGAGAGCATACAACGCCAATTTAGCCGAGTCTTGTCGTCGTCGGGGCAACACTGAGCGGTGGCTTTCCGGAGCGCCGGATTTTCCGTCGATCACCCGTTTAAAAGGGAACGGCAACAGTATATCTATCATATCTAACATAATAGACGCAGCCGCATCTACGCCGCATCCATAGCCACGGCAGTTGCAGTTCAGGCACTCGTGGTTCCCTCGTGGAGTTTATCGCAACGTGTTATCGCCGCGGCTTTCCCGGAAAGCTGTCACCAGCATGAGTAAAAGTACTTTGAACAGTTACTAGTGTTATAACTTGAGGCTGGCCTCTGGAATTTGCAGCTGCCTCGAAGTAAGACGAACGGACCCCTTCGCACAGTAGTTTTTGGTGATTGAACTCAATTTTTTCGGGACCTGCACGAACGGAGAACTGCGAAGCCGCTGCGCGCGTGGGCTATTGTACGATACTGAGCGCATGCGCACGACGACGCGAGCTTCCGCGCGAAGGGCTCTTCTACGATACTGAGCGCATGCGCACGCTCCTCTAGTGTTGCTACAGTGGCTAGAATATCCTCTCCGCTGTCGAGTCAGGTCGAGAGCTGCGGGACACGTGCGCGTTAGCGTTCCTCGGTGGGATTTTCGGCGCGCACGAACCCGAACTTACGGCCAGTAACCACAGCTCCGCTGTTAATAACGGCCCTTTTGCATCAGAAGTTCCTTTGAAGCCGAATTTTTCGCGGTGCTTTAATAAAAGAAGTGATGTGGAGCTAAAACAGTTGCGTGCAGCGCGCCACACAGCTTCCGTACTCGTTCGCGCGCCGACGAGGCCCGACTCGACCGCAAAAGCGGGCGTCTTGATGGGATGCCGTGTCCGCTTTCGCCTTCGCGTCTACCACGAAATGAGGCGTCGTGAAATCGCCGTCTTCGTTCGCTGCCTGCCTATGATGCCTGCCTTCTCGGTCGACGCGGCGGCGGCAGCTTGCTACGAATACGGCATCATATTGTACGGCGCCCGTCTTCGTGTTGGGGCCTATCGATGGAGACGATGCGCGCTCGGCGAGTGCCGCGCGGGTAGGGCGCGTTCGCGACGCCTGATTCCGCGGTTGCGGCGATGGCGGCAGCGGGGCGGCGCACTGCACGCGATTGTTTTATCTCGAAACTGCTTTACCAAAAAATTAAAAAAAGCAGTCACCGTTAGTAACATAGTGTTGATTATTATACAAATAAAAGCCAAAAAGTCGCTACATTTAAAGGAATTGGCAAAAAGCAGGTTTCAGTCCCGAGTGAAGGGTAATATCAAGGTGCTAGCTCCTTTTTGATTTATTGCGCTCCTGCTAAATAATTCTGCCAATTCTATTTTTATGCAGTTTTTAGGTTGGCTTTTTGTTACACTTGAAAGCAGTCCTCACTAAATCTGTCTGGGAACATAAACGCCAGCCTTGATTTGTGTGGGAATGTGTTTGTTTGTATTCTTCTCAGTGTTTGTGCATCGTGGGTGTTTAGTGCCATGTGAGGAGCTGGTAGCGAATCCTAGGGAGAACGTCTTAAAAGAAAAAGAATGGGGGTCTTGATGTTCGACGGAAGATTGGAATGTCTTTCCGCCGCGAGCTCCTAGCACTCGCACAGCATGTGGTGCAATGTGGGCGTCGTTGGCGCGTGACGCGAGGAGCGGGTCACGATGGTAATCCCCTTTAGTTGTCGGGGGGGTTCTACCCATTCCCTCCCCACTCGAGCCATCCTCACCCACATATCGCCACCCCTCTTTCCCACCCCGCCTGTCCACGCTGCGGGGACTACGAACTATGCCATCTGGCATGCCATATCTGGGGACTATGCCATTTGGCACTGCCCCGCCCTGCTTCCTCTTCCCCTATCCAATCCCCCCCGACTCTTGGCTGTCTGCCTTAGCGCGCTCGGGCGCCCAGTCCCAGTGCGCCCTGGTCGACAGGTCTCGGGCCTATGGAGCTGCGCTTCCGCGGCTCAACCGTCTGTACTAAGCCTGGCCTGGAATAAGATGTGTTTTACTCTCTCTCTCTCTCAGGTGTCTTGAGCGGCGGGGAACGTACGCCCGCCATTTTGCGAGCACGTCCTCCGTAAGAACAGCTCCGGGCTCTTATTTTGCGCTCCAGGATTTGGGCCCTTTGGGAAATCCTCCTGGCAGTGGTCCTAAAAGAAAGAAATTGACTTGGGCTGGTGTAGTGCCACGAAATGACATCCGGTGGACCAACAGAGTGACGGAGTGGCTACCGACAGGCGGCGCTTGGCAGTGCCGCCTGTCACTGAGGCAGTGCATTGCTTTTTGAAGCATGGGCGGGGTGTCTGAGAACACGGGCATACACGGCTAACTACAGGTAACAGGACGAAACTTGCGTATGCTGCGGCAGGGATCGGAAAACCGTAGGGCATATTGTCATAGACTGCACAGAGATACGACCGCGATGGGGAAACGACGTTGACGAAGGCTTTGGAATTTGGTCTGAGGGGTAGCTTCAAATTCAGTGCCATAGAGGTGACGAAGAGGGGGCTGGAGTGGTGGTGGAAGAAAAGTAGGGAAGAGAGTGGGACGTAGGATGAGTGATATACAGAAATAGAATCAGAAGGGGGGAGGTAAACTAGGGGTGCAAGGGCAGAAAGCGATGGGAGTTTAAAACTGGGGGAGGGGGGAGATAACCCAAGGACAAACAAGTAGAATAACACAGGTAAGTCGGTTGGTGACAACCGACGTCCCAATAAAAAGGGAGGGCCTCTAATCATCATCATCATCGAAGACCATTGACTCGATGGAGTGACAGAATAGGGAACCATAGACTGGGCAGCGCAGAACCGGTGTGGTTGGAGGACTGATGGAAGGACCTTAGTCCTGAAGTTGACAAAGCAGTGAGGTTTTTCAGCGAATGCTGCAGCCAGCAAGCGAGTTATATGCCAAAATATTTAGTCCCCACATTGGCGTATCCCTGCCGAAAACATACAGTGAATTAAAGATGGTGGACGCCGGATGGCGTTTTCGTGGAGATCAATGATGTGACGTGGATTTGTCTGTGCACGCATGCTTGGGAGAGGAATAGTGGACCATAGATTTCAGTGCCGCAAGGCAGCTACCCTTTGCCGCTCTGCGCCATTTGCCCCACGGCGTAGAGCTGCTAAATAGTTTCTCCACAGAAACACAGGCACAGTTCTGATGCGCATATGGCAGTGGCTGCGAAAATGACCTTTTATTCCTAAACACCGTGTCGCGAGCGTAGATCAGGGTAAGGATCTGGTAGCGGTAATGAATTCGCAAGCGGCAGCCAAATGATAACCTAGTGAACCGTACTTGAAGCATCTTCATGAACGACTTTTATCCCGAAAAAAGAAAACACCCAGTTCAAGGAATCGCTTCCTGAACAGACTCGATCGATCGAGTGGATCGTTTACATAATTTTCAGATATCGTCAGCATAACGAGAAACATCAAAGTATAACGGCAAGTACTTCGCAATTCCAATTAGGCAGATGTGTATAACTGCATGGGGCTTGTTCCTCCCTGCGATGCACGACGACGCGCACTGTGAACTAGTGCAGTGATGTTCCGTACTGGGGAGGAAAATTCCCATTTCTCGGTTCAGAAATTCCCTATGTTTAGCATATTCTCCCCGAAGATTTCTCAAGAACTCACTGCGCTCTCTTTCTGCACCTGATAGATATTTACGTGAATTCCTGTTCGGTCTTCGGCATTAGCCAACGCCACCTATGTCTATCTACTTTACTTAGCCTTCCGGGCCACGGCCTCCGCGAGCGGCTGCCGGCGGCCAGCAAACCGCGGAGGCCACGTCCGGACGTAGGCGCCGCTCAGAGAATCAGTTTCATTGGGAACTAAATTCCATTACACATGCCGCTCAGCAGCCTTTGACTATGTATTCGCGCTTTGTGTCAAACAGCATGCTTACTTTGCATGCTAAAGTTCCAAGTTTAAACTGCCCTTTTGAAAAAGAAATGCATAGTTGGGTAATCAAGATGATTTTTGCTCAACGCCGGATCTGCTAGCCCATCGGTTGTTGACTGCTAGAACGGGGACTAAGGCACATCCGAAATGCCTTTTTTTTTTTTTGCATTGCGCAGGAATACATGCGAACATGCTTCAGCCCTTCAGCCGCCACCACTTCACGCTTTACTAGCTCGTTCTCACTTCTTTCCTCTATGCTCCGTCGTGTTTTATGAACTGGATTGGAAGAGGTCGTGGATGCTTTTTGCGGTAACACGACTGCGTAAATTTGAACGCAAATCGGATGATGTGTTGGGGAAATTTATAAAAAAAGCAACAACAGAGTAATAAATGATGCGGGGTCCGGTTTATTGACACTATTTTTCTGTGGCCGTTGACTAAATGCAATGCTGTTTTCAACGTCGTGTACTACTAGTCTTCGGTGTATGCTTACTCGCGCACTCTTCGATTTCAGTGCGTCGTCGAACTACGCTAGACAATGCCCATCCACCGTGCACCTTTATGGTCAATCTCTCACCTGTATATAACCATTATAATTATCATGTGTGCATGTTCATCATTATAAGTTGCCGGGTTGTTGAGTCACGATGTGGGAGGTAAAGCAGGCAACGTGATTTGGGCTTGTGATGCTCAGCCACGAATTATGCGAGCATGCCTTCGAATCACCAGTGCGGAGCAGTGGGAGACCTGTTTGCTTTGCTCCGACCCCGAAATACAGGTCAAGGTCGTCCAACTGGTCGTCCAATGGTTGCAGGCCGCCATCTGAGTCTGAGGGGGAGGGATTTAGGAAAGTTCCAACTTCCCTTTCCTCCTTTCACCCACTTTTGGGCAAAATAAAGTTATCATCATCATCACCGTTCTATTTTAGTCGCTGCCCGTTTGCGTTATGAATTTTTCTGCTAATGTATTGTTTGGAGTCCGGCGCAGTCGCTCTTTATTTTTATTGTTTTTATTTTACCGTTGGCGCATAACACCCCCAGAGACATTTCTGGCGACGCCACTGATAGCTGCTATTTTGCCTTGACCAATCCCTTTGAACGACGAGTGTGCAGTGCGCGCACGGCACCCTCACGCGCCGCCACCCGAGCAGCTCGAGCGAGGCGGTGGAACGGCGCCACATCGAAGGTCTATTCGCTCGACTTCTGCCGCCGCAGTTCAGCCAGCCTCGCTGGTCGTCATCGCCTTCCGCCAATGAGTTCCACCAAGCGACAGCTGACGGGCGTCGACGAATTCCTGGACTGGCGCCCGCTGGAATTTGTCGACGAAATTCCCGAAGCGTTCGTATGCACGACGTGTGGCGTCATGGCGGCGTCCCCGAAGAGAATCCTCGCCTGCTGCCACGTATTCTGCCCGGCCTGCTATGAGAAGATCGCCGGGCGAGAGCGGATCTGTCCCGTGGACGGCGGCGCGTTCCAGAGGGAAAAAGTCGAGACCCTGGACTCGAGCCGAGCCGGCCTCAGGGAACTGCGGGTTCTCTGTCCCAACTCTCCCCGTGGTTGCACGTTCATCGGTAAGGTGTACAAGCTCCAGCATCACTTCCTGGAAGAGTGCCGCTTGGGAGAAGTCCAGTGTCCTCGGTGCGAAACAGAGATGCCTCAGGGGGAGGCTGTCGACCACTACCTCGGCCGCTGCTCCGGGAGGTCGGCCGCCATGTCCGGTGGGCTCCGTAAGTCAACGTCGTTCGATTTCGGGGTGGTGGCGGCGACATCCGCCGGACCGTCTCGCGAGAACTCCTCCAGCAGCTCCCGTGGTAGCTCCGGCAGCCGTCGAAAGAAGACGCATAGCGGCACCAAATCTTCCTTCGTGCGCACGGTGTCTTCCGCCGAAACCGCCTCGACTGCCGCAGCTGCGAAACATCCGCTTGTCGCCCTGCTCAAGTACCACGACGCCGGAAGTTCCACCCGTTCAGGTTCGGGTGGCTCCAGCAGAACCCCGTCGCATGAAAGCTCGCTAATAAAGACCAGCAGCGATGCCAAGTCGAACCGGAAGAAGAGCTCCAAGTCGCCGAAGAGCACGGACACCGGCGTCCCCAAGGTTCCGTCACAAAAAGACCAATTTGCGAGGAAAGTGGACTCCGGGGTCAACAGCGCTCCGCCGGCCTTGTCCGTCGCGTCTACGGGAAAGCAGCAGCCTCCGGTCAGTGCTGGAGCTTCGGTAGTCAACAGCGCTCCGCCGGCCTTGTCCATCGCGTCTGCGAGCAAGCAGCAGTCGCCGTCCAGTACCGGAGCTTGTAGTACGACGCCAACCGCAGTGAAGCTGACCGCGCGGTCACCGCGGAGCTGTTCTCCGGGGTCACCCCGAAGCAAGACCGCGGCCACCGCCGTACCGGCCGGGTTCGCGTTCGCCTACCTGACTGCTATCGAAGACGCCCAGTCCCGGCTCGCCTGCGGGGAGGAGGTGGTCTTGCGGAGCGATAGCTTTCCCATGACCGACGGTTCCTTCAGGATCCACGCCAGGCTGCGCCGCGACAAGGACGGGGAGGTGCTCGCCAGCTTCGCGCTCTGCGTGTGCGGCGGCACCTGGCAGAAGATCGCCGAGTGGTCCCTGTCCACCGCAACGAACCTGGTGCTGGTGCATCCGTGGGACCAGTCGCGGAACGTGCGCCTGCCGCTGGTCCCCAACCCGGACTCCGTGCCGGTGCCTCCGGGAGCCCACTTGGGTCGTTGGGACTTCTGGTCGCCGACGAGCGAGCTGAAAGCTGGGTGACGTCAAAGCGCGCGGGTTCCTGTCGAGCGGCTCCCTGTGCGTCGCTGTCGAGGTCGAGTGACGATCGCCGGCGTCGGTCATCTCCGTGAAGGTCTGCTCAAGGCGCCGATCTGCCTTGTGCGCGAAGGAGCGTCGCCGGCATGTTTGATGATGTATGGATAAATTCGGATATAAATTCGGGGGCTTAAACACTTACTGGGTAGCATTTTCGTTCCTATGTCAACAAGGAAAGCTCTGTACGTCTGCGCGAAAACGATTGGTGCGTTGACTATTAGAGCTATCGCCAAATGTGAGACGACGTCATGGTCTTGCGCGATTAATAAACAGTTTAACACCTTTAACGGAAAATTGAATCCGTGAGTGTTTTATCGTCGCTCGGCTGAAGGCGACATTTTTAACGAGCCACTGCCAAATAAAATTTGATTTATTGTTGCGACTTGGTGGGCAGGGGCGTAGTTGGAAATTTTTTTGATTGATTGATTGTAGGGGTTAACGCGGCGACGCAACGCAGGCGATGAGGCGCGCCGTAGTGGAGGGCTCCGGATTAATTTTGACCACCTGGGGATCTTTAACGTGCTGCGCCGAAATCTCGAACACACGGGCTGTTTTTGCTTTCCGCTTCCATCAGAAAAGCGGCCGCCGCGGCCGGGCATCGAACCCGCGTCCTCGTGCTCAGCAGCCCAACGCATTAGCCACTGAGCCAGCCAGAATTTTTTTGCGGGAGGGGAGGGGGGCTGAGATTGCACCTCGACCTCCTCCATATAATTTGTAAGAATATGTAACAAATACGTAACTGATAATATGCATAACTATTAACTGAAATTTATAACTGTTAACTGACAATACATAACTATTATTGTCAAGAACAAGGGAAATCATATATTTCATAAATGTTTATTCGCACTTTCCTAGAGTTGTGGCAAAATTGCTATCACTGCTTGCAATTTTGTTTTGTCGACATAAGTTAAGTAGCGGATAGAGAAATGTGGAAATGTAGAACAAATGTTTAACAAGTGCAGGTAAACCTGCATATAACGACGTCGACAAAAATTCGCTCAATTTTTCGTTACATGCAGGTTTTCGTTACACGCAGGTTTCGATTTAAGGTTCGCGTGAAAACGAAACCAAAATTCCAGACATCAGTGACGGTGAACTCACCCTTCGAAAATTTATTTGAGAGTGAAAAACTTCGTGATTTCCGCCTGCTGCTTTCCCGCGCGTGCTTTCCCCACTACAGAGTTTTTTGGCCACTACATGGCTCAGCAAGGCTTGGTAGTGGGCTAGTTGGTGTTTTAACATCTTGAAGTGCAGAGGTGCGCTGCCTGACACAGAAACGTAGAACTGGGTGAATTACACAAAAACAGAGGAGGTGAGGCGCAAACCTCAATCTGGTCTCTAAAGTGCCTTACTTGTTTCCAGGTTTCTTTGCGGATGATCTTGCATAGTTTCGGAAACAAGCAAGGCACTTTAGAGACCAGATTGAGGTTTGCGCCTCGCCTCCTCTGTTTTTGTGTAATTCACCCAGTTCTACGTTTTTGTGTCAGGCAGCGCACCTCTGCACTTCAAGACACTACATGGTACTTTAAAGAAGCAAGGTCACTTAGCCCTGCATTCACAAACGTACGTTAAGTATCACTTTTGCTTTTGACACTTTCGCGGAGCGTTAACGCGTTTCAAGGACCAAACTCATGCTAAAAGGACAACTTTTCGAGAACTTGATGCTCTTTTCTGAACTCAAAACTAATCGGTATGGGGGTGGTGATATAGCTGGGATACTGTACCGGGCGGCGACGCTCTTCTTTCTCGCCGGCAGAGACGGCGCATTAAAAATTAGCAGTGGCTTAGCTCGGCTATGCCAGGATATACGTAGCGTGAGCTAAGGTTCAGCAATTCAATCCAGTCCAATCCAATACAATCCAGTCCAGTCCAGTCACTGCTCCTCGCGCATGCGCAGCACGGGGCTCTCCAGGAGCCACGCGAAACGGCTATCAAGCGGCTCCGGCGCAGCGTCAGACTTGGCTACTGCGCAACGGAGGCGCACAGCTCGGCACGCGCCGGCGCCAGTGCGTCTGCCGCGGCTATGACGTCACTCCTCTAGAATGCGCAGACCGGCGAATGCGCAGGCCCAGTTCTCTACACACCCGTACTCCAATCGGATTGGAATTCAATTTAATCCAATCCAATCCAATGCTCCCCGCACGGGCGCAGCACGGCCCTTCAGGGTCCACGCGAAACTGCTCAACCACAACCAGTGTAGCTTACATAAAAAAAAAAGCGAGTTTGTCTTGGAAAGACAAATCTTTTCGTTTTCTGGCAGCAGAAAGCATCATCGACGAACCGACACCGCAGATAGCAGTCCGAGACGCCCGATTACACGCCGATAGACAGGCCTGCAATCGACATCGCACTCACCGCGATGTTTGCGGTGCGGGCAAAATTCGCTAAATTAGCCGAATTTTTCGGGAAAAGTGCCAAAAAAAACAATTACTCATTAGCGTATCGGATTCGTTATGTCCAGGTTAGCCGTCGCAACGACTTCGTTACACAGAGGTCGCCAAAACATAAGTTTCAATGGAGCTGGCAACGGTGAATTGAAAATCTTCGTTAAATCCAGGAATTGGTGACATAGAGGTTCGTTACATCCAGGTTTAACTGTATAACAAATATAACGCAAGAAACATTGAAGTAAACAACTGCACAGTAATCCCTCGTTAACTCGAAGCCGTGAAACCCGCTGAAAATTTAGAGATAAGCGGAGTTTCGATTTTAGCGAAATGCGGAAAGTTTGTGGCGATGTCGCTGAAATAAGAGCTAATGCCGGTTAGAAATGATCCACTGCAAGGGGAGCTTTCGTAATCAAGGCAGAAAAGTTCGCAGGAAAAAAGAATTTTCATTGTTTCGGAAGGAAGCGCTGCGTGTGATGCTCGCCGGTTTTGCGTTCGCATCTAATCCCAGAAATGGGTTCTCGAGCTGCGCTTTCCATCGTACTGTTGGCCTCCGCCGCCGCTACATTCTACCGTGTTGCGAAGCAGGTGCATTATACGGGGTGTCCCAGCTATCATGCACCACGATTTAAAAAAAAAGAGCAATGGCGTATTTCGAAGAAAACCTAGTGCATAATGTTTGCAGTACTGTAGAGAAGAGAACAGCATTTTTTCCGTTAATGAGACTAATTAATTAATTGTAATTAATCATCAAACCCGATAATTACTGCCCTTATCACTAAAGTGTCAATGAGGCACTGGTAGTTACCCACGAGGACCATCTAACTGCGCAATTTTCACTAATTGTGTACTCATTTATCCTGACTTATAAAGAAAACCCGCGAAATATGAAAAATACCACGTGACGGCGCCTCCGCGCGCATCGTAAAGCAATGCCCTCAAACAGGCTGCCTCTGAGTTAGCCAGAATAAATAAACAATAGAAAGAAAGAAGAAATCGCGACCAAGTTTGTGCCTTATCTGCACACGCGCCCCGCGAACCTTGCTGTTGCTGCTCCTTCCATGCATGTCATTATCAAGGTGATGCGCTGTCTCTTCGGACGGGTGGCAGGCGAAGCAGTTGCTTTCAATCAGCTTATTTGGGGAAGCTGCTTTTCAATGCGCGCGGAAGCGGCGTCACGTGGTATTTTTCATATTTCGCGGGTTTTCGTTATCAGTCAGAATAAATGAGTACGCAATTAGTTCGTCGCTGAAAATACCGCAGTTAGATGCCCCTCGTGGGTACCTACAAGTGCCTCATTCACACTTTAGAGATTAGGACAGTAATTATAAAGTTAGATGATTAATTACCATTAATTAGTTAAGTCTCATTAACGAAAAACATTACTGTCCGCTTCTCCACAGTACTGCAAACGTTATGCACTAGGTTTTCTTCGAGTTACGCCATTGCTCTTTTTTTAAATCTTGGTGCATGATAGCTCGGACACCCTGTATGTGTTGTTCCTGTCGTTGGAGGCACTTCTCGAGGCTCCTCTTCGTCATTGTCAGCTTCATTGTCCACAACTCTCTCAATGATGTAGGCGTCGAATAGCAGTCCCGTAAACGGGAACATCGGCCTCGCCAGCGTAAATTTGCCATTCACGACCGCGTTCGGCGCGTAGTAGGAGCTAAGCGTTAGAACGGATACCTTATCAGCTGTCTGTTTAGCCTTGTGTCCTCTCTGTCAACATTTCGAGATATCCGCGGTCCCCTGAAAAAAAAAAAAAAAGTTTCGAGATATAGGAGGCCAGATACATACGCCTATTGGAGGTAAATGAATGTCGAAAAAAAGGTTCGACTTAACCGATATTTCGAGATATCCGAGTTGGAGTTAAAGGAGCCATGAAGAGAAAATACAACTTCGTTTAATTTGAAAGAACTAGGATTCAGTATCTCACTCAGCTCCATTACAGCCACCAAAGATGGTTTTTTAACAAAAAAAAGCAAGTATTTAAAAACTTTCAAATTTTGCGCCACAGTGACGTGTTATGAGCAAGAATGACGTCATACGGGCCAACAACAGAACATAATTTTCAGTGCGTTAACTGCACGTTAGCATTCAGGTGATGCGGTCAAATGGAACTGGAGGCGCCATTACAGACGTCCAGTCATGTGTCGTCGCGACAGGTCAGTTAGGCGGCCGCAAATCGCACAAACAAGGTTCTGTGACGTCATAGAAAAGTTGCGGGAAATTGGCTAGGGGGTCGCGACTGCTTCACGCGTTTTATCACATATCTCCGTTATTTGTTCGAAGATTGCGATGATATTGGTATCATTGTTATCGGGACTAAGCAGTCTTTCTAATAAACCCAATTTGTATTTTGTCTTTATGGCTCCTTTAAGCCAACTGCTCTTTGCGAGACCACAAATGAGCAACGTGTTGGGCCCCTGGTCGAGTCATCGTTTCCTTCGCAGCGTTCGGCGTTGCAAGCGAGACGCCTTGCTGGCCTAATCTCGCCAGTTTCATTAGGCCAATCACGAAATCGCAAAATGTTTCCAAATGTCAATTTCTTGTTTTCCGCTTTTGTTAGATGTGGACTTTATTGGGCATCATTTTGCCGAAGAAAGTTTCCTCCTACACAGTTTATTTCAAAAGATACATAAAAAAATGCGCGCCCACTAGTCATCTCCGAAACCGAAACTGAAACTGCCAGATTTCTGTGGGCTACAAAACATTTCTCTGTTTTGGAGTTCTTAGCTTCTTATTTCACAATCGCATCACGTACAAAAATGTAATGATGGCCTAATAGTGTTTTCAACACTTTATTTATCAGTTAAAATTAAACATCTGACCAGGCAGATGCGTGATGTTTCGCAATCTGTTATACATGCGTTGTGGAGCCTTCGTGCGCGCGTCAAAGGAGCTCCGGATTGTTTGGTGAATGTGCTTACTCTGTGTCGCTGACTTTTTCTTACTGGCAGCCAAAGTATGGGGAATATTACAGTGCAAAGACTCACAAAATGAAAAACCAAATGCCAAAAACGAACGATCGGCAGTGCATCGCAAAGGCATCCCGTCAGAGCAGTGTTACTGCAAAGCATGCTAGACAAAAAAAAAAAAAATAAAGGGCGAGGTGCCATACGAGCAAAATCAGACACGAGCAATATCCAAGAAGGAAGTAGCTACAATTGTGGGGAATTTTAGCTCTTCTGATCATCTTATGTGAGCGCTGCTCTTGCTTGAAATCTTTTTTATTGATTTTCTCAGAACCTATTTTTTTGGCGATTCATTCATAACTTTTTTATTCGTAACTTTATTCATAACTTTATTCATAACTTTTATTCATAAATTATTTTTATTCATAACATTTTTTTCATTCATAACATTCATAACTTTTTTCCGAATGAGTATTTTTTAGTGAAACTTGGCACGATTCTTCCTCACATTATTGGGTATGCAATGAACCTCAAGATATAAAATGGAGCCACAGGTTTTGATATGGCTACCTTTTACACCAAGGCACACCCAATTGAAACGTTCAATTTTTTTATTATTTCATCACTCTATGCTTCGGGGATTCATCCGATCTTATTACTTTTGGTTCGTTGCACAGGCCAAAGCCTCCCCTATCCCACTACCAAAAATTGTGTGTTTTCATGGAGAGTAATTAGACGTGAGTGTTGGCGTGAGACCCACGTTTAATACAATTTTCATATAAAAATATAAACAAAAATAGGACATCTTTATAAGGCTCTAATGAGCCTAAAAAAAGTTTGCTTTATAATGAAGACCAAAAATCTGCATTGTTTATCTTTTTTAAAAACTAATTACCCCATCACTTGGCCTCACACCTTAAATACCATATATCATTGAACTGAGATTTAATTATGCTCCAACCAATGCATAGACAAAAACCCGACGTTTCGAAGCCCGCTCGGCTTCTTCTTCAGGGGTGACTGGGGCCACGCTGCAGCTGCGTTTTGTATAGTCACCCCTGAAGAAGAAGCCGAGCGGGCTTCGAAACGTCGGGTTTTTGTCTATGTATTGGTTGGAGCATAATTAAATCTCAGTTCAGTAACTTCCCAACCAGACAGAAGTCTGTCAAAATGTTCACCTTCAAAGATATATCATTCAGTTCACTGCTCCTTCGTTAGAAGGGCGTTTGGGAATTTGGTTGCACCGTGGTGCTACATGGTAGAAGACGGCTGGTTGGTTACACTTAGGGCGCGGCTTCGGTTATACTCTAGTGTTCGTGGCGCAGTCTGGCAACAATGCGCAAAACAACCAAGATGGCTTGAGTAAGCAGGTTAGGGGCGCCATAGAGTTTCCTACATACACTATAGGCGAAACAGACGACAGCGTCAATGCAAATCTCTGGAGGCCGTCCGTGTCTAATGCGTTAACCACAACGACGCAGTTCATCTAGTAGCGTCGGTTGGTTATGGATTGACCGCGGTGAAAATGTTTCGCCGTATGGATACAGCATTTACGGACTGTTCTGGTAATTTTTTTTAAAAAAGAATAATGACATGGTTAAGAATGTGTCTTTGAGGGCTTTTGCGAAAGTTAAAAGCATTTTCTGACAGCTGGCTTGGCCCGTCAGAATCGCAGACCATCAGAGCAGACGATCGCAGACGACAACGTTCATTTAAACCTCGACCCACCCAAACAAACAGAGAACCAGTCATGGGCACGTTACCAGCGAAAAGTAACAGTGTTGCAGTTACAGTTTCCTGAGCCAAAAAGGTAACTCTGTTGCAGTTACTGTGAAAAAGTAACGTCGTTACTCCTCCGTTCCTATATAAATTGAAGCAATTGACCACAAATCAAATCATACAGTTTTTCTTAAAGTGAAAATTAGCGCAAAACGACGGAACACAAGAAGGTAAACAGACACAACGCTGATACTGTTTGCACCTTCTTGTGTGTCGTCCTTTTGCGTTTGTCAGAGTTTCCCTTTAATGATGTAGAAATCGCCCAATATTTTGTTTAATAAGTCTAGTATTAGGCCACTCAAGCGCGAAAACTTTCGGCTGCCTATCTGTCTGTCTGTCTGTCCCTCAATTCAGTTGGCGGTAGGAGGAGAAATAAATGTTTATTTCACGAGCACCGGTGGTGTTGTTAGGGCACCTGCCCGGTGTGGGGCGTCCCTAGTCCGGGATGCCTATAGAGTTCCTCTATATAGCTCCCGCATGGAGCTAAGAGTTGCGCGACCGCCCGCCATCTTGTTATCCGGATTGGTGCGGGAAAGCCGCCCGTCGCGGGTGTAGGAGCCTCGCCGCCACGCTTCCAACGGTGGCCGACGCGCGGTGGGGGCGCTTCCGTCGGCGGCGCCTTACGGCGGTTACGCTGGATCATAGATTAACGCTGGATTCCTGCGATGTCGCTCACGCGGCTGCTGCTGCTGCTGTTCCTGGGCGGGGCGTGGTGCCACCCGCATCGGCGGCTGCGGCGCAGCCGCAGTGGGGGCTTCTCTGCGCGGCATGGATAACCGGAGTGATGTCATCACGGCGGCGCGTGGAAAAGGGTATGGAGGAACTGTAGGGATGCCCTGTCCACGCTTGGCAGTCCAGGCACTCTTGACCAGTATGCGCTGGGTTCCAGGGTCCGGACTTTTCTTTTTCAGGCAGGCCACCCACTGCTCGTAAGAGGGGGAAGGGTTGGGGGGTAGGCCGGGGGTTTGTCCGCACTCCCATAGAAAACCTAAAAGAATGCGTGAGCGAGACGTTTAAATAGGCACATTTCCAAAACACTAAATCCGGTGGCAATGCTCATAGTTTCAATGTTGTTGGGCAAAAAGAAAACTTCAGGCATATTTGAGGCAAAACATCACTACATAACTAATATTTCCAGTTTTATTTTATAGTTGCCTGGCGAGCGTGATTTAGTGGGCGTGTACCTCTCTCCCTATTCCCCCTCTTCCCCCCTCCAGCGACCTTGGGTCCTCCACTTCCTAATAAAAGAATTTATCATCATCATTTTAAAAGCATGCTTGAATTTTGCGATAGGAAATAAATAAAATACGCCATGAAAGAAATGGTTCGAATAAAAAAAATTAAACCCGTCAAGTCAGCATAGTCACGACCGGCACCAGTAATTAGAGGCTCCTGACCGACGGTTAAGTACAAATTTCGGTCTATAAATGCGGACCACCCAATCTCTGTTCTTCCATTATGTGCAATTTTTCCATGGTCAATCTCTATGACGCATCAGATGCGCATAGCGCCGCCATCACCACGTGTCGCCACCCCAGCAGCTCGCGCCCAGAACGGTGGAACGCCGCTTCGAAGCTGTATTGCTTGACTTCAGCCGCCGCAGTCCGGCCAGCCTCGCTGGTCATCATCGCCTTCCGCCAATGAGTTCCACCAAGCGGCAACTCGTGGGTGTCGACGAATCCCTGGACTGGCGCCCGCTGGAATTCGTCGACGAAATTCCCCAAGCCTTAGTGTGCACGCTCTGCGGCGTGATTCCGGGGTTCTTAGAGAAGATCCTCCCTTGCTGTCACGTATTCTGCCCGGCTTGCTACGAGAAGATCACCCAGCGAGAACGGATCTGCCCCGTGGACCGCCGCCCGTTCCTGAGTGATGCGGTCGAGTCCCTTGGTTCGAGTGGAGCCGGCCTCAAGGAGCTACGGGTCCGCTGTCCGAACTCCGCTCGCGGCTGCACTTTCGTGAATAAGCTGTCCAAACTGAAGCACCACTTCCTGGAACAGTGCCGCCTGGGAGAAGTCCAGTGTCCGCAATGTGAAATGACCATGCCACAGACGGAGGCGCTTGACCATAACCTGCAGCACTGCTCCGGCAGCCCGGCCGGCATGCCCGCTGTGGTCCGCAAGTCAACGCCGTTGAATCTCGAGTCGGAGGCTGCAGCATCCGGCGGATCGTCTCGCGACAACTCGTCCGGCTTCTCCGGTGGTAGTTCCTCCAGCCGTTCGAGGAGGAGGAGGAGGAGGAGGAAGAAGAGAGGCAAGAAATCTTCTAGCGTACCCAAAGCCTCTTCCGCTGAAACCGTTTCCGCGGCGGCAGTGGGAAAAGATCAGCTTGTCGCTATGATAAAGGATTACTTGCAGGATGACGCCGGAAGTTCCGTTCGCTCAGTTTCGAGTGGCTCCAGCAGAGAGCCGTCACGTGAAAACTCGTTGGTACACAGCAGCAGCAAGGCCAAACCTTGTGAGCACAAAATGGCGAAGGCGACGGAGAGAACGGAGGGCGTCTCGAAAGTTCCCTCGGAGGAGGACCAGTTTCTGGGGAAAGTAGACTCGGCGATCAGCAAGACCCAAAAGGCCTTGTCCACCGCGGCTACGAGCAAGGAGCAGCAGCCGTCCACTTCCGGAGCTTCTAGCACGCCGACCACCGTGAAGCCGACCCCGGGACCACCACGAAGCAAGACTGCGGCCAGCACTGTACCGCGCCGGGTTCGCGTTCTGCTACGTGACTGGCCTGGAACGACGCCGAGTCCAGGCTCACTTGCGGGGAGGTGGTGGTCCTGCGGAGCGACAGCTTTTCCATGGCCGACTGTTGCTTCAGGATCCACGGGAGGCTTCGTCGCGACCAGGACGGAGTGGTGCTCGCCAGCTTCGCGCTGTGCGTGTGCGGCGGCACCTGGCAGAGGATCGCCGAGTGGTCCCTGTCCACCGTGGTGAACCTGGTACTGGTACACCCTGGAACGAGTCGGGGAACATGCGCCTACCCCTGGTCCCCAACCCGGACTCCGTGCCGACGCCGCCGCATGCCCACTTGGGTCGTTGGGACTTCTGGTCGCCAACGAAGGAGTTGGAACTGCGTGACCTCAAGGCACGCGGGTTCCTGTCGAGCGGCTCCCTGTGCGTCGCTGTCGAGGTCGAGTAAAGATCGCCGGCGCTGGTCGTCATCATCGAAAGCTGTTCAGGGCCCCGATTGTTCTGCCTTGTGCGCAAATGACTGTCGTCTTTACGCTTTCTGATACGGATAAATTTCGATATAAATTCGGCGGCTTAGATACCTCCTGGACAATACTTCTGTCTCCCCCGGCAACTGCATGGGCAAGGGGTTTGTTTGCAAGCGGCCATGATTTCTGAGTTGATTTGAAAGCCCTTGCCAATACAATAACTTGAATCATTCGTCAATTCCACACGTGATGCGAATTTTGAGAGGAATACGTGGTGAAGGGAGCTCAAACGTGCGAGTGTCGTCGGTCTATTTGTTTTCGGGCGCAAACTAAAAGGCAGCACATGCTTGCCTGACGAGACTGCTAGAACAATGAATACAAATATTCACAGGCAGAAATAGATAAGTGGAATGTTCTAACCGACAGAATTACGCGGCAATATAGACACTTGGAGTGTGCTAACCCATAGAAAAAACATACATATCGTGCATACTTTAGCGAATCGTTTTTCCCTCGTACTTGATTTGTCTGCGAAAATCCACGTTTTTCAGAATATTACGAATACCTAATATTTTATTTCGTGGTTCACGTTACTTTCGTGCGTATACTTCTTAGCCCTAATAAAGTGTAGCAAGCATATTTGTGCCGTTTTGCGTTTTTTGCTGTTGGTTTGAAAGTGCCAACCCCAGCGATTTCTTTCAAGTAATTTTTTGCAACTGTACACGTTCGCGTGTGTTGTTGCTGTTCTTTTTCGAGTTTGCGAGGGCAGTTAAATGTACATAATGATTGAAGCAGGGTTTATCGGTACAATGCACGGAGCAAGATTTATCTTACTCCATGGTATAATGTTCCCTTTTTTTTTCGCGCGCTTTTCCAAAGTACGCGTCCGTATAGTTTTTGTCAAGCTGTCGAGTCACTGCTTCTACACCGGGCCGCTATAGTCAGGAAATAAACAGTGGTAGATATTACTGAAAGCGAGTGACGTCAAGGTGAGATAAACAACTTTGACATCTGGAACGAACGTTGATGCGCTATTCCGTTTTATGGTTTGTGGCCAGGGGGCAACAAATGTTTACAATAAAAAGGAGGAAGAGGATGTAGCCTTTACTGTGGCACAAAGGCTCTTCGTCAAGGGGGGGAACTGGGAGTAGAAGGTGGGGTGTTTGTAGTCTGATATATCTTAAAGGCGGACAGTTCGATCCAAAACAGGTGGGTTCCTTGAGAAGGCTGGAGAGGCCGCGTGGGGTGAGAAGAGCGGGCTCACGACTGAAAACTGCTCGCGCTAGACCTGCTTTTTAGAGAAAAGTGGGCAAAGGCATCGTGGAGGGTTCCAGTGCACGAGGGTCAATGTGGATGTATATGGAGGAGGTTTGAAGCTTCTGTAGCGCGCGAATTTCGGAGAGTGCCAAATTAGGTGCTGGAGATTTGCGGGTGTGGGGGAGGCGCAGAAGGTACGTCGAGGTGGCAGAGATGGGGTGTACCATTTAGGGAAAGTCTCTGGGTAAGGCTAGCATTGGCAAAATATTTGTTTATGGAGATTTCGGTTGATCTTGGGAGCGAGGGCAGAGCGGATAAAAAGCCGTTTGTAGTGAGGGCCTTGAGGCGGCCTTTCTTTTTTCCTTTTGTAACGTAGAGTCTGTACCGCTGGTGGTAATGTCCCAGAAAGTGGAGGAGCCAAGTCTGGTAGCACCGGAGGACTAGCGGCTTGCGGAGGGCTAGCCCACTTGGCTGCACTCCCGAGCAGCCAAGTGGGGTGCGTGGTTCCCCGGTGATGACTTCTCGTGTCCAGGTGACCAGTCGATGCGAACATGAATGCTGCTAGATTTCAGGATGGAGATCTAATGAAGGATTTTGTTGGCGATGGTATTGCGTGATGTAAGACTTTTTAGAATCTGTAGGGCTTCGAAAGAGTCTGTCACGGTGGGTATCTGGGAAGGCACGGAGGAGTGAAAGTCAAGCATGAGGTAGTCTATGGGCAGGGGCCGTAGCCAGAGGGGGGGGGGGGGTTCGGGTTCGAACCCCTCCCGAAATCTTTTCCAGGCAGCACATAAGCAATACTTACTGTTGCTTGTGGCAAAACTAACCCTTCCTAAAACCCATAACCCCCTCCGAAAAAAATTCTGGCTACGGCCCTGGTCTATGGCGTGGATGATAGCTTGGAATTTCGCCTCCAGGATGGTAGCACATGGAATATTAAGGGATCGTTTGCCTTGTACTAAGGGGAGGTCAGGTGATGTCCATGCGGTGCCAACTAGTAGAGGAAGAAAGCTTGCGTCGGTGGAAATGTCGATTTCGTGGGGGTGTTTAAACTTTAGTGTTTCGGAGACCGTTTATGCGGGCAGCGCGGACGGGACGGCCGTTACGCTGGACGGGATGGGTGGCCGCAGAGTCTGGGACCTAAGGGCGGCTCCAGGGAGCCAGAGGAAGTGGGATGTCGTGGGGCTGGAGTGGTTTGACATTGTCCCAGGCGATGATAGAGACACCTTGATGAGTTAATGAGCGTTTATGAAAGGATTCATTTACTTGTTCTTGAATTATATTTTCCAAGGGGGAAGAACAGCTGCAGCTTGCAAGTTTTCCAGACTAGCCCCTGATTATGCGAAGGGTGGCTCTGTGTAGATGTTGAAGTGTGCTCATGGCCGTTTTATTGAGGTCGCACGATTGGGCTGCGTAGGTAATTGTACCAGTGGCTACAGCGTATGCTAAAGTTTGGGTTGCGGACCGATGCAAAGCAAGATAGGCGGTTTTTTTTTGCTACGATAAGAGTGAAGTTTATCCAAAGCCTTAAATACCAGGTCAGCGGTTAATCCGATAAGGCGAATTGTGCCGGGCCAGATATACCACCATCACGTGTACGAGAGTAGGCAACGCGCATGCGCTCCAGCACCCACGTGTGATATATATAAAAGCCACGGCCGCGACGTCACCTATCTGATAATCGGGGCGATCTGCGCATCGAAAGTGCTCTACTCGCAGATCGGCTCCCGTGTTTGCTTTCGTTCAGTACCGTTGCGTAGCAGTCAGTATGAAGACTTACTGCCTGTCCGGGTTCGGCGAAACGCTCGACTGGAGACCCATCGTGCTTCTGGAGCCGCCACCCAAAGAGTTGCTCTGCGTCTTCTGCAACGTCGTCTCAGCGACCCCCTCGCCCCTGCCCTGCGGTCACCAGGCTTGCAGAGTCTGCAGGAGTGAAGTCTTGCTCCGAGGGAACGTGTGTCCTTTCGACAAGGTCACTTTCGCGAAGGACTTGGTAGAACCGGAAGAAAAGGCTCCACGGAGCCGTCGCCGTATCGCGCGTCGAGGCCCGCTGCTTCAACTTCCCGTTCGGTTGCCCTTTTACGGGCACGCTCCGCGAATTGGAGCTGCACTTCCCGGATGGTTGCAATCACCACAAGGTTGCCTGTCATCAACTGTTCCAAGGACGTCCTGCAGAGGCTTCTGGCGGAGCACATCTTTAGCGGATGCGTAGAGCACGTTCCTTTGGTCCCGCCGGCATCGTCTGTAGAAAACGGGGATAGCTCCGCCTCCCAGCGCCGTCTGTCCGCTCTCGAGAAGATCATCGAGGAGCGTTTCCGCGCTCTGCTTGTTTCCAGCGCCGCCCGAAACGGGAGTGAGCGGAATACTCTCACTGAAAAGGACACTTCTTTGTTGGCTGCTAGCGACGGGAGCATGACCATACGAAACGAGAGTGAGCCAAATACTCTCACGGAAGAGGACACGTCTTCGGTGGCAGCGAGTAACGGGAGCGTGACCCTACATCACGAGGCCTCGCCATCTTCTGCACAGCCCACATCGTTTTCTCAAGACTTGCCGCAGGAGAAGGCCATTTCGCCTCCACGGAACGCGTCGTCGTCTAGGTACTGTCCGGTAGCGGAACATTATATATTTCGCAGTACTGGCGCAAAGACGAGGCGAAAGGTGTGGAGGATGGTAGCAACTCGAACGACGACGGCTCGCTACGGCTGGGCGAACATTACTTGAAGCTTGCGTATACCTACAGCAAGAAGCGGAACGGTGACGTAGTGCTCTTGTTCCAAATTCTGCTACGGGAGGGCGATGACCAGGAAAGGCCGAAGAACGGGCGCAGATCTCCAGAACAGGAGACCAAAGCAGAACCCCTGCTTGACGGGACGCTCGCCCTGTCTTTGTGCAGAGCAGGCAGCAGCGAAGAGCACCCGCTTCCGACGTACGCGTTGCCTGAGGGGGCGCCGGAAGGAGACGGCTGGAGCGTGGTCGCGTGCACGACCAAGGTTGACTGGCAGGTGGTCGAGCAGCGACTGGACGCTGACAGGCTGCACTTTTGCGTAAGGCTAGAATGAATGCTGTCGCCCTTGAGCGAAGCGATCGGATTAAGTGCGTTGAGCGTATTCATCGAAATGTGTAGTATAATGTGTGGCCACGTTAATTGATTTTTCGTATTTGTACGTTTATTTCGTGCATGCGGCCTTTTGGAAACATTCCGGTTGTGTATCTAGCTCTACATTATGCATGCGCAAATAAAGTTTTTACGTTTCAAACCTCTGCTTCGACATCTATTCTCCCTGCCTCGTAATTACGCGGACACGCACCTGTGCGAGGCCACTGAAAAAAAAGCGAGGACTATTAAGCAATTATCACTTGTGAATGCGAAAATATTGTCCAATTCAACGCCGCAAATGCACCTTGAACTTTTGCGCTACCAGTAATCGCGGCTTTTGCATACCCTTTGGGTTCAGCGGGGGACGTGCTTTGGATAGACTGCCCAACAGCGCACTCGCACCCAGCCGCAGCTCCAAATCTCTGTTTTCCGCGAGGCTCTGCGTTGCCTAGCAGCGCGGTCTTTAACCTGCTGTTTTTATTCTATTGCGAAGCCCCTAGCTTGCGTGCAGTGATGTTCCTGTAGCTGTCATGTTGGTGCACGCGGATGCGATTGAAAGCCGCACTTTTTTCAAACAGAGGAGAGTGCAGTGTACGCGAAACGGCTGTGGTGACGTCATGCAAATGACCCGTGTCGCTCCTCAAGGAACCGTTTAAGAGCGAAAGCTTTCTTACTGGGATTGATGGCGTCCTGTCAAACAGCTAATGCATTTCTCCATAGTCCGGTCGGTTGACCGATAAAGCTCTGAATAAGGTTTCTGGACACCCGGAACGTGCGTGAAACGGGGCTCTTATTGTGTCAAAACGGTTACTCGAAAGTCGCCAAAAAGAAACGGTTGTAGACTAGACAATACACACGTCGACAATTAAGACAGACGGGGTACAAGAGTGTACCTTTATCTCACAAACCACGTATCGCTATACATTTAAGTCGTTTCTCTTAGTGCGCGAAAAATCGTCGCATGGTTTCGTTTTACTGCGCAGCAGTATATGATGTCTCAACCCCCCCTCCCCTCCCCCCCCCCCAACCCGTTTTCATTCCGGCGAAGTTACACGGCGCCGCTTCAGGGCTCCTCCTCGCCATCGCCGACGTCCTTTCCCAACGGTTATCACATGGTTATTCCCCTCGCCACCACCGATGCTTCATTCACAAGTTGCGCAGACGGCTGACAGCGACCGTTGCGCCGTTATCAGATGATTGCGGAGGATCATCAGCAGCGTGAATGGGCGTAAAAACTCCCGAAAGCCGCCGACACCGCCGCCGCCAAGAATGTAGCCGCAGCCATTGCCGCCTCAAATTCCACCTCGCCCACAAACTGCCGTCTCTGCCTGTTGAAAGCAACTTGCCCCGTCGGAACAACAGCGTGAGCACATAATTCTTGTCTAGCTTGAAAGCCATTCCGAGCGACGTTGTCGCGTCGGCGGCCCTTGTTGACGGGCTGGTCATAACTCTTCTGGCGGAAGAATTAGTGCTCTTAGTCTTGCCGCATATACAGTCTTTCTCTCGCCCTTTGGCGGTATATTTCACACCTAATTATGTGCGCAATCCCGGTTTCCGGTTTAGGCGTGCACGGGTTGGCGTTGGAGGGAGGGGGCATGCACGCACAGCAGGGCTTAATGCTGCTACCGATGACATACCAGTTGTGGTGGTGGGAGATTTAAACGTGGGAGTCTCATGGCTCAATGCGCCCTCTCAGCTGTCCTCCGCAATCGAGCGGTTTGGGTCTGGGTTGGTGTGTTGCAGGGACAATAAGATGCCTCCGACTGGGCAGCGAAATTAAGGGTTGATTGATTGATTGATTGATTGTGGGGTTTAACGCGCCGACGCAACGCAGGCGATGAGGCGCGCCGTTGTGGAGGGCTGCGGATTAATTTTGACCCCCTCGGGATCTTTAACGTACGCCGAAATGTCGTACACATGGGCGTTTTTGCTTTTCGCCTCCATCAGAAAAGCAGCCGCCGCGACCGGGAATCGAACCCGCGACCTCGTGCGCGCAATTAAAGGGACCCCGAAAATCTTTGTGAAGGTGTCAGTCAAATGCATTCAGTTCGTAGAACACATAACGGGGCATTTTTGAGCCAAATGTGATCCCCATACGTTGTACGGATAATTTGTAAACACTTTTTGAAGATCGCCTTTCTCAGCCGATGAGCGCGACGCCGCAGCGAGCCGACCGCGGTTGACGCAACGGCGACCGCGGCTGACGCAACGGCGAAGGCGCCCCCTGTTTCGTCCAATCGCCGGCGAGGTCGGCCGCCGGCGGCGTCACTGCCATTTGCTTCCGGCTGATTCCTCCTTCCTGCGCGATCCCGACTCCCGAGGCAAAGGCAGCAAAGGCGGGTCCGCAGCGATTGAAGCGTGCCTAGGCGCAGGAATGTAGCTAGTGCACAACGGAAGTCGAGCGTCGCGATGTCACATGGCTATTCCCAGTGTTTCCAGCTTCTTTGAAGGAAGCAGAGAGGGAGGAGGAGGAGTCGATCGGCAAGCGGGGAGAGGTGCATTTAATTGCTTTCGGCGCAGCTAATACTGAATGTAGATCAATAATTCCGACGGCATTGCATCGCTATACAGTTAAACCCGGTTATAATGAACCCGGATAGAGCAAATTATGCTATATATCGAACAAAAATAATTCAGTTACGGAAATACATGGGAAACATATTCCTTATAACGAAGTTCACATCCGATATATCGAACTCTGGGCGCCTAGTATGGCCGCCGAAATGCATGATCTCGGAGCGGCGATTGAGATGTGGATTGGCTGCGACCACGGAGCAAGAGCCGCGACTGAGACATTGCGCCTCGCACGGAGCGACGTGACGCCCAATACTTTCCGGAACTGTTTCTGATGCGCGGGACTCGCGACGGAACCCGCCCAGTCAGTGAGTGCGGACCAAGACAGCAGCATCGGTGAACTGTGGGAAGAGCTCGCCAACGTTCCCGATGATGTCGCCAGTGAAATCGGTTCGACGCTTATAATGAAGCGCTTTCGGCAGTCGATGTGCTCCGCCAATGCTTTTTAGATTTTTGAGGACACGGACTCGAACTGGTGCAAATAATGTTTCGTGTAGAGAATGCTATGCTAGTTGAAGCCGCCAAAACGAAAGTGAAAACAAAAATCTTCGTTTTTTTTTGCAACCTGGTCAGTTAAGGCGGAAAGTAGCTTTGATACTTGCAATAAATAGATTATTTTGGTCTGGTAATCGCTACTGTATTGTGTTCGTTTCTGCGTACGTGGATGGCGGAGTTGGGGAGGGGGTGGGGGTTCCCGCGGATTGCGAACTCGTAACAATAAGCTCGTTATGGGCGGGTTCGGCTATATCGAATTATTGGATATATCGAACTAATCGCGGTGCATATTGCAGTTCGCTATAAACGGGTTTGACTGTATTGGTGCTACGCGACAATACAGGCCTTTTGTAACGTTTACAGAAGGCTTTTCTGGGTCCCTTTAAAGGGACCCTGCAACACTCTTTGAGCATTGAAGGTAAACCTGCGCGACGTTTAGATTGCACTGCCAGGAGTACCTGAGCCAAATATTACACGTGCACGTGAAGCGGTGAGCGCGCAAGTCGATGTGAAAGACGCGGAAAAACCAACCACTCTCTCTTCAGTTGTCCTCATTATGCAACCCCTGGTATGGCCTAAGGGTCGTCACATAGGCCATGGCTGCCCGATCGGCTGTCACTGGTCAACTTCGCGGCTAGATTCTCCCATTTCCGTCGTCGTCATCGCTGTGTACGAACCTCTTCTATGCCTGAACCTGTAGACACAGTTTTGCCGTTTCTTTTGTGTTTTGAGTGCGCGGGGAGCTTGAGTGATGAGCTCAATACTTCCCTTTCAACGGGACCACTCGACTACAAACGTTTATTGCTTCAAAAACGCCCTACCAGCCCGAGCGCGCACTTGCGAGCAGGCACCCATGCCTGCTTTTTTGTGGCACCAGACCGGAAATTGGCCCCTCCGCGTTGCGGAGAAAAGGAGAAAACTCCCCGGCATGTGATACATCGAAGGCCGCCGAAGAGAACGCCGCGAGCCGCCCCCCTCTCCGGTAGAGAGCGCGGAGCTTTTGTCGCGTTGTCCGCGGTCGAGTGGAGAGGGAACGATTATGCGCGATTTCTCATCGCGCGTAGTTTCGTTAATTGGTGAAGGGATTTTCATATTCTTGCGGGATGAGATTTCTGGACAATATACGTTTATCCAAAATACATACTAGTAGTCGATGGCAAGTGTTGCAGGGTCCCTTTAAGGGACACCCACGTGTGTGCCTGCTAGAATAAAGGTCAACGCCTTCGAGGTGTTAATTCGCTATGGGACTGACGCATGTCGTTCGCTTGGAGGGAGAAGCGCATAAACTGAAGAAGCGTCAGGCCGAACAGAAGCGTGAATGGGCGCAAAAACATCGGAAAGTCGCCGCCACCGTGGTTGCCGCTTCAAGTTCCAGCTGGTCTATTAGCTGCGAATCCCTCCAGGATGAACAGGAGTTGGCCCGCTTGGAACGCCGACGTGGGCCAACATCACTTGTTCAGCCTAAAAGAGCGACGTGTTTGACAGTGTCTTTCACTTTTAAACACCCGCTCATTACGGTTTGCCGGTTTATACGTGCAGTGGTTGGAAGTGGAGGGAAGGGGAGTGGGGGCACGCGCTGCTAAAGGTTTCTTGCCCTTACTGATGATGTCCGTCGTGTTGGCGTAAGGTTTAAACGCGACCGTCGAACAGCCCAATGTGTCGGGTACGGTGTCCTCAGTGGTAGAGTGGATTGAATTGGCGTATTACACACACCTACGATGCCTACGATGCGGTAGGGAAAGAGACGGCTGCACGTTTGTGTTTTAGGATAAAGCTCGGGACTTTCCGAATTTCATTAAGGTAATTTAGGAAGTGTGCTCAGCCATAAATTGCAAACAAGTGCATTTTGTTTCGTGCCCTCGATGGAGGGCGTGCACCTTCTCAGGTCATCCGTTTTCACTGACTACAAGGGTACTGCTGTTTTTTTTTTTAAGTGCGAATGCACTTTATAAGCGACCCCGAACCTTCCGCCGTCCGCATAGCAACAGCTGCGGGTGCGCGCGCTTTTCGTCTTCCTTAGCAACGGGGGGAGATGGGCGCGCGCTGCCTGGCCGCTGACATGGCACATACCCACGTGGGAGATTGGCCAGGAATAAGTGCGAATGCACTTCTTAAGCGAGCCTGAATCGTCCGCCGGGGAGGTGGGGGCAAGTGCGAATGCACTTTATAAGCGACCCCGAACCTTCCGCCGTCCTCATTGCTCCTCCTCCTCTCCCCTAGCAACGGCGCGAGGAGCGGAGAGGAGCGTCCGTAGCAACGGCGCAGCGACGTCACACCCCACGTGACTGCGCGCGCTCCGCCACCTCACCGCGGTTTGCGCGGGCGCGCGCCACTCCCCGCACCGCTCTCCGAATGCAACCGAATGCGCGCAACCGAATGGAAGCAACAACGCAACCGAATGCGAGCACTGCACGCGTCGTTGAAGATACCGCAGCGGTTGAAGACATGGCAGTGCGGCGAAGGGCCCGTGAAGCCGAGCGCAAGCGGGCGAAGCGGGCTGCGGATCCCGAACTCCGCGCTCGGGAGGCCGAAGGGAGACGTAAGCGGCGCATCGCCTGCGGTGATGAAGGCCGTCTGCGCCTCTCAAGGCGATGGCACAATTACTACGCCGTGTACTCTCGGCGCAAGAAATGCATTCGCACTTCCTCACGATTCCCTTCGGGGAGGTGGGGGCAATTTTTTTTCGTTTGGGATTTGGGTCTTTGAATTTTTCACGATCGATTGGACGCATTTTCGGCGGATGTCCGATGCACTTTTGGCATTTGCGCTTCTCTCAACTTTCTTTAGGAAGGGATGTTACATTTTTTCTCAGTTATGCAAGGCGGCAGAAATTTTAACTGACCAAAGCTGCTATCGCATAATAAAGGTACGCAGGGCCCGATAAATCGAAAGTGTGCAACGCGTTGGGACATTGATTTTGCAGGGGGCGATAGCGCGTCATATTTGTGATACGGCGATACATTTCGCGCCTGCTAAGTATCGTAAGCGGTGACGTTATGCTTTCGACCGGGGGTTGAATTGCGAATAACGTTGCTGCAGCTTGTGCGCGCGTAAACTTGCTCAGGCCGTTCCACGCAAGAGGCGTAAGTGACTTAGCTCTTCGCGCGATTTGTCCCTTCTCGTTAGAGACTATGAATCACACAGCGGGGTTGCTCTCATGATACTCGGAACTCACGCGATCTTTTCGTTTCCCGTGCTGAGCATCGTGTGCGATTGCTAATCTTCAAGGGGCGAAAAGTTTCTTTCTCTAACCTCACACAGTGACTGACATCGTGCGAGCCCTTTGTGGATCCGGTGACGTGACGCCAGTGGAGGCCTCTGCGCCCAAATAGGCGCATATTTTTCGCGTCTGACCCATTTAAAGCGGGTTGCACGGCTTCCGTCCTTCACTCGTGTGCGCTCGTGCGGAGCGAATCACCCCGCACTAACCTTACAAGCGCGATCCATCTGCAGAAAGTTCATCATGAACGAAAATGGCGACTCACTGCCAACTCCGCGTGTACGAGCAGGCCCGTTACGCTGGCCGGCTTCGGCGGCTGTTTGGACCGCATGTCCTTCGCCTTCGGTTCAAAACGCCCAGGGAAGGCGTTCTCCTGCAGCGTCCGCGATATCATGTCTCCCGAGACGAGAAAGCTAGGATGCGGCACGTTCTGTGCGATGTCTGCTACAAGGAGGTCTCTCGGAACAGCAGTTCCTGGCCGTCCAGAGACGGCGGCTTCTGCGACCCGAAGACCGACACTCGCGTCACCGGGATCTTCAAGAAGCTGATACTAGGCCTCGAAGCCCACTGCTTCAACATCGTCCGCGGCCGCCCTTTGAAGGGGACGATGGGGAAAGTGAGGGTCCACTTCCTGGAAGACTGCGGCTGCGGCTGAGGCTGTCTACCGCCGCTGCGGTATGCCCCTTGTGCACAACTGAAGTCGCGGACCACTGGTTCCGCGATTGCGACGGCTCTCGCTGCGCGACTCACCGAGCACATCTGCGGGTTTACCCCCTGCATTTTTGCGGAAAGCCATGTGATAGCGTCACGCGACCTCTCGCGCCGCTGTGCGCTGCGCCCACGGGACGTGGGCCGTGCGCGCACCTTGCGCATGCGCTAGGAATTAGTAAAAATTAAAGGAAGCTCACACCAACACATGGCATCTTACTTCGTCTCTACCACCGATCTCGTCTCCTCCGTCGGCGGCGACAGAGACGGAGAAGTGAGATCGTCTAGCACCGGGTTTGAGCTTCCTTTAATTTGATAAAAAAATAGTTTCCACTTGTGCGCTTCACCAATACAACTCACCCAATCACCATGCATGGATCATTCATTTATTTAACCTTAGCAAATAATATATTTTCGAAGTAATAAAGGACACTCCGCGGTGGCTCCTTGAAAGTACTTCTTGGTCCATGGCCATCTTCACCAGCTCAACGCAAAGTACTGGAGGCGTTGTTCGACTATCTGGACGAGATTGGCGTCACCGCAGTGATTAGAGTTTAGAAGACAGACTTTGTAATTCCACTACTCACAAACTGAGTGTCATTTTCTTGTTATTTTTCTGTCTTCTTTTATTTCTTCTCTTTCTTCCTCTTTCTTCTGCTCTGTAATCACGGGGCCTTTTCTTTTCCCCTCCCCCTTCCCCCGCCGAGTAGCATGTCGGTGTCGCAATTCCGGCAAACATCTCGGCTGTCTTTTCTAATAAAGAGCCTTCTCTCTCTTTCTCAGTGGCTAAGGCGTTACGCTGCTGAGCACGAGGTCGCTGGTTCGATTCCAGGCCGCGGCGGCCGCTTTCTGATGGAGACGAAAAGCAAAAACGCCCGTGTATACGAGAGCCCTCCACTACGGTGCGCCTCATCGCCTGTGCTGCGTCGGCGCGTTAAACCCTATAATCAATCACTCAAGTAATAAAGGGTGTGGTTAAGTGCTTTTCACTTGTCTCCGGTTTTACTCTTTTTACAGGCAAGTTTGTGAATTCAAATGACGTCGCATGGGTAATCGTTGTGAGTGTTCTTTACAGTGTCGCCTTCCAACCTCCTTCACAGAGTCGATTGGCGCGCATTTTTTTGCATCCCCTGTGATCATGTTTGAAGCAGCAAAATGAGCGAGGGTTGTGGCAAGCGCAGAACGATCGGGGCAGTACGAGCGTCGTGCCAGTTTGCGTTACAATATATGGGCGAGTGTTCTGAAGAGGCAATCTTTCAGACGGCTGAGCTGTATATATCATTGTTTTTTTCGTTGTCAAGTTATACCACTTAAGCGCCGTACCTCTGGTGGGGAAGTTGAGCTGAGACGTAAAGCTGCTTGAGAAAAATGAAAGAAATAATGAAGCATTAGTTCGTTGCTAAGGGACTGAAACCAATTGCGTTCTTTGTTTTCTCTTGAAGGTAGAAAATAAAGTTGCTGAATGAGGCATAACCTGAGGCTCCTCTTCTTCAAAGAGTATATGTTTCCTACAAAACTGACGCCAGGTTTATGTTTGAGCCACTGTTTTGATTGATTGATTGTGGGGTTGAACTCGCCGACGCAACGCAGGCGGTGAGGCGCGCCGTAGTGGAGGGCTCCGGGTTAATTTTGCCCACCTGGGGATCTTTAACGTGCGCCGAAATCTCGTGCAAACGGGCGTTTTTGCTTTTCGCCTCCATCAGAAAAGCGCCCGCCGTGGCCGGGAATCGAACCCGCGACCTTGTTCTCAGCAGCGCAATGCCTTAAGCCATGAGCTACCGTGGTGGTTGAGCCACCGTTTTGGCAATCTTAGTAAACTGCATCGTTTTTGCAACACATTCCATACATTTTGCAATATATCAGTCACATCTCTTAGTAATTTGGTATGCATGCGAGGCACTGTCAAAGCTTGGCAATTTTTAATACTATGACCTACATGTGAATCATGAAAATATGTGGTTTAGAACTGTGAAGAGTTTGCCTATTTGATGTTTTGTCCTGTGCAAGTGCTACTTGCTTTAGAACATTTTCGGACTGCTATGTCTAAATGAAGCTTGTATGTTTCAGAGTAAGGACTGTTCATATAGTTCCGTTATTTTTTTCTTGCAGTTGCCTGCTGAATAGGGAGCTCCTGCTGCTACCTTTGGCGGGGTGCACACCCCTATATGTGGGTGAGTCTCGGTCGAGAGCTGCGGCGGGTGACACTGCTCTACCTTTGGTAAGCCAGTGACAACAATCTACACCTGCTTACAGCCATGCATGCTTCACACGAAAAATGAAATTGTTTGAACTATATGCGAGAACGAACCTGTTATTTTTAAAGTTGTGTAAATGGGGCATTGCAAGGATAATTGCCGAATAAATGAAACCTTCCATCCTATAAAAGAAATCTGGAGAGGCTGGCGTTGAGACCGAGAGTTGAGATGTGTGGTGCTGGCATTATGCAGGTTTGCTGCTGTAGACAAGTGCGTGGAGTTATTGTGACACCCCAGATGAAACAGCAGAAGGAATGTTTTGACGTGGCTGTGGGTCAGGCCTGCCTGCTTTTAAAACATTCTCATCGGGGTATACTGAATGCTTTATAACTTACGAGCTTGATCTTACGTTGCATGTGAATACCACAACACAATACCACAAATAATTGATGTGATTCCATAAAACAAAAATATGTGTTGGGGCTATGATGCACACCCAAGAGAATCATTGTTTCATATTGAAATTTGCAGCAGTGTATAGTTAAAGGGACACTGAAGTGAATTTGTCAAGCTCCCGTTTTTGCTTGCACTGTGTAGACTGGTTCAAATTAGCAAACTTTTCATCGTTTATCCGGTTGACAAATCGGTAATTATTTTACAAAGCGCGAAGAAGAAAAACTACCATGCGCGGTTTGCGGCGGCCCGCACAAAACTAAGCTGTGACGTTGGGAGGAGGGGGGCGCCGTGATTGGACGATGCCCAAGGTTAGCAATCAAACAAGTTTCGGTTTCGGTTTCGGTCTGTAAAACAACATGTTTGACATTCGATGGCGTCGTTGGATGGGCATTCTCAATATCCCAGTTATCGTAGTACCGCGCTTCTGCCATGTTGTCGGCTGTAAAATGCATAAGATAAGCCTCCCAGGACGGCTTGGAATCGTAGCCTTCACTATCTGAGGCCTACGCAGTGCACATTGCATGCGCTTTTCCCCCATATTTAGAGCTTGCCTCGCTCATACCTGTATCGTAAAAAGCGTGTTCGCACCAGGCCAAGGGTCTGTTGATTCTGGCCTGTGCCCATTGCCCCGCAAGCAGTCGGTGCTTATGGCAAAAGCACGCCAACGAGAACTCGCTAGAGTGGCAGTGCCAGCCTGCGCGAGTTCTGTGGACTAGTTCGTGGAGCAATGAACGTTGCGGCCCAAAAAAAGGTGAACTCAGTATAGAAAACATCGGCGGAAAAACAAAAAAGTTAACTCATAAAAAAAAGCATGTACCCGCGGCGATTCGAACTTGTGACTGGCAAAACACTTGCGATGACATACCTAGCACCCCAGACGACTAGGCCACAAGGGGCCGCTGGCGGCGATGGAAAAGATAAGGTATATAATGTATAACCAGTTTACACTTTTATTTAGTTTTAGTATTTCAAGGAGCTTAGGTGACTATTTGTTGTATTGCGCTCGTGCAGTAAGCGTCCCCTGAGTTTCCAGATAGCTCACGTGTAGCAATTGCATTTCGTACACGGGGAAGCGTTCGCAGATGCGTAGTCGTGCTGCTGACCGCTCTGCTTGTTCGCCCAGCGCAAAAAAGTGCTTCCCGCACCCTAGTTTTACGCTGTACGGTAAAAAAATCTGTTGATTTTATTTCCTTAGTACCTATATTGACTTCGCTCACTCTTCTCCCCCTTCAAGAGGCCTTATATTTTCCTACTGGCGTACCAGTCAGCGAAGCGTCGCATGTGCGCTTGTGCAGCGCTTGTGTGGAGCGACCTTGACTTGGAGCTAGATACAGTGTACAAACTAACGAAGTAAAGAAAGGCGCATTCTTCCATTCCCAAACGTGTTGTGGCTTAGTTTCAACTGATCGAACGAATTGCGACGACCCGTCGGCGGCCGGCGGACTAAACGGTGGGCCGACTGACTCGGTCACGGAAGGTCGGCGAGCCGTGCAGTAGCACAGCCAATTGTCAGCTCCTCTCCTGCTGACGTCACGCGAAAACGCCACAGAAAATGGGCGAGCGTAAAGAGAGGAGGACAGCATTTTCGAATTGATTTTTCTACTAAATAAATTCGCTTAAACGCGCACAGAGTGGTCGAAACAGGGCCCAGGGACTCCGGACTACACTTTGCGCTCGTAATCCCGCATTGTTTACAAATCACTTCAGTGTCCCTTTAACCAGTGGGAGCTAGAATGATAGCTTTTAAAACACAGCTTAACCCTCATTCATCGGTTGACGTTGGTCACTACAATTTGTCCTACCAGCGGCGACCATTTTGTCAAAAAAAAAAAAACACTGTACCCAATACTGCAACCAGACAAAAATTTGCCATGCTGCCTGCTGTGAAAGCTAATTTGACCGAGTGGACTTTAAGTGAATATGTTGCACGGTTGTTGCACCCTACTCTATGCCATCACTATCCTATTATCACCACCTGTTATCACCATCCTACCCTATGCACTCGCATAGGGTAGGGTAGAGATAGCTCTGGGGCGTTTTAGTCGTTGTGTCAGAAATGCAATCTGTCTCTTTAGCGTCACTTCAGCCCTGGCAAAATGACTAATATAGTTACAGTACATGATTTCTTTGAATGGCTGAACTATAACGTCTCTGGAGAGCCATATTGTCACGAAGACTATAAGGTTTTAACAGCAGCTATATGTAATCATGCATTCAACCAACGTAAGCGGGAGCTTTCGCAGCGAAAGGCATGTTTATAGTCTTGTGTCTCACGCTTGTAGGCAAAGGTAAGGTGTGCGTTTTAATGCTACACTAGTTTCACTGCATTCCACCAATGAGTCAGCCTGGCTACATTTACAGATGCTTTACAATATTCTTTCTTTCAGGAATGCGCAGAGAGCACTAAGTGTCGTGCTTTGTGATGCTTGTGTGACACCCTTCACGCTTATTTCAGGGGTTGTGGGCGTCATTTGGGAAACTGCATCAACACGCATGAAAGCAGTATCACAGGTTGCATCCGGTGAATGAATCGCCATACACTCCCGTATAAAAATTGGTGAAACGGTGAAACAATTTTTTCCAAACGAGGAACTCTTGTTTTACTGCAAAGGGCAGAGCAGTGTGAAGAAGCCAGTGTTGTGACGAGTGCCAGCACCCCAATGTTTCTTCACCACAACATAGTTTTTTTTGCAATAATAAAAGAAATTCTCTCATTGCAACTGATACAAGGTAGCTGTGGAGTGTATAGAAAATATGCTGCTATTAGGAGCTCCGGTTCAGCAGATTTTGTGTTGTCGTGGCCTTAGAAGAAAAGATATGTGTCCCCTACTTCTCATTATGTTGCGCCTACGACTACTTATTAAACATTGTATCAAACAATACTAAGATTTCATATAAAACTTAAGTATTAACGATTACTGCATTCCTTTTATAAAAAGATGCCAACTTTATTAGTAGTTGGGACTGTGCAAACACTAACACATTTACAGGCTAACATTTTATAGTCATCTGCATTTATCTCATAGAGAAAATGACCCACTGTGGCAGCAATGAAAACTTAGCCCAACTCAATTTAATTACCTCTGTGATGTGCTGCCAGAGGTAGCAGCTACTCATCCTAAAAATGAGTGGGACCATCTTCAAGGCCAACTGTTCTCAATTTTTCCTTCGGTCAAATTTATTTTGAGCATACAGTACGTACCACCAAACTAACTGGGACGTGACCGGTAGCCCCGTGCAATGCCTTGTTTTGTTAATCAGTTGGAAACGTTTACAATAGCTCCGTTGCAGGCGTCGCTGCACCTGCCGGCTGACGGCGCAAACAGCCATGAAGTGGAAGTGACGTTGTGGCCGGGTGGGTGCTTGGTCCTCCGGGCAGCTAGGAGAACTGACCAAGCTCCGCTGGGCATGCTCCTCTAGGGCTGCTGCGTTTGCAAAGCTGCTTATGCTGAAGTTTGCTCCGTCAAGCCAGCCGCTTGCTTGCCGGCTGCAACATCACTTCAGCCTGGCCGTAAAGGCCGGCTGTCCTCAATTTCGGTTTCAAAATCGCCAATTTTTGATAATAGTTTGCACCCTGCATGCATGTATTTAAGCTGTCATATTTTGTACCTTGCAGTCTTTTTAGGCAGACTATAGGGATATAAACTTTGAAGAGGTTTAAACCTTGAGTGCAGTTGCCCTTTCAGGGTGGTGATGAATATGATGTTCGTGGTGATGGCGTTGTGGCCAAGTACATTCTCTTGAATGCGCAATCACACAGAGGGTGATCAGGACTGGAGGCTAGACTGTCCTTAAAATATTTCAGAAGGCATTATTTCCTCGCTTGCCATTGATCCTGAGGGCATTGCTTCGGGCACTGTCTTCAAGTTGCAGAGCCATGCTGATGAACAGCGCTGCCAGAGGAATGCGCATTTCAGTGGTCCAGTGCACAGTCCAGTGTATGCGTAAGTAATTATCTGCAAAGGCGCGACAGCATTTGTTTTGAATCAAGCAATGCAAAAACAAATGGGGCGTTCTTTTTCGAAATGAGCCAGATCCACCTAGCGCAAATCTGAGAAACAAGCACAAGTTTGATACTGGACCTAAATGCGACCCCGTCAAAGCTATTATATATTTTACATATCAGCAAGGGAAGATTATGGCCGCAACTAATTAAAAATTAAGCCGTGAATTTGAGAAATGTTGGGGTGATAAGTTTGGATTTGGCTCACATTAAATTGAAACACTCAAGTTGATGCGGAATTCTTATGAAAAATTTCTGTAAATTTACTTTTAAGCATGGTGCCATTGAGTTTTGCTGAAAAAACATTAAAATTTGCAACAGGGCTTCAAGAACAAGAACTATACATGGAGAGAAGATGAGTCCTCTTTGCACCATTAGCAGCTCTTTTCGAATTCCCCCCTAGCATAATTTTCTTTGGTACGCCTGACAGCACTCAGGAATTAAGTATTATTTGCAAATTATAATGCCGTCTGCTCGCATCACAATTATCGCCTGCTCGCGTCAGAAGCATCGTGTGCTCACGTAACAATACGCTGGAAGGTCTGCTGGCGTAACAATAAGCGAGCAGACGATACTTCTGACGATCTCGCAGACGATCACCACACGGAACCTGAGGATCAAAGACCACTCTTCTGGTCTGCGGTTGTTAGCAAATGTCCATGAAACTGTGCGCATAAGATATTTTGCACATAGTGGATGAAGAACTACCACGTTTTCACCACACCACGTGCAACGAAGTCCGCAAAGCTGTGCCTAATTTCGCAAAAACACTCCTGAAGAACCTTCTGACAGCCAGATTAATTTGCTTGCTGACCGCATCAAAAACGTTGGCACTTGGATTAAATTGGCTGGCGCATGGAATAAATAGGCTGGCGATTGGATTGAATTCAGTGGGAAAACCTGTGATTGCGCAGGAAGGTAATATTCAGTAAAGGAAAAGTTTAATGTTATTGTCTGATGCTTTCTCCTGTCATGTCTTAGGGCAAATAGAAATGGAGCTTAAGCGTCTGCTGTCTACCTTGTATACTTAACGACCTATTCAGGAAAGAAAAGACTGCATGTGTTCGTCCTTACTTGGCTGCTCAATGCTGCCTGCGGTGATGATTTCAGGGTATTACATGGACTTGCTGGGGAAGACCAAGGCTGGGGAAGACCAAGGCAGGGTCCTCATCACTGATGGCTGCCCCGTGCTTCTCTGCCAAGTTCTGTGGCAACAGTGACTTGATTACCACTTACAACCGCTGCAGCCACTGACTGACTCGTATGATCTGGTGATAGTTGGAGTGCGGACAGTGTTGCAAGGCATTCAAGCAGAGGGTTCAATTTGACAGTCACTAACTATCCTGTGTCTCCAGGGGGCGGTGTTCCTTCATCCCATTGGTGAAGGTGCAAGGGGGGGGAGTACTGGATTTCGAGAAAAGTGGTAGGGACTAAAAGAAGCGGCTGAACATTGCAGTATATAAGCTATTAGTGCTCCCACAGCACGATTCTTTTATTTTAAGGTACATGCCTACATGGTTGGGATTTTCAGTCATTTCTGAAAGGGCAATGTAGTCATTGCAAAAAAGTGCGTCATGCGTCATGTAGTCATGCTAGATCATCTGTGCGTCGACAAGCGTGAAGCAGTAGATGCAATGTGGCCATCACCAAAATCCCAGATGTTGGGAAACTGAGGCACACCCACAGCGAGGAGTTAGTTCGGTGAAGATGCCATTTTGAGTGAGGTGGTATTTTTACTCATTAAAACAAATCAAGCAGGACAGTAAAGGCAGTCAAACCCTGTATGCCAGCATACGGTAATGTTTGTTACCCCTCTAGCACTACAGGTCCAGAACTAAAGGGAAAGTGTGCTTGTATTTAGGGATAAAAGTTGTTCTTTAAGCTCAGATGGCATGTGGTAGTGTCTGTGAAATTGTGGGTTCACAGGACATCCAAAAGTTGTCATAAATACCTTAACTGTTGTAGTTTTCACGAATTTGCTAGGTTAGTCTTAAGAGAATGCTGTGCAATGTAGCACTAAAGGTGCAATGGTGCAATATTGTTTCAAGAGAGTGAATGGCTGGGCTAGTTGGTTCATAATGTTCAGAAAAGGGGAAACCAGCGAGCAGAACGCAGGACAAGAAGAGGAGGCACACACACAACACCGCTGTGTGTTGTGTGTGTGCCTCCTCTCCACAACTCCAGCGGTGTTGTGTGTGTGCCTCTTCTTGTCCTGCGTTCTGCTCGCTGGTTTCCCCTTTTCTGAACAATATTGTTTCACACTGTACTTGTAGCATCGTAGAGTTCAAATTGGTTGTATTAGCAGTTTGAGTGGTTGACTAAACATCTTGTAGCCTGAAGGTACTTATTAGGTACTGTTTTCCTCGGGTTTTCAGCTGTGAGTGCGACAGGCTATTGTTATTGCTTCAAATTGTTTTCTGGAAGTGGTTTCGAGGGAAATTTCAGTACCTTTATTGTGAACCTTGTTGGCATTCAGAATTGTACAAATTGTGCATGTTTTACATTGTTCCAGGTAATTCTTGTTTTTTTGATGTTTTCCTATGTATAAAATGGAAGTTTGTCTATTTTTACCCTGCCTCTCATATTGCTGTGGCAATGGGGAGACAGATGATCATAAAAAAGGCCTTTGTTGAATGATATGCTTGGTATTTCACTGGTTTCTTATTTTCAAAAGCGCTCTAATGGATTTCATTGCTGTTGTTAAGAACTCTTAGCTTGTTCAAACAAGAATATTTATATTGTGTTAAGTAGACTGTGGTCCTGATATGGCTCTCAAAATTCATAGTTTTGTTATAATTTTTTTAGGGTAAGTTGCGCTTGTTAAGAACACGGAGACGGACACGGGAAAACAACGTAGACTTTCACGAAAAGACGGCGCCGTCTTTTCGTGAAAGTCTACGTTGTTTTCCCGTGTCCGTCTCAGTGTTCTTAACAAGCGCAACTTACCCTCAAAAGAATGCTACACCAACTAGCCCGACATCAAGCTTTACTAATTTGTTTTAATTCTGCAAGCAGTTTCTAGGGGGGGGGTGTCCCAATACAAAAAATTGTTACTTTCACTCTGTCTGACTGGAGTGATATTCACAATTTCGCATGTAGGTATTGCATTCATTGTCGTTTACGCTTACCTACATCATTGTTCTGTTCTGCCATGTAATTTGCTGTGGCCCTATTTCTGCAATTACAAGACTGCCACTGTGCTGAGATGGAATCTCACAAATGTGTGGGAGTGTACAGTCGGCCGCAAAAGTTTGCGGAATCGCAGTGGATGGAGGAGTGGCGGAAGTCTGCGTTGCTGCGACATCTGCTGCCACAGACCGCCGCGTAAAGGCTCAAAAAACTTGGACGCCAGGTGTGCTTTGTGGATGCCTGTCCTTGCTTTTTTCTCAGGTATCTCTGGTCACTCGCTTCCCTGTGACATGGTTTTGATAATCAAGGCAGCCTCTGCGGCACTACAGGTCTGCTCTGACTGGTGCAACAGAGCTTCCAACAGTAGCTTCGAGCCGCCTTTTGCATGGGGCACAACGTTGTCTGAATACGTGTATCTACACCGTGAAGGGGAGCGGTTGTAGGCTCGCCTCTGAAAAATCTGCAAGCATTGACTGTGTGCAGAAAAGTCGCTTCGACAAAGTCAATACTGTGGCAAAGGCAACTTTCTGGCCAGTGCCCTGTGGCTCTCAATTTAATGCAGGTATCTTGAAAAAATAATGCTTGCCGCCGAGACGACTCTGTCTTGACGCTCTGTCTCCTTTGCTTTTCATATTTCGGTAGTTCACAGTGGAGTTGTAAACATTACAGTATTTCCGTCTCCTGTCAGTACATGGCTGTCTATAGAGGGTGTAGTACAGATTCAGAAAACTGCTGCAACTTTTATTTTATTGAAACTGTCTCTGAACTAATGTCACAGTTACCTGCTAATACGTCTGGTACATTACGCCAAGTTTTGTCTAGTTTTTTTCATAATTATATAGTTCACCGTGGCAGTTAACCGATGAGACAACACTAACATTATACCGAGTTTTATTTGCCTTTCATGATTATTTAGTTCATAGCAGTTTTAAATAGTGTGGAATTTCCCTCTGCTCTCAGTACAGGGGCTTCTACAGGAGCGAAATGGACATCCGCATGTTTGTCTGATAGATTAAGAGTGAACTCCATCCAAGTTTCATTCACATTATTAACTGGATTTACAAACGACGAACTTGTTTCATGCACTTCTTGACTGGGCCAAGGTTCGCCTGTTTTCTGTCTCAGAGTGGAACGGCGCTGACTTTTTTACTTTACATTCAACTAAACTCAAGCATGGGTTGTGTCATCCACTACCAGCACACCTTCTCATCATCACAAGAAAAACCTTGCATACGAACTAAGATATTTGCTATGCAGTAACAGTTGCAGTTAACCTTCAGTTATGCAAAAGCTCATATCAGCAATCTCCAGTCATCTGATTGTAATTTATCGCCACTTTGTTGGCATAGCGGCCAATTTTAGCATGATTTTTTTTCAGAATACGACAGATGGAGATCTACAGAGCATTGACCAGAATTTTGCCTTTGCCGCAATATTCAATTTACTCGGCATGACTTTTGTCTACGCGCCCTGTTGACGCACACAGTTTTTGTGAGAGACTAGTGTATTACATCTCTCTTTCACTTTGTAAATAGTACATGTTAGGCAACGCTGCACCCTGCGCAAGAGGCAGTTGCGAGCTACCCACGTCTTCTATTGCATCATTGACAGCAGATAGGGTGCCGCAGCCTCTTCTGCGGACATCAAAAGCACGTCACGGGGAATAAAGTGACCAGAGATGGCTGATAACTAAAGAAGGATAGGCATGAACAAAGTGCACCAGGGACGCAAGTTCTGTGAGCCTCAACTTGATGGTCTGTGGTGTCAGATGGCACCGAAATGCAACTTTGTGCCACTCCAACGCGCACTGCGGGTCTCGCAAACTTTTGTGGCAAGTTTTTAGTGCCATTGCCATTCTTTGTGGTAGAGCCCTTTGACAGAGCAGTTGCAAGTGGAATGTGTTGATGTGTTTGAAATTTTGGTTTACTGTGCCAAGGATAATGAGTTATCCTGTTATTAAAACATGGAGGTAAAAAAGTAACTTGCTGTACTTAAATTATAGCAATTAGTTGGAACGTGGAAAAATATTATTGCACTTGTTTTGGCTGCTGTCTGGCGACTGATTGAAATAGTAAAAAGGGTGTCTACAGGAGTGTGCAAAATAAGTGCCACTTAATAGGCAACATAGGTGTAATAATTAAAATAATTTAAAATCTTTTCTGAAGAAAACACATTCAGTTCGCCTCTGTGTTGTTGAGAGAAAGCAGCTGCTCCTTATTTCCCACCATGGACACCCATGAATAGTCACAATTATTCAAGGCTGCAGACTTGTGAATGTAATTTGTGAAGCCTGTGTTTAAATTATTTTTAATGACTGTCCTAACAGGTTTCAGCATTTTGTGGTTTGAGCATATTCGTTTTTAGAATTCAAAGTTTGCTACACTCACTCAAACACACTTGTATTTTACTGGTGGATTCCACTTTACGCTGGGGCCAAGAAAGCAGTTTTGGGAATGTCGTGCCACAAAAGATGACTAGAAAAGTCTTAGATATTTGCTACTGGAATAATGCCAGTGCTATTATTCCTTCATTTTGAACATAGGCAGGTCTGAGTTCGATGCCTTATATCCCACGTGTAAAGCGACAATAAGTTTTTCAGACTATGAAACCTCACTGGTCCTATCTACAAAGTTCTGCTGTTTTTGAGATCAGTATAGTAACTGGTATGATGCCATTTTACCCACTTGCTGAATTGTTGCTGCAGTTAAAGCTTTCTGAATGATTTAATGAATGGCTTGGGTTGCCCTTTATCTATGTTTACTTACAATAATACAAGTTTTAGCAATGGCTGAATGACCATGGAAAGGAATTTGACTGAGACCTATAGAAAAGGGAACAATTGCTAAATTCCTAAATAGTTGAAACCGCACATAAATTATTCATCTATACAGTTCGTTAATTATAAACTACTTGTCCTCAAAGCACTTCCGTGGAAAGACATTTTTGGAGCACAGTTTAGTTTTGTCTATAGCTTTGCAAAAATGATAGCGCATTGATTATATTTCTTGGTACTAACACCATCAAACTGAAAATATGTGGCGTTAAAAATTACAAATTGAATGCTTTATTCCTTTCTTCTACCGTGTCTGAAAATGTCTTTTGCCATCTAAATGTGCTGTTGGCCACAGAATATATGGAAGTGTTTGTGCAGAAGCCTAATTGTAGACGTATGGGAGAGTCTTGACTTGTTACATTTATGATGTCCTCAAGGAGTCTGATGAAGTGAATCTTCTCAATGAACTTTTTACTTGAGACAGTCATTTTGACAGTACACACAAATGTTTGTGTGGTTACGACATTGCTCTTACCTTTATTTCAACTTGGTTTTGTAGATTCGAAGATTATTTCAGCGACATTTGAAATTTGTAGTTACTGTCTGCATCAGGATTTGCCATTTCTCATGACAATAATTCGCATTTAGAGTATTTTGTGGAATCCAAGAGTCTAAACCATAACCCAGAAATATTGAATTGCATTTCAATGCATTTCTGGAGTTCACACAAATGGTACTCATGCTTCGTAGGCCATATTTGCATGATAGCCTAGTCACTCAACCAGCTCCACTATCTCTCAAATATGTGTGGTGTGCAGTACATTTAGGTGGCCTCAAAGTGTGCTCTAGTGAAGTGTCATGATGGGAAGAACTTGTGAAGCATAATACAATCTGAGCTTTATTATATGTAACAATGTATACCGACAGCTTAGAAGTAAAAAGTATATAAGCTCATTTGGGGAGCAAAGAATCAGTTTACCAGCTTAGATTAGGGGACCTTTTTGAAGTTGTTTTGCAGTGGCCTTGGTTCCTAAGCGACAAACAGTACTTGAAATTAAACTGAAAGCTGCGCTTACATCCCATTCAAGCACTTCAGTGAGGCCTAACCAAAAACGAGCTTTTTCATTGCATTTTTAAATGTTTTATTTCTTGTCATGAATATTGCCTACTAAACTGACAGAGTTTTAGCAGTCCGTCTGTTCCGTCGTTTACGTGGTTAACGTGTTAACCGGGACCCGACTGCACCTGCGATCGCGGAAAGGGCGAGGAGGCGCACCCCACCGTGACGAATGCACGGCCATGGCGAGGGCCTGTCTGTGGAACTAATCCGCCCTACCGCGACGAACGTGGAAGTGTCCAGGCGGGTCCCGGTCAACGCAGTAACCATGTAAATGACAGAACAGATGGACTGCTAAAACTCTCTAATGTCTTGTGCCATCTCTTATACACCATAATGAATTTTGGACATTTGACCCCGAATGAACTTTCCATTCTCTTTTCTTCCAGCGTATGGGGTAGCAGCTTCTCTAGAGGGCACCCACCACGTACCCATCTCGTCACACAAAGGCAACAGTGCTACTGCGTTGGGGCTGGCCAGGCTTCGCCTCCTCAACTCGCTCCCGCACCATCATTCAGACGTCCGACAAGGTGGTGGTGTTGTTAGTGGTGGGAGCGGCCGCCACAAGTGCCCCTTCTGCAGCAAGGCATTCGCACAGCAGTGGCACCTGGGGCGGCACGTCCGCATCCACACGGGAGACCGGCCCTTCCGCTGCCCCGTATGCCCCATGGCCTTCAACCAGAAAAGCACCCTGGCGGGACACCTACGGCGACACACGGGCGACAAGCCCTTCCAGTGCAACCTCTGCCACATGGTCTTCTCCTGGAAGAGCGCCCTCGTGAAGCACCTACAGCAGCAGCACGGCCTGGCGCTGCAGAACACTGCGGGGCAGTAGTGCCACACACGCTTACTTCACTGCTGGTATTCTGATGATGTGCCGCAAAGCTCAGAGCAGCCGTTGGTAACGTTGGGAAATGGTGTATTTTGTTGGTCTTCTGCACTCCCAATGCATCCTCACGCTTGTTCTGGCTTGTTGTGGCTGGTTAAGCAGTTGGAACCAGCTTTTTCATTGCTCCTTCCTGACAAAGTCTTCTCTGTGATTGTACAGTAATAATGTGTATTTGTTAATCCACTGGTGAAGTTCTGGATCAAGTGATCAGAGGTTTGGTAGATAACAGTGACATGGAAAAATGGTGATATTGATTTTTTAAACTATGGTTTCTTGGTATCGCGACTGCTGGCACTGAACGGCCCATTGCCAGAGAGCAACAGTTTACGACCGGTACATTTTTCTGTGGATACGTCCACATGGCCCCTTTCCTCAACTGAGATGCAAATTGCAAGTTAAGATTATTTTGAGTGCATCACCTGCCGTGGCAGGGAGTGCAAGCCAAAGCAAGGAATAACGCAAGAGAGGGCCGTCCGCCCTTTTCGGTAAACTATGTGATGGCCAAGATTTCATGCTTCCCTGTATAAAGTGGAGGGCTGCAAAGTTTTTAACCCTTGTGTCTACAAAGTAGCTGATACGAATACCTTCCAGCCTTAAAACGGAATTGTGCACCACCTGCTTCCATCAGCACAGCACCCTGCTATGAATGTACATCATAACAAGGCCTTAAGAGCGTATCTTGAGGCATACAAAACTGGACATACCTACACATGTGCAGTGGGTAGCCAGCTGTGGGTAAATATGCGAAGCCTGGGCCTAGGATCAGTAGGCAGGTCGCTACCGGAACACATTAGTTCAATGTTGCCCAGCTACTATAGTTGGAGCACTAATTGGAGTTGATTTTCGAAGATTGAAATAGATGAAGTAGGAGGTATTGATCTTCTTTGTTGATTGATGATTGATTGTGGGGTTTAACGCGCCGACGCAACGCAGGCGATGAGGCGCGCCGTAGTGGAGGGCTCCGGATTAATTTTGACCACCTGGGGATCTTTATCGTGCGCCGAAATCTCGTACACACGGGCGTTTTTGCTTTTCGCCTCCATCAGAAAAGCGGCCGCCGCGGCCGGGAATCGAACCCGCGACCTCGTGCTCAGCAGCGCAACGCCTTAGCCACTGAGCCACCGCGGCGGGTTGATCTTCTTTGTTAGCACGAATGGAGCTAGCTTCGGGGATTGCTTTTTAAAAGGTAATAACCAGTCACAATGATATGTTGAGCCAATTCTTATATGTTTTTCAAGAGGTACTTTTCATTCGCTTGTGAGCATTTAAAACCCGCAATGGGGTTTGTGTTCTGGATTTCTGAAACAAACAGTTTCTGCTGCTTCCTGGGAGCTCCTGCCTTCTGTAATGGTTCATATTTATATTTAGAAATTAGCAGCATTAGTTTCTATTTTGTTCTTGTACATTTACTATACCAGTTAACTGTATTGCCCTTATTGAAATTGTGACCTTATTAAACATTGGAGCAACTGCTTCTATGCACTAGTTAGCTTGTTCTACTGCTGCCTATACAACAATTTTTTGTTTTAAACTCAAGTGTCATAGGGAAGAGTTTAAAACGTTTACCCTATTTGCAGCCGTTTCAATCCAAAACAATTTCATCCGTTTATGGCACCTTGAAAGCTAACTATGGTTGTGCTAAAAGCACATGATGGAATCTATATTTTTGGTTTTAATCTACCTGTTTAAGTGTTCTAGCAATATTTGAAAAGCGTGGGAAAGTGCTTAAAGTATTTCCCTGGGTGCAGTCTGCGATTTCGACGACACATTTTCTGGAAAAACACCGTTTTCCTGTCTCCATAATTCGATAGAGTCATGTGGTTCTCATCCTTGCTATAACAATGTACACTTGAGCTGAAACGTAGGTAACGTTTCTCACAGGAACACTCAATATGATTTGTGGCATTCTTTGCGGCCAGCGCTGTGTTAACAGAACCTCACCAGGCCGAACATATTTACTCTAAAGCGCTGATGGGCTGCCGTATAGTTTACAAAAGCACCAACACAAGAAAATATTTTTTTCAGTGTCTATGAGATGGAAGATTCTGCAGAGTGAGGCAAAGTGCGTGCAATTCGAATAGGGAAAAAGTCAGTGGTGACTGAGCTTGGATTGCCACGCGGAGCCTGACTAAGAACCACGAACGGTTAAGGGACTGTGCACATTCTTAGTTCAGTTAGTCTCGCTGCATATAACTTTTAGTGTGGGTGGATGCCATTAATGAATGATGTATGTTGCATAAAAACAAGGTTTTCATTTCAAAAGGAAGCAAATGTCTACTTTCTCTGTGCAGATCTCTAGTTGTGCACAATACACGGCTTGGGTAATCTCAACTGGCATTTGGTGACATTTGGAGGAGAAAGAGATGCTCACTTGCTAGATCCTGTGTGTTGTATGTGTATGTAGCTCCACGTGTTGCACTTACTGTTTGATCAAATTGTGCATAAAAGTAGGTAGTTCATTTGCGCTGTATTAAAAGTACTTCTAAATTAACAACTATCTTACCTTAGTACTAGAGAATTAGTTGCAGGAATGCATTTTTCCCTATGTAAAGAGGGTGTAAATAATGGACTAAAGCACCCCTGAAAATGCTGACATGACGCTCTGGTGTAGTCACCAGTGGCTATGGGTGTATTAGGTCTTCGTGGGCAGATTTTGTGATTTGATAGCATTTGCACCAGTGAAACTATTTTCATTGTTTTGTGTTTTCTTTCACCTTTTGGCAATCTCTGGCATTAATATTTAATAACGTTGTTGTACCTTACAGCTGGAAAAAAATGTTTGTGGCGAATTTGTTTTTCCAACGATGTTCGTATAAGGAAATTGGTGTATAACAGCAATGTAGGTGCAATTATATTGGTCACTTTTTTAAGAAAGAAAATGTATTGTATTCGTAATTCCTAATCCAGGTTTCTTGAGCCAAAGGGCTCTACTGTTGTCAGTGGTGTTTTGTGTGCATTGTGGTTGTCATTTTCTAGAAAACTTTTAAAGCCATATACTCCTTGTAGGCGAACACTACAATTCATATGCTGTTTTTAATATAACTTGCCCCCAAAAATGTGGTTCGTTTTGGGACAGCCTAAGGCTGAATGTCCTAGAGTGTGGTTGTGCTCAGAGCAGCTTCGTAATTTTTTGTGACTGAGTGAAGGAGGACTTGGCACACATTACAAGCATCCCATCCATTCACATTTTATTATCTATACAAAGTGCTAGCAATGAAGGATTATGGCCCAAGTTTATCCTAATTTCAATATACATTCCACACATATTTATGCACATCATTTTACAAGACCATTATTAGCTTGAGTTAAGCCTTCTTGGTGGTTAGTATTGTTTTTTTTGTGTGGAATTGTTTATTCATTGCTAGTTGGATAGTTTTCCTTCTGTGACAGAATATTGTTTGAAGGCCACTTTTTGATTAATAGTTTTGTTTGATGGCGTATTTTGTTGCGTCTGTATTTGTACTACATGTTTTTTATTGTAGATCCACTCTGATCAGTACAGAAATTCAGGAAGCCAATACCTATATAATTAACTGTTCTTGAGCCCACCGCAGGTTTAACTGCATGTTCTTATCGAAGCAGCTAATGTGCTCTCAATTGAAGGGTGGTGTTTGCTTATGCAATTCATTTTACAGTTATTCAAACACAGTGGTATTTGCAACAATATTTTCTAGATTTCTGCATAATCTATATTTATATATTTGAAAGGTGCCCCATAGTTCACAACCTGTAATATTTACTCCGGTGAGATAACCAGTGCTCTATACAACCTAACATGAATGCCTTTGTGCTTGTTTGTGCTAGGCCTACATCTGGTTTTCTTCTATCTCAGCCTTTTTGGGAGGCTTTCATTACGGTTGCCAGAAATCTTCAAAATTGTAATGATGCATTTCTGGTAATTCATTTTTATGCAGCTTTATCTAAGGGCATTTCAATACTGGTATTCTCTGTTCATTTTTCTCTGTGAAAGGACAGGCTTTTGTGGGTATTCGTTTTATTTGTTCATTACTTGTGAATGTGCTACTGCTCCCATTTCAAAGCCAGGCTTGGAGTGAGTGGCGATGTACAAAATTAACACTAGGAGACAAAATAAACGTCTCTGCATCAACTGGTGCTGAAATATCTTTGTCTATATTAGTTTATTGGTGCAAGAATTCTTCTCGTTTTGCTTGGCTTGTTTTTTCAAAAAAATGTTTTGTGATGTTGCTTTACAATATTGATGAATACCTGCTAGAGGTGTGCACGGGCTCGGGCTTACCCAAAAGCCCGGGCCTGGCCCGGCCCATGGGCCGGGCTCGGGCCACCCGACTTACTTCTCACCCGGGCCCGGGCCGGACTCGGGCCTGAAATGTAAATGCTTTGGACGGGCCGGGCCGTCCTGACGGCCCGGGCTGGCCTGGCACAGTGAAGGAGTACTAAAGTTTTCTATGATATCACAGAAACTACATGTTGCTGACGCAGTAAAAGCACGGATCAGGACTTGTTATGTTTAATTGGGGTTGTTTTGTCCGTTTAATGTTCGTTTTGCCTGTTATCAGTTCCCTTACGATGCATTTTACAGCCTTGAGGTAGTTTTTGCTTCCAAACGTGCCGCAATCAGGCGCGGGCCCCTACGGTATTTGGGTTGGAAACCACGCAGCCGGGGCCAGGCCAGGCCTGGGCCATAGGGATGAGGTCTCGGGCCGGGCCAAGACGGCCCGTCGGCCTTCTTCGTCGGGTCGGGCCGGGCCTATTGCAATAAGCACCGGGCCCGGGCCCAAATTTTTGGCCCGTGCACAGCTCTAATACCTGCCCTAACTGGATTTGGGTGGTAAATTTTTGTTGTAATTGTGTAATTGGCGCGATCGTGAGCATTTTTTATTGTGCACCGTGTGATGTACAGAAGAATATTTTCTGATGAATCTGGAAGCATCGATGACATAAAAACAATTTGTTCCGTTTAATATGTGGTAGTAAACAATTGTGGAACTGTTTTTAGGGCTGCCTAAGAAAGGTCGGCTGCCAGTAAAGTCCAATCTCGTCATAATCCAACTGAACACAGAAGCGACCAAACTTAGTGGTACACAAATGCAATTAAACTGGGTGGTTAACATTTTGGGGGCCATTTTGAGCCTTTTATCGGTAACAAAGTGAAACATGCCCCATGAAAACAAATTTATGGGGAAGTATCGTAAAACATAAATGTTCAAGGGAAAAACCAACTGTTTATTAGGCCTTATGAATGACCCGAGGTTCTTGCAGAAGTCTAGAAGCAAAAATTTCCTTCTGAATACTTATAACTTTACTTCACTTGCTATACCTGCTATTATTTGCCAACTCACAAGACTACATGGTGGTGGAACTCTAAATGTGCAGTGAAGGCCCAGTCAATGGGGCATCAGTGTGCACAGTGTGTGCACAGTAAAGTTCAAAGCAAACGAAATGAAACAGGAGAGAGTGCTAGCACTGCACTGTATCTGTTGTCAGGATGCCTCCTGGTTTTGCCATCTGGTAACCATGGTGGGGCAGTGCTGGCGATATTTCACCTGAAAAATAATTAGAGCTTTTACCGACTCATCCCCATGTTCGCCTTCTCCAAACAGATCCGGAACTCGACCCCGGGAATGGAATCGTGGATGAATCCGGGTGGCTGGAAATTGTGACCAACCCGCAAGCCAATGGCCAAGTGGTGCACCGGCGTCACCACCCGCTTCACCACCGTGATGGAGCAGTGTCCCATGTGGGTGGCAACCGTCCCTTCAAGTGCTCGCACTGCGGCAAGGCCTTTGCAGACATGTGGCACCTGAAGCGGCACGTGCGAATCCACACCGGCGACCGACCTTTCGCCTGCCCCTTCTGCCCGATGGCGTTCAACCAGAAGAACACGCTCATCGGCCACATGCGGAGGCACACGGGGGACAAACCCTACCGGTGCCAGTACTGCCAGATGACTTTCTCGTGGAAGAGCACTTATGTCAAGCACGTCCAACAGCACGGTGTTGTGACCGCCCAGGGGATCTCTTTTTAGAAGGCGTCCAGAGATCTTCCGGATGCTTCGCAGCCATTTGCCAGTGTTTGTGTTCCTGAGAAATGTTTTATCAAGTTTGTGGGCTGGTGTTTCACCCTGAGAGGTGTGCAGACGTGAATGGCTGCAATCTACGCTTAGTGACCCCACTTGACCTTGCAGAATCGTTCACTCTTCGCAAGAATTGTGTCCTGATAGAGCTTGATGAATTAGTGTAAGGCTGCTGTGGACACCAACTGGACATGTAACATAGAAGAGACCCAATGCAGCTCCTGTCAAACAGTACTCCATGGTGATATGAAAATGACCTTCTGGATGTGTTCCACTGCTATAGCTATCGTAACACACGAGAACTTGTGACTTTGTGGCAAGGGCAGTGGCTGTCAAAAGTAGTGGCTGACACTTTCACCTAGCATGTTCAGCAAGTGGTGTTGCTGGATCTGCTTTCCTGCTGGAAATTTTCGCGACTCCCTGGAACCCTGAGCATACATCGACATGTGCTGGTGAGAAAGGTTTTGGGGAGGCTTCGGTGGATGCCCTAAAATGCTTCTGGAGGAACATTTGCTGAAGTCTAGCTCCCACAGAGTGTGGTGACCCTTTCGATGGGCTTCTCAGTGATGCACGAGTGCTTCTATGATTTTGGTGGCCTGCTGAACTGTTTGCCGCATGCTTGCTCCGCCAGATTTGTGGGCAAGGCTTTGTTGTTGACTGTAGTTCTTGACAGACCTTAAATGTAGAGTAAAGGCTGTAGGAGAATGCTTGACCGAAAAAAAAATTCAGAACCAGCAGCATTCTGGGCCTAGAGATGTTCGGCACTCAAAGACTTGACAAGTATAGATGAAAAATATATGGAATGAACAAGTTCCTTCAGTCCTCGTCACCGTAGGAAGAGTTCCTTCTTTGAATGGGCCTTGGTTTCTCTTTCAAATGTGGAAAACTACCCAAGAGTCTTTTAATGTTGCTTTTTAAGACATGCCTCTCTCTTTGCCATGTAATGCAGTTTCATGTGACCTGATTGATTCAATAATGACGCTTTTCTTATAGTTGCATACTGTACAGTAAGAATGCAGTGGTTGGGTATTAAAGGGACACTGAAAGCAACCAGCAAGTTGATTTTCAAACAAAAGAATGAGCTTCGGAAAGCCAATTTAGCATTGATTTGGTGCCAAACGATGCCTTAATTGCTGAGAAATCGGGAATGAAACAATGCACTTCCTTTCCTCATTTTTCTTGCAGTGATTTAATACCAACACTGGCCACTGTCGTCACTCTTTGCGTCACAGTTAACCGGGAGCAAGCAAGCAGCAGTTTCGTATAGAGGTGTGGAAGAAACGGAATGCAATGCTACCACATAACGAGCAATTTCGCTAGTTTCCTCTAGGTTTCATTAAAATTAGTTGTGCTTTTCTGAAGTATGTCTTTTGCTGTTTTCTACCACTAAACAAAATATTTCTTTATGGCGTCCGTGATCAGTGCTGTATGCTTTGTTCAAAAAAAGCATGTTGTCATTTTTAAGCCATGTGAATGTTGGCGTCGAAGCGACTGCTCGTGCGTAGTTCACCCTTGGCTCTTCCCATGGTGGAACCACCCCAGAAGTGTGAATAAGTAGTACCAGCCACCGGTAGCTGAGGAAGACATTGTGCATTCCAGGTGTTGTCTACACTTAGAAATACAAATACTAACCTTTGCGAAAAAAATTGCCACTGCCTACACTACTGGTGCACAGCTGGAGAAACAGCAGAGCTGGCGACCCCTCTCTTTTCGTCAGAAACGTGGCTGTTGCACCTCACATGATTTTTCCGAACTTGCTGCTTAAAGTTCTTGACTGGCAGGCCCACATCGTTTTGTCCACAGGCTTTCACCTCTCTCATAAAGTGGACCGCATTAGCACATGCTAGAACCGGCGGCAACCGGCTTCATTGGCAACAACCGTCTTCGCGAACTCAGCATCTGTAGAGCGAGCTGTAATGTGCCTCCCACTTCAGGCGCAAACGCGAACTGGCGAGAAGAGCACATGAGAGATCATGTCACGAATGCTGGACACAGTGCGCTTGATGATCGAGCCATGCTGGCGTGCGCCATGTCACAGCTAGGCGAGGCTTGGCTCCACCTACGCGGCTGGGCGAAGGTCGTGCTAGGGCATCGCGCCGAAGGAGTTTTTCGTGGTATTTTTTCCGTATGTCAACAGATCATGCTGAAGCATGAACATCCCTGCTGTTAAAAGTGTTCCGTTGTTTTCTTTAGGGCAGAAAAAGCAGGGAGAGTCAAAAAATGCGGCTCTTCCACGGTATGGTACAACGCTCCGCAGTTATCTGGCCGAGCGCTGCAAAAATGTATTGCACTAAAACAGAAACGAACTTGTTGACGTTTGGGGCATCTGCGCGCTCCATCGGCTGTGGTTCCATGATATTGTTGTTAGCTTTCGCTTTGTTCTTCCATGTTCAAACGTGACACTACAAAAACTTCCATTTATAAACTTTGTTGGGTTATTGTTAAAATATTTAGTCGGCAATTTTCAACCACTTCCGGTGTACATGGTGTGGTATAGCCAGGGTGGCAACACTCGTTTTGATATTTTCACTATTTTCCACCTTATTTTAGAAAAGCTTCATGTAAGGGGGTACATTCATGTTCTCATTGAGCTAATGTATTGTTCTAGAGCCATCGGATTTTGCTTTCAGTGTCCCTTTAGGAGAGCATTCATGTTAATACATCTGCAATGGCGTCGTCCATACAGATACCTTGGTTGTGCAGTTTTCTTGTCACAGAGGGTGTAATGTGTAATGTGATTGGGTGTTATCGACAGTGCATGTGATGTTTCTGAGTAGCAGACAGACAATGCAAATGCATACTACTCATGGCATAGAATGCTTTACATATCCACTTCCTTCCCTGGCTAGAACTTGCCCTTGTACAAAAATAATTGTCCGAGGCACGAATATATGTCTGTGACACGAATATATGGGCACACGGTACATTTCGATTGTAATTGTTGCATTCTGCTTAATGATGTATGTACTGTAAAGGCAGCCTTAAGTGGAAAAGTAGGATGGCAGTTATTTGAAGAGCAGGGCGTACATTAAGCAAGCAGGTGCAAGTTTCCTAATTCATCTATGCATACTCTGAATGCACTGCTGTTACTTTACCTATATCCATATTCAACTGCTGTGTTTATTGTTTCGGCGTATCAGGTACTGTGCTGTTTGTTTGCTGCTCTCACAGCAACCATTTTCTACGTAACAGCCAGCCTTTCACTTTTTTGCAAAATATCCCAACGTGTTTAAGAGTTCTGTTCCTGCATCTAATACCACAGGAGAGATTTTTCGTGCAAACTTCCAGAGTTTTGATGCACACTGTCAATCATTTTCTTACCTTCAGTGTGTATGCCAAGGGCAAATGTTTGAATCAAATGGTCAGAATGTAAATTTATGCATCCAGAAGGAGTCAGTTTATTGATAAGTGCACATGTTTATTGGTTCTTGTTAATAAAAAGCATTCTGGGTTTAATTCATTGGGAAATTAAGTTCTTTTAGTAAAAACAAAAAAGCTGTTTCTTGTTGCCCAACTGAAAGTGTATTCTATAGCACATTCCGTTAGTACGTACCAAAATATTTTCCACAGTCAGCCACAAAAATGTGGTGGCATGCCCACTTTGGCTCGCACTGCGTCTCAGGATGGGCCAACCGACAGAGATGTTTATTCAAATGCTTAGTACATTTTACACAGGCATATAGTCGCTGATATAACATGGAAGTACGCCATATAACACTAAAAATAACATCAGAAAAAATATTAACACAGGTAGTTAACAAAAAAAAGACACGTTAACAAATCATAATTGAATTCACATGCAAATAAAAATAACGAAGTTAAAAAAAACCAAACAAATAGGGATAACATAGCTGAGCAGCGGTCGAGCAATCAAACAAACACAAAGTGTTTGCATAATAAGAGAGAGGGGAACTAAAAACCCCGGGAGAACTGCACGTGGCTGTGATCGTCAAGCGAGCACACAGAGCTTATGCTGTACCAGGGATGTGCTGCGCATAGATATCTCGGGACGCCGCAATGGTTTCGCTGACTATTAGTCTCTTCATCAGTCTCAGGTAGCGGCGGGAGCAGAGGCGGCGTAGCAGCTTGTCGTTGGCGGTATCCCAAGATCCAAGAGCACCAACCACGATCGCATCCACGGTGACCTTTTGGTAGCGTCGTTGGAGATACTGCTTGATGGGCTGGTACTTCTCGACTTTCCTGCTGCGGGCGTCATGAAGAGATGTCATGCGGTTTTCAAATGGCACACAAACATCCAGCACGATTGCCTCCTCACCACGGGCGAGCACCAGATCGGGGCGGAGAGTGGAATCGCCCACCTGTCGATTTTCGGGGTGTCACTGTGAACCGCCCCTGTGCTGCAGTCTTCACTCGCTTGACGATGTTGTTGTGGCGATCGGTCAAGGCCTTGCTCCGCACCATGCAGTGGTTCAGGACATGTGGTAGAGTTTCTTGATTGTGACCACATCTCCTGCACCGTTGGTCAGTGGCAGGGGCCCAGGGTCGAGCGCCATTCAAGGGTAGGAGGTTAAGGCGGGCTCTGTGGATGAATCGCCAGTCGCAGAACCTCGTGTACTTCCCTGACCTTAGGAAGTGACAACTTGCCCGGTGAGCTGCGATGCATTCGATAGTCTTGCCTTGGTTCGGGCGTTGCTGAAGAGAGGCATCGTGGACAGCCGTCTGGATCTGGCGGAGCGTGCGGACAACCTTCCGCCGGTGGCGAGGGGCCAAGGAATCCCCACCACACTGAATGTACGCCCCGTCAGCTTGTAGAGTCCAGGTGACCCCGAGGCGCCGAGAGGCCTTACGGGCCTCGGTCCAAACGGACTGTACCTGCGTAGAAGTTGCTCTGAAATCGCCCTCGGTTTCGCCCGATAGATATGTTTCCACATCCTCAGTGGTTGCGGCTCTCCTAAGGCGTTTGGATCTAATCTGCGAGACTGCATCTAAGGCGATCTGCCGTACCTCAGCGTCGGCAGACGACAGTAGCTTAAACGCGTTGTCAATACGACATGCATCGCTAACCTCTGCGGCTACTGGGATTCCGGCGGCACCTTTGTCGGCACTTCCGTATAGGTAGTCGTTGGTGGCGTTGGCTGGTACATAGAGAGTGCGCTTGATTAGAGGTCGAAGCGCGTCGTCGAGCTTCCTCCAGCTGTCCTTCCCAGTGGTGCCCATTCGCATTTCAAAATTTAGTGCAGGGAACAGAAATGTTTTTAGGGCATCTCCATCCAATCCAATGTAAGGAAGCCCTTCTGGCACTTGCATAATACATCCTCATCACACACCCATTGCTGCATCCTAGAGGACAGGCAGCTGGCGTACAACTTCGCAATTGTGCATCCTAAGGCAATTGGCCGCCAGTTTGTGGGGTCAGTTTTTTCTCCCTTCTTGTGGATGAGCACTGTTCTTGACCGCCGCCAAACATCTGGTATACGGCGGTGATGAACGCAGATGTTGAATGCTGCTGCGAGAAAGTTGCCTTCGGGATCAACGCTCCTCCAGTGCTCATACGTAAGCCGGTCTTCGCCCGGCGTTGTGTTCTCACACCGTCTTACCCGTTCCGGTCACTTCCTCGGGAGTGAATACTGTCATGCACACCTCGCTGTCAGCCTGCCCTTTGTGTCGGAAAATGGAGGTGTTGACCTCCCTGGGAGCCCAGACAGCGGAGAAGTGACCTTCGAGGGTGGGGACTGGGATTGGGCACATGGCATGTTGACCCTCCACAATCAGGCGCACAGCCCGTCGCCTGTTTCGTCTGTACAGCTTCTGGATTTGCTGAGGGTTCTCGGCATTTACGTGGTGACGTGGTCTTCCCTCGGGCGGCACTATAGGGAGGCGGACAGCTTTCGATGCCGCAGAAATGGCAGACTCCAAAATTGCCTCAAAATCTGCCCACGCTTCATCAGATGCAGGTTGGCCTCGCAAACGCCGTAGCTGGGCCACATAGGGCGCCAGTACGTCCTCTTCCGGGCTGACCTCCTGCAGAGTGATGGGGTCGGTGGCAGAGTCCTGTTGTGAGGCCCGTAATGTCTCTTCCTCACCGTCCCCTTCCAGCGACAACGGCGGACAGTCGTCATCATGTTCTGCCGTGGGGGAGGTGGAAGGGGTTGCTGGCGTGCTTGAGTACGGTGTGGGCACTACGGGGGAACTTGAGCAACGTGTCGAGGTGGTGCCGGTACCCGTCTCCTCCTGCTGCAGGTGTGTCGGGGGCACCGTTTCCATGTTCTGAGATGGTGACACACGGTAAGGTTGGGCGTCATCACTGTGGAAATCTTGCTCTCTTAATGGCTGGCTGTCTGATTCGGCTGTCTGTACGGGCGAGGTCTGCCGCGGTAGGCATTGTGGGCTGTCATGCCTGGGAGGCTGTGGTGGACGCGCCTGGCCCGTTGTTTCCTGGCTTGCCCTGGCAGCCTCCTTTCGGTGCCATTCGCGGTGGTTTTGTAGGCCCTTTCTAGATGGAAATGTTTGCTCGCACTCCTGGCAGGCGTGCCGTTGACGCGTTGGTACGGCGTGTAGGGACGCACCGGTGCTACATTCGTGTATGGTTGGTCGCCGTCCGAGCGTGTCTCCGCAGTGTGAGCATACGTTTACTGTTTCGCGGATTCGTACACCATGATCCGCTTCCAGATGTCTCTGTAGCGACTGACGTCTACTTGTCCACGATACTGGAGAATACTTAGACTGGCAGCCCTCCTCCCTACAACAAAATGTGGTAGGGGCCGGAAAAAATACAGTCAGTATCTCACCCGATCGCTGCGGTTCTTCACCCTCGGCAGGAGGCCCAGAGCCCGGTAGATCGGCCGAAGGTCCCTCATCCTCCATGGTTCGGTCCTCGGGGAGTAGGAGGAACACCTTTCAGCATGTGCAAGGAGAGGAGAGGCATCGGCAGTGGCAAAAACATACATGGGCATTTCAAACTGCAGTAGGGCAACAAACAACACAAGAATGCATAGAATAGACACGCAAGTAGTGCAGAGCAAGGCTGCCAAAGAGACGCATAACAAACACAGGTTAGGTGGACACTGGCGAGCCAGTACTCTCAAAGTTTAAGCCTCGAGTTCGTGGTTTTTTGGCAGTGTTGAGGGCTCCTATCCGACGATGTTTTGCATTCGGGCAGGCCTCACGAATGCGATGAGGGTCCAATGGCCTGAGTCCAGCCTTAGAGACCCCGCAGCAGGGGAACCGGGGTCTATGTCAGGGTTGGGGCCCTCAGATGCGCGCAGGAGATCCGCCAGGGTCGGATGGACCAGATTGTCGAGCCAGGGCAAGGCCAGGACCAAGCCGAGCAATAGCCGCACAGCAGCCAGAAGCACCAGGGGCAGGAGAGGCGCTGGGCTCCAGTGGTTCAGACCAGGGTCTGGACGGGGTTGTTGCTGAGCAGGACCAGGGCAAGGCCAAGACCATGTCAAGCAGTAGCAGGACAGCAGCCAGGAACACCAGGGGCAGCAGGCAGCAGGATCCAAGGGGGCAGGGTAGAGGCGCTGGGTTCCAGGGGTCCAGACCGGGGTCTGGACGGGGTTTGTTGCTGAGCAGGACCAGGGCAAGGCCAGGACCAGGCCAAGCAGTAGGACAGCAGCCAGGAACACCAGGGGCAGCAGGCAGCAGGATCCAGGGAGCAGGGTAGAGGCGCTGGGTTCCAGGGGTCCAGACCGCAGTATAGAGGTCCAGGGGTACTCGGACAGAGTGACACCCTTGTCGGATACTATACCAGCTTCTCGGCCATGGCCGAGAAGCTGGTATCTTAGAAGCTGGCACTTTGATCTTAGCCAAGAGGCCGAGAAGGCCGAGAAGCGAGATTAAGCTGCGGATGTCAGTGAACCGCCATTTTACCAGATAGCTTGATGCGCGCTAGTAACAACGCCAGTTGAGCCGTTCCTGAGTATCAGCACGTACAGTCGGTATTCAAGGCTTCTTCGGGGTTACTGCCTGGATACATCACTTCGTTGAAAATACGCGAAAGCCAACGCATCAGCAAGAGGACCACTGACGAACGATGAAGTTCTCAAAGCAGAACGCTACTGGCTCCGGTTCGTACAGAACGAAGCTTTTCTCGAAGGATATACGAGCGTTGTCACGTGGTCAGCGTGCCGGAACTGCAACTCGCCTCATTTTACTACGGCCGTTCTTGGACGACGATGGAATCCTGCGCGTCGGCGGACGTCTACAGCACTTAGGATCCTCTCTCGACACCCACTTTTCCCGGCTACTAATTATCGCAACCCAGCACCTGTCGCTAGCGGGTGTTGACAGCACTCACACAGAACTGAGAGACCGATTTTGGATTATCAAGGGTCGTCAAGTGGTGAAGACAGTGCTGCATGTATGCTTGCTTTGTCGCCGACACACTCACACCAGCTCCAGTTGCGCCTGTACCCCGAGATCGTATCACTGAATGCAGTCCGCTCGACGTTGTCGGTGTAGACTTCTGTGGACCGTGGTTCTGTCGCACGAAGAATCCCACGCAAACAAAAGCCTACGTCGCCGTTTTCTCTTGTGGTGTGACATGAGCCATCCACCTTGAGCTTACATCTGAGATGGCGTCATCGAGCTGCTTGTCTACGTTCACGCTGTTTATCACTAGACGCGGCATTCCATCAACAATTTACTCGGATAACGCCTTAGCCTTCCACCACTGCGCACGCTTTCTCCGTTTGGCTCCGGAAGACCCCGTCCTTGATTTTTGCAGCAGCCGCAACATTTCCTGGAAATTTCACGTCGAAAGAGCTCCGTGGTGGGGTGGTTGGTGGGAACGTTAAATCCGGTTCACCAAGGAGACACTACGGCGAATCCTCGGCCGCAGTTGCCTGACTGCTGAAGAGCTGCAGACGATGCTTTGCGAAGTGGAGGCAGTAATTAACAGCCGGTCCCTCACGTATCTCTCGACAGACGCGGCTGAGCCATGCCAGCTTACCCCTGCGCACTTCTGGCTAGGCAAAAACAACAAGTGCCTGCCTCAGGAACTCGGCCTTCCAGAACCGCTGTCCACGGGCAGCGAGCTGCGCGGGCGAGCTCGACACCGTCAAATCGTAGCGGAGCGTCTTTGGCGTCGATAGAAACGAGAGTACCTCCTGTTGCTCCGATACGCTCACGAGGCAACAGCGCAGCTTTCCTCCAGGCTCCAAGTGGGGGACGTAGTGCTCGTACAGGACAATTCGCCCCTGCCTTCTGGCAACTTGGGCGCATTCTTCAGCTATTTCCCGGACGCGATGGAGTTGTGCGCTCGGGTTCCCTGCGCCTGTCATCGGGACGGGAAACACGTCATCCAGTGCAGCAGCTGTGCTTTTTTGAAGCAAGTTGGGGCCGCGGGAGTATGTTGAATAAATAGTGAGAGAGATAGATAGAGAAGAGAGAGAGCGAGCGAGAGAGAGAGAGAGAGAGAGAGAGAGAGAGAGAGAGAGAGAGAGAGAGAGAGAGAACGAAGCGCGCCACGAGCTCAGGCAGCGGGAGCTCGCTCCACGAGCGCGGCTCACGCGGCAGTCGTTCGTAAGCATCGTTGATAGTTGGACGCCTGGTTTTCTGGTTCCCTTTCGCCAGAGCGCAATCTGGCATCAGTGTGCAAAACAACCAAGATGGCTGCCGCAAGCAGGGTAGGGGCGCCATAGTTTCCTACATAGGGTAAACAGACGCCAGCGTCAATGCAACTCTCTGGCGGCTGCCCATATCGTAATGCGTCAACCATGCGACGCAGTTCGTCTGGGAGCGTTGCTCAGCTATGCATTACCGCGGTGGAAATGTTTTGTCGTATGTATAAAACATTTATTCTGCGACGGCCCCTCGATTAAGCGCACACGGCCTTGGCTCTAGTATTTTATTCTTTTAAAATAATGGCCAAATGATTAAGAATGTGTCTTCATCGGCTATTGCGAAAGTTAAATGTAACAGCTTGCCTGTGCCGTCAGAATCGCAGACGATCGCAGACGACAACGTACACCTAAACTTCCACCTACAAAGACAGACAGAAAATGGAAGAAAATGTGCTTTATTTTACTGACATGCTTTTATCTCCTATGTATGTAAATAACCAGTTTTATCATAAATTTTTCTGACTTTACATAGTTTCAAATTCTCTGAAACGTTACAAGGCAAGCCAATTACGAGGCAAAGTGGTGAACTATACTCGCCCCATAATTCCCATGGCGACATGCCTTTTCAGCGACAGTTTCCTCTTGTAAACAATATGAGCGGAGCATTTCTTTCTTGCTTCCGGGCAGTCAGCTGCTGTGCAACCGTGGGCCTCTTTTGGGATCATCAAAGCGACCCTTCAGCAAGTTGTATAAGCTAGTAACGAAGACGAAGAGCAAAAATGGGCCTAAACTCTCTAGTGGGAATTTTAAGACGGGCCCCTGACGTCTCCGGCATGACTGAGTTCCTCCCGCATGCACTTAATTTGAGAAGTCCTAATCAGTCAATCATAACTCTGTATTTATGACGTAGGTGGTTATCCAAAACGCGTGACTCCAGGCATAGCATAGCACAGTCGCAAGTCGTAGTGATTGATCATAGCCACTAGAAAAGTCATCAGTGGCAGCAGAGACAAGTAATAATTGTAGTCATATAAGATACCCATATGAGAATGCTCAAAGACGGGAACTTTAGGTAAAGTGCCTATCTTTTTCTTGAGTCCGTGTCAACCCTATTTGACGTATAAGCATGAACTAAAAAAATGAAACCCCTTAAGCAACACTGTGTTGCGTCTATAAGTGCCTGTTGTGAAGTACGTGTCGATATGGGCTTTTTAGTGCCTTAAAATGCCTTTTCGGGTTATATACAGTTCCAGAAGAAGACGAAGTGTCGCCGACGAAGAAGAAGCTGTTTGCGGGGAGCAGCCGGCGCTACTTCGGTGATGGCCGCCATGTAGATATTGTGAGAGATCATTATCCTTTCTTTGTAAATAGATCCGTTCACCATCACGAATGGTTCGCCCCGTAATTTGTCCTGCCGCCACATAACAGTATTTTTTTTCTTTTTTTTTGGGGGGGGGGGTTCTCGCGACCGTGTTCCACGAAAGCTGTTCTCGCCTCAGAAGCACGCTACTCCGCTTTTGTCTCACGCAGCCCGGGACTTGCCAGGAGAATACACGCGCTGTGACAAGCACGCCGAGACGCGGAAACCTGTGTTCGAGCCGCCGCCACATCTCCTGAGGAAATCCCGAGCAGCTAAACTGGCCACCAGAGTCCCGAACACAGGGACACCGCAGCCAACGTCGCCGCACGGTGTCCACGCGCGCTGTTTTGTTCCACGTTTTTTTTTCGCACTGTGTCCGTGAATTAACGGCGAAAGGTTTTGCCAACTTGCCTTAACCATTGATAACGCAATGAAAAAAAAAAACAAGAAACGAAGGGAAGCTGGCCACACTACCGCGCATCTGCCACTCAAGGTAAAAGATGCCGACCAGGAAAACCACGTCAACATCCGACACAAGAAAGTTTCAAGGTGACGCCACAAACACGTGCACAACCAGCAGCTGATCACGGGGGCATCGCAAGCCGTCAAGGCGCAGCACTTCTAGCGCTGGGGAGGAAAGAGGGACGCAGCTTATGGAAACAGCACCTCAGCACTTTTTAAGTAGTCTCGTCTAAACAAGGGTGATCTACCGCCTCGGGTAACTTTCAAGGGCGTTTGCAACCTACTGTTATTTGCAAACAATTGCGTGTGCTGTCTAACGTTGTTAATTGGTATGAAGTATATACCTACTGAGGGGTGTTGTTCGCAGCAGCTTTGCTTGGCACCCAATTCTGCAGAACAGAATGACTCAATTTGTCATCCAGAATTATTTCACTTTTCTTCGCTATCCATGGGTTTCATCGGTGTTGTCGTCAAGGCAGTCAAGGGGCAGTTACCGATTGTGCCTCTCCCACCAGAGCCTGTTATTACCTTGTGGAAACACGGCTAAGGGTGCAAGACTTCTACAACAAACACTTGTGGGTTATTCACAGCTTTGCCGCTGACAAGAGTGTCGCAGCCCACACTATTCCATAACACGTTACACTTCTGTGCAACTTGGGACATTCGTGAGCTTATTTCACATTCTGAGCAGAAAGGATCCAGCAGCAGAAAACTTGGGGACCACTCTATATCAGAAAGCTGAGCTCATTTCGAAGGTATGGAACCCGTCCACCACCATCCCCAAAGTACCGGGTGTGACACATCTATTCCAAAACTTAAATTTGTCTCGGACATATCACATAAAGCTCCTGGATGCTCTGTGCTAAAAGAAATTGCAAAGGTTCTGAGCGGCAGACATCTTTATTCCAAATGGAATTAGATCATAGAGTGTACGCTCATAGAATTAAATCATAGATATAGCAAAGAAGTACGCCCCGCCAACTTCCGCGGAAGAAGAAGAAACACATTTATTTAGGAGCACAGTCAGTTGACGATGGTGGCCGCCATTTTGGCGGCAACCGCGGCCGCCCGGGCGACCAGTGAAGCTTGAGCCTCCTGGTCTGGGCAGCGAAACGCCTCCTCCCACTGCTCACATATGTGGTTATTTTCGGATAGGGATCTCTCGGGCATCCCCACATAAGGTGCTGAAGGGTGCCGAGGGACTGGCAGGCAGTACATCAGGGGAAATGTACAGGGCTGGCTGAATTAGGTGTAACTTAGCGGGATTGGGAAATGTGTTCGTCTGTAAAAGACACCATGTGTGTTTTTGCTGGATGGTGAGTTGTGTGTGTGCCGGGGGATATACACGGTCGGGAGAGGCGGTAATGGGTGGCAATTTCGTTGTAGGTGATCATCCGGTCTCTAGCGGATCTGGCGCCATGGTAGGGGAACGAGCTGGGCCCGGCTCGGATGGTGAGTTCTCGAGCTGTGGGCAACTTCATTCCCCTCCAGGCCAGCATGCGCCGGAGCCCAGATGATTTCTACGGGGGACGTTGGGGGTGCGTGTTGGAGTATTTTGAGTGCCTGAGGCGAAATAAAGCCGGAGGCGAAATTTTGAACTGCCGTTTTAGAATCGGTGATGATTGTGGAGGGGGTCGGCTTTTGAGTTAGCGCTAATGCTACCGCCGCCTCTTCCGCTGTGGCTGTGTTGGTGGTGCGGATGGTGAGGAAGTTGCGCTGTACCTGATTGGAAGGGCAATGGGAGACGATTGAGAAGGCGCCAAGCCACCGAAACTTCCGCGGACGTTGAGCGTTCTTTTTTTGCACACGAATATCGACTGAAATCAGGCACAACTTCATGCTGTAAAACATTGTCACGGCTTGTTTGTTCCGGATTCTACGCCGTTCTTTTAGTGGCGATTCACCCACATTTTACTTAAATCTTTTGAAATGACGACTCTTGTGTGACGCACTTTCACGAAAAACTTCAAATTACTTTCCACAGCGAAATATTCGTTCGCTGTTTCGTATGCTAGTGATGGAATTTGTCCTAAAATACTCTGCTGATGTAAAAACGAATTGGGCTTATACAGGGTGATCAAAATTAAGTCGACAGATTTTTAAAAAATTAGGCGCTTAGATGTACATGAAGATCACCGCTACAGCGAAGTTATGCGCCAAGGGGGACACATAATTAGGTGGTAAATATTGATACCGGTGGCTTAATGAACTAAAATTGAATAATTATCTTTTTAGTGGCTGCAGTAAGCAGACATGATTGTACTGAATAGTTAGACGCAATCGTGTTTCCACACAGTTTCGTCACGCAGAATTCTTTTAGCACAGCCATACTCCGGGATATCCAACTGCGAAGTTTTATTGCCGTTCGCATGATTACGCATGGTAGATAGTGGCGACCGGCGCAAAGCTCCCCCCTATTTGTGACGTGCCTGCTGTGTACGGCGTTTAGTTTGACAACGGGTGGCGCCATAGGCAAAAGGGATAACTGGCACCCTTTCTGTTTTGGCTGCCGTTATCGCAATCTGCTCTAGGTGGAACCGCTATGGAAACCAAGAACAGAAGGGAGGAGCTTTGCGCCGGTCGTCGCTTCTGAGTGGAAACACGATTGCGTCTAACTCTTCAATACGAAACATGCCTGCTTACTGCAGCCGCTAAAAAGCTAATTATTCAATTTTAGTTAATTAAGCCACCGACATCCAAAATTACTGCCTAATTCTTTGTCCCCCTGGCGCATAACCTCGCGGTAGACGTCGTCTGCACGTTATGCCAAGCTCCTAATTTCAAAAAAACCTCTCGACTTAATTTTTATCACCCTGTATATGCCTCGACTAGAGTTTTTGATTTGTATATCCTCCTGAGTTCCAGCTATGGAAATTTGTTCAATTTATTGGCCATCAAATAGCACGACAATATGCCAACTATTGCGTATGTTTGTCGGTAAAACCCAGTTTTCGAATATTTTAGACGCCCACTAGCGCTATCTATCAGGTTTTGTCGAAGTTGAGCCAATGGAGACGGAAGTAAGGGAGAGGACATAGCGGTGTTCATAAAGAAGGTGTTTTACGGCGGCAACCGGAGAAGCAAGGGCTGTTTATAGTGTTTTGTGGCCGTTTTAATGCGATATCGATGAATCAGTGAAAAGGTGAAGATGCAGTGAGCATGCTGAATGGGAAATTTTAGTTGGGCACACGCGAGCTTTTCTGTGCTTGTGATTTCATTTTGAATTTTTAACAGGTTGGACAGGGGCACTCAAGGCTGTCATTTCGAATGCACTGCCCACTTTAGTGCATCAAACGCGCGTTAATTTTGCTTTCACGCGGCAACTTTTGTAATTTCTTGACATTTTTGTTGTACCGTGCAGGAACGAAATGGCTGCTTTTTTATTCAGGGGACAGGTCAACCGGATGCCTGAAAACTTCTTAACAGCAGAGCTGTTTAAGCTCCCGGTTGCGCCATAAAAGAATAGAAAAAAAATTGGCTGGCGATTACGATACTCCCTAATGCGATATTTGGGCTCAGCAGCAGCGCACTGAGGCAGCACTCACTCGTGGGTTCTCTCTACGGCAGCGATGATGAGCCTCGCGTCGTCGGCGCTAAGTGCGTCTCAGGAAGGGACCGCAACCCGCGTAGTAGGTAGAGAACGGACACCATCGTTACCAGCACGCCCCCTTCACGTTTTCGCCAGCGTCGCGCAGACAAGCGTCTCGTGAGGGCGGAGTATACTGCTCCCTCTCCCCCACCGCAAACTTTCGGATAGCGCTAGCGCCGCCACGGCGAACCGCCCTCCCTCACAACTTCGCGACACTCGCCTCCTTGCTTTCTTTCACTATTCCATCTTCGCGACACTCTCCTCCTTTGCGTTATTGCACTATTTTGGCTTGCCATCGTTCGCTCGGTTACGACGCCAACGCGGCTTAGCCCAGAGACGGCCGCCGAAGGGCTGCGCCCTAAAAAATACCAAGCAAATGCCGAGTTCACGTGAGCGTGTGTCTCGTTTGAGCGCCCGGGAGGCATGTAAGCGCTAGGGGGATAGGCCAGGAATCTGGCGCGAGCAGGGCTAATTCGCCAGCTAGACATAACTGTAAATTCAAAACAAAGCGCTTGGGTGAAGAAAGAGCATATAGTCGCAAGCGAGAAGTGGTAAAAAAACTCTAAAGTACAGCTTGGAACAAAATAACGAGCTTTGCGTATCGAGAGAGCGCCCGGCACGGTGCACCCACGTGGGAGATTGACCGAAAATCCGGCGTACGACGGGTTGATGCCCCCGCTACACAAAAATGTGCTCGTAAAACTTTGAGGAACAGCGGTGGCTGCGCCACATCTCTGTGCCGCGCGCATGGGAGGTGGGGCGACCAAAGAAGATCCGGATGCCCGTTGGGGAGAAAGCTTATAAGCAAGCTCGCAGCGCGGGCAGGCGAGATTGCAACTAGTTTATGCCGAAGTAGGTACTTGCGCATTCCCAGCGCCGGCATGGAGGACCTTCTGCTCCCGAAGGGGCCTGCGGCAACCCAACGGGACGTCTTCGCTTATCTGCTCCATTTCCTGCAGCCCGGAGTGCAGTGATTGACTGATGTGCCCGGACTGACAGCTTTATAGGACTGACAGCTCTCTTTATACTTTCCCTCTCTCTTTCTACATCATTCTATCACTCCCCCTCTACTTCCCTTCCCCTGCACTGGGTTGTATACAGGTGAGCTCCCTGCCGAGCTCAACATATCCCCAGTGATTTTCCTTTCCTTTTCCCGTCGCAAACCACAACCACCACCACACGTACTTGCGCAACAAAAAAGAACAACAACAAAAGGTAGTAGTACAGGTGGGTACGTCCTGAGGTTGGCACATGGTGGAAACGCCAGCCGTTGCACTTTTTTTGCACGAAGGGTCAGCTCTTCTGCGTAATGGAGGAGAGGCAGTGTTTCGAACAGGCCCACAGAATGTGAACTCGACTAAAGAACTGGCAAGAAGTAATTTAGGAACCAGTTCTTCTTGTACCTTTCTTGACATTTGTAGAATTATGTAAGAAACAGTTCTTCAAGCTTTTGTAATAGTTTTCTTCGCTAAAGTTTGTTCGTAAAACTGTAAGCCCACTAGTTCACAACTTACGTAATAACGTTCTACTGTGTAATTAATTGGCCATCATTCCATACTGAAACCGCAGAGATCACTGAAATAAGAATAGTCGCTTTTCATCTTTGAATCATACACTTCTTGGTTTAAAAATTTCACGAAAATTTGTGAAGCCGAATACAACCCGGAAGTCAGGAGGGCACAGAAAGAAATGATACTTTTCAGTGCCTATTATAGGGCCTAAACTCTTAATTGTTAGTGCCTAAATTCCGGTCTCTAGTCATTAGTTATATCGCAGTCATGTAGGTCAATACTCATAAATAATTGGCAGGATCTCCACTCCGTGGACGATGGCGAGGGTGCGGAGTAGAGAGACTCGAAATGACATCCAGTTGCGCCCCGAGTAACATCCGATCTGCGCCCCGCCCGTCATTCGATTTTAGTCGGTTTGCCTCCGCTTGTCGCGCTTTCGTATTCGGAAAAGCTCGTTGTCTCCGTAGACGTTGAGCAGCAGCGTGACGGTTATTACGTTCGTTTCCGTCCATGGTGGGAAGTGTGTGAGATTTCCTGAACGAGATTATGTACGCGGTGCACCGTGGCGCCATCTCGTGCTCACGCGTAGCGCGATCTAGCGTAGTTCGATGCAGTCACTGTGTATTACAACTTGACCACAACCTGACTACACCAGTTTTTTGCGGGTTTTCTCCTTGCTAGGTTATGTTTGTGCCTGTTTTCGAGTGTTTAGAGTGTTCTTCTACCCTTTTAGGTAGTTTCCGCTCAAATTTTCGCTTGATGATAGTGTGCGCACGGATGGACGCGGACGGACATTGGGAGGTCCTAATGTACTCCGCACCGTCACAGGCTAGGGAGTCGTAAGCTGTTTGACTCTCGGGTACTAGCCCAGTGTGTAAGACGACTGACACTAATTCTGTCTAGTGTACCAGACAGGCTCGAATCCTGCCGGTGCCTGTGTGATTTTTTGTGATTGTAAATTCTATGCGCACGGACGCGGACGGACATTGTGCGGTCGTAAGGTGCTCCGCACCTAATATGTGCACCGCAATCCCCCACCTACGCGCATGGAGCGTATATTCTCAAGCGCTACAGAAATACGGGCGAAAGATTTTGTTGGTAAGAAGCCTAAGCATTTAGTCTTCGAGACATTTGCAGATGTCGTCTTCAACAAACTCTGCCGGTTAGTGGATATGTAAGCACTTTTAACATCGCCCACTACCGTTCGCTCATAGGCGTAGTTACAATTAGACTGTAGGTACGCGTTACGCCTGTCTTTTCAGGACGAAGAACCCACAAACAGTAAGGTATGGCAGAGTATACACCTCAAAAAGGTGAGTAATAGGGGAGACCGTGCTACTCAGTGCCTACACAAGTACCCGGACCACTCATGTCCGTAGTATCGCGACCGGCACCCGCAATCAAGGGCTCCTGAGTGACGGCCAAGTACAAATCTAAGCCAAGAAATCGGAACCACCAAATCTCCGATTTTCTATCATGTGAAATTTCGCCGTGGGCAATCCCTATGACGCACCAGACGCGCAAAGCGCCACCATAACCACGCGCCGCCACCCGAGCAGCTCGAGCCCGGAGCGGTGGAACGCCGCATCGACGCTGTATTTGCTTGACTTCAGCCGCCCCAGTTCAGCCCGCTTGGCTGGTCATCGTCGCCTTCCGCCAATGAGTTCCACCACGCGAATACTCATGGGTATCGACGAATCCCTGGACTGGCGCCCGCTGGAATTTGTCGACAAAATTCCCGAAGCCCTAGTGTGCACACTCTGCGGCGTAATTCCGGCATTCTTACTGAAGATCCTCTCTTGCTGCCACGTATTCTGCCCGGCTTGCTACGAGAAGATCACCCAGAGAGAACGGATCTGCCCCGTGGACCGCCGCTCGTTCCTGAGCGATGTAGTCGAGTCCCTTGGTTCGAGCCGAGCCGGCCTAAAGGAGCTACGGGTCCGCTGTCCCAACTCCGCCCGCGGCTGCACTTTCGTGGGTAAGCTGTTCGAACTGAAGCACCACTTCCTGGAACAGTGCCGCCTAGGAGGAGTACAGTGCCCGCAATGTGAAGTGACCATGCCGCAGACGGAGGCGCTGGACCATTACCTCCAGCACTTCTCCGGGAGTCCGGCTGGCATGCCCGGTGTGGCCCGCAAGTCAACGTCCTTCAATCTTGAGTCGGAGGCTGCAGCACCCGGCGTATCGTCTCCCGACAACTCGTCCGGCTTCTCCGGTGGTAGTTCCCTCAGCCGTTCGAGGAGGAGGAGGAAGAAGAGAGGCGACGAATCTTCTAAAGACCCCAAAGCCTCTTCCGCTGAAACCGTTTCCGCGGCGGCAGTGGGAAAAGATCCGCTTGTCGCTATGATAAGGGATTACTTGCAAGATGACGCGGCAAGTTCCGTTCGCTCAGTTTCGAGCGGCTCCAGCAGAGGCGCGCCGCGTGAAAGCACGTTGGTACACAGCAGCAGCAATGCCAAACCTTGCCTGCATAAAATGCCGAAGGCGTCGAAGAGAATGGACGGTGTCTCGAAAGTTCCCTCGGAGGAGGAGCACTTTATGGGGAAGGTAGACTCGGCGATCAGCAATGCCGACAAGGCCTTGTCCACCGCATCTACGAGCAATGAGCAGCAGTCGTCCACTTCCGGCGCTTCTAGCATGCCGACCACCGCGAAGCCGACCCAGGGACCACCGCTAAGCAAGACTCCGGCCAGCGCTGCGCCGCCCGGGTTCGCGTTCTGCTACGTGACTGGCCTGGAAGACGTCGAGTCCAGGCTGATTTGCGGGGAGGAGGTGGTCCTGCGGAGTGACAGCTTTCCCATGGCCGACTGCTGCTTCCGGGTCCACGGGAGGCTTCGTCGCGACAAGGACGGAGTTGTGCTCGCCAGCTTCGCGCTGTTCGTGTGTGGTGGCACCTGGCAGAGGATCGCCGAGTGGTCGCTGTCCATCGTGGTGAACCTGGTACTGGTACACCCGTGGGACCAGTCGCGGAACAAGCGCCTACCCTTGGTTCCTAACCCGGACGCCGTGCCGATGCCTCCGAATGCCCGCTTGGGTCGTTGGGACTTCTGGTCGCCGACGGAGGAGTTTGAACTGCGTGACCTCAAGGGACGCGGGTTCCTGTCGAGTGACTCCGTATGCATCGCTGTAGAAGTCGAGGGAGGATAGCCGTCGCTGCTCGTCTTTATGGAATTTCTCAGGCCCCGATTTTGCTGCTTGCCCCAAGCATGCGCGAATGACTGTCGTCTTTATGCTTTCTGATACGGATAACTTTGCGATATATTTGGTGAATTAGCGACCTCTTGCACAGTATTTTTGTTTCCGTGGTGACTGGGCAAAGTATTTGTTCCCAAGCAGCCATGATGACTGAGTAGATCATATTGTCCCCGCCAATACATATAGGTTGAAACCCTCCTCGACTGTATACGTCAGCCGAATTTCTTCGAAGTATCATACGTGGTGCCAAGAAATCAAACTTGGGAATGTCGCCTGCGTAGCATTTTTAGGGACGCGAAATTAAAGGTACTATTATGAGCAATATGAAAGGGAACACAGGAACGCGTAGATAAAACCTTCAGACCCAGCTATGAGTGATACTCAGCGGCCGCTGTCGGAAACGAAGTGGAAAGGGGGACGCTGTTCTGACAACTGCTCCCATTCCCGCCGTGCGTCTTATCGGCTGTTGGAAGATACCGTATTATCGGCGAAACGATGTAAGCTGCTGCTTTGCAGAAAGGCCAGCGTGGTGGGGGGGGGGGCGGTGCCAACATTCAGGGGAAGAGCGCCCTCCTTTCCCTCTTTGTTTTTAACAGCGCGATCCGCGTATCGCTCCGAGTCTGTATCAAGGCTGTTTGCCACGCGTTCCTGTGTTCCCTTTCATATTGCTCTTAATAGTACATCTATGCCTGGCAAGATTAATGCGCGAGAACCCTGAATACAAATAATGAGGAACAGAAACATATAGGCCGAATGTTGTAACCCATCGAAAAAATATGCACTGCGTGCATAGTTTACCGGATCGGCGTGCGCACCTAAATCAGTCTGCGAAAATCACTGACCTTAAGAATATTACAAATACCTAATATCGCGGTTAATTTCGTGGTTCACGTTTTTTTGTGCGTATATTTTTTAAGTGATAATAAACTGTAGCAAGCATATTTGTGGCATGTTGCGTCTTTCCTTGTTGGTTTAAAAGTACAAACCCCAGCGACTTCTTTCAAGGAATTTTGTGCAACTGCACATGTTCGCGTGTGTTATTGCTGTTCTTTTTCGAGTTTGCGGGCACAGTTAAACGTACATAATGATTGCAGCAGGGTTTATTGGTATAATGCACTGAGCAAGATTAATATTATTCCGTGGTATAATATTTCCTTGTTAGGGGAGAAGCCTTTAGGCGCTCGGGATGTCGGCGTCTCATGTGTCGTCGTAACATCCGTCTCATGTAGTTACGGTACTAAAACACCGTGACACTCGTTCACACCTCGCGCTGGAACGTAAAATAACACCGGGACACTCATTACGCCTCACGTGGGAACGCTTCGTAACGCGTACGAAAAAAACACCGGGGCACTGGTTTACGCGTCACGCTAGAACGAGTCGTGGTTCAAAGCTGTATACCTCTGACCCCACTGGTTTAATCAACTTCAGCAAAAACGCCAAGGCGCCAAGAATACGCTTATACACTGCATGCTTCGCCCCTCCCCAGTTTAACGTTAGCGGAGATTTCCCTGGATTTTTTTTCCTCCGCGGGATTTTCGAATGTACGGGTGCGCAAATTGTTTTTGGTCAGTAAAACTGCTTCTTTAGTGGGCCTCTGTGATCTTGCATACTATAGTCAGAAAATGAACACTGGAAGGTGTTGCACAAAGCAGGCAACGAAATGGTGAGGCAAAATATTTGTTATCCGGAGCCACGTTGGTGCGTTATTCTGTTTTATCGTTTCTGCCGAGGAGGCAACAAAAGTTTAAAAGAAATGTGCGGGCGGGTGCCAAGAAAGATAGACGGGTTTCTGTTGGTACGATAAGAGTGCAAGTGTATCCAAAACCTGCAAAAAAGCGGATCAGGAGATCTAGTTCAAAAGATCCGAATTTGAGCGAAACTCGGGCAAGGCGGAGCTGTGGTAATAATAATAGGCTCATGAAAATATTTCTAAGCGAGGTCAAAACGCCTTACAAATGCGATTCATGCTATTTGCTGATTATTGAGAAGACGTAACCGCTTCAGGGCAGAGCGTTCCAAGGAGGCACGACAAGGGCATGGCGCATTTTTAGTGCGTTTTCTCGCTCTATGGTTGCACCGGCGGCTATTGAGGCAAGCAAATCCACCTAGCGTGTACTTGCGATTCTAAGCAACCCCCGATTCTAAGCACCCTCCCCCTACTTCCAAAATTGGAAGAAAAGGTTGCATGCGAATTTAAGTACCCTGCTTTCTAAGCAACCATTGCAAGGCGGATTTCAGGCGCCTGGAAGCAGGGCAGAATTGACGTTGTGGCCAAGTAATTTACACAAATTTCAATTACAAACCACTTCAACGGAACAGAAGACGACCTGCTGGGAGATCCTGTGAGCGGAGCCCTAGTGGCACACTGCACTCAAATTGTACAGTGAGGGCACAGTGTACAGTGAGGGTAGAAATCGTACAGTGACCTAGTTTTCCTTTGAATGTTTGCCGAATAAATAATTATTCCTTGCGCCCGTCTCGTCGTCGAGATACGGCCGATAACGAAGTGCCGGCTGGCGGAGGGGTAACTTATGTTTTTCTAATCTTAGCGAAAAACATGTCGCGATCGTGGAAAAAAGGAGGTGTTTATAATCAATTAAATTTGGTACTTTATTTTATTGCACTTTTGCTTCATTAAACTGTATTTCACTACCAAGTTCATTTATTTTTTATTCCAGGCAATCATATGAGCTTTTTGTCTGACATTTTTCGTCCTACGAAGCAGTTTTTGTCGTCGGTGGCAGACAATGCAATACATGATCGGCGCTGTGGCTCCAATGGATCTCCGCCAGGCAAAGCTGCCATCTACGTGCTCACGGCTTATCCGCAGACTCAGATCCCCCTAGACATGTGGTGTACGGAATGGCAAGAAGTGGTTGCAGTGAAAGGTCAACTGCCCAAGTCAGCAATAATCCTGGTGTCATGTTATGTACGCCCACACAGCGGACGTGCGCCTCGTCTAAGATTGGGCTGGTTAACCTCTCTACGGCATTCCCACGTTGCCTGCCCAATACTTGTGGCCGGGAACTTTAATGCCCCTGGGGTTATGCTACCACACTGGGGTTATGCTACCACAAGTGCACGCGGACGGGTGCTACTTGACTACTTCAGCGATGCGCACTTCACCCTGCTTAACGATATCTCATGTCCTACGCGCCGATGTACTCATCCCCGGATGCCACCCTAGTCGCCCGACTTAACCTGGTGGCTCGGAAATGATACGGTATCCTGGCACCGAGAGGCCGACTGCTGGGGCAGTGATCACCATCCCATCATGCTTGGCATTGTCCCAAGACTCCCAACCATGACACGTCGCTTACGACGACGCTGCACTGTAACAAACTGGGATGTGTTCCGGGACAACATCAACACAATGCTCACGGTGCCAAGTCCGGACCCCATCACTCTCGTTAAGGAAGCCCTGCGAAGCGCCTGTGAGGACACATGGGTAGAGGAATCCCGACCGAAGCCTGACCTTCGACTGTTACAGCTATGGGCCCAGCGCAAACAAGCTGAAGTGGCTGCCTCCCGAGATCCCTCGTCTGTGGAGGCCCGAATACGCTTACAACGTCTGACTGCGGCTGCCAGGCGTCATGAGAAGCGTCTGTCAAGGCAGCGATGGCTAAGCTGGTGTGAATCGCTCGGCCCATCGGCGACTACGTCATCCATCTGGCGCACCTTTCATGCAATGGAAAGTGGAGGTCGCACTCCAGATGCGGCAGCCAGTGCATGTTTGGCATCGGACAAGGATCCTGCTCAATTTGTCGCTGATGTTGCCCGCGCCTTGTTTCCTGCCTTTGACATTCTTCCAGCCAGCAACCCGTGCCCGTTTCCCCTACCGAGTCACGTCGGTTCCTCTCCTCCTGACGACGCCGTGCGTGGAATTCAATCGCCTTTCACCATAGCCGAGTTCCTTGCTGCGATTGATCACGCCAAACATCGGACCGCTCCAGGGCCAGATGGCCTAACGTACGAGGTGTATAAGAACCTCGACGATCCAGCCCTCAGCAAGCTCCTTGACTCCGTTAACGAGGTCTGGCTCTCTGGTGACATACCAGAATCTTGGCTCCTCGCTGATATCGTCCCGATACCGAAGCCTGGTAAGCCACCCGATCAGCTCCCTAATTTGCGTCCAATAGCCTTGACGTGCACCCTGTGCAAACTGTTGGAGCGCATGCTGGCAACCCGGCTTCAATAGCGGATGGACACTTTCCGGTGGTATCACCCGGCGCAGATCGGGTTTAGGCCCCGTCTGGGTATGGAGGATGGGCTTGACCACTTCTCGTCAATGGTGTTACTGGGCGGCCGATCACACAAAGTGCGCACAGTGCTTGCCATGGACATAAAAAAGGCATACGACAACGTTAGCCACGGTACCATCTTGCAAATTCTCCAAGGCCTTCTTCTCCCGGGCAAGGTTTGCTCTTTCCTCTGGAACTTCCTCACCAAAAGATCCTTTTCGGTTCGCATTGGCGGGACAAGTTACGGTCACTTTACGCCTGTCCGCGGAGTGCCTCAGGGATCGGTAATCTCGCCCTTCCTTTTCAATGTTATTATGTTACCGCTGGCCTGGCATCTCGGCTCTATGCCTGACATGCACTTTCTGATGTACGCGGATGACATCACAGTGTGGACTGTACACTCAGACCTGACTCGGCAAACCGCGTGCCTCCAACAAGCCTTGTCTGACACGCAGAAATGGTGCGAATATGCTGGACTGACACTTTCCGTTGAAAAGACAGCTATCCTGCCTGTGGCCAATGCTTGGGGCCGTCGCCGACTGGCGATGTCTCCAATCGCATTGCAACTCTGCGGGCGACCAGTACGCACTGCCACCTCACTTCGCGTGCTTGGATTAGAAATTTATGCGTCTGGGTCAGCGTCTATGTGGATACGTTCAGCTCGCCAAAAAGCGGGACAGATGCTCCACCTCATCCGACGCATCTCACAGAAGTGTGGTGGCTCCTGTTCCAAAATGGCCCGTCTATTGGTGCGGTCTGTACTCCAGCCTCGGCTTGTTTACCAGGCACAATTCCAACACCTGAACCAGGCGGAGTGGGCTCGACTTGAGGCAGTTAACCGAGGCAGTTAACCGAGCCGCAATGCGTGCAATTACCTGCCTCCCCAGGATAACACCGATCCCGGCTCTTCAGGCTGAAGCTCAAGTTAACACCTTGGATGAGCTTGTCCATCAGCGTCGGTCCGCACGCATGCATGAACTCACCTTTGTTGCTGAGGCAGCGGCGTTAGGAAATTACATGGGTCGTTCACTACGCACATCTCCAGCCTGCGTCGTTACCAGGCCACCTTGGCTATACCACCAGGTGACCGGCAACAGGCTACTAACGCGACTTCACAATCGATGCAACGGACATACTGATACGCTTTTCGCGGTCGCGCAAGAACTGGCGGCTGAGTCTCAACCCCAGGTGGTGCAGGCATTTGTGGACGCTGGGGCCAAGGACTACGTGGTGACGACCACACTACGATGTCCTTCCCACCCAGAGGCCTGTCAAACGTGCTTCTACGAAACACACCGCACCCTGCCGTCTATGCTGGCTGAGCTTACGGCCATCCGGGACGGCTTGCAAGCACTAACTCCTGCTCTTCATCAAGCCCCTGGAGGTACTACTTTACAAATTTATACAGACTCCACGGTGGCCATACGTGATTTACGTCGAGTGAATAACAACTCGGCTATCTCGAGGGACATTCGTGACATACTGGATATGTACCCCTGCCCTCTGCGGCTCTCGTGGGTCCGGCGAAATACGCTTCCCGCTCACATTGCGGCGGATGGTGCCTGCCACACTGCATTTGTTCCACGACCATTGCCTTTACTGACATTAGATACCCCAGGACAGTTTTTACAAAGGAAAGAAGATCTTCGTCGCGCCACACGAGCTCTAATTGCACCGTGTGGAACGGACCTCCCTAGCCGACTCGCTCGCTGGGAGGAGGTCTTGCTGCGAAGACTTCGTGTTGGTGTAGCCCTCTCTCCCGCTGTTACCCGGGAGTGGCCACCACGCTACCATGCCCCGTTCGACCAGAGCTGCCCATTTTGCACAGCTCCTGCCGAAGATGCCGACACAGAACATTTGCTGTGGACGTGCCCTTCATTGCAAGCGGCCAGAACACGACACCTTCGAGGCACAGGCCTCCACCCTGGCAGACCACCTGACCTCCATCGGTGGATATGGGGACCCCACCACCGCTCCCTCCTTGCGTTTGTCCGCGAAAAGGGGGTAACCTATACTTGTAGCATAGTATTTATGCCAACGGGCATACTGTCGCAAATAAAAAAAAATTACGTGACTACTGCCCGCTTGCATAAAAAGAAAGCGGGTGATGCGAGCCCGCCACATTGAAAACAGTTGCTGCTGGTATTACGTTATCGAAACCTCCGCTTTAACATAAGAAATTTCCCTCGGGGCACTCAAGTCTGTTTACGTGATTGATTGTCGGGTTTAACGCGCCGACGCAACGCAGGCGATGAGGCGCGCCGTAGTGGAGGGCTCCGGATTAATTTTGACCTCCTGGGGATGTTTAACGTGCGCGGAAATCTCGTACGCACGGGCGTTTTTGCTTTTCGCCTCCATAGTCTGCTTACGTGGTTTTAAGGCGAAAGCTTGGGAATACGTTTCAAAAACGTCTTTACTGATAGATTGTACGTGCGACTTTTTCCCTCCTTTGTTTTTGTCTCTTTGCATGGATTACTTCAACGGGATTCTTTTGTGCTATAAGGGGTTTCAGTCAGTCTTTCCTCTTTTATTTGTTCGTCTTAACGTGTGAATTACGTCAGCCAAGCAGATAGGAACACGCCACAGCCTCGCTAGAATTGGGGTTCTACGGGGGCGGTGTGCAGCTGTCCTACTCCCGTGACGTCCCGTTCAGGCGTCATGCGGAACGCAATTCTGCATCATTTACTTTTCAAAGACACATTGTTATGAATTTTGGGAACCACGCACGTTATATCCTCAACGCTCCCGATTCCGGGCCAATGCCACAATACGCCATGTTCGACGAAGGAAGGGGTAGCAACAACAACAGCTTTTCAGATTGGTTTACTTTGTTGGCACGAAAGTGATTTATGCCGGGATACACCAAGATTTCACTAACATCATATCCGTCCCGGAAATAGCGCCAGTACAACAAACACAGGGGAAACAGCAGGAAAAAATTAATTGACGTGGATGGTGCTGCCTTCTAGGAGAGGAAAATCGAAGTAGTGCGTCATGACACCAACGAGCGCCGACTGTTGGGGCCTCGATCAAGGAGAGTAACCCGTGTACAAAAATTATTGCATTATGCGCCGCAAAAAGGCAACGACGCCGACGGGCTAATGCCGCGAACGGGACTGATTTGGGGCGAAGAAAAACGCCTGCGGGCAGTGGAATGCGTTCGCGCGTTCGCGGGCCTAGCTACGAACTCTGCCCCTCGCGTTTCACAAGATGAGCTCTTCGCTACGCAACCGTCGGCCGTAAATACCATGAAGCAGGAGCGAAGTGCTCGCGCCTTTGCCGAAGTGACGCACCAGCAGGACGTCGCTCGCCAAGCACATCCACAAGATAGCCGCCGACGCGCAAATCATGCTCCTTTCGTTGCAGATTTCGCTTTATATTTCACTTTCGTGTTTTACCGATTCCTGTGACACAGAAATCGAACACAGTTTTTTGAGCGGTTTCTTAAGAGGCATGGTTTGGGTATCCTATTCACGAATTATTTGTTGCGTGATTTTGAGAAGCAACTACTTTTGTTTTGAAAAATTTCTTCGAAACAGCAAGCGGCTTCTCAGAGCAGCAACAATCAATTTTTTTTTGCAATGCGTTTCTCGAAAATGCGATACCATGGTGACACTGTAGGTCCTTCTCTATTTCAGGAGGTTAAATTTTCGCTGCCGTACGCACTAATTCATTTGCATATTATACGTGATACAGAGACATTTGCTACGGGGATTCATCCGATATTATTAATGCGGAGGTAGCAGCAAACACCGATCTTATTCCTTCTATATGTCCGTGATCCAAGATGAAGCTGAGGAGTAGACACAGTACACGCAGTGCACACGGGAGTATGCACGAACGGTTTCGGTAGCGGCAGCAGAGACACGATACTCTAAGTTTGACTAGAGAAAGAAAGAGATTTCCGGCGAAGAAAGGAGGCGGCGACATCCCGCATTGGTAGGATCCCGGTTGTACTACGGCAGTGTCGTGTATGGGTCGGCAACGAAAGCGACACTACGAATGCTTGACCCGGTGCGGAATTTGGGACTTCGCCTTGCCTGTGGCGCTTTTCGTACTAGCTCTGTTCAAAGCCTCTATGTAGAGTTTCATAAATGATCCCAACATCACCAGAGGCAATACGCTGAGCGGCTGTATGCTTCAAAAATCATGTCTATGACAAATAATCCCTTTGATTCAACCATTTATGATACATCATCAAGAGAACTCATTTAAATCGTCCATCCATTTACATGCCGTTCCCTCTGAGAGAAAGAGAAGGAGCATTTGAGCTAACAGTCTCCTTTTCAGCCATCCACAAGCCACCTATCATTTTATTGCACCATGGCAACTCCGGCCTGTGTCTTGTGACCTGCCCTTTATGTAACTGGACAAGAAGAGGGCTCCAAGAGTAGCTATTATGCAGTATTTCCTCTTTTTGCAGAAGTACCAGTACGCGATGCATCAAAGACTGCTAGGGCTGTGTTTTGTGCTGCGCATGGACCAATCTTTAATGTGTGTAAAAAGATGTACTTCCACAATAGCATTTTTGCGGCTGAAGCACACAGTATTCTAATGGTTTTGCATCACATTGTCCAACATCACGTTTCAAAGTCCATAGTGCATACGGACTCTCTTAGCGCGGTACGTGTACTTTCGTCCAGAAAACGTTAACGAAAACTGTAATTAATCTTGTATATAAGGCTCTTATGACGACATATGCCTCAAGTCTCGAGATAACAAATGCTGGGTTCCTGGCCACTGTGGGATAGCCGGGAACAAATCCGTGGATCAAATGGCTACTGCTCCTACACTCTTGAATACAGTCGACATAACATTCATCATCACCACTAGACTATCTACGCCCACTGCAGGGAAAGGCCTCTGCCATTAATCTCTAATTATCCCGGTCCTGTGCTAACTGCGACCAATTTATCCCCGCAAACTTCTTGATCTCATCTACCCATCTAACTTTCTGCCGCCCCCTGCCACGCTTGCCTTCTCTAGGGATACACTCTGTTGCCCTTAAACACCGATGGTTATCTTGCCTTCGCATTACATGCCCTGCCCACGTCCTATTTTCTTCTTAATTTCTACGAATATGTCCTTAACACGCGTTTGTTCCCTGACCCACTCTGCTCTCTTTTTGTCTCAATGTTACACATATCATCTTCCGTTCCATTGCTCGCTGAGTCGTCCTCAATTTAAGTTGAACCCTATTAGTGAGCCTCAAGTTTCTGCCCCGGGCCGTAGGTGAGTACCAATAAGATACAGCTGTCATACACTTTCTTCTTTAGGGACAATGGTAGGCTGCCATTCATTATCTGAGAATGCCGGCCGAATGCACTCTACCCCATTTTTATACTTCCAATTATATCTGCCTCGTGGTTTTGATGCGAAGTCGCTACTTGGCCTAAGTAGAGATATTCCCATACCACTTCCACTGCCTCGCCACCTATCTCACACCGCTGTGGTGTCCCGAGGTATTGATCACTACTTTAGTTTTCTGCATATTAATTTCCAGGGCCACTTTTCTACTCTGTTTGTCTGGTACGGTAAGCACAACAAAATTACCCTACACTTCCATGAAGCCACACGTCAGACAACTTTGAAAAACGGCAAACACACTGGAGTGAACAGACAGACAAGAAGTTTCACGTAACAAAACCACACTTTGGACCCCACACCACCGACACACGCAATAGATACACGAAAGTCGCCTTGGCCAGATTACAGATAGCGCACACAGATGCAACACACTCCCATCTGCTCACGGGGTCTTCGAGACCTATGTGCAGCAGGTGCGGAGAGGCCCTATCCCTAACACATACTCATTCAATGCAAGGCACATGACACAACACGGCACAAACACTTCCCACACTATACAAACTACACATCCAACTACACCCAGCGTTTTGCCTGTCCGACCATCCCATTCTCTGTAAAGTGTGTTTGAATATTTAGCAGAAGTAAAATTTTTAAACCTAATTTCATACCAGACATAATCAAAAACTGGCGGTCTACACCAGCTATCCTCATTGTCTTTTACTGTTACGAGCTTTATTCTAGAGGACACGGGGCTGTCGGTTTATTTTCCCCGTCGTAGGCATCTTACTGTCGGATAACACACCAACCCACATCGCTCGACCATGGAGGGCAGCAGTCAGGTCTCATCATGACGTGAGGCGTCACAGTTGAAATTTCCCACCAAGCTGAACGAACATGTCAGCGGTGAGGGCATGAAGCCCAACTGCGCGTGCGCACCCCCTCCGCCACCCCCATTCACGCACGCATAAACTGGCCACCGGTGATGGGAGCCTGCTTAGAAGTGAATGACACCGGCGAAAATATCACTCCGGAAGCCTTTCAAGCTGAACAAGTGTTACCGGCTCACGTCGGCGTTCCAAGCGGGCTAGTTGCTCTTCATCCGGGAGGGGTTCGCGGCTACTCGACGAGGTGGAACTTGAGGCGGCAACGGCGGCGGCTGTACGTTCTGCAGCAGGTTTACCGATATTTTTGTGCCCATTCGCACTTCCGTGCGCGCCGACACTATATTCACATCCCGCTCTTGCTATTCTGAGCGAAAAATACGCGTCCCCCCCATGGTGAGTAGTTAACAGTGCAACTACTGATAACGGCACTAACCCTGGTTATCTGCCGATTGCGCAAAGAGGCGTTGGCGGTGGAGAGGAGTAGCAGAGAAGCAGTGCTGAGTAACGCGGCTTTACCGCAATGAAATCCGTGCAGTTAGCCATATACAACATCGCTGTAAAACTAAATAACCTTACCGGTTCACGACGAAACGGTTCAGCCGCGCGCTGGGCATAATGCGCGGTCGTTTTCAATTTGGTTCTTGCCATTTCGCGTACCGCCAACCTCCTAATCACTTGCGCATTTTTCCGCTCTCCATAACTCGCAATATAAACGCCCGGTTCTTGGCCACGAAACGCTGAAAACGGTGCCTACCAATTATGGATGCGGCCGTTGCCGCTGGTCGCGCACGAAGTGCAGGCTGCCGAAGGAAGAAAAATGCAGAAATTTCCCGAATGCCTAAGCTGCTGTTCTATGAACTGGGGCCCTTTAAAGGTGACTTCGCTACTACACTAACACAAACACAGTTAGGGAAGACATTATTTCTGGGGCAATGTACGCATCCGGTTATCAAAATATACGGAGGCCCCAGGCCCTTTTATTAGATTCCGTCATGCATCCCGGAAGCGTAATACAGTGAGCCCCTCTAAAGGCGCCTTTACTAGTTCCAAATGCTTTGCTGGGATGACATTTTTAGGGAACATATACTGAATTATGAAGACCCTAGCTATAAGACTCCGTGTACGCCTATAAAGCACCGTACACCGAGCGCTTTTAAAGTCGCCTTCATGGCTATGCGCAACTGCATCTTTGAGAAGACATTTCTATGGGAGCAATATCGACAGTCATATGAAAACGCGAAGGCCCCATGGCTTTTTGTTACATGTATTTTAGTATGCAGCGCTTGATATCGCGGCGCTGCCCCCGAAAGTGCATGCAATTGAGGGGGGTGTTCTTGTGCAAAAAAAAGGAAAAAAAAAAGAAAAGGCCTTGCACGCGTTTTCAAACAAACCCGCATGAAGACGACACTGATTATTTCTGCTCTTCTTCGCTCCCTCAGCCATCGAACAAGCACCGACGAAAACGCAGTTTTGATGTGGACATCATTTCGTTTGTCTGATCCTTCACATAAGGAGATTCGTCATTGCTGCGAACGCAGCTGCATACGGGGGGAAGGGGGAGGGCTGATAAACGCCTGTCCTTCAAAGCGCTTTGAGCAGATACGTTGTATGTTTTTTAACGAAACGACAGGACGATATTGTTATCCGTCGGTGCTGCTTAGAGACGACGACGAAGACAGGGGACGTTTCTGCGCTCTTGAAGGAAGACGAGGATCATGTCGGACTCCAGCCTTCGTTGCTTTCTACTGAAAATACTGTAAATAGTGTGAATATATCCTGGTTCCTCTTCTTTTATACTCGTAGCAATATGTATGTGGCACAGGAAGCGGTTGGAGTGCGGCATACGCTTGTCTCCTTTTGCAGGAAACTATGGTTGTCTGGACTTTGTAGACTACATAATTCCCCTTCGCGGAGAAAGGCTCCGATATATAGTATGTGCAACGCGTAGACAGGCAGAAGACGGTACATGCGGTGTGAAGTTACAGCTGTCGATAATTCGGGATTTTTACTTGCTGTTTCGTCTCACTTAACACTGCTTTGGTTTCGAGGAGGTGAATTTAAAAAAGGCAAGCCTCAAACCTGCAGCTAGTTGTTATCGAGAAATAGCGAGACCAGTTTCTACAAAATAGCTCTCTCTCTCTCTCTCTCTCTCTCGCTCCAGTGTCTGGCGCTAAACTATTCCTTTGAGTTTGTAATAGCATAATCCATTAGCAGACTTACTGTTTGAGCGAAATACCCGATAGAAAGTGTTAGGCATAACGGAAACGTATTCAAGCGCACGCACACATCGGGGAAAGTTATGTCGAAATACGTCTCTGTGGCCACACCATTAGTTTAGTGCCGGATCGCAGATTAAACAATGTTGTCAAGAACATATTGGCGTACGCCCTGCAATCGGTGACTTCGAAGAAAGTATCCCGCAAAAAAAAAGCAATCCCAGACACCATGGGCCTCATTCGTGCCATTATTGACATCAGGTGTTTTTCTTCGCCGTGTCTATAATGCCGTCCGACGGCGCTCTAGGTTAGTGCTGCAGGCATGGCTTAAGTGTCCTCCGACGACATTAGAATATTTAGGACTAGGCTAGCACCGCCTGAATCGTCTGTCGGTGTGGTGGACAAAACAGTGATCAATTGCCTTTTACACCTGACAACTGTTTTGTAGATTGCAGACATGCTGTCTTTTTCTGGGGCATTTTGCAGCGAACACTCAGAAAAAACATGGATATTATGCCTTTCTAAATCCGATTTCTTCGATTCGGCTATCCTGGTGAGCCACCCTATGACATGTACATGTTTGTGTTGATTGGTTTATACAGTCTGTGGCGATGCCGCTTATGGATAGGCATGCTGAGCCCCAAGATCAAGGAAGTGATATTTCCGTGATATTGGTTTATATTGGTTTATAAGGAAGTGATATTGGTTTATACAGTCTGTGGCGATGCCGCTTATGTGATAGGCATGCTGAGCCTCCAAGATCAAGGAAGTGATATTTCCGTGAAACTGCGGCATTTGTACATAGTGCGAGTAATTCGCATGACCAACCACCTGACTGGTTCGCTCTTGTGAACGCTTGTGTGTGTTTGCCTGAATTTTGATGTATTTGTGCTTCTCCTAAATTCATTGTGCTCTTTTGGTTGCTCAGCTGTGTAGTCCTCGGACTGTTACGTCTGAGCTTACCCTCCCATGTAATAGCGAAAAAAGGCGTTGTGGTGTAGCGGTTTCGACATAGCTTCCTGATGCCAACGACGGTGGTTCGAAAGCGGCTGTGGCCTCGAATATTGTTTTTCTCCTGCAAGTTTAATATGAATTTTTCCGACACAGTTTAGTTTTTGGCGTTTTAAATGATTGCTTCAGTTTCAGTTTCAGTTTCAGTTTATTGTAATCGATATCAAGGATACAGTGCATCGGGATCAATATTACAGAAAGAGGTCCCGAAGTGCGGCACTGGAGTTACGATAGGTGGTGTTATGTTAGGTTCTGGCGTTATGCGGCACGATAGGCGGTGTTATGTTAGGTTCTGTGACCTCGAATATTTTTTTTCTCCTTCAAGTTTAATTCTAACTCTCACGACAACGTTTAGTTTTTTGGCGTTTTAAATGATTGCTTCGTGTACGATAGGTGGTGTTACGTTCGGTTAGGTTATTTTTGGTTAGGCCATCTTACTTTACGTTAGGTAGAGCGATGTAGTGCCAGACTCGGCAATGTTTTTACGAAACGCTGGTGGATGTCGATATAGTGAGGTGCTTTTAATACCGTCGAACGGCAATATAGGCACAGCCTTTTTTACTCGAGAACTGATTAAAAAAAGTTAAGAGTCATGCCACTCCTAGCAGATGGATGACCAGCGACGCTGTATAAAATACACGTCAACCACATCGTGAAAGAATACACGCACATTTGTTTTTGTCATCACTTGGTACTGGTAAGGGCTACGATTTTTTTATTAATTTAAGGGGCTCTGCAACACTCCTGATACACACTTTCACTCTTTCCTTCGCGTATGGAAGCACTGAGAAAGCTATAATCGTCATCAACAGCACGGAGCGGCACTCAGTTATTTGCTCGTCGCAGCAGATACGCCTTCCGTTTCAGCTTTGCTTTTGTGGCTTTTTTTAGATGCAAGGCATGTCTTACACTCGGCCTGTCCCGCGTTGACCGGCGTAGTCCGCCCTCCTCATTACGCATGCGCAAACTCTCCTCCGTTCTTCTCTCCGACAGCTGTGCGTTATGCGCTCTCTCCGGCTCATTATCATAACAACAGCTGGCGCGCTTCGCCTACGATCGTATGCGCTCCGGCGCGCTTGTGCGCGCATGTGTGCGCATGCGCAACTTTCCTCCGCTGTCTCCTCTCCTTCAAGCGCGCATATAAAGCGGTGAGCGCTCGGCTCCCGTTCGGTATAGTGAACTAGAATACTTGGGTAGTGGAAAAAGCGGCGCCTTCTCCACACAGCGCCCCTGAAGCCGAACTTGTTAACCGCCGCGCGTGGCGCTGGTGTGCCCCGCCCGAGAAGATCCCGAGGCGGCGCGCATTGCGCTATGCTCCTGTTGAGTGATTCACGCTCCGTTTTGATGTTTCTTAAGCCACTGCAAATGACAGTTTTGTGTGTGCAATTAATAGCAGCCTAGACGGCACTGCGCTGATCTTTAAACGTTCTTGGTTCTTTCTTTTGTTTGTAATTTGGAGAGGGCATATGCTTGCGGTGGTCTCTTATTTGCGAAGGGCCATGGCCCATGCAGTTTGAAAGGATGTGCAATAGCGTGTTGTGGGACTGTACCAATAATAAATTTATTTGATTGCTATAAATATTTTATATTTGCGATTTGTTTTAGCCTGCTTTTGTTTGTTGAATTCCTAACTGTTTTATAATATCTGACGTCCGCAAGACGAGGGCAGCACTTCTTATGAACTTGTGGATTTGTGATATGGCAATTGTGTTATGTTAATGAATAGCCACCGTACCAATAAACTGTACAGTTTTAAAATTATCGCGCTATAAAGTGTGCCGTATGGTGCTTTTCCGAGAACTACAGTTGCGAATGTTGATGCTTTTCGCTTGAGTGAAGTTATTAAAAACATATCGTGTGTGTTGTGTGGATTAGTGCACTGCAAGTGCTCGGTCTAGGTGGCACGGATTTTCTCGGGCGCGGGTGGGGCTCGGCCTTCAACAAATTTTTTCGGGCCGTGCTGGTCCGGGCCCATGCACGCAGTGTCTGAATCCCGGCAGTCATTCGCGCAAATTCGTGATTGTTCATACCAACAAGTTTGTTCATTGAATGAGGTTAAATGAAAAAAAAAATCGAAGTGCGACGTCACTCAAGCTTCGATGAAAATATATTTCGCCGATATTCCCGAAATTCCTTTTCTGTGTCCGATATATATTTAGTTCGGTCCAAGTTTTTAAAATTGGAAGTCCAATATACTCTCTCTATGTTACTTTGTCAGGTTGAAAACACCAAATGTTTTCGGACTCATGTTTATAGTCTGTCGGACGCGGGCTGATATTTCAAAACAGTCCGACGGTTTCAGGTTTACTTTATTAAATTTTGTCGACAGGGGCGGGGCTATAGGGCTTATATTTAAAAAACTTTGTCGGGCTCGGGCCCGGCATGGGAACTGAAACCGGCCTGTGCAGTGCTCTAGCGTGCATAAAATTTGAAAAAATAACAAATAAAGAATGGAAAAAACGCACCACGCTGTTTCCTCGGCTGACACACACGACAGAAACGTTAGCAAACGAAGTATCCACACGCTAGCCTCGATAACTAACGCACGACACACGCGGTCTGCTCGGTTGGCCAAATGGGTTGAAAAAAATGAACAGTACATGCGCACGACATAGCTGTACTTTTCCCATAAGAGCCTTGCTATTACTAATAGCATTCGCAAAGCCATTGCAACGCGCATTCGCCACACCAGCGATGAATTTACACTAAAATATAACTGCTGCCCCTCGAATACAGTCCACAACGAACGTTGCTGGTTGCGTTATATTTTTGCTTTCGTTCTCCGTTGTCTTGTGTGTTTTCTTCCATGCGCGACGTTTGCGCGCATTTACTGGGACCCTTTCAGCGTTGCTCGCGCGCTCCGGCGAGTGGATGCTTTCGTGTGGTGCTGATTATTTTTCTCCGTACCTGTTCTTGCTTCAAGCGCACCGAACTTTTCTTTCGCACTTTCATTTCGACTCTCACTTGTGGCTTTGGTTCTGCTTCTCCCTTCGTGTTCCTATAGTCTATAGTTAAGCGCTCCGCACGTTTGGTGCGTGCGAGGGTGGGCGCCCACCCACTGGTAATTATTTACAGTTAGGAAAGCGAACACCTACAATAAACAGATGACACAATGACATTGTCATCCTGCTGTTGAGTCGCTGCTCATGGTTCTTATAGGAAATCGAAACCAGCTATTGCCGCCGCACATGATCTTGGTTTGTGAAATTGTAAGAGGAGGCTAGCAGGAACCACACTTGTTTAAATGTTCTTGGTTCTTTGTTTAAATTGTTTGTAACGTGGATGTAACTAATTAAATGTAAATAATGTGTAATTATTTTATGTTTATTGGTGTTCACTGGGCAAAAAAGTGTACAGTTTTAAAATGGTCACGCAGTAAAATGATGCCGTGTGGCTTGGTGCTTTTCTGAGAATTGCGGTCGCGAATCCTGTATTTGCACGCTTTTGGTTGACTTGAAATAAAAGCAGCATTTCGGAAGACTTTCTGGAGTATAGAGAAATGGACAAGCTGGATGACGCACTTGTTGCGCTTTTTTTAGGGGAAACTCGGTAATGCGCTTTCTGTTTATATCTTCCTCCTGCGAGTTCACATGCGAGAAAACAACCTACTTCATGAGAGGCACCGAGGTTCACGTTGGCTTTGCACTTTTACTTGCACCGTCCACGCCGCTGTCAGCCAACCATGGGGTCGCTATACTCTTTTTCTCAGTCCCTAACATATGTTACGTGCGGAGTACCTTGGGACCGCACAATGTCCGTCCGCGTCCGTGCGCATAGCATTTAAAATCGGAAAAATCACACAGGCACCAGCAGGATTCGAGCCTGCCTCTGGTAAACCAGACAGAGTTGGTGTCAGTCTTCTTGCCCATTGGGCTACGACCGTGCGTTAGTACCCGAGAGTCAAATGGCTTACCCCCTCCCCCGTAATGGTGCGGAGTACCTTAGGACCTCCCAATGTCCGTCCGCGTCCACCCGAGCGCACACCACCATCAAGCGAAATTCGATTTGAGCCGTGAGTTGCAGTTTAATTAAGGGAATAACCAAGGTGCAACTCACGGCTCAAATCGAATGATGGTCGGGGCGCAAATCGGATGTCACTCGGAGCGCAACGTGGATGTCATTTCGACTCCCCATACTCCGCACCCTCGCCAAAATCCACGGAGTGGCGATGCTGCCATTTTTACTACGGCTTTTTTGGCTAGAGTAATTACAGCCTACGCGCTCAGCTTCTTAAGCAATCTCTAGGGATTACATCGCAACAATTCAAATTACAAAGTTTTGCCCTATCGCATGGTTTGACTAGTCGCCTTCCGGGCGCCCCTAATGCGGCAGAAGCATGTTGTGTTCTCAGCTTCCACGCGTATTTGTGAACTTGCGGCGTGCTCTTTCTTGTCTGCATTGCTGTGGTGTCATCTCACCCTAGACCGGCGGCGGCCTGTAGATCCCTCATCAATACCGCAACGCAATGTCGGTTCTCGATCGCAGCGGCGCGAGTAAGGGCACATCAGAAAAGCTGCTCTATGTTAGCGCAGAGTCTGTGCGTTCGTGCAACGTCGTGCTTCTTTTGATGACAATTTTTTTTTCACAAACTTTATGACTGCATCAGTTCGGTGTCATTTTTACGACAGTGACACATCCACCACACTTACCCGCCGCTGTGGCTCCGTGGCTAAGGCGTTCCGCTGCTGAGCACGAGGTCGCGGGTGCAATTCCCGCGGCCGTGGCGGCGGCTTTTCTGATGGATGCGAAAAGAAAAAACGCCCGTGTGTACGAGATTTCGGTGCACGTTAAAGATCCCCAGGTCGTCAAAATTAATCCGGAGCCCCCCACTACGGTCGTGCCTAATCGCCTGCGCTGCATCGGCGCGTTAAACCCTACAATCAATCTGTGAACATTCACCCCTCTTGGTGCTTTGATTCCGGCATGCGCTATCGGTAGAAACGAATTTGAGGGACCATGAAACGCGGGATGATACGAAGTAATCTCGAAACTTTCTTCTTTACTTTTTTCGCTTGGAAACAGAGTGGCATGTATTGTGTTATCCGCTTATTAGCCTATGTTCTTAGGTCGTCTCTAGCGAGTACGGAAGTGCCTTTACCGCGTGGCACGTTTGACCGTTGTCGCCAAACAGTTTCATCGCTGTATCTGAAATAAAAAGGCCGAATTCCACTTTCGTATCACTTGTTACTCAGATCCCCGGTAAATGACGCATTCGAAAGCGATAAAAATTGCGATTACTTGTGATTTCAGGTTTCACTTAAATTCTCCCATGTTTGATTCCTTTCTAACATATCCTTTTGTGAGAAAATACCACTGGCGTACGTCTGTTACTCAGATGACCCCCGAATATTGCATTTTGAGGTAGGTAGTGAAGAATGCAAGGGTTCGGAAAGATTTCAGCTTCTACTTACTACATGCCCAGCTTTCTCGTTCAAAATTCCGACCTCTCAGGGACAGAGCAAAACCACTTTAGGAAAGTGATATTTGGCATAAAGCAAGAAGTCAACGTGACGATGAAAACACGAAAAGAATTTTCCAGGATTCCGAATATTTTTTGTGTAATTCGCTGTCAAATATTTATCCCCATGCATTTCTATAGGATAGTTTCGATGGCTCCGGAACTTAGTCACGCAACTTTCGAGACCTGAAACTGCACAAAAAGCAAGTTTTCAGATCCATTATTAGCTGCGGAAAAAGGTTTCCATTTTGCTAGAAAAATACAGAGTAATCACTTGCTGAAAGGACTGCCAAGCTGCACATGAAATACTCCCCCGTTACATTCAGGCCTGGCATATCGCTTCGCCGCCGAAGATAGTGCCGCCATGACTATACTATAGATTAGAAGGCGAGAAGGTCGTTTCCCAATGGAGCCTCCTCAAACGCCAGCGTACGCGTGTCATCCACTTTCTTCTGGTGTCACGTGGTGCAACTTATCGAGCCCTGCGTACACCGCCAAAGGCAAACATAAGCAAGCGGGAAGCCTTTCGAAACCAGTGCGCGGGCTGGTAGGAATTATGAAGGGGTTCAAAGAAGCACAGCCACTGTGCGTGTACGGCCTGGAGGGGTGCGAGTACCTGGAATGGCGTCCCATCGCGTTCGTTAGGCCACCGCCCAAGAGCTACATGTGTCCTTGCTGCGGCGTCGTCCTGGGCACCTCGCACGGCTGCCAGCGGCGGTACTCGTGCGACCACGTTCTCTGCCGGCCATGCGTGGCCAAGCTGGAGGAAGACGGCATCTCTGGGTGCCCACTGGACCCCGGAAGCAAGGTTGCGGAGGCCTTCCCTTCCTACGACGCGGCGCACAGGGAAGCCAGAGCGACCACCCTCAACGGCATCGCGGTAAGACCCTTGAACCCCGCTTGAGGGGAGAGCGCAACTTCAATGTCACGGGCAGCTTAGCAGTGCTGTGAAACGCGCCAGGAATTTATGGTCTCTCGTGCACTCTCGCCCAAGGCCATCAAAGTCGCGCTGAATATACCAAACGATTTGAAATTGCACATGACGGATCATCTACGGACCGTATGCACGTGCTTTATCGCAACTTCCTTTCGTGCGAAAAGTTCACGCTTGACGAATTCTGGAGTCTGCAGTTGTACTATTAGATTCTCGTAGAATACAACTGTGCAGAACATGAACTTGCCGTCGCATAGAATCCGTGTTTTACTTTCGTCCAGGAGTGTATTGGTTTGGGCGAGTTGGTACATCTGGCGTATTGAAGCGCAGCAAAGACGAGGACAGGAACACAGACGACGACACACAGAGCGCTGTGTTCCTGTCCTCGTCTTTGCTGCGCTTCAGTACGCCAGATTTACTTCCGTATTTTATCGCGTGGCGTTCAAGATAGTGGCGTGTTAAACTGTTCCCTTTCCAACCCAGGTTTTCTGCATCAATCGCCGGCATGGCTGCACTTTCATGGGAAGGCTGTGTCGGCTTGTGCACCACGTGCAACACGACTGCCGGTTCAACGAGGTTTCGTGCCGTGAATGCGGTCGCGTCGTTCCGCACACGGACGTGCGCCTGCATCTCGAAAGCGGCTGCTCTGCCGGACCTCGGCGCCTCTCCGCAAGTAATGCCAACAACGTAAACGGAGCGGCCAGTGGCAAGGTAGGCACGGAGTTACGCCCAGAGCGAGCAGCAGACGTCCACGAAAGACAAGACTGCCAGCCAGAGTGCGAGGCCGCTGCCTCAAACGGTGTTGGGTCCGGCCGTTCTAGTGATTGGACGTTGATTGGGTCGCCAGACGAAACCGCATCTCGGGCTTTAGTCCCGAGCAGGAGTGACGATCTTGAATGTATTCTTGTGCTGAAGATACCGTCATCCTCCTGGTACGACCGACCAACAACAGCGCCTCCAACGGCCCTTCTTGAAACCGAGACCGCCAGAAGCAGGCAGAGTTCTGTGACGAGCGTTCCTGACGATCAGGTGTTGATCGACTGGCCAGAATCGCCAGACCGCCCTCCCGTACCTGAATGGGGGGTCGATGGCGATGAGGAGGCTTCCCTGCGCGGATTCCGTTTCAAGGTGCGTCACTTTCGCGCCGAACTGGACGACTCCTGCTCGGGTGACCGAACAACCAAGTTTGTTATCTTCGAGCTTCTGGTGAAGAAGGCTCCTGGTAACGACGTTGTTGAGAGTTGCGGAGTCGAGTCAACTGTTAGGTGGGAACGGGTGAGCTTGGCACTCAAACACCCGCTTGGCGAGGAAGGCTTTCGACTGCAGGCCTTCAACAGTGTCCCCGCGGTTCGGGGACCCGGCGTGGCTGACCAGTGGTCGAAGGTGGCCGTAACGACTCCGGTCGAGTGGGTGACCGTCCGCGAGTTCGTCCTGTGCGACCGCGCTGATATCGTCGTCCGGTTCTGCTGAGTCTTTTCCCCACGCACGTCGACGTTATGACTGTCTTGAAATGTTTTTCCACCACCTTACGTTGCATGAATAAACGTACACTATCAAGCACTTATTCAGCAGTGACCACTGTCTGCGCTCGCACCCGCCAGATTCTCTAAAGCTGTGTAAAACTGTGGGCTACGGATTCCTTCGTCCTGTCTGCTTGCTTCTTTCCGTGCTTCGTCGAGGTTTATGGGAAATCGCTTGCATAGAAATTTGGGGCACCACTATGGAGTCCATTGCTTTATTTCCCTGTCTCGACAAAATTTTGATCCCACACCTGCCATTTTCACGCTTCCTTCGAGTTCGTCTATCCGGAGTTTGCTGCATGTATAGGCAAAACCGTTCCAAACTAGGCAAACTGGTGGCGAGCAGCATGCATATCAGCACCATTTAGAAAACACTAGGCATATCTTAAACAAAGTTAAATACGGAAGGGGAAGGAGTACTGTTCTTTTGATTGGTTTTAATGCATACGCTGGTGGAAACGTTGTCTATGACAAGCGAGGTAAAATTCCACCCAGGTCTACTGGGAGAAGACTGATAATCCTTTGACAACATTTGTAGAGAGGCAAGTATACGCGCGGCCCTTTCTTTAAGGCTGAAAGTTGGGCTAGTTGGTGTTGACTTAGAACTATTTCACCAGCTAAAAAAGACAGGTTAATACGAAAGAAGGAGACGTTCTTTGATTGGTTAATGCATCCCTGTCGTTGTCTATTAAAGCGAGAAAATTCCACCCAGGTCTACTGTTATCCTTGACAACATTTCTAAGGGCATTTTTATTTCATGTTTCTTGGGCTTGGATAGCCAGCCGGTAAGGATTCTCAGTTATTTACGGCCAAAAACCTGAAAAAGGACCTGAAAGTAAGCTCGGTAAAAAATGTTCTTCTTTAAGAAGACCTGCTTTCTAGCGTGGGGATGGTTCTGGCCGATTTGTCTTTCAGTGTTTTGGGAAGGCTTGGTTAGTCAGCCCGTTCTGCATCCCTTTTGAAAAGCTTGGTTTAGAAACACTTAAAGCATGTGATTCTCTTTATAATAAAGATTTATTACTGCGCAACGAAGACCCGCTTTCTGAAAGCCATGGGCGGACTAATTTAAAACTAAATGTCACATTATGTGGAAGACCACTGTTGAAAATCGTTCACCCAATTTAAAAACAATGGTTGGACCCAGGAAGCTAGCGATTCTACGTACGAATACGTAAGACGTTAATGGTACGTTTTACGTTATCGTGGCGTAGTCTTCGAAAACTATCTTCACCTTTGGTAGGATCCACCCGCTCTTGTTAACGCGATCGAGTGGCGGCGCTGGAGAGGGGCTGCGGCCGGTTAACCGAAGTGTAGGAAGAGGGTGTCAGCGGTCCCATATATGCGTGACTGGCTAATACATATCACGCTGCATTCGGCCAGCTTTCTTTCGACGGGTCGCCGCGAAGGTAGACACCGGAAGAACCTATTGTTAACACAAAAGCGATAGTGCTCTCGTTTTTTACAAGTGTAATCGCAATGCACTCGTTTCCGAAACGGTCCAGAGGTACACTTTTGAGATACCTAAGCCTATCGCAAGAAAATAACGCATGGACGCAGCAGCTGAAGATCTTTTAAAGCGAAAACTTTTTCAGTGTGGCCGATGGCGTCCTGTCAAAACGCTAATGCATTTCCCCATAGATCGGTCGGTCGACCGAAAAGCTCCTTGTGCTGCTGAGCCCAAGGACGCGGGATCGATTTCCGGCCTTGGCGGGTGCTTTTCTGATGGAGGCGAAACGCAAAAACACCCGTGTGTGTTCGAGATTTCGGTGCTCGTCAAAGATCCCCAGGTGGTCAGAATTAATCCGGAGCCCTCCACTACGGCGTGTCTCATCACCTGTGCAGAGTACGCGTGTTAAACCTCATAATCAAACAAACCGAAAAGCTCTGCTCAGATCTCAGGGCCCACGGCGAGTTCATGAAATTGGGTGTCCGTTGTGCCAAAAGGGTTACTTGAAAATGGCGAAAAAGGAACGCTTCTAGATAGACAACACATGCATCAATCCCGAAGAAGGCGTACAACAGTAAACCTTTATCTCATAAACCACGAGTCGCTACACATTTAGATCTTCCATAGATTTCTTTTAAAGAAAAGCCACCAGGGGGCCTACCTGAACAGACGTGCTCCGGATGGGCTCCCGCCTAATTGACCTCGAGCTCTGGAATTCGACCACGCAGCGAGCCGTGAGTGAAATCAATCGACTTCCCGCCAGAATGCGATCAAATTGATACCTGGCAAACACCCGGGCATTGATTTTTTTAATCAAAGTATCGCCTTCTGTAGACCCCAGGTGGCTAGGCCTATTTGGAACAACTCACGAGTACGGGAGCGATCGCAGCGCGGCCGGCCCACGCCGCGGCCTGCATCCCTGCTGCCTGCCGTAGTCGAACTAAGCCTAAGCATGGCCGACATGGAGCCCAACGCAACCGCCCGAGAGGACACCGATCATGAAGACAACCAATGCACAGACGAAATGGAAACGAACGCAGCAGTCCTCTCCAAAGGCGAAGGAGACGACACCGAAGACAGCGACGGGGGATATTGGTCACAGTGGCCCGCAAACGCCGACAACCCGCCCGTCAACCACCGATGGCAACAACCATGACCGCAGGTCCAGCGCTCTCGGGCAACCAGAAACAGGCATGAAAGCCTCGACTTCCACCCCTTCCCATGTCTGATTACAAGGTCGTCTTGCGTCCTCGAGAGGGCCTGAACTTCGGCAAGTGGCAAAGCCACCACGTCGCTCGAGCAGATAGGCCAATCGGCCCGCCTAATCGCAGCCGAATTTCAAGCATTTACGCTGAGAATTCGTGACGATCAGAACCTAGCCGTGGCCAGCACGCCAAACGAAGAGCTGGCGCACCGCATCCGGCTAATCAAGTCCATTCAACTAGGCGATAAGATGTGACAAGTGACCGCGTACGTGGCAGCCCTCGACAAGTCGTGCAAGGGAGGCGTCACCGGCATCGACAGTGGAGCTCATTACGACGAACTAAGGGCCAACTTACGCTACCCGAGAGTACCCAGACCTTACACATGCATGCCCGGAAAGTCCAAAGGCGCTTTGGTGACCTTCGACAGTCTGGAAGTCCGGAGAGCAATTTATTGTTACGGAGGAGAGCTTCGATGTAGGCTCTACCACCCACTATGACAGATATGCAGCCTCTGCTTCAAGACGGGACACAGAGCGGACGTCTGCCCCACGCCGGAGAAAACCCGATGCACAAGGTGCGGACACGAAAACCCAGAGGAGGCACACGACTGCCAACCAAAATGCGTGTTGTGCGGAACGCACACCCGGCAACGGACCCGACCTGCCCAGCCAGACAGCGCAAGCCGTATAAGAAGCCCCACTGCTCCAAAACGCCGAAAATGTCAGCAACTATAATGACACCGGCGCTACCACTAACGGCTACCGTCAACCCCAAAACCCAGTGTCATCGCAAGTTGCTAAGACGGCCAACACAGAACGAGGACGATTCCCCCGACGATCTCTGAAGAAAAGATAGAAATCCAGGGACAAGTCCCGGTCCAGATCAAAAAGCTACCGCCGCGTGAAGACGACCTGGCATGATGGGAATGAGCCAGCACCAAGCGACCATGAACTGAAACTCAGCTCAACCACCCAGGCATCGGAGACAGCGAAGACCAGAGGGACCAGTGTCACGGGCCAAATGCAAGCAAGCGCCAAAGTGTAAGCCTGGGGCTGAGTGGATTGTCCATCCTCCTTCTCTCTCACATACCCACATTCGCCACATTTCCTTCTAGTCCCTACAACACCGACGTACACCGTGGTACCACCAGTGTGGATACACTGGTGGTATACACCGGTACACCGGTGGTATATTGAAGTACACCGGTGGTAAAAAGTATATTGAAAAGGTATATTGAAGTACACCGGTAATATACCATTGGTATATTGAAACACGTCGTCGGGTAATGCACGGACGTGACTTGCAAGAGTGCAGGCTTAATTTTACGGGTTTACTTTAAAGGTGACGGGCGATTCCAGAGATAGGATAGCGATTTCAAGAAAAATAAGGAAGCCGGAGAAAGTACATCCAACAGACAGCCATGACCCGGTTGTTACTTAAAGGGACCCTGAAAGGCATTTTGAGCACACTAAATGAACTAGCGCAATCGTTAGATTGGGTCGTCAACGTCAGCTGTGCCAAGTATTACTCTTTTACGCGCAGCGGAAAGCTCACACTTTTGTTGCAAAGTTTGTCGCTTTTTTCTCACCCTTCCCTTCGTGTTTTGGACGCCGCCATCTTCACATGTCTACATCATCGATTCCCATATGTTCGTCATGAGCTAGACATCCTGCTATTGGGCGGCTTTTTCACGCACTTCCGGCAAAGAGATGAGTCGTCTGCTCAGCGTCGGCTCGCCGGCTGATCTGCCAGCGGAGTGGAGTGCTTGGACATTTTACGACAAACGAAACAAGTGTAAACAAACGCTTAACCGTTCGTATTGAATGCAACACGGCCATAACACGACATGGATATTCTCTTACCAGTGTACGTTCCCTAAAGAAAGCGTTGAAGCCCCGTGGCACTTCTTTCGTGCAATCGCAGAGAACGCCCTGAGCCGAATGCCCGGGTTTGACGGATACATTTTATTCAACTTCAAAACAAACCAGAGATGCGTTTCGAACGAACACAACGTCACAACATGCGTTGCAAGTCTGAACCGCGATTGACAGACGATCGGTTGCTTCCTCCTGCCCGTCGTAAATTCGGCACTCACCTCGCGCCTTGTTTGCGGGACGAACAGCAAGTCACTGAACTCTGGCACGCAAGCGAGAAGGCTTTTAGCCAGGCACACTACACATACCCCATGCGAGGTTGAGTCGTTCGTCGTTCGAGAAAGATAATCCAGACCATGGGAAGCACTATCCACCCGCAGAAGTACAACGTCGCATTTCATCGCGAAACGAACGCTACACACAGGAGGCGATGCACACACACACACAGCTGCGGTCGCTGCATTGGCTTAGCTGCAAGCTTCGTTCGGACAGTCAGCGATGCTACGACGATACAGAGCTGCGTGAGGGCGACGTGCTAACCACTTCACGTATTTAAAAACACAGGGGCAAAGAACTTGGTTCATCGGAAGCAAAAGATCTTTCCTCCATTATTGTGTCTGAAATATACTGGCTAGTGTTGCTAGTGTGCCGAGGGCGGGCCCCAGGCGGGCGCCGGGAGCGATGTACGCGGCCGGCTGCCGCTTGGGGCACTGCCGTGCGGGAGTGTGCGCGTTCGTCCGGCCCGAGCAGATCGCGCGGTTGCCTCCGCGCTGCGTAGCAGACGGCAGGGCAGAACTTTCCAATCCCGCTTGCGACGAAAGCGAGCGAAAGCGACGGGAATTCTGTCGCGCGACGAAAATTTCTCCCGACAATTCGACAAACACGATCGTCGCGCGACAAAGCGACGAAATTCCCATCGCTTTCGCTCGCTTTCGTCGCAAGTGCGAACGGGCCTTTATGCGCAATCTCCGTCCCACATAAAATAAGCTCTTGCTTGTCGCCTGAGCATACGGTTGATATGTGACTACGTTACACTGTGCTTGAGAGTGTATTTAAACGATGTCACTAGGTTTGAAACGTAAGCGCTCGGCGTGCAGCTTTGTAAACGCAAGCAGCCTCACGTACGCACGCTATTTTGCTGCTAATAGAGAGTTTTAGTACAGCGTTTGTGCCTTTGCATACGCTAAACGCTAAATTTTTGCGTCCCGCTACGTAAACATCGCGAGGGGAGTTTTAGTAGAACGTCTCATCAGTTTTGCGTTGCGACATGCTAATGCATACGGCGCCATCTGTTAAATGTTTTCCGAAATGACTCGGCGGCTGATCTGCTAGCGGAGTGCCGGAGTGCCTGAACATTTTACGACTATCAAAACAAGTTCAAACAACGCTTTCCCATCAGTATTGAATGCAACACACGGGTGCAGGGGTGCAGCTTGGCAGAACACGGATGCTCGCTGCTCGAGTGCGGCGTTGGTTTGCTCTGCGCCTTCCCGTTCATCGCCACTGATAAAGCAATCCGATCCGGCGCGCTTTGTGCACGGGTTCTGTGTCGGTTTAAAATGTCTTTTTTTCACATGCCGCCGGTAGTAGGAATTACAACCGCCGCAAAATAAGACCCGGCACCAGCGTGCCCACATCTGAGACCGCGCTTTTTGGATAAACAGTGCGCGGTGCACCAAAGGGAACGAGCGCACGATTCTCCCTGCGCGGCTGCGAGTTCGCCGCCGATACCAACTGCAGCTACGTACACCGCGAAAGGGCAAGGCCAGGCCGCACACATGCGGCCAGGTCTTTCGTTCGCTTTTCCAGCCTTTAGAGGAGTGTCCATGGTGTCAACAAAGACGAAAAAGCCGAAAGAGCTGGCCCGTAGCAGACGGCAGTCTGTGGGAGTGCAACAGCGGAAGTACGTCACCGCTGAGGAGGGAAGCATCATGGGAGGGGAGGCCAACAGAGAAGAAACAGTTGAAAGGAGGAGGAAATACGGCGCGACGATAATGCGCGGTTTTCGATTTACGATTTCTCAGCTAATAGTCATCGCTTTAACAAAATTCTTGCAGGAGGAGATTGCTAATACATTGCTTTATTTGGTTACATGTGCATCCATGCATCGGCGGAAGGCATTTCAGGACCCCTTTAAAGGAACACTGAAGACAAAAACGAAGCTGGTTTATATAAATAGGTCGGCCTCCCCAGAAAACGAATATACCAGTCTATGGGGCAGTAAATTGAAATTAATCTAGTAAATAATATAAAAATCACACATCTCCACGCCGTGAAAAATGCCGAGAGTGCAAAGCACTGGGACGTAAGTTGTGTATTTATTGACTGTGGGATGAGCGTCATCGTCTGTGCGTGCTGATGAACTCTTTGAGTTTCAGATTTTTTTGAGGTGCAGTAACGGCACTGTAAATGGCAAGCGCCACACGGAAGACAATTCGCGTCCCAGTACTTCGTACCCTCTGCGTCGTTCACGGCATGATCGAGCTGGGCTAGATTGCAGTTGGCAAAGACGAGGTCTATGCACGCTCCCCGGATGGTCGTCGGTTGATTCCGGAACGCGCTTATATACGCATTTCACCGCAGCGCCCTCTCGTGTAGCTCGCTTCAGTCACTGTAGCTTCAACTGCAATGGCAACTTCTCTTTTTCCGCGTATTATCGTTGACAGTTTATGGTGTTTTCTTTGTTTTTGCGTTTTGTACCCTTTGGAATTCGCGCTCTTTGCTACTGCAGTTTGTGGCGCTCTCCCCAGATGGCACGCGAACGGTACTACAGTACTACAGCGTGCGCCGCTCTCGATAGATGGCTTAGAATGCTGTGCGCACGGACAACTCCAGACAATGGCATGGACATTATGAGGTCCTAAAGTGCTTTGCACTTAAAAAATGAAGCTGTCAGTTTCCTAGCACATATGACGTAAACAGCGGCTGACCGGATGTGCCAAGAGTCACGTCAAGAACAAAGGAACTAGAAGCGCGCACACAACATCTCAAAGGAACACGCAAAACCTTTCTTTACACATTAACTTTCACAATTAATAAACAAATATAAACATACAGGTATAATTCAAGCCTGGCCGCGCCGCCGCGGGCAGTTGCGATGGAAATGGCAGGTTCGGTGTAGCCACAGGTCGCGCCGAGAGCACTACCAGTGGCTCTTCAGGCGCGACGCTTCGCTGGGAAGGTTTTAGTTTTCCTGCTAAACCATACCGCTGTCTCGTTCACTTCTGGTCACTGTTTTTGTCACGCGATGCGCCCTGAAATGGTGTGAGGGAAATAAGAGAGGGAAACGCATTTTAAAGCGAAGCTTTTGTGTCCACACTGATGCCGTTACGCTAATACGCCCTGCAGGAAAGCCAACTTTCTGTGACGATGATAATGAATGGTCCTGGGCGAAGTGAAAAAAAATTAAAGCCGTTCCACTCATTGCGAAAGCTGTTGGAAGTGCAGAGAAGTGATTCGCCATAATGAGCTGCAGCGCCGTTATCCGCTCACTGCTGCATTTCGAGTTTCCCGCCTTCGCAGTGCTGGCGCGCCCCCTGCCTGAAACTGTGCCAGCGCGAGTTCTGTTCTTTTTGCGCTTTATTTAATTTCGTATGCTGGAGCTGCTTTGAGGCATTTTCAACGCGCCATTTTTTTTTCTTGCGCGGCTGCAGCTTTTCAGCGTCATTTCGATGCGTCATTTATTTCTTGCGCTTCGGCTTTTTTCTCTTACTATCGTAAAAAGAACCCAACGAGCGTTCCTAACTAAAGGAAGGCGGGGGCTGCGGGTTATATACCGAGATTTTGCCTGAAGTGTGCCTGAAAGTTTCTTTGCGATAAACAACGGGGCGATGTATCACAAGCGCCAGGGGTTCTCTAGGTTCGAACGATTATGAATATGTAAACCGCATGGTTTTCGAAGTCGCAGCGCGAATTCCTAACCCCGGTACAGAAGGCTCTACTTGGGTACGTTATCTGGCTGCGCCGCCTGATTCCGGCAGTCGCATCGGCCGTTAGCGAGGTACGACGACAAGGCAAGCCCATGAAGTGCTCTGCACTTACAAATAGAAACGCTACCTGGACCAGAAAGGTACCAGGGCACATGCAAATGGTGTGGACTGCCAGCTGCTTCACTGACCCACATGGTTTGGGCCTGCCATCTTAAACCCCAGTCCGCCAACCCCGGATTCCTCATCAGTAATTCCGAGCCGTGGGAGGCCGCGCTGCTCAGCTGCATTCCCGAAGTACAAGCTGCGGTCATCCAGCTGGCGGAAGACGCCGCCAGGGTCCATGGGCTCCTGGCCGCCGTCTGACGAAGCGCCCACCGGAAACCTCCCTCTCGGGTGGTTGCGCTCAGCAAAGATGACAAATAAAGTTTTATCCCTCTCTCTCTTTCTCTGGACTAACGCTACCTGGCCCATCTGCTCTAAATATGTAAAATAAACGTTTGTTCCTCCTCCTCCTTCCTGTCTCCCGGATCAAACCTGGGGGTCCTGCGTTACGAAGAAGGCATGGTCCCATTCGGCACGGTCGAAGCGAACTCCAAGCAACAGGTACCGATTCGAGCCGTACACCCCAAACCCAAACGTTACGCCTAGGGGGTGCACACCCGAGAGTGGCTGGGGGGTGTTCTAGAAAAGTGGTGCGTACCTTCAAGGTAACAGATACCCGCAGTGTGGGATTGGCCAACCAAAGAATCCCCCACGAGCAAGCTTTGCGTTCAACCATCGTCGTCGTTAGACGAAGGGGTGCGTGATTTTTCCAAAATGGCAATTTCTTCGCAATTAAATCATCTTTCGCCGCCCAATAAGCGCTGACAGGGCCACGGGGCAGTTGAACGGTCGTCTGAACCAAACTTGCTAGTTTCCCTCAATCTCCGTAGAACAACCTAAATGCTGGGCGGGAAAGAAGCTGGTAAGCCGGCACCAGTTCATCTGTTTTCTTTAATATCTGGCTTAATTCCTCACCCTTGGCCTTAAAAATGCACAAATTTGATTGAGAAAAGGCAGTATTTTAAATGCGCCAGAGTTGTTCTCAGTCTTTATTGTCACTTTGAAGTACAAAATACTTGTTCGCACTTCGCTAATATTTAAATCACTGAAGGGGTTCTCCAGCCGGTTCGGGTTGTGATTTATCAGCGTGTAACCCCTTCTCCAGTAGTTACAGTTCAGACCTAGCGACTTTTACGGCAGCGGCACAGGCGTAGTTACCCCCTCGGCTACCATCTGGTCCTGCGCTCGCGCCACTCGAGGCCCTCACAAACCGTCTGCTCACCTTCACAGTGACCTAATCTCGTGACCCACTTACCGGGGGTTCTGATCTCTTCCTGGCGCACCCCTGGGTTCGTGGTGATGTTCCCTGGGCGGGTTGCTGTGTGCCGCACGTTTCCCCTGACTGCAGGGACGGGTGCGTGCTACAAAATAGTCGCGTGCCGAATTATTATTCTCCCCCTTTTCCTCCATCCCTCCTTCTCTACTCTTTTTACTGTCCCCCCTCTCGCTTCCGTTCGGCCGGTTGAGGTGTCGGCGAAACGCCAGACAGTTACCGGCCTCTATCTTCCCTTCCCCCACCCCCAACAACCACTTCCTCCTCCTCCTCCTGAACCGTAACGGAACCGCAACGATATAAATTTACCCGAACCCGAACCGTAACCGAATGCGTATTTTTTTAGGATGGACACACTGAGCAACACCTAAACAAAAACTATGGTATGTAGGAAATCAATTATCTGAAACGAGAGGCCGTCCTCTTGAAACGACGGTCTCTCGTGTTAGAGAATTTATCCCAGGACTTTATTCTTGTCAACAGTAACTAGCCCGTGTTCCCTTCCTTAAAGGGACACTGAAGTGAATTTGTCAAGCTCCCGTTTTTGCTTACACTGCGTAGACTGGCTCAAATTAGCACACTTTTCATCGTTTATCCGGTTGACAATTAGGTAATTATTTTACAAAGCGCGAAAGAAGAAAAACTACAATGCGCGGTTTGCGGCGGCCGCACCAACTAAGGCTGTGACGTTGGGAGGAGGGGCGCCGTGATTGGACGATGCCCAAGGTTAGCAATCAAACAAGTTTCGGTTTCGGTTTCGGTTCTGTAAAACATAACCAATGGCGTTGTTGGATGGGCATTCTCAATATCTCAGTAATCATCGTACCGCGCTTCTGCCATGTTGTCGGCTGTAAAATGCACAAGATAAGCCTCCCAGGACAGCTTGTAGTCGTAGCATTCACTAGCCGAGACCTACGCAGTGCATGAACGCCCTCCGCGTACCCGCAGACGCCCAAATGTCATGCGCTTTTCCCCCATATTTGGAGCTTGCCTCCCTCATGCCTGTATCGTAAAACGCGTGTTCGCACCAGGCCAAGGGTCTGTTCATTCTGGCCTGTGCCCACTGCCTGCAAGCAGTCGGTGCTTATGGCAACAGGCTCACGCCAACGAGAACTTGCTAGCGCGCCAGTGCCAGCCTGAGCGCGTTTTGTGAACTAGTTCGTGGAGCCATGAACGTTGCGGCCCAAAAAAAGGTGAACTCAATATAGAAAAAATCGGCGGAAAACGAAAAAGGTAACTTATAGGGTATATGTTGTACAACCGGTTTACACTTTTATTTAGTTTGGGCATTTCAAGCAGCTTAGGTGACTATTTGTTGTACTGCGCTCGTGCAGTAAGCGTCGCCAGAGTTTCCACAGTAGCTCACGTCTAGCAATTGCATTTCGTAGACGGAAAAGCGTTCGCAGATGCGTAGTCGTGCTGCTGACCGCTGTGCTTGTTCGCCCAGCGCAAAAAAGTGCTTCCCGCGCCCTAGTTTTACGCTGTACGGTAAAAATATCAGTTGATTTTATTTCTTTAGTACCTATATTGACTTCGCTGACTCTTCTCCCGCCTTCAAGAGGCCTTATATTTTCCTACTGGCGTACCAGTCAGTGAAGCGTCGCATGTGCAGCGCTTGTGTGAAGCGACCTTGACTTGGAGCTAGATACAGTGTACAAACAAGCCAAGTAAAGAAAGGCACATTCTTCCATTGACAAACGTGTTCTGGCTTCGTTTCAACTAAGCGAACGAATTGCGACCAAGCATTTTTTTTTTTTAACCTCCTTGATTGCGACGACCCGCCGGCGGCCGGCGGACGAAACGCTGGGCCGACTGACTCTGTCGGCCGGGGAGCCGTGCAGTAGCGCAGCCGTGGCGCAGCCAATTGCCAGCTCATCCCCTCCTGACGTCACACGAAAACGCCACAGAAAATGGGCGAGCGTAAAGAGAGGAGGACAGCATTTTCGAATTAGTTTTTCTACTAAATAAAATCGCGTAAACGCGCCTAGAGTGGTCGAAACATTGCCTGGGGACTCCGGACTACAATTTGCGCTAGTAATCCCGCAATGTTTACATATCACTTCAGTGTCCCTTTAAGTCTTCGGCTGTTTTGGCTTTCGTAAGCTAGCGTTAAGCCTATTTCCCTGCCCGGATCGAAGCACTAATTTCTGAATTACGGTTACAGTGGTCATGCGGTCGTAAGTCAAGACAATACCTCCCTGGATCAAAGAGTCTGTAAAGGATGATCTGGGCAGTGACGTAGGTGTAGACGTGCGTGTGGTTTTAGCAGTTACTAACTACAGTCAGATTGCAAAAAAGAAAGTACGCTTTGGTTGCGTCTACTGGAGGGAGATTGTGCCGAAGTACATATTCTTTGAACAAATTAGCAATTTTCTTTTGCCACGTGGGGTATTACTGAGTCGTTTTACTGGTTGCGTGTCTAATGCTTTGCGGTGGCGAATCCGTTGTTAAAAAGAACCGCTGCTTGCGAGTAGGCTTCCCTGCAACGTACGTTTTCGGAAATTCAATGAACAAAGACCAAGCCTACGCCGACTTTCATACAGTAGGCTTCACTCCCGTACCCAAATGCATAGCTGGAAAGCTATTCTTTCAGGGGCAACGTAAGCAGTCGTTAAAAAGGGCTATGAAAGTTTTGGATGCGTGCCGACTAATCTTCTTCACGCCTGGTTCGTACGTGTTCGAGGATAGTGCAGTTATCTGTTTTCGCTCCTGCCATTTCGACTGATAGGAGCAGTAGCTACACGCATTCTCACTTGTTACTGGCAAACTGGTAAACATAGCACTGAATGTTGTCTTTCCGAACTCTTACTAATAAAGCAATAGTACTTAATATTCGTAATACTGTATTAATAATAATGCTAATCAATCACTATTTTGCGACACCCATATATACCTATGGGCTGTCCTTGGCGCGTAAATAATGGGGATTGATACGTATTTTTATTATTATGTTATAAGGCCGTGAACTGTCATTATCACCATCAGCCTATCTACACCCACTGCAGAGAAAAGGCCTCTCCCGTAGTTCACCATTTATCCCGGTCCTGTGCTAACCGTGACCAATTTATCCCCCCAAACTTATTGATCTCATCTGGCCACCTAACTTTCTGCCGCCCCCTTCCCCGAATACCTTCTCTAGGAATCCACTCTGTTACCCTTCATGGCCAACGGTTATCTTGCCTTCGCATTACATGTCATGCCCGCGTCCATTTCTTCTTCTTAATTTCCACTAATATGTCCTCAACACGCGTTCGCTCCCTGACCCATTCCGCCCTCTTCTTGTCCCTCAACGTTACCCCTATCACCTTACGTCCAATTGCTCGCCGAGTCGTACTAAATTTAAGGTGAACCCTTTTAGTGAGCCACCAAGTTTTTACCCCGAAGGTGAGTACTGGTAAGATGCAGCTGTCATACACTCTAATTCCATCATTATCAGCACTGAAAAAAATTTAACCCCCAAGGCACTAGTTCATTTCCAAAGTGGATCGGTCGCCGACGGCGATGATCGACGGATGATCCGATGAAACGACGATTGCTGGCTGGTTGGCCGACGGCACATAGCCGACGGCGGTCTACTCCAAGCAAACTCAAAATGTACAATATGTACACTTTATTTACATTACGTATTTACAACTTCCGAGGCTCATGATCGCACACAAGAGGTCGAGCAAGGCCCGCATCGAGCGGGGCTCGCCGCTCTCCGCACCCTGTCTGTGTTCAATCCTCAAAAACGTCCAACTCCTCAGTTTTACCAACAAGACCCCGCCCACAAAAGGGACGTCACAACTTGAGAGTGAGGCTCATTGATTAGCCCACACTAGGCCACTGATTGTCCACCGTGACAAACAAAGCTAGGTTGGTTCAAAATAGTCACGTGACCCACCTCTCTCACCCTCATACAGGACCCTAAAGGGATTCCGCAAAACACAAATATAACAGAAATGAAAACCAACCAACTAAAAACAGACCTAACGCCGGGAATCGGCTCTCTGGCGGCACCTCTTAAAGCATTGTCATACCTTGCACGCTTATGTTTGTGCTCCGCACCGCCAGAATTCCTTTCCTTTGTAGACACGTGGAGCGCCTAACAAAGCCTGGTCGCCTAGCCATTGAAGCATCCCAGCCGCCGAGTCGCCAGGTTGAGTCGTGTGACGAACTGAAACTTCGCCCAGTAACTTTGAGCAGTGCAACTATCACAGACAGAACGTCTGGTTTCCTCTTCCCATGCTTGCCCAAGGTTTGACACCTTGAGCGACCTTCAGCTCCTGTCCGGTTCGGGGATTACGTGGCGGTAATCTCAATCGTTAAAACGTTAACGGTCCCCCTCTACCGGCTTCTCAAACGAACGCAAGGAAATTCCCATTCGAAAGCTTACATCCCCTTCAGCTATTATGGAGTGACCGACGCGTTTGTATGCGTCGTCTCCTGGCCCGCTTGTCGGGTGGACACAAAAGCGCGGCGAATAACAAAAGCCTCCGTGGTTTCCCCTTACGCCCCTCACGCCCAACTCAGCTCGGCCGGCGTGGAAACAAACAAAATACAGGTAAACAAGCTCACCCCAGCGAAATATATCTAGTTGCCGGGCGGTTTTAATTAATAGGTGAGGGACCCGAACTTAAGAGCACCCCCAGAAATCCGCCGCTGGGTCAGAGCCTCTCCTCCGTACGCTTTCCTGCGTGCTCCTAGCGGTATGTGCAACAGGAATGCTGCGCTTTTTATCGAATTTTCTTCGCACAGTGGTCGTGAAACGTGTTCGTTGAAAGAGAGAAAGAGAGAGAGAGAGAAAGACTTTATTTATGGCCAGCAGGGAGTGGGAAGTCGGGATGCGCAGAGCCTTCACATCCCACCCACGTTCACGACGTCTGCGGGACTAGGCCCCGCCGGCGTCGGCGTGAGCGGTGCGCGAAAGGTACTCGGGAGTTCGTCCCTTTCCCCCCCGTATGCGACTCGCTCCGCTTCTGCCTGGCGAGAGCAGCCTCGAGCTGCTGGACAGCTAGAGTTTGTGCGGCCAGGTCCGTCGACAATACGGCACTCGTTATGGTGTCCGGCAGCCGGCCGTAGAGGTCGGCAGCTTCCACGGGGTGCACTGCACAGTCCCACAGGATGTGGGCCAGAGTTGCGCGATGTTGCCCGCACACACTACACACGTAACTGGCGTACACGTCCGGGCACACGTGACGCGCGAGCGCCGGCGTGATCACAGACTGTGTTTGTAGTTGGTGTAGTAGCACTCCCTGCTGTCGTGTTAGTTCCGGGTGGGGCGCCGGAGCGGTGCGCCGGCCGAGCCGGTACCACTCCAGCACCTCCCCGTACGTGAGGAGGGGCTCCGAGTCCCACTCCACGTCGTCGTTGTCGTCTTCGTCGTCGTTGTCTTCGCGTTGAACAGTGCTATCGGGTGGTGTATCATCTGCGACACTTCATTGTCAGTTGCACATTTGAAGCACCAAAAGATGGCGAAAATTCGACGGGAATACACAAGAAAGAAAGACAGCTGCACAGTTGGAAAATTTCAGGGCTGGCTTCATCACTCCGATGTTTTTTGTCGTCGGGACATATCCTCCTGCGCCTACGGATACTACAGGAAAAACCAGATTGAAAGGCGGTAGTGACTTGAGTGAATGCAGCATCATCAAACGACAGCGTGCGCACGCGTCGCATAACTGACTTGGCGCGTGTCGACAGACACAGCTGTGGCAACCTGCTGGTATATAGCATGCTCTGCCGACGCCACGTACAAAAATTGGCCGCGTATCTCCTCCTTTCGTTGCAAATGTCGTCAAAACACGATAGTCCTTGTAGACATTTGCCAAGTAAATGCACCCCTTTGCTTTCCCCCTCACCTCTAATGCTGTTCCTGCACTGTCACGCCCATCTCAAGGTAGACACACTAAAGGTTTGCGCAAGGTGATTTGAATTTACCGTGTTCCTCTGCTACAGGCCGGGTTCCTCGATGCCAGCGCTACAGTACGGAGGAGACGCGCGTTAATGGAGGCGGCCGTGCCGTGCTCCACGTGCGTTCCAAGCAGAACGTGGAACCTAGCTAGTGGAAACCGCCGCCAGGAGGCGGCGGTTTTCTGCAGGAGATGTAGAATATCATTTGCTATCGAAAAACCAAGCATTCATGAATGTGGTAATAAAGGAACACTGTAAATATCCCTTTTGTACTAAATTCCTGTCTAATCAAGACCACCATACCAACAGAATGGACGAGGACCTTAAAGACCAAGCCCCTACCCCGGAACATGGCCCCGGGCAAGGACGACGGTAGGAGGCAGGCTCGAGCCAAAGCAGTGTCCCAGCAACTACAACAAGAAAATGGGGTGCTCTACGTAGACGCCTCTCTTGTGAAAGGAAGCAATCGCGCAGCGGTGGTGGTCACCGATGCAGAACGACTCATCAACAGCGCGGCGGTAAAGACTAAGGAGCCCACGACAGCGGAGGAAGTGGCCATAGCCCTGGCGCTCGTTCAACCGGGCGTCGGGGTGGTGGTTACTGACTCAAAGAGAGCCTACAGCGGTTTCAGAAAGGGGGTGATCTCCTCAGAGGCAGCCACAATACTATCGAAAAAGAGGGCACCGGGCCGAGCCATAGAGCTCACATGGGTGACTGCCCATACAAAGGTAGCCGGCAACGTCATCGCTGACTACCACGCCCGAGCAATGACCCTCCGGGCAGGGCAGGACACGGACACCCCAACTCCGGCACTCACATCTAAAGAAATTACGAACGAATACAAAGACGAGCGGCGTACCCTCCCCGAGCCACACCGCACCCTGACCAGGGAGCAACAGACAATACTCAGGCGCATCCAGGCGGGGTCACTAGCCCACCCCGCCCTGTTGCATACATTTGACCCTGAACACGAGGGGGACCGCTGCCCATTCTGTAAAACAAACAGCGGCACGCTCGCGCACATACTGGCGGAGTGCACTGAACTAAAGGCCCCTATACCCCCCCACCCTCCCTCCACCCCCCCTACCCCACTCCACGAGCGCTGGGAGACCTTGCGGTCCAGCCCCGCCCTGCCGACCCAGCTCGCGCTGACGGCCAGGGGCCAGGAGCTGCTGGCCCAATACGGTTCCCGCGACCTGGGAACCGCTCCGTCTGGCGTCTGAACACGCCTCGAGCTCAAATAAAGTTACTACTACTACTACTACTACTACTACTTATATTTGCGTAATGTCTTGTTCTTGTTAAACAAAGTTGACAAGTATGAACATATAAACCGGGCTCAGACGTTTACATTTGGCTGTGAGTATATAAGACCATTGCGCAGTAAGCATTATACTTTGGCCGGGTGGCTGAATCGAGTTACAGACAGACAGACGACAACCAGACATACAGACAGACCAAAATTTCTGGGTTTAAGTAGCCCAAGAAAGACTCTCGTCTTTAAAAAACTTCCCGCCTTTCGCCACCCAGTACCGCAATCATACCTCGTGAGGGAGTTCAAATGCCCCGTGTCTGAGGCGTGGTACCCGGCACGTTCCTGGAATGGCGTCCCATCGAGTTCCTCCGGTCGCCGCCAGAGAGCTTCATGTGTGCCGTGTGTCAAGTCGTCCTGGGATGCTTGGCACGCCGCCGACCACACTCGTGCGATCACGTGCGGTGCAAACGCTGCGTGAACGAGCTCCTGGAGGGGGACGGCGTTGGCGGATGCCCGTTCGACCCCGACGCCCAAATGACGGCCGACCTCGGTTCCAGTCCCGAAGCGACCCCCGAAAAGAGAGAGGCCGTGATGTCCGGTCTCACGGTCAAAGGTCTCAAGGTCAAGCCGGGTTCACGTGTTTTTGGGTGCTATGTGTAAATTGGAGATGGGGTAGCTGAAGGTTCTGCGATGACAAAAGCTACAGTCGAAAGCTTTGTGACACTAAACACGGGAGCGCGTGCCGCTCAGTACACTCAGAGCGCTCTGGTGAGAGGCTGGCGTGCTCTCGCAGTTTGTCCGGTTGGCGGACGCACTCCCTGAAAGCTTTATCGCGCTGCTGCCTGCTGCTTAGTTACGTCACTAAGGATAACACATTTTTTACCACCAAATCGGGCAGCGAACCGCAAAAGTTTTAATGCGTTCGCTCCGTTTCGAGCTTGATAAGAAGCCCCTTATCGGCACATGTATTCTCTGAAATCGTTTCCAGATATCTAACGTAGCTACCGCAGCTAACAACGCATTCAAGCGTTGTCAAGGGGTGGAACGTAGCTACCGCAGCTAACAACGCAATCAAGCGTTGTCCGGGGCTGGATCCGCCAAATGCACTACGAGCTACGATAGTGCGCCATCGCATCGCTAGACCCCTCTGCGTATACAGAGCGACACGCGCTCCCGTGTTTACTGTCATAAAGCTTTTAAGTGCGAATGCACTTTCAAAATTTCACGGGACAATGATGTATGCAGGGGTGTTGCAATGCTCCAGCACTAAAACATAGTGATCAGTGCATATGTTGACTTCCAGTTAGCATTCAATTGATACAATCAAGCGTAGTTAAGAGATTCCACTACAGTTGTCAAGTGGTTTCGCCCGCGGCGCCAATCATCCCGGTGACGTCATAAGAAATCGTCAGAAAGTGGCTAGGTGGCCGCGGCCACTGCTCCCTCTGTTTCTTTAATATATCGGTTTTTTGTTAGCAGTTCGCGATGAATTGGTATCATTGTTACCGGGAAACGAAGTGTTCGTAATGAACCAAATCTGCCTTTCGTGTTCATGGCCAACTTCAAGCTTGCCGATTCAGCGGGAAGCCTTTTGCATTGGTGGCCAAAGAATTGCTGCAGACTTGTTGGCGCCCATTCACTGTCGGGTTGCTCTAGTTGGTTTAAAGGTTGCGCATCCGCCACTCTAGTGCGAAGTCAAGCCGAGCCACTTGCGTCCCCGTTGATTGCGCACTGTAGAATGTTATTTAGGACTGCACGTCGCTGCAGTATTGGCATTTTTTGTTCCCATTTATTTTGCCTGTCTGCGTACTCGCACATGGAGTATTTTGCCCCCGAAGTGGCTTCGCTACAATTAGTCCGTTCGATATTAAGATTAAAAAAAGTGGGTCGGCGTATTCTATTGCAATTTTTTTCTCCATCCGCCTATGTGACTAAAGCCAAGAAGACGTGCAGGATTTATCCGCGATTTAATCTCCTTTTGCTGTCATCTGTGACCTGTTTCAATTTACCGCCATTTAGGTAGGGGGGCAGGGTTTTGTGGCGGCCCCTGAAACTGTTCCTCATTGCATGCATCAAAGCCTGCTTACTTTCTCCTCTACGTAGAGCGGTATAAGTCTGAAGAAAGATTCTTATTATGCACTTCCACTTATGTCATTTGTACCTCCGGGTTAGCGTTAAACAGGGATAAGTACAGTGTTTAGCTATTGAAACGCGATACGCGGAGTGCGTGGCTGCCGGTGCTTGCTGCGCCACAGGTGAGCGCTTGCGGAAGCGAGCTGACGCATTGTAGTACATGGTGAGAGCGTTCGTGACGCATGCTGACTGCATCCGGTAGGCAGCCCTTCAGTGCGTGGTTCTGGGCGGCGCCATAGGGGCGCTGCATGCCATGGTTAGTAAAATAAGGTGATAGTAAAATCTGAGAAGACATGCGAACAAAGAAGTCAGACTAGCACAAAGATTTCGTAATTTTCTTTTATTTTTATATATATTTTATGTATTTTGTTTGTATTTTTTTGGCGAGGGGATTGTACAGTGGCGTTGCGACTAAGGCCGCTGTGCAACGCCACCCCGTTACAAAGGGGAAGCTGCAAAGCATCGTCATCATCATCATCATAAAAATTCACCCGCATTTCCCCGAAGGGGAGCATGGGGAAGTGCGAATGCACGGGTGATGCTATGAGGGGGAGTTATGTTGAACTGTGTTGGCATTCGCCCGTTAGTTGCATTTAACACCCCCGCGTGATCAAGTGGGGATTCACACACCCCGTTAGTCGTTCTCTGGAAATCTTGGTGAATTAAAGTGTATGTTCGAGGAGATCACACACACAGACAGTATCAGACAGTTCCTCGCAAAGGCCAGGTCGATGTAGCTGCCGTTGATGGGGGTGGGAGCCTCTAGCGGTAGGCACGTCATGGAGTGGTTGGCGAGCATGTATTCCATCAACCACTCGCCGCCCTTTCGCACGTCCACGTTAAAGTCCCCAACAACCACGACCGGGTCCGAGGGCTTTACGCGCCTGGCCACACTCTCCATCGCCGCGTCCACGTATTCGACGACGTCGTCGCGCGAGATGTTTGGCGCGAGGTAGAGGGTGACGACCACGATTCCGTCGCCCGAGTACGCGTCGGTGTAGACGGCACTGTACGGCGACTCGTCCCTGACCGGCGAGGTGGACACGGCGTGCGACACGAGGTTCGCGTAGACGTGACCGACGAGGTAGACGCCGCAGTACTTGCCCCGACTTCCGCTCCTGGCGAAGCAGCAGTCGTCGATGGCGTCGGTGGCCTGGGGGCAGGCTCGGGGCGGGGCGGCGGGCGCGGTGGCGCGCTGGAGGACTAGGCCAATCGCCCTAAGTGGGTATGTGCTAAAGAAATTAGGAACTCTTCTTGGCCAATCGCCCTCAGTGGGTATGTGGTGCGGATGGACGGACGGCGGTGGACGCGTGATTCAGGGTCGCTTAAGAAGTGCATTCGCACTTAAAAACTCTTCGCTTGCGCGCGGTGCCGCACGGCACGCAAGCGCAGAGTTTTGAAGCCATGGCATGCTGCGCCCCTTGGCACCCCCGAGAACCACGTACTGAAGGGCTGTCTACCGTATGCAGTTAGCATGAGTCACGAACGTTCTCACCGTCATCATGTACCACAATGCGTCAGCTCGCTTCCGCAAGCGCTTACCTGCGGCGCAACAAGCACCGGCAGCCACGTGCTCCGAGTATCACGTTTCAATCGCTGAGCACTATACATTGCGTTCGCATCGCATTCAGCACGTCAAGTATGTGCACTTTATTGCCCGAAGCAAGCATGTAGCAACTGGAGAATGCTGTGTTTTTTATTCAGGTATTCTGCGTGAATGCCCGTCGCGGTTGCGACTTCATCCGGAGGCTGGACCAGCTGCCGCAACACCTGCGTGAAAGCTGCGGGCACAACGAGGTTACGCGCCGCGGATGCGGCCGCGTCTTGTCGCACAAAGACGTCCTACAGCATCGCATACGGTCGTGTGTCGGCATACGTAGAGTCGTGAATGGAGCGGACGCCGGTACGACGTCGGGTGAAGTAGTCGGTCTCAAGACCCTCGTGCAAGAATACCTCGAACGTGCCAGGGCCGTCCGCGAGACGCCAATCCGGCTCCTAACGCTCGCGAATGCGGCTAGCAATGTCCTAGAGTCCAGCCGTTTGAACGGTTCGTCGAAGACCGCACCACCAGTGGAAGTTCCACCCCAGGCTTCAGTCTCAGCCAGGAGTGAGGATACCGAAGGCATTCTGCTGGTGGAGATACCGGCGTCCCCCTGGTACAACCTGGATGTGCCTTGCTCTACTGAAGCAGTGGTTGATCTTGAAAGCCGTGCAGACAGATATGTGGTGCGCCCCGTGGTGAGAGAAAACGTTCTCGAATATGAAATGTTCATCGACTTTCCAGAAGAAGACGACAGTCCCAAAGCCGCGTCGGCGGTCGGAGGTGGCGTGGCTTCTTTGGGCGGCTTCAGGTTCAAGTTGCGTCACTTCCGCGCTGAACAGGATTGCACTTACTGGTACCACGCCACGAAGTTTGTCGTCTTTGAGCTTCCAGTGCAGTCTCCCGCTGACGTCGTCGGTAAGGGCGAAAGTGCCGGGATGCCTTTTAACAGTGAGGTCATCTTGACCCTCAAGCACCCGTATGACCCGGAAGGTGATCTTGAACTGCAGACGTTTAGCTGCGCCGCTGTGTTAGAAGAAGCCCGTGCTGCTGACCGGTGGGTGAAGAGGGCCCTCACAGCACCTGTGGAGTGGGCGGCTGTCCGAGACTTCGTCCTCTGCGGTCGTGTTGAGGTCGTCATGCGGTTTGTCTGAGTCTCTCATCCGTCTAGTGCAGCGAAATAGATGTCACTGCGTTATCTTTGGTGCGCGTGCTTGTCGATCTTCTGCCCTTGCGCGTCTGCTCTTGCAATTCTAGAATCGGTGTTTGTACCGTGGCTTCGTACCAGTTGTCGCGCACCGATTTCCTACCCAATGAATGCTTTTTTTGACTGACCCGCTATTTCTTCGCATTCCTGATTTCTTTCCTTCCATTATCGTCATTTGATTGAACAAACGTTTTTACGTCGGCTTCGTTCCCGCCTGGGCGTGGTTGATAATCGCTTACAGTCTTACAGTCTGCATGTTACAGTCTGCATGTTACTGTTACAGTAGCGCTCTCGCGTCCGGTAGTGAGTCGCTAAATTGGCTTTGCCAGTCTCACAGTCTCATGCGCGCGTGGAACATACCCATGCGGAACGCCATCGTACTTGTTCCAACATGTAGCTAAAAAAGAGCTTGGCTTCTACAATGCACCTTCGCGGCTTTGGAGCGCCCTGCGGCCAAGCCAACTTTATTCTGAATACTCGGCTGAAAGTAGCCGCAACACTTTACTATCGAAACTTTCCCACGAATAAAATGTGCCAATTAGTGGGTAGTACGCGTTTATAATAATTCCGAATGTAATTTACTTTTCCTAATTAGTCCAAGACAAGGTTGGCAACATTACAGAATTATACCGACTGCTGTCCATACTTGGCCGCCGAAGGAGGGAGCATGGTTACAGGAACCGGTTGTAATTCTTGTTTTATCTGAATTTTTCCAACCATATGTATATATAACAATTCGTCACCAAGACGACCCCGTCATTATACCCACTTCCATTTACTTGTCGTGATTAGTTTCTTCACATTAATGAGTTCGTACCCAGGTTCCAAAATTATGTCATTTTTGCGTCTCTCTGAACAGCTTTACTTTCATTCGCCTTCACCGTAGGATCGCTGTTCATATTTTTATTTGTTTCGGAACATGTCTTGTGTAATCGGTCCAAAAGCAGTGGGCTCTTTTTATCGACAACACGGGGCTGAGACCCCCTGACCCCCTCCCCTTTCCGGAGCTGCGGCTCCTCCTCCTCTTTAACTCTGCCAGTGACGCCAGACAGATCCTTCGCCACTGCGTTCCGCATTGTGCATGCATCAAATAAAGATAAACACCAGAAGCATAAACATTTACAGAAACGAACATAAAATAAAGGTTGGTTCATTAAAAAAAACTGCTGTGTCCCGATAACAATTATACCCGTTTTATCGCGAACTACAACTTAACAATCGAAATATTCTAACATAAAGGAAGGTCGACGCCTCGGCCACTCTCAGGCGATGTATCTATGCTACGACAAAGACACGGTGGCAAGAAACGTGACTGTGCAATACTAGTGGAGGCATCTACTTCACTTTGATCGTGTAACTGAAACCCTAACGTGGAGACATAAGAGCGATACCCTTATTTAAAGCTGGCCCATGATGCTTCATCGGGCCCATATGACCCAGTACTGTATCGCGAAATTTCAATTTTTTTTAGTATTGCATGTTTTTTTGGGGTAAGACGAATTGCATGGCTGAAATGAAGCTAAGTCAGCTACCAACGATCGTTCGTTCAACAAGAACAAAGTTTTATTTTGTCCGACTTCTCTAAAATCATGCAGACCTTTTCAAACAGGCGCGTTTGCAATGAGCGCTTATGAATTTTTGGAAGGTTGAAAGAGGAGGGAGAGAGAGTGAAAGGGTGAGGGGGGAGGGGAAGTAATACTTAGAAGGTCCCGCAGAAGACGCATCTTTCGACGACATTTGCAACGAAGCAAGCAGATAAGCAGCCAGTGTTACTAAACGAAGTTTCTGAAGTAGTATCGAGGGTCTGTCAGATCGCATTAGAACGGTCGTATCCGTTACACCACCAGCCGTCACTCAATCAGACAAGGGATGTCTCAGAGGTGCGATGTACATCAAATCGATTTGTAGGAATGCGATGCAATCCAGGGATTACCGGCAGACTTCGCGGCCTCTGACATTTTCTTGGGCGTTTGTGCACGATCCGGTATTTGAGAGAAAGTAGTTCCGCAGAAGGCGAGGCGCAACCGAGGATGACGGGAAAGGGAGTGGGCTTTAGGGACACCCCAAGATGAAGATGGTGGATCGGCTTCACAAAAAATGACGCCAGAGCCTTTCCCGAGTATTATTTCCTCCCTGTTCTTTCAGCGTGTGCGTCTCCTTTTTATCCCGTTGCGTTTTTGCAGTGCTCGTCAAGCCAGTTCACTGCTTTAAGTGTTAGGGAACAGCACAAGAGAAGTGGGGTATAAAAAAAGAATCAAGCTCACACTAACGCGTAAGAAGAAGTGACAACTGGGCTAGTTGGTAATGCATATGGGACATCTTGAAGGTAGCGCACTTAAACAAGGACACTAGGGAAAGCGCTGTGGTTTGTCGTTTCTTTCCCTAGTGTCCGTGTTTAAGTGCGCTACCTTCAAGATGTCCCATAACGCGTAAGACTTGAAGGTAGCGAAGCTGTAGGCAACCTTCACGACAATCACAGCGTTTTACTTCCCCGCTTGTAGCCGATTTGCTTCTTCGCTGCTGCAACAACATTTACTTCATCTTTGTTGCTGATTGTGTGAGCTTCTTTCACTTTTTTGGAATTGCTAATTATTGGACATCACCTTGGAAGGGCTCACGCTATGACGAGTCTTTCTCGTTACGAGCGAGTGTTGCCACGATTACGGCGAACGCTGACGTTTTTTTTTGGCCGATAATGGGCAACCTCCCTAAGTGGGTATGGTCATAAACGTGCGCCGGAGACGCTGGGAGGTCACCGTGCGGGACGAACCCACGAGCGCTCGACATTTTCTTGGTTTGTTTAGATGCCGGATGGCCGTTGAAATCTTGTCTGGTCTCCCTAACTGGTTATACTTTGCTTGACAAGCGTGCAAAGGGGACGCTGGGTGGTCGTTGCGAGGCACGCACACATGAGGGCTAGGCGTTTTCTTGGTTTTGTTATCGTTCCGGTGGCCGCCGCGAGGCCCGCGCACACGTGCACGTGCTCGGCAATTGCTTGATATTTCTAACTGCGGACACAAAAAATTACGATTCGCTAAACAGCTTCGCTGTTTATATGTGACATTTATTTGTGCAGTTGTGCTTTTTGGGTAACAAATTGTGACGAAAATTTGACCGTAATAAATAAGAGAGAAAGGTAGCCTCTGTTGCTCGGGGAATTGCTTCAAAGTGTTTGATTATCTAGTTCCCGAACTATCGCTCTGTGCCAATACATACTGCAGGCAGAAGCAGATTGCGAGGCGATAATGCTGTCGGAGTATCGTCAAACTACGCCTTACGCACGCGTCGCCGCCCCTCTCTCCCAGCGTCGCGATATAGTGGCGCCAACTTTTCGGGTGTTAAGCACACTCTGCCAGTGGCACGTACTGGCAAACTTGCCGCTCTTTTAAACCCTGCACCGAAATCATGGCGCTTGAGGAAGCTCAACCGCTCCGAGTATCCGGTGTGAGGAACTGCACGGTCTTGGAATGGCGTCCCATCGTGTTCCTCGAGTCGCCGCCCGACAGCTGCATGTGCGCTGTGTGCAGAGCCTTGCTGGGCGTCAATGCCCTTGCGTGCCGGCGGTACTCGTGCGGCCACATCTTCTGCAAACGCTGCGCAAAGCATCTCCCGAAGGACTGCGGTAGCGGATGCCCGTTCGATTCCGACGCTCCAGCCGTCCCGGATACCGGCACCGATGGAAACTGGGAAACGAGAGAGACCGCGCTGAAAGCTCTCCAGGTCAGACCGCGTCCTTGTGGTTGATTGCTATATTAACTAGATAGGGTGCGTATGTTTTGTGGTGAAACACATTTGCGGAGAACGAAGCGTTTCCGCGCGTGGTTTTTCCCTCTCCGTAATTTGCTCCGGTAGCCGTCTGGAACCCCCGTGGAGGATCCCGGGCCGTTTTCCGGAGGCGTGCGGAAACGTGGCGTTCTCCGCACACGTGTTTCGCCCTTTAGGCGAGTCAATTCAGGGTGAAAAATTGCTGAAAAATTGTTATTGCTGTATACCCCGCTGATTAAACGTATATGGTGTGCTATTTGCTGCTTTAAAAGTACACCCCGCCGCTTGCACTGCTGAAGCATAGCTGCTTGCGGCTACGTCTGCTCTACAAATTTAGGGCGCTATTAGGAATGCGTTGGGAAGCAGCTTACGGCGTGTTCCTTTTTAACTTGAGATTTCTACACGGTGTCACGTGGTAGTTTTTTTGGAATTTACTTCATGGCGAACGATGAACCCAGTTGAGGTTAAGAGGTAAAAACTACCGGGCTACATTGCCCAAAGTCGAACCTTTTTTTCTCGGCATAGGGGACTAAAACCATGACCGCGTGCCCGATCTCTTCCCGAGTTAATCGTTTCGCTGTCTTCTGTGACGGGTTTGAATTTCCCGCCATGAAGGCAGTGGGCGGGTCGTAGCGGCAGCACTCGCAGGTCTTTATCTTCACCATGGCATACCTACTAGTCTGCATCATTTATACGCAGAAGCGACACAAGTCTGGAGAAACATTCTTGTTCGGCGCTTACTTTGTACTTCATCTCGTGTCTCACCGGGCCACGCATCAAACGGGAATTGGTGCATAGTGTTCATAAAGTGTTTAGGACGGGTAGTACTCTTATTTTATCACGCGAAGTAAGCGTGTAGCGACAACTTAAACACTCCGTTTCTTACCAGGTATTCTGCGTCAACGCCCGTCATGGTTGCGAGTTCATCGGAACGCTCGGCCGCCTGCCGCAGCACCTGCGGGAAGAATGTCATCACAACGAGCTACCCTGCCCCAGCTGTGGCCGAGTCTTGCCGCATAATGACGTCTGGCAGCATCGCAAATGGTCGTGTCTCGCCAGGTCTGGAGTCCTAAATGAAACAGCTGCCGCTACCACGTTGGGTGAAGCAGCCGATCTCAAGACCGTCGTGCAAGAGTACCTCGAACGTGCCAGGGCCGTCCGCGAGAAGCTCGCCGTGCTTCTGAAGCGCACGAATGTTGCCAGCCGTGGTCTCGCGTCCAGCCGTTCGAACGGTTCATCGAAGACTGTGCCGCCTGTGGAAGTTTCACCCCAGGATTCGTTCCCAACCAGTACATGGAACGCCGAATGCCGTCTGCTGGTGGAGATACCGGCGTCCTCGTGGAACGACAACCCCGAAGTGCCTTCCGCTTCTGGACCAGTGGCCGATCCGAAAACCGCGGGTGCAGTAGGCATTGTGATGGCGTCCAGCGCTCCTGAAGATGAGCTCTCTATCGAATGGCCAGAAAAAGACGACACTCCCGGAGTTGAGTGGGCAGATAGACATGACGTGGTTACCATGGGCTGTTTTCGCTTCAAGATGCGTCACTTCCGCGCTGAGCTCGAAGCGTTCTCCTGCTTTAGCGACCCTACGACAAAGTTTGTCATCTTCGAGCTTCTAGTGCAGCCCCGGGGTGACGTCGTCGGTGATGGTGGGAACGCCGGGCTGCGTTTTAACCGCGAGGTCCACTTGATCCTCAAGCACCCATCTGACCCGGAAGGTGATCTTGAACTGCAGACGTGTAACTGCGCCTGCACATTTGAAGGGGCGGGTGGTGCTGGCCGGTGGGTGAGGAAGGCCCTCACGGTACCTGCGGAATGGGCAGCTGTCCGAGAGTTCGTCCTGTGCGGCCAAGTTGAGGTCGCCGTGACCTTCGCCTAAGTCCCTCGTCCCGTGGATCCAAAACCGTGTCGCGATTCGACTGTTGTGTGTGCTTGTGCATGCCGATCTTGTGCTGTAGCCCGTATTACCCTTGACGGCCGCAGTTCGCTGGAATAAATGTTCATACGCTGGTTTCGATTTTTCTGGGCTCTATTTTAGGCGACCTATTTCGTAGTCGTATTTTTTTGGCCCCGGCTATTACTGGCTGTCCTTGAATTTATTTTTCTCACTGTCGCCGTTTGCTGGAGTAAACATTTTTCACAGCGACTTCACCACTGCTTGGTCAGCTGGTATATCCTCCCAGGTAACCGATAATTGCGTCACTAGCGCCAATTTGTCCCCTGGTGCCTGGTAGGCCAAACTGTCAGAACAAAATAACAAAAAAATCACTGATGCTGCTTCGGCCGCGCTTTCGTTGATGCACGAGGAGGAAACCCCGTGCGGCTCATCTGTCTGCTATGTGCGGAACTAGGGCAATTGTCTTTGTGTGCCGCAAGCGTGAACAAACACCGCCTGCATTTTACTTTTCAGATTGTGTTGATGCTGCACATCTCGTTTTCGACATATTCCAGTTGTTAATTTGCTTGGACTCTCAGAACGTGCGCAAAACGTTTGTTTGGAAATCTTATTAAGTTCCATACGAGCGAGCCAGCACGCCCTGAAGCGTGAACTTTTTGTTTGGGGAAGCAAAATGAGTAAGCGGGAAATGTGGTTTGTTCATTGGGATTATTAGCAGCGGGTCGCAAGCGAAGTTCAGTACATGCCCCAATAAAACAGAGCTATGTATCTCGTATATTAAGTACAAATGTTCGCATTCTGTGTCGGTTACACAAACATCAGACAGATCATCGTACAATTCATCGTATACAGGAAATTGCTGCAGCGGCCACCACGTTCATTTGATGAACCCGATACAATGATAAAGAAATGATGTGTCATAAAAACGCGTTCGTGAATAATAAAATGATTATGAAGTGAGACGACCAGCACATTTCGCCACCTTTAGCGACCGCTCGATATTCTTATTCTTGTACACTTGCTAGCCAAAAAAAAAAAAACATTTTATAGCTTGCGAATTTCTGAGTAATTCAGCCATACGCACACCTAGATAATGGAAGAAATACCACCATGAATACCAATAAACAACACGCAAAAGCGAAACAAATATTAGTGCAAACAAGGTAAAAAAATGTGTCCTGCAGTATTGGTTGAAAAGCGAAGCGCAACTCGCGGCCTTCGCGCAGGTAGCTCGAACTTCTCGTAACACGGAATGCATGCCGCCAGCTGACACGTAAATAATTTTGGGGTCTTCTTTCGCGTTAATAAATATTCAAAGGTGGTAATATCACTACGACAAACTGATTGTCGGAACGCTTTAAAGCTCAAACCGTTCGTTAAAAAAGCATTTAAGCACATTCAGCGAACATAATTTCCAAGCTTTTCTCTGGTGGAAAGAAAATGAAGAGGAAACGCTCACCAAACCGACACCAAAACGAAATTTCCGTCTGCGTGTCCACTGATATCAGTAGGCTCATGAGAATCTGTCTACAAGCAGCTTCACGTGCTTACGACATTACTGACAAATGCGTTACACCAAACAAAGACATTCGCTGTAAAGCAACAGCAGAAGATTTTTCTGTTCGCTCTGCAGCTTTTTTCATAAGGATAGCGCTTGCTTCTTCATAACGTTGACTTAATAAAAAGTGTGCTGACCTGACGTCCGCTGGAAACGGAAAAATTTCGCTGTGCTATTCCTTCCCAAGTTGTCGCACCACACAGCATCAAAGCACGCGTTGTGTCCTCTTCTCAGTTTCTCTAAATTTTTCAGCCCGTTCGCACTCAGACACCAAAATGTTCACCCTAAAGGCAAACTACAAAACTTCTACACGTGCACACTGAAAGCGGCAGGAGCAGACATGCAGGATGGCTGCAGAAGAGATAAGAGCGAAAGCACCGCCCGTCGGCGCAGCGAATGAAGCGACTAAACAAATCAATAGGGTGTCACAAAAAGGAAATAGCGAAGAGCACATTTTATTTCTAAACATAATAGCATGACTCCACTTTATTGTTGCGTATTTTGGAAGCTTTCGAAGTGCCTAGTGAGTGGTTTCAGTAGGCGTTGAAGAAGAGATGATGAAAATAAAAGAAAACTATCAGGTTCCGCGAGTTTACGCAGTCGAAGTTACCCAGGGTTACAAGAGGCGCCGTAGTTGAGGGTTATGGATTAATTGTGGCCAAGTGCAGGGAATCTTAAGCGCGTGCTTCGAAATTTGAAGAAATGGTGGTGCTTGTTTTTCGCTGCAATCCAGAAAGACGGTCGCCGCTGCCGATGTCGCAACTGGCGTTTGCTGTAGTGCGGTGGTACAAAACCGGTGTTGCTGCAAATCCGGATGTTCGTTTCAACGATTATGCGAATTCGAAAACCGGATAACCAGAGGGAACAGTTAGCGTACCTTGTTAACTGGTTTTGTATCCGGATTTCTGTTTCATATACGAAGATATCTTTGCAAATGCGAGTAGGTCGATCTTTTAACGTCACTGTTTCGCGGTCGGTTTTTTGAAGCCGATGTTTTTTTTTTCGCTCCAGCTCCACGGCAGAATTTGTTACACCCCCAAACGTTAAAAAACTACAATATCTCGTTAGTCGGATACTATTGAAACCGGATGCGTACTGATTATATCTTGATGATAATCCGACACTGGCATTCAGGGCCAAAGTCGCTTCGAGCTGGTTAACTAGGTTACCGGTTTGACGGATATTTGCAAACATTAGTTTGCAGTCGCCACCGTGGCGAATGTAAATAGGAATATTTAGGGCGCACATGGATCTCAACCAGGCTGTGGGGTAAGGCATTTATAGGCAACCAAATAAGAAAACGTGGAGAGAGCCTTCACATGCTGCCAAACAAGGTAACGTGGAGGGAACGTTATGGTGGAGCGGAGATCGCGTACACTTATTTGTTCGCCGTCATGGCAATGATGAATAAACTTTATTGTAGTCGAGGTGCTGACGTTGGGGCACCCCCGCCCGGTGGGAGGCTGCCTTAGTCCGGGATGCCTTGGCCTATGCTGGCATTCGTGCCCTCTCCACCAATCGTCGCTGGTGTAAGAGGTCGGAGCTGGTCAGCAGCTCCATCCACTGCTAGGCAGGGTTGGGGCTAGGGGCAAGGGCAGGGGATTGCTGGCACTCCCATACCATGTGGTTATGGCTGGACGCAAATAATTTTACAGCGAGTGCTTTCTTATTGGGGCCGATGGCGTACCTGTTCAAAAACTGACGCAATTTCCCATTAAACCGGTTGGTCGACCGACAAGTCTTGATAAGATCTCTGGACATCCGGGGTGTGCGTGAAACCGGGGTTCCACTGTGTCAAAAGGGTTACTTGAAAATCGCGAAAGAGGAACGGTGCTACGTCAGGCACTGCAGGCATTAATCATAAAGAAAGAGTACAATAGTATACCTTTGTCTCATAAACCCCGTATCGGTATACATTTAGATCGTTGGTAGACGCGTTTACTTAGTGCGCGAAAAATCGTCGCATGGGATCGTTCTTCGTTTGCGATTCGGGTCTTTGAAGGTGTTGCGATCGATTGAAGGCGTCTTAAATTTCGTTTAAATTTCGCGCTTCTCTCGGCTTTCTTTAGTTTTTCGCAGTTATGCTAAGACGCCAGGAATTTTAGCTGACCAAAGATGCTATCGCGTAAGTGAGGATGTGCAGGGGGCGATGAATCCAAGGCGTGCAACAAGTTGGAACGTTGAGTTTGCAGGGAGTGCTACTCCGCCATATTTGCGACAAGACAATACACTTTCGCGCCCGCAAAGTCTTGCACGCGGCGACGTACGTTGTTGAAAATTTCCCCTCAAGTTCCCCGTGATGCCGATAACGCTGCCGTAATATGCGCGCGTCCACGTGGGCTAGGCTATTCTACGCAGGATAGAGTGACTTAAATTATTCTTCCTGTGATTTTGCCCCTCCTCATTAAACACTGTTAATCAAACGGCATGGTTGCACTGATAGCACTGTGGACTCGGGCGATCTTTTCGTTTCCCGTTCTCATGTGATGCGATTGCTAATCTTTACGGGCCAAAAGTTTATATTTTCTTTACCCTCACAGAATGACTGACATTAAGCGAGCTTTTTTAAAGCGTTTTATACGTGGCTAGTGCGTTCGATGGGATAGATAGCTACTGTGAACCTGATTATATCACGTCAGTGAAAGCCTCTGCGCCCGAATAGGCGCATCTTTTTTCGCGTCTGCCCCTTTTTAAAGCGGCTTGCACCACCTCCATCGCTCACTCGTGCGCGCTCGTGCGCCGGGAATCGCCCCGCACTAGCCTTAAACTGCGACGCATCTGCAGAAAGGCCGTTATGACCGCCAACGGCGACTCGCTGCCCACTCTGCGTACCAACGCGCGAATTCACGCTCACCGGCTTCGGCGGATTCTTGGACCGCCGGCCCTTTGCCTTCGGTTCGAAACGACCAGGGAAGCCATTCTCCTGCAGCGTCTGCGATATCGTGACTCCTGAACCGAGACAGCTAGGATGCGGGCACGTTCTGTGCGATGTCTGCTACGAGGAGGTCTCTCGGAACAACAGTCCCTGTCCGTTCAGAGACGGCGGCTTCTGCGACTCGAAGACCGACACCCGCACCACCGGCATGCTCAAGAAGCTGATACTTGGCCTCGACGCCCACTGCCCCAACGTCGTCCGCGGCTGCCCTTTGAAGGGGACGATGGACAGAGTGAGGATCCACTTCCTGGAAGACTGCGGCTTTGGCGAGGTCGTCTGCCGTCGCTGCGGTATGCCCCTTGTGCACAACGAGGTCGTGGACCACTGGTTCCGCCATTGCGACGGCTATCGCCGCGCGTCACTTCGCAAGAAAGTCCAGTCTTGCGGAGAGGACATCGAGGACACCGGCGACACCTCCGAGGGTGACGAGCTGGAACGTTCGCTGCGCAAGTTCTTGCTCTCGAACATGCGCGACCACGACATGTTGATCCGTTCACAGGACCGCATTACTGCGTTAGCTGAGGACCTAATGAACAGCACCTCCGTGTCTGGAAGTGGCTTGCGATCGTCGGCGTCCACACTGTCCTCCAGCGGCGACGTAAACGTCCAGCATATGTTCCTGGTCGTCTGCCTTCCAGGAGAGTTCCCGCTGGGCGACGGTAACGTGGTCGTGCGCTGGAATCCGGACGGGGCGGTGCAGTACTTTACGGCTTCCGGACGGAGTTTTCAGTTGAGGTACTTCAGTGTGGAGGATGAGGAGGAAAAAGAGCTGCTGTTTGAGATCCGCATGCTCGTCGGGGACGTGGAGCCACGGGAGCGGCGCTTCGGCGGGAAGCTGACGCTGTTCCTTGGTGGCGCCGGCGGCATTGGTTTGGAGGAGTTGCCGACGCTGAGGTGCTCCGCACCCGCGGGAACCAATCGGCGTAGTGGAAAGCCGGCGGCCCCGCTTGACAGGGATGTGTGGCAGACGGTCGCGGTGACCGAGCCTGTAGACGTGGAGCGTCTGCACAAGAGCGGTCTCTTCGGACTTGCCTGCTTTGCTGTGGAGGTGGCTTGAGTGCCGTGCTGACATTTATGTGCTTTGTGGTGCGTTTGTTTTTAGCTTGTGTCATGTGGTTGCTTTTGTGTCATGGCATAAACGTATCTTATCTGAAGGTTTACTTGTAAGTGTGCTTTCGTTGCCGTCTGGTAATAGCCTCCACACGTTTTACGCACCCCTCGTTTTCTATTCTGGACTGGGCGAGGAAATTCTTTGGAAGTGGCCATGGTGAATCGGCCATGATTATCTGGTTTCAAAATTTAAGGACTTCGTTGGAATATCGTGCTCCTATTTTGTATTTTGCTGACGGTGGAAGAGGAGCTTTTACAGTCCCGTTTCTGAACATAAATGGTTTCGTTTCCGTATGACGCACTTCACAAAAAAAAAAAAAAGATGCTCACACTAACGCATGAGACTTGAAGGCAGCAATCACGACTGTTTAACTCCCCATTGCACCGATTTGCTTCCTCCCTGCCGCCGCAACGACCTTTACTTCATAATTTTTGCTATAGTGTGAGCTTCTTTCTTGGAGGAGCGTATACGCTATGGCCTGTCTTTCACGTTCCGAGCAAGTCTTGCCCCGTAAAGGCGAACGCTGGAGTTTTCTCTTGCCAATCTTGCCCAATCTCCCTAGTGGGTATTCTTGGCTTGCAAAAGTGGGTCGATTACGCTGCGTGGTTGCCGGGAGGCATGCACACTCGAGCGCTCGGCATTTTCTTGGGTTTCGTTAACTGCCGGGCGGTCGCCGCGATGCTCGCTCGGCAATTTCTTGGTATTTTCAGCTGCGTGCACGAAAAATTACGATTGGCTAAAGAGCTTCGCTCCTACAATAACGCGCAGCGTAACCGAAGAGCAGCCGGACCCTATCTTTTGATGGAACAGCGACCGGAGGGTGGGTGAGCGCTTCATAATGGCAGAAGGCGGAGACATGAGCGAGAGCATCCGAATGACCGAAACGATTACGTCAGTACGAGCGTCATGCGAGTTTGCGTTGCAATGGGCACGAGTGTTCGGAAGAGGCAATCTTTCAGACGGTTGAACTTTTGTGCATGTTGTCTTCATTGTCAAGTTAATGCTACACCTAAGAACCCTGCTTCTGATATGATGTCGGCGTTCTGGAGCCTTTGAGGATTATTTGCGTGCCCAAAGGCAAATGTCTGGAATGGCGGTAGAATTATAATTTGATTCCTTGTACGTTCCGCTCATTGACGGGTGGCCAAGGTAAAGCCATACAGCGGCGGCTCGAGGGTTCCGTGGCCTCCTCAGGCAAAGACGTGCGCCGATCATAGACAAAACACAAAGTGCGCATGTTCGCGCATTAAAAAGATAGCAGGGACACCTAAGCAAACGGGATATTGCTAATTTCATGCGGTTATGCCGTTAGTGTCTTCCAGAAGCTTACTGCGGAAAAATTGATCACAGCTATGTATGAAGTCCACGGGGATCGCAAAAGAACTTCGAATTAACCGAATTTGCAATTAATCAGAAAGGACAAGTACAGCAGTGTTAATGGTGTGCAACACATTTTCGTTCTGGCTTTTTTTTTCAGAATCTGGACTTGCCAATTCGAGCGTACGAGACAGGTTGTCCTGGTAGTTGAGTCTTAATTCACTAAAATCGAAGCCAGTAGCGTCAAGCACGTAAACTGCTCACCCGCCGCTGTCGGCAACAGAAAACGTTGAGAACTTGACGATCGAGGGTGTGTACGCCGGTGCGAGTGTCAAATGAACTACCAGCTTTATCGACTGCGCTGCTTTAATTGCGATGGCGCCGCCATAGTGCATAGCACGGAGGTGTTTTGGCGCTTGAAAATTTTGAATATTACCGAGAAACGGCGGCCACCTCAATGCTTTTTATTCGAAATACCTTAATATTAACCTGTATAGGCACGTTGCACCGCACGGAGGCCGCTGTGAGCGCAGCACTTTTCCTACTAACGTTGTCTGCAGCGCGCGCTAGGCCACCGATAATGGAGCGGCGATTTCTCGAACAGTTATCACCCACTGCCTGCAGCATGCCGTGCCAACAATCTATGGAGTTGACACTGAGACACGGTGTAAAGATAGACGGCCGTGACGAATGCATTGATTCCTCCCTGCCATTTGTATTATCTGCAATGTGACTGGTCGGCTACAATAGCAGCGACTGACGTATTTTCGGCTGCGCCACTTAAGCTGTTCGTTTTTCTCGGCCTTGTTATCATGACGTTACCTTAGACGCCTTCTTTGTGTGGGCACCCGTGCGAGACTCGTGATAATCCCGGCTGTTGTTGTCTGGGACAGAGCGCCGACACTTACGGCTATAAAGGCTACAGAGCCCGTGATATGCGTTGCATCTTTCACAGCAGGAATGATCCCCCGAACCACCAGGATATAGAAAACGGCGCTGCTGCTTGCGAAGCAAGCATCAGCGCAACGTTCTTATAATGGGTTTTAGCATCGAATTATCGAGGGATTTCTTCCATTGAATTGCATGTAAAATTGCGGGACCCGAACGTCACTTCAAATTAAACGAAAATTCTCACTGTGCGAGATGCAATTATCCAGAGTGACAGCACTAATGCAGTTCCCACTCCGACCGCGTATTTGAGCCAGTGCGACTAAGTGCGATTAGCCGCCTTGCTGTATGCAAAGAGGGTGGTGACGGCGCTTTCGATGTCGGTGCGGGCCGCGTGCGGTGTACTTTAATCTGTGTGTGGGCGAGGCGAAAACGGCCTGCGAATGGAGCGAGATTTGGCACAACCCGATAAAGATCCAGAAAGGGAATTGATTCCAAACCTCTCCAGCTTTAAGAGTTCCTTCATCCTCTTCTGTTGCGATCGCGCGCCTTAACCTAAACGAATTAATGCAGTTCGTCTTCATCTGTGTACCGTACCGTACCCGGTATTTGAAAGGCGGATTGGTGCGACTAAACAGTGGGAACGCAGCCTTGCGAGCATGCGAAACGAGGGCAAAGCCAGAGGGTGAAACAGGCGCTTGCTATCGCAAATTTATCAAGGACCTTAACTTCGGCGAGCGAAGGCGCTGCTGTCGAGTGTATATTAACGTTGCTGTGTGGTGCTGGTGCGAACGGTCCTGCGAATGGAAGCGAAGGCACAACGCCAGAAAAGTGCAAAGAAAGGGAAGTTGAGCTTCCAAAGCCTCTTCTCAGTTTAAGTAAGTATCCTTCACCTTTCTGTTCAGCACCGCGCGCCTTACCAGACGTAAGTTATATTTTTCGAATTTGTGGTACCATACTACCGGCATTTATCTGCGGTAATTGGCGAAGCACAGGACTGATAACTTACGGGGGGTCGAAACTGATACACTTCGAGCAGCGCTAACACGACGGGTACAAAGTCAGAAGGGACGAACACAGGCGCTAACTATCAACTAAATTTAGTCAAAGGAAAACAACATTTATATACACATAAATCTGACCGTGCGGAAGGGCTGCGTACAAACATACAAACAGCTGCACTATTATTTTGCTTTGTTGTTGCGGCGAGTTTTTTCATCGGAAAGACGCGTTATTGGCAGCCGGCTCAGTAGATTGGACAATCAACAGTTCAAGCTGATTTTCTATTTTCTAGTACAAAGACCCCTACAACACTTCGCAGAAAGCAACAAAAGCCCTTCTGCTTTAATGGGGAAGGGGACACGGTTTAGCTGAGAAAAACTCTAGTGCCCACGAAGGGACTAAAGTGTGTGCGCGACCCAGATCCTACCCCCACTTTTTTTGCCTGCCATCTCTTTTATCCCCTGAACAGACCTTCCCCAGTGGAGTAGCAACCGGGCTCTAACCTGGAAAAACATCTCGGCCTTTCTTGCGCTTTCTCCTCCTCCCCTCCTATTCTTGAATACGCGTTCTTTACTTGAAATAATTCAAAATACAAGCGTTTTATATTTGTGGGTATAAGGCGTTTATTTTAATAGGTGGGTGGGCATTTTCCCTTTAAAATTTCTCTTAATATATGTCAAAGGCTACATTCGTCCTAATGATTATGTTTTTGAAATGGCAAGCTACCAACGATTAGAATGGCTGCAGTGCACCCTTTGTGGAAGATGGTACCGGTCGCTGTGTGACGCCGCGCACGGCGCTGTGGCCGTTGGCCCGGGTCCACTCATTTATTGCTGCCTTAAACCCCAATAGCTACCCTGCGTTAAGCTAATGAAACTCCCAATACACTTGGGGCCTCAGCGTAATCGATGGAGGTGCTACCATGGCTCAGGTGCATCTACAGCGCCCTGTCCACAACTTTTCTAGTGAACAATGACCGCCAGCAAAAAAGCGGCCCGAGGAGTTATAAGCCACTAGTCGGAGATGGCCATGCGGCTGTTTGACGCTGACGGTGTCGCACCCTGCGTTTACCTGTACGTCGATTTAGACCGAGCTCTGATGGGCCCGTCCTGCGCTCCCGTCGTTGGACTTGGCACCGCGCTCCAGGTAGTTCCTTTGGGGCTACCATCCCTTAATTTGCGCTGCCCGGCAGTCCATCGACTGCCCGGAACGAACGTAGCCTCTTCGCCATCGCTTCAACACGAGGACGTGGAGCTGTGCTCGCACCGTATGACTCTTCAAAATGCGATGCACAAACCAGCGTTCGTGCGTGACGAAGAGCTGAAACTATGGCGATTTAGTCGGCCCCACGTCTACCACGTTCCTACAGCGAAGTCGGTGATTGTGAGTCCCTCATGCGTACACTGACGTCAAGGATCTCCTTCTCCTATTTGGATAGTGTGCTTACCTTTCCTGCCAATTGGCGTCCGTTATGATCGGCAATGGTGCTCGGGCGGTTCGTGCGCCGCATAACGTGCGGTCTGGCGTTCTCCAAACGTCGCTCTGTGATTCCACGCGCGATCTCCTTTATGGCGGCTGCGTTATCCCGTTGAGGTAATCTTGGGTAACGAAGCACCAGTGTCAACTGGCTCAGACAGGCACGGTTCATTGATGCGAACGACTCTGGCCGTCACGTCACAAATACTGCGAGGCTCACTCGTACAACAGACATTCGCGAGCTGCAACTCGATGTGCGAAATGTGAATGGCACTGATCGCGCAAGCCTTCGGTGCTGCGCCACGAAAAAAGCTCGCCCCCTACGCGCGTCTGAGCATACTCCTCTGGAAGCCTCCCAAATCACCGAGCCTCCAAATCCAGCAATGTCGGTTTTGTCCAAGCCGGCCTTACTCCCTCGGGTTCGTTTCGACACGACCACGACGCTATCATACGAAGCCATATGCACGTACGTTTCGGCCTCAATATAAGCCCGCCTGCCGTGACTACAAGACCGGTTTCGTTACTCTGGTGCTACACCATTTATCAGCTGCAACCTGACCAGCGGAGACATTCGCTACGTACAACGTCGACTTGGGTAAAATGCATATGTCCCCTGGTATAGGCACTAAAGTTCTCTTGATGGTCACGCCATTACCTCCGCAGCGGTTTGCCAATTGCTGTTTATCATGAGCTTGACTACTGCTTAGCACATTGTGGCCCCTACCATGGCCGGCCATTACCAATCGGTGAAACAATTGTGTTTTTTACGGCCATTCACCAGGTCCTCCAGGACAGTGCATTGAACACGATCACCAAAAGCTCAGACAGGACACGCCTCGTGGTCTGAGTCGAAGCTCGGCTGTCCCTGCGTGCAGGCTCTTCGACACTACACAAGAGATTCCCATTCGTTGTCATGTTTTAGAGCTCACGAGCCCTAGATCAGGTGTTACCGCTGAGCGGTTACTATTCTCATCGCCTGAAACATACCGGAAGCGAGTACAAGCCCAGCGTTCTTATCGGTTCCGTACTGAAGCTACCGTGCGGTTGAAGATTCCGTGTCGACCAAGCACGACGATACAAATGAGACGTCTTTCGCAACGTACATGCTATTGCGTTCTCGACTTTCACGGATTGTGGAGCGTAACACCGCACGCCAAGTTGCAATGCAGCCAGGCTGGAACATTAAAGCCAAATTAAATGCAGTTACACGAAAGCCTACATTACCTGTGCCCGGGCGACTTTAAGCGCTGTATTAATTGAAGTTTGGGTTCGCAGTTCCAGACATAGCCACGTGGTGCGCTTTTTTAATGAACTCCGGACCTCCACATTTGACTGGCATTGGCCCAACGATGCAAACAGATACCTGTCACTCAGAACGTCGCCTTGAGAGCACCAGCTGTATCGACGCTAATTCGTCACTGCGGCTTTTCCGCAGTATACACGTGAGTCACAGACTTAGAGACGAGGAAGTACCACTACGATTTGACAACTCGTGAACTACAGAACTCAGCGTTCGACAGGTCGCCTCGTGCACGCTGGGAGCATTTCGTGAAGCCCATACGACACCTTTGGCATGCGGCAGGGACTTTCGGAGAACCTCGAACGATAATTATCGAGTCGCAACTTCGTGGTGCACTGTCGCTTTCGGAATTCCCGCATGCACGCTATAGACTAATTGCGCTGGAATCATACCCAATCGGAATACGACTGAATACCTAAGGATTACTGATGCCATCGTGACAGTCGCCCGGAGCGTGAACGCCCTCCGTACAGAATGCTTTGGAGAAGATTCCACGAGCTTCTAAGGCTGAGAGCAGCTAATGCGTCACATTTACAGCTCAGCGCAACGGTGGAGGAACATTAATGGTGCAAACGTGATACTCCACACCGTTGAGCCATCTGCACGTTTGTCTTACCACTGCATCTCTTGAAGCACTGCGTTTGATGAGGTCTACGCACGGCACAATCTCTTGAAATTGGTCAGAGAGGAAATATGACAAACCCCCATGGAACGCGATGATAACTTCACCAGTTGGCATCTGCCAATAGCCGATTCGCTGGATCCTGCCTGACTATAACAAGACTGACAGATTTGAATACTCCATAAGTAAAAACCAAGTAATGTCAGATCGGAATGGCGAACGTGTAACCTCCGCATTTCCACAAAATGCCGATTTCGCTGAAGTTCCACAATCTATAATAGCGAAGTGGAGAAGGCGGACGAAATTTGAAAAACTATTATAAGAAAATTACATATTCGGAAACTCGAACCGTGAACCTGCATTTCCACAATATGCCATTTCGTAAGTTCCTGAATCTTTAATAGCGAAGTGGTAATGCGAAATTCTGAAAACTAATTGAGAAATATCAAATGATACGGGAAGATGGCAAAAAGAAGCCTGGCTTTCCGAATAGCCGATTCGCCCAAGTTCCTCTGAAGATAAGGATTGCGTAGGCACGAAATTTGAAAAACTATAATTGCAGTATATTCGTAAGGCGAGGAGCAACGCCGGATTTACCACATATGCCGAATTCGCAATTTACCTGTAGATCTTATAATAGCGTGAAGATCTGCGACAGAGATTTTGAAAACTGCTTTGAATTACATGCTTGGAGGAAGACGTTACGCCCTGGATCAGGATAGGCCTTGCTCGGACGTAAGCTTTTCGGATGGCAGCGTCGGATTGACACATCAGTTTCCCCGATCGAAAAACGGTGATTCCACAAGATGCCGTTTGCAAAGTCCACTGTAACTAATATAATTTGAAAAATCTAACAAAAATAGAAAAATAAAAATCGGAAATGAACGTAAGCTGAATTTCCACAATAATGCGGTGCAAAGTTAACTTAATCTTATAATACGTAAATGTAGTAATTCGCAGACAAATTTGTAAAAAAAATCGGAGAAAAAGCTCAACATCGACACAAGCAACGTGCTACGCTAGAAGTCTTCTCACATTTGCAACGCTTATCCTTGCGTAAGCTCGTGGCTTCACCTACAGCAAAAGTAGAAAACGTTCGACAATGGTCCGTTTCCACAAGGAAGCGATTGGCAGTCCCTAATTTGCTTGCAGGAAAAAACTCCTGAAAATGGGGACCCACATGAGTACCTTGCTGTAATCTTCGTACGTAATTCTCTCAGGTGGTCGACGCTGAGCATAAAATGAGTTACGTGAGGTTCGTGGCCCTGCCTCTGCGGACGTCTCGGCATCCGAGAACATTTGCGTTTCCGAACTGGAAAAAGCAAGCGCAACGTGCGCGAGTCATGAGATGCTTGAAAAGCTTTGATGCCAATACGTCTATAGCCTGGTCGGTGTTTACACAATGCAGCTTGTTAACAAAATGAAGGCATATTGGAAGCGGCACCGATCATATGGAAGGCTGCGATTTGTCTAATGGAAACAAGGTTCTACAGTGCGCGAGAAATCGCTTGAAAAGACTATTTTGACCTTGAAATACAAGCCCTCGCGTGGCGTTTTACGCTTTCAACGTTCAAAAGTAACCACACATGTCATAGAAGCAGGATGCACGCGAAAAAGAGTTTTGCATTGTTCGCTTTATGAAAATCAAGTTGCCTTTGTGCAGAAACGAGAAAAACACTTTAAAATTCGACTTAAAATCAATAGGCCCTCGTCAGCTTTCGGGGCATGCCCTGTTCAATAGCTGTCTCTCGTAGAGTCTTACGAGCATCGCAGGGAATGAGTTGGTCGAAGTGGACGCCTCAGGCTGAACTGCTCTATGGACTGCTTGGTGAGGGAGGAACATTGTTGCATTTCAGCACCAAGGTCATTGGTGGGGCACCGTGGGGTCCTATCCGGGTGCCGCAAATGGTCTGTGGTCCGTGCCCTCTTAGGAGCTTGGTCGGAGTCCGGCGGAGCTGGTACACTGCTTCGTACGTAGGGGGGATTGGGTGGAGGGAGATGTTGACGTCCTCGACCATGAGTGGAACTACAGCTCCTGGCATGCGGTAAATGGCAGGTCTAAATGGTGGTAGATATGGTAGGAGGTACATGCCGTAGGAGTTGGTCTAACGCGGAGTGTCGCTCGACTGGAACGGTGGGATATGGGTGGACGAGCGTCACGCTCTGTGATGAGGGAACGCCTGACAGCTCCGCTTTCACATTAGATTTCACAACGTTAAAGGCTCTCTCCAATACATCGCATAAAAGGTTTCACTCTTTCCTTTGGGCCTGGAAGCACTGCGAACGGTACAGTTATCGCCAGCAGACAACGGCACTGCAGCATATGCGTGTCGGAGCAGATCCGCCTTCCGTTACTGCTTTGCTTTTATGACGATTTTTTATATGCGGCTATCGAGTGAATTCATTGCTGCGGCTAAAAGGAAGTCGGCCAAGAGCCGCTGCATCGCTCTAATGACGTAATTAGAGCGCTCAAAGAACGCCAAGACTCGAAAAGAGAGAAAGCATTTTGAGCAACATTCTCAGTTATCTGATGGACATAGAGTAGTTACCTTTATCTGAGGTTCTTTCTCACCCTCTACTCTAAGATAGATGAGTTTGTTGGGTACGTTCTGAAAGCATTAAAGATTTACAAGAAGGTTTTAAAAAGCGTTGCAGCGTTCCTTGAAGTCGGTGAAGCTGCGCTATTTTTTGTTTATTACCAGAAAGAGACGATTAGCCGCTAACAATATCTGTAGAAAGCTCACTTACAGTGGTCCTTCGCGATGATGCCAGACGCTCGAACGTTCGAGCAACCAAGTTGTATTCATCGCAATTGAGCTCCGTCATTCCGTTCGGCGTGCTCCTTCCCCTTTCGAACTTAGTCAATGCAAAAAAGGATAGTAAATGTAGCCTGTTACAGTTTGCAAGAACACATCCGGGCAAGCTAGACAATCGATCTTTGAGAGCCTCTCGCTCGTTGCACTGGGTCAGAAATCGACAGCGGGGTAAACTTACTGCAGGGCACCGGTTGGGCTTCAGCCAATGAAGCTTTCGAAGTAGGAACGCCGCTCTAAGGTCGATGTACACAAAGGGGTTTTGGTACTGCGTAACCAATCGTGAGGGGTATTCTGATAAAAGGACCGCCATTGCCCAGAAAGCAACCATTGGTGGCACGAAAAAACACGCTTTCCGATCTTTGGTGCAAAAAGACAAAAGAAAAAAAAAAGAGAATACGCATCGATAATTATTGTCTGGCCTGACAATACACATACGGAATATCTTCTATATGATCAGGATGACATTTTTGCGTTTTTCTTCCATTAATTAAAATTAATCTCTGCCCCCGCTTTTGCTTTGGATTAGAGCCCCGCCTGCCTGCCACCAGATTGAAAATTATGGCACCACTACACGTGACAAATGGTAAATATTCGGCCACCTTCGGAACTCGAAAGCGGACACTGAGGAAGCAGCGGAGACCATGGTCTTCACTAGCTTGAGCTTGGCTTTTTCTGCATTTAACTAGCAATTTTTCCATATCTTTGAGTTTGCTTTTCTGTATGTGTAACTTTGCCTTTCTATAGCTTTAACTTGGGATTTTCTATGGCTTTTTCATTTGGCTTTCCAGTAGCCTCGCCCCACACCTGTGGCAACTTTATCCTTTCTTCTAGAAAGACTGGTGCTATTGCTGCTAGTAAAAACCACCAGCTCTGCTGTTTCCTCGGGCTTAGCATCTTCATTTCGAGCATGGGGAGATTGTATTTTATCCTCGGCAGTCCTCGCCAGGAATTCCGGATCTTCTCGACGCCTCTTGACAGGTTCAGAATAGGCTTACCGCTTCCTTCGCCAACGCTCCGTTTGTCTCTCGGGAGAGGGCACTTTCTTAGGTCTGCCCATTTGATCGGTAGACCGAAGTTGACGCCGAGAAGTTAGCATAACCTCTCTCAACTAGGAGAACACCGGCATGTCAGAGCTTACGTCTTCACTAGGCGCAGCTAATCCCTGATCTGCACTACCCCACCCGAACACCTGCACCACGACGCGCAGTCCCCAGACCTTCTGTCGGTTTCTTGCAACCTCGCCACTTCCCCGCAATCTTCTGGCACCTTTTGGAGCGACGCCCGGTACGGCTGGAACTCAAGCTTAAACAGATCCACTGTTAAAAGAAAACTGAAGCGCCGCGTTTAGCGTCAGTTACCAACTGTAACTGAGAATGTCTGCGTATACGGCAGACATTCTCAGATAATGAATAGCAGCCTACCATTGTCCCTGAAGAAGAAAGTGTATGGCAGCTGCATCTTACCGGTACTCACCTACGGGGCGGAGACTTGGAGGCTCACAAAGAGGGTTAAACTTAAATTGAGAACGACTCAGCGGGTAATGGAGCGGAAAATAACATTAAGGGACAAGAACAGGGCGGAGTGGGTCAGGGAACAAACGCGTGTTAAGGACATATTAGTAGAAATTAAGAAGAAGAAATGGACGTGGGCAGGGCATGTAATGCGAAGGCAAGGTAACCGTTGGTCATTAAGGATAACAGAGTGGATCCCTAGAGAAAGCAAGCGTGGCAGGGGGCGGCAGAAAGTTAGATGGGCCGATTCGATCAAGAAGTTTGCGGGGATAAATTGGTCACTGTTGGCACAGGACCGGGGTAATTGGTGAATAATGGGAGAGGCCTTTGCCCTGCAGTGGGCGTAGATAGGCTGGTGATGATGATGATAGTGATGATGATGACCAACTGTAAGTAAGGCAGCGGTTGCCTCAACGACTAATGAACTTCCCCTTCTTTGGTCAGCTTTACTTTATGTGCGAATACACGCAGAGGATGGGGGGGGGGGGGGAAGCAGGGGCCAGGCAACATTTTCGTGTCAGAACCAAGGTAGGTGCGAAGGGTAGCGAGTCGTTTTTGAAATGAGCTGCAGTTCGCATGTGCACCCTTTCTCTCTTATTCCTATTATCACCACTAGCATATTTCTTTTGTAAAATTTTATCGCACCTATTATTGCCCTAAGAATAAAATCAAGAACAAGAACTTAACAAGAGCAGTGGGGGATTTTGCTGTCCAACCCCCTCTTCCTAACCAGCTGAAGCTGGTGGGGAGAGCAGAGGCAGCGCAGACTGCATATGGGTTCCAGTGAAGAAGAAACTACTCCCATGGCCCCCCTCTGACGTTTAGAATTCTCAATAAAACTATTTCCTCCTCCTCCTCTTCTGTACATGCACAGGGTCACATAACCTTAAAAAACTTAGCCTCTGTGTAGAATGCCACTATTTTTTAATTCTGCGCAATCAAAATTTACAAGCATATGCTTTCCGGATTGTAAAAAAGAAAAGAAAACAACAAATACCAGTGCAAAATAAAACACGAGAAATATTCTTTTAAGCGTTCCATAAAACAAGAAAGTTCATTAAATCGAGGCAACATTATACTCGTGTAATTAAAAGAGAGAAGTGACCCTATCACAGCTAGTGTAACACTCTGAGGCTTGCACATGCCCTCAGTAGCCCGTAGAAACAGTTATCTCGGAGAATGGCCGTACCTATTATCGCACGCGGGATCAGAAAAGTCCTTTTATCAGTACCAGCATAAGGGGCGCGGGGCCTATTTGCGAGTGAGGACACTTTATCTCTTTTCGAAAACAAAAGATATTCTTTTCCACAAGCAGACGTATCTTCACTGCAACCCCCTCCCCCAAATTCTTCGTTTGCACTCTTCAATGTAAATTCAATGCATTGATCGTTTTTTGTTACATCACATTTGTGTGTGTATATATATATATATATATATATATATATTATATATATATATATATATATATCTATATATACATATATACACGGTAAGTAGAGACACAGACGCGCGAGAAAAACATTAAAAAAATAAAAAGTTTACTGACGTTTCAGGAAGAGGACTTCCTTTGTTAAGAGTACTGAATAAGTTGGTTTCAAAGTTATATATATATAGATAATGTAGCAAGGCGAGGGCAGGGCAAGGGAAGGGAGAGTTTGTACAGAGGGATTATGGTTGGTGGGCAGCGAAAAAGAATGATGCTAAGTGGAAAAGAATTAAGGGATAACAAAAAAGCACAGTCACGCGGTACGAGCATGAGAAAAAAGAACCCAAAGAAGTCAAAACAGAACGAAACACCATTTAACAATGTAATTCCCCCTTTCCCCCGTGGCAACAGGCGTGAAAGAGAGGGGTCAAAACAAGATATGCCCATGCACGCATTTGGCATGGACATAAAAAAAGATCACAAAGAAATCACAGTCACGTGGAACGAGCATGAGAAAAGAAGAACTGAACAAAAGAAGAAACAAAGGGAAAAATTAACAAGGTAATCTTCCTTTTCACTTGTTGCACCAGGGGATATATATATATATATATATATATATATATATATAGAGAGAGAGAGAGAGAAAGGTTCCTGGCTATGAGGTTAGCTGTACGATAGAGAAGTCAAACTGAAAAACCATAACAACATTTATTCTAAACGTTTCGACCGGGGGCCGGTCTGACCGGCCCCCGGTCGAAACGTTAGAATAAATGTTGTTATGTTTTTTCAGTTGGACTTCTCTATCGTACATATATATATATATATATATATATATATATATATATATATATATATATATATACAGGGTGTCTCAGCTATCATGCACCAAGATTTTAAAAAAGAGAAATCGCGTAACTCGAAGAAAACCTAGTGCATAATGTTTGCAGTACTGTCAAGAAGCGGAGAGTATTTTTTTCGTTAATGAGACTAATTAAATAATTGTAATTAAATATCTAACTCGAAAAATACTGTCCTAATCACTAAACTGTCAATGAGGCACTTGTAGGTAACCATGAGGGTCATCTAACTGCGCTATTTTCAGCGACGAACTAATTGCGTACTCATTTATTCTGACTGATAAAGGAAACCCGCGAAATATGAAAAATACCACGTGACGACGCTTACGCGCGCATTGTGAAGCAGCGTCCCCAAACAAAGCTGATTGAAAGCAACTGCTTTGCGTGTTACCCGCCCGAAGAGACAGCGCATCACCTTGATAATAGCATGCATGGAAGGAGCAGCAGCAGCAAGATTCGCGGGACGCGTGTGCAGATAAGGAACAAACTCGGTCGCGATTTCTTCTTTCTTTCTTTTGTCTATTTCATTCTGGCTAACTCAGAGGCAGCCTGTTTGAGGGCGTTGCTTTACGGTGCGCGCGGAGGCGCCGTCACGTGGTATTTTTCATATTTCGCGGGTTTTCTTTATCAGTCAGAATAAATGCGTACGCAATTAGTTCATCGCTGAAAATACCGCAGTTAGATGCCCCTCGTGGTTACCTACAAGTGCCTCACTGACACTTTAGTGATTCGGACAGTATTTCTCGAGTTAGATAATTAATTACAATTAGTTAATTAAGTCTCATTAACTAAAAAATTACTATCCGCTTCTTCACAGTACTGCGAACATAATGCACTAGGTTTTCTTCGAGTTACGCCTTTACTCTTTTTTTAAATCTTGGTGCATGATAGCTGGGACACCCTGTATATATATATATATATAGACACTGAGTAAAATCGGTCCAGTTCTCGATGGTTGCCTCGTTGTTCAAGGACCATGACCAGGTCTTTGCGACCAGGTCTAGGTGGAATAAAACATTGTGCAGTTTAAAAGTGTGGGGAGCGCCTTGGCACACCTTCTAGCCTAGAGGGTGTTGCCCGGAGCCCCTCGTCGCGAGCTCCCTTCCCTTGCCCTCCTCGCCGGTGCCCGAGGGATGGCGCGAGTGGACGTGTAGGAGCGGGCGGTGGAGTGAGAGAAGAGCCGCGCGCGGGGATTCGAACTCGAGACAGAGTGTTTCTGGTGATGGTGTGTGTGTATGCCCGGACGGGCGACAGCGCGTTGGAAGATGTAAGTAAAGAGTTCTTTCACGCAACCGCAGTGTGCCTCATTCCTTGGCATGCCGTAGAGAGCAGGCCCACAAAAGCATCATCCCACCGGTTCAATTGGCTGACGCGATTATACTGGCCGAGCCAATCTGTGACGTCTTCACCCCGTAGACCAGCGAAGGAGGGAGGGTGGCGCTGATTGCCTGTGATCACCCATGCCGAGGGCGGTGGAGCGCTGCGTTCCGACGCGCTTTCTCGTTGCGTCGTTGGCTCGCGTAGCGGGAGACGTCGACCGGAACGGAGCTCCAGGGGTGTAGCTGGGAGCGGCAGAGGGCGGGGCCGGCAAGAAACTCCACCACTTGAGAGAGGAAAGCAGGAAAGCAGACGTAAGGCAGGGCAGCATTTATTACGGCGGTCTTTACCAAGCAGCCAGCAGAACCAATGAACTCCGATGATGATTAGAATCGCGCGAGGCCAGGGATACGATGATGACACCAAACGATGCGTGGCTGAGACGATGCTGATACTGAGACGAAACCTTTACCTCTTACGAAGTGTAACAAAATGTAAAGCCTTTCGGAGGACGGTTAGGCCACCGGAAGAATAAAGCTATGTAAATTGCGGCGAGAATGGGTTCGTTTGGCAGTTTTAGAGAAATTTTAACGACTTTGCAGGAGACAGTACGCCAACAACAAGCAAGGATTGTTATGTTTGGAAATAAGTGTAGGCGAAATAATTTGGCTGTATTTGGCGTTAAGGATGCGGTGAAGGAAACTGAATTTGACTAAAAAATCCTCGGAGTAACTTGTGCGCCAGCGGATACTTCTTCGAATAGCTCAGTGATCTTCACTTCAGTAATTTCGTGGACAAGCAAGCAGTCATGCTCTACGCTAAAAAAGGGAAGGTCACCCCTGTCTTTACTTATAATTATTATTCGCAAGCAACGCTATGAAGAAATTGGCGCAGCTTGCACCAGTGGGGCAAGGCTCTAGAAATAGAAGAGCGGCTGGCCCCTCCACCTTCGTCGGAGACCTGGCTGTTGCTCCGCACATGAATTTCCTAACTTGCCGCTGGCAGTTCTCCATGACTGGCGGGCCCAGATCGTTTCGTACGCAGCCTTTCACATATCTCCCAAAGTGCACCTCGTCACTCGCTAGAACCCTAGGTAGCCGGCTTTGCGCAATCAGCGTATGTAGCGTGAATTCGGTGTCTACGCTCCCCACTTAAAGGAGCCATGAAGAGAAAATACAACTTCGTTTAATTTGGAAGAACTAAGATTCGGTATCTCACCCAGTTCCATTAGAGCCACAAAAGATGTTTTTTAACGAAAAAACGGCAAGAAGTATTATAAAACTTTCAAATTTTGCGCCACAGTGACGTGTTATGAGCAAGAATGACGTCATACGGGCCAACAATAAAATATAATTTTCAGTGCGTTAACTGCACGTTAGCATTCAAGTGATGCGGTCAAATGGAACTAGAAGCCCCATTACAGACGTCCAGTCATGTGTCGTCGCGACAGGTCAGTGAGGCGGCCGCCAATCGCACAAACAAGGTTACGTGACGTCATAGAAAAGTTGCGGGAAATTGGCTAGGGGGTCGCGACTGCTTCACACGTTTTCTTTAATATCTCCCTGATTTGTTCGAAGATTGCGATGATATTGGTATCATTGTTATCGGGACTAAGCAGTCTTTCTAATAAACCCAACTTGTATTTTGTCTTCATGGCTGCTTTAAGGCGCGAATGCACGTGAACAGGCAAGGACAACTGTGCGCCAGAGATCACGCCCCGAACACTGGTCAGACTGTCCTTGAAGGTACAGCTGGCCGTCGCCGCGCGCTCCTCACTAGGCGCACGTTGACATGCACTTGCAATTGTTCTTGGTATGTTTTTTGCGAGATCCTCAGGCGGCACAAGCTCACGCGCAAGCCTGGGTGACGCGGCTGGTCACGATCCTTTTATACCATGTTTTTCGCAGTGACTTCACGGCTTGACGGGCGTGGGTGAGGCTCGGGGCGCCAGGCCTAGGCTAGCGAAGCGAGCACGAGGCTGTGCACAGCTGCGCCAGGGGTTGCTAGGCAACCCGTGGTGACGTCATCTCTCGCTGAGGTTTTTTTAGTGCGACGAATGGATAACGGTCAGCTTAAACAGCTCTGCTGTCAAAGAAGATCGCTTAGGCAGAGTGTGAAATATGAAAAGGTTAAGGAGAAGAATGTCACGCTTCCGCGCAACAAACTTTAGATTTACAAGACGGTGTACGCATGGGACGATGCTACGAACCGGTGCGCTTCAGTCGAGGGAAATGAATTGGCACAAGCTAACATACAGGTTGTTACGGCGATAATTGGAACACTTCAGTTATTTTGCGTGAGCGAACCGCTGCTCGGTTCGATCTCATACTGCACTCGGAGGTTACAATTTGTGGTCCATTTTTTGACACCGGGATCAACTACAGTACTTATCTGTTTATTCTGAAGATAAAAAATAACTTTAGACCATGGGAAACTGGCAGCTGATTTGGACGTGAGAGCCAGTACAAGGTGATCTTGTAGCGACGGCGCCACCTGGGTTATGCAGAGCGAAACGGATAATGGGGATTCACTGTAGGAAGGAGGCAAATGCGGTAGCAGACCATCAGAAAATGTGAAAGCAGGTTTCCTGATCGTCAGCTACCTCATTTGGCTCGTTCCATGGTAGTACAGCATACTAGAAGATGAGGTGTGTCGTTCGGGGGGAAAACCAATGGAGAGCGCTTGTCCCCTTTGCGATTAAAAGATTGTATTGTGTGCAGGCGTTCCCCTGGGAACTCCTGTTCTAGCCAGTGACACCTATAAGCATTTAAACCAAACTAAACCGTTACGTGGCGGGTTTGAAACAAACTTTATATCGTAAAACAATGAAATAAGATTATTCAGGGAAATTAATAGGGATTAATTTAACAAACAAAACATTTGACACCAACTGCTAAGCAGCAGAAGCCACAGGCGCTGCCCACAACAGGAGTTCTTCATCAGAAATCTTCATCGCAAAAGGGAGCCCCTAATCGGCCCTGAACGACACCCCTCTCTCGTCTAGTACACTGTAATGGTAGTACAGTGCAACAGTAGGAAGGAGCCAAATGAGGTAGTGGCAGGGGCGGATCCAGGTTTTTTCTGAGGGGGGAGTCAGTTTCTACCAGTGATGATGATGATGATGATGATGATGATAAAAAGGAGGATGAGGATAGTAGTCTTTTTTTATTCACTGAAATATTTCAAACCACAAATACAAGAAATAGAAAAAAATATTCAACTAGACTTTTTCTACGACCTGAGGGGTCATCTTCTAGGGTGTACAAATTCCCAAATTGAGGGGGGGTCAGGACATCCGGACCCCCCCCCCCTCTGGATCCGCCAATGGGTAGTGGGCGATCAGAAAATCTGAAAGCAGGTGCGGAAACAAATCCAATGTTTCTTGGCAACAATGAAACGTGCGAATGTTTTATTATTCTTGGTATCAGCTGTTATGCGCCTATTTGTGGTAATGGTAAGCTAGGCGAAACAAATTTTCTAGTCGCCTGCTACCTGATTTTGTTCCTTCCTACCGTGAAACCCCTTCGTCCATTTCGCTCTGCGTACCCCTGGTGGTACCGTCGTTCCAAGATAAACTTGCACGGGCTCACACGTCTAAATCAGCCGCCATTCTCCCATAGGCGAAAATTTTTTCGATTTATTATTAGAATAAGGAGTTACGTGCCTGTCACGAGCATCCCCTCAAACGGATATGTGGCGAAACCCCAGAAGGTGTATGCGCGGAATCCCTTGAAAGGAGTAGTGCCAAGCAATAAGGTACGAAGTGTGCCAACAGTGAAATGCACAGGGAGAGGAGAAGCTGAAGAGGAAGGAGGCAAGCGTGGGAGAAGGAGGAAGACGTGGGACACAAGGCTACGCTCCTGGAACCGACCCCGGCGTCATCGCGACCTGAAGACGCCTCAGACATACTGACGAGTTCCAGGCTACGATCCTGGACGGAGACCCCGCGGCAACGCACCGTGGGCGGCTTCGGGCACGATAGTCAGCTGGGCTACCGGTGGCGGCGCTCGGGTTACGCACCGCAACGCTTCAAGAACGCACCTAGGGCTACGCTCTTCTGGCTCTTGGCGGTGACGGCTGAGCTCACTACCTGCAAGCACTACAGGACACAACGGTCGCCTTGATCCCTACATCAAGAAGGAATACATCGACGGTAACGGGAGACGACACCGACTTTTATGTGAACTAGAACCGCGTGAGCACTTTTGACTATTTATTAGTACCGTCCTCATTAAATAAATGTCTTTCTGGGTGTCCTGCCCACTTGAATTGACGTGACGGGACTATTGACGTGACAATTATCGTCTAGAACGGCAGAGAAGAAAACGGGAAACAGGGGTGGGCTTCACAAAAGACATTCATCACAAAGCAAAAAACAGCGCGCATTACAATCATGGCTGCATACTGCAATTCGATCCTTACAAGTCAGGCGTGAAATATTGCTAGAGGTGCTTTGGGACTTGCGATATGCGTGCCTCCTTCCCAAAACCTGAAGACACCGTGTAGAAGTCCCAAGAAACTGCCAAACATAAGTGTGGAACATGTAAAAAGGTAAAAAGGGTGAACACGACGTATCCAAGGACTGCCCCGTTAAGCGAAAAGCTATCGAAACCCGTCGCATGAATACTCGCGCCCGCAAAGCGCCACTGCAAGCCGGGTCCGACGGTGCGGTCAACACTTCTAACTGGTACGCCATCTTCACTCCCACCGAGGAAGAGCTTCCTCCATTCAGCGTTGATGGTGAGCCCGAAGATGTTCTTACGTACAAGGACGCAGTCAAGCATGGTAAGGTATGGCGCAAACGTCAGGATCCACCGCATGAGTCAACTCTGGAAGCTCCCGAGGAGGTAGTAGAACTTGGAAAGCGGATTTCTACGCTCCAGGAAGAGGTCCGACGGCTTCGTCACCGAAGGACTCTTCTGTCCCGCTCTTCTCAGCGCTCATCAACCACTTACACTCGCTCGTCTGCTCCTGCTACGCCTGCCCCACCCGTGTCATTGCCAGCTGGAAAGCTAGCTCTGATCGAATTCATCCATTTGTGGCGCAGGAACTGCAACAGCTCTCGTCAGATTTGCTGACTCACCTTCATCGTTGCAATGATCCAAGCGAACCACAAGTTAGAGCTTCAGGGGAACTGCCGAGTACTCGCAAATAAGGCTGAGGAGCTTTGCTGCCGTATGAATATCGGAGGTCTCCCCGTTTGTGCTCTGCTCCTGCAAGAGACCAACTCTCTTCGGAGTCTCCAGAAATTCATTGCCTACACCTCTCCCAGCATTCCGTATCGTCGGCGTAGCAGTGTGAATGAACCTCCAGGCAGGGTTGCTGTCTATGTCGCCAGCTGTTACCCCAATCAATGAATGGCAGGATGTAGTGGCCGTGTTAGTACACCTCCCTCAACTGACATCATACTGGTGTCATGTTACGTGCGCCCGCACAGCGGGCGTTCCCCCGTGTTGCGTCTCGGTTGGACTGAAAATCTCCTTCGTGCGCACCCGGGGTGCGCAGTGCTAGTAGGTGGAGATTTCAACGCGCCGCATCCAACTTGGGGATACCCCTACTCAAGCACAAGAGGAGGTCTGGTGTTGGACGCGTTCACCGATACGCACTTTGTGGTCCTTCATCATCACCAGCCTATCTACGTCCACTGCAGGGCAAAGGCCTCTCCCATTAATCTCCAATTATCCTGCGATAACTGCCACCAATTTATCCCCGCAAACTTATTGATCTAATCTGCCCATCTAACTTTCTGCCTCGCCCTGCCACGCTTGCCTTCTCTAGGGGTCCATGGTTACCCTTAATGACCAACGGTTATCTTGCCTTCGCATTACATGCCCTGCCCACGTCCATTTCTTCTTCATTTCTAGTAATATGTCCTTAACACGCGTTTGTTCCCTGACCCACTCCGCTCTCTTCTTGTCCCTTAATGTTACACCTATCGTCTATTGCCTATTGCCTCTATTGCCTCTTCTTTTCCCTTAATGTTACACCTATCGTCTATCGTCTATTGCGCGGTGAGTCGTCCTCAATTTAGGTTGAACCCTTTTAGTGAGCCGCCAAGTTTCTGCCCCGTAGGTGAGTACCGGTAAGATGCAGCTGTCATACACTTTCTTCTTCAGGGACAGTGGTAGGCTGCCATTCATTATCGGAGAATGCCTGCCGATTGCACTCCACCCTTTTCTTATCCTTGGAATTATCTCTGCCTCATGGTTGAGATCCGGGGTCACAAGTACTGCTCCTTAACCCGCAAATTTCCGTGGCAACGTTAGCAGAGAACTATCATCATTACGAAGGCAGACACATACCCACCTAGGGGGACTGGACATACCGGTAAAAATTGGGTTGTGTAAGCTACTCCGAGTGCAAAAGTACCCAGGAGCGTATAAATCCCGTAGTGACATCACCACGCTTTGACATATAAAAAGGGAGACCGGTATAGCACCTCCTTCAGTTATTTCGAAGCTAGATTTGGTAGACCACGGAAAGTAAAGACGCCAGAAGAAGACAAAGAAGAACAAACAGTCGTGAATGACGTTTTGCAGTAATAGAAAATGTGGTTAAGTACAGTTTACTTGTCTAGGGTTTCAGTTCTTTAGAGCCACATGTGAGAGTTCAAATGACGTCCCATGGGAAATCGTTGTGGGTGTCGTTTACAGCTTGGCAGTCCAACCATTCCCATACTAGTTTTCCGCATGCATGCCCTCACTGTTGACGCATTCATGAGTAATGGCGTCACCAGTATTCAGACCTCAAACAGCCTTCGTAACATGGCCTTCGTTGTTTTTCAGCAGTGCATGACACCGGTTCAAACGCGCGCAGGTTATGTTCGTACAGTCTTTACTAGACCCCTTACGTGGCCTTTTTGTCTGTCCCTGTTCCTGATCATTCAGGGTCATCTTTAGAGATAACCATTGACGTAATTTTTTCCACGAACGCTGAATTACCCCCATCAGGTCTCTAATCAGGCCTTTCGCGGAATAACCTTATCGATTTCCCTTCCCATGTAATTGTGGCAACCGACGCCTCTTTGCGGAATATGAAAACAGGAGTGGGCATTTTTTCTCCTGGTTTAGACAGGGCCTTTTCCCTACGACTGCCTGACTTTACTACCTCTTTTGATGCTAAATGTTTAGCGGTTGTCTCGGTCCTTAAAAAGCTATATTCTGCTACACAACACGCAGTTTTGCTTACCGATGCTCTTTATGTTTGCACAGCTCTATCGTGCCCAAAGGCATCTCCCCTGCTTCGACCCCTTGGGTATTTACTACCTCCGTTTTTACAAAAACTTGCTTTGGTGCGGGTGCCTGGACACGGAGGTATCTGGCTCAACGTGTTGGCAAACAGTCTGGCGGTCTGGAGGGCATTGCATTGGATAGCCCTGTGGTAGAGGTTCTACCGTCCATAAATTTTCTCACTCGGCACCTTCCCTCAACCTCACCAGTCTCTAACAAAAGCCGATGAAATCACTCTCCATCAACTTCAAACCCGGACCTTCCCTCAAAATACACTTTGGCATTTGATCTTCCCTACCTCTCAGTCACCCCAGTGCAAGTTTTGCCCCGAAAGGGGTACACTTTATCACATAGTATAAGAATGCTCCCACACACCCGACCTCCCTCCCAATCTTCACCCCTCCCCTTCACAGTGGGCGGCGCAGCTGTCCAGCCCTGCACCAGGCTCCCAGCTTAAGCTCGTGACACGGGCCCATACTGCCAGCCAGAGCCAGGAACTCCTAGACTAAGGAGTCTCCCTATTGGTCTGCCTCCACACAAGGAGTCGCATTGGTCCTTAATAAAAGTTTTACCCTCCGCCTCATCGGCCCACCTTCGAAGATTTGGTCTGCTACAACGCATGGCTGCATCTGCTTATGCAAGTTCTCAACTCGAGCACCTCCCGCAGTCATGGAAGTGCCGGATTAGTCCCTCACGAGCTTGTGAAGTTGCCCTCACCGGCTTTCGCTGTGGTTTCCCAAATTTAAATGATTACCTGTACCGCTGAAATCTGGCCCCTTCACCACTCTGTGCGTTTTGTAACAAATTAGAGACAACTGAACCCTTTTTCCTCTCCTGCCGACGGTAGCCTTCTGTACGAAAAAGGTATCTAACCGTAAACAGGTTTAATCAATTGGCCCTCCTACGGTCTGTTCCTCTAATCTTATGGTTCGAGGCGAAGGTGCTGGATTTATCCGCGCAGATATTTGCTCCGCCGCACACTTATTCATTTCGTAATCTGGCCGTCTCCCGTGCTAGCCCCCAGATAGCCATGCCGGACTTTCCCTCAAAAAGATCCCAGCGTTTATGATCCCTGCTATCAGTGCCTTCCCGCCCACTGCTTCTCCTTCACCGACTTCCATTCTTGTCTAATTTCCTTACATATTTTCGTGTTTTTTACTCCTTAAATTTTTTAAGTTTTGATTTTATATTGGTTTCAACACTTCCTGGTGCTACATGTATGTTTGGCCAGTTTTTTTTCTGTTTATATTTGTTAAATTTGCTTCTTTCATTACTGGGTATACAGTTTCGCTCGGTGAGCGCCCCTTTCTTGGCCAATCCACCTGCATGGGTATGAGCCATATCTTCAGGCACCACCACCACCACCACCTTCGCAGCGTGGATTGGAGCCACATTTTTTAAGTGCAATGCACTTCTTAAGCGACCCTGAACCTGCGTCCACCGGCGATGTCCGCGCACGTGGAGATGGGCGCGCGCAGCCTGGCCGCTGACATAGCACATACCCACGTGGGGGATTGGCCAGGAATCTCCTCGTCTTCCTTGGCAACGGGGGGAGATGGGCGCGCGCTGTCTGGCCGCTGACATGGCACATACCCACGTGGGGGATTGGCCAGGAATCGGGCGTGAGAAGGGCTAAAGCACCCGCTGAAAGGACTGAAAGGAGTACTGACACGAAATTTCAAAGCTGAGATCCGCTCTAGCATTCAAGTACAACGACAACACAAATAGGTGTCTGTGAATAAATGCATCTTTCTTTCTTTGTAGTTGTGTGTGTGTGTGTGATCTCTCTTTCGCGAACATTACCGAACCGCGCAAATTCAACTCGTGCATTCGCACTTTCACATTCTTCCCCTCGGGGAAATGCGGGGAATTTTTTTGTTTAACCTACACCTTTCGCGGCTGTAATGAGGCTGAGTTAGTTACCAAAGGCTGTTTTTCTTTTCAGTCTGAACAAAGCTGTATTTTTATGCAGTACGTGATGACTTATAGAATTAAATGCAGCGACGGATGAGGCGTTGGAGGTTAATAATGAAAGCATGGGGGCAGTTTTCCCTCAGCTCGAGACTTAAACCTCAAACGAAAACATTGAAATTGTTTCAACGTGTTGCAGAATCTCGGGGTACCGAACACGGTTCATGTGAGCGGCGGGTCGTCACGCCAACTTCGCATGTCCCATTGTTTCACTGGCCGTCTGTGTTACCTCCTGCACCCTTATCTTCTCTCCATGGGACAATAATTCGCGCTCATGATCGTTCGCTTTGGTGTCGGGTTCAAACTGGAGCCTTTTGTCTTGTTATCGTACGGCAGTGATAACGTGTTATTTGGTAGCTGACGCATATTGGAATGTACAAGCAGGAGACGTGGTACCGAGGCCTCTGCAAAAGTGCAATCAGTTGCTGCTACTTGTTAAAGTCGGTCCACCGGTCCTCGCGGCTTTGTAAAATTTTAACAACGCACCCCAGGAAACCCAAGGTGAGTTATTTTCTCCGAGTTCTCAATATTCTAATGATGCCGCTGGAGTCTGAATACTGTGGAAGTACAAAAGGTTTTATCCCGTGCAGGGCCCAGATTATTTAATTTATTGACTCGTTTAGGTCTTGAGTGCATATCACAAGGCGTAAGAGAATGATGAAGTTCACAGCATAATGCCGTAATACAACAGAAAAAAAGTTGCCCATTTTTCAAGAAAATCAAATAACAAAATATACTGAACGCAGGGGAACTTTTTTGCAAGAAGTATTGGAATGTGCTGCAAAATGTTTCAGTTGTCCTGGAATATGCGAGTTAGATTCTGCCGGTCGCAATCATTTCTGTGGAGCATAATGTTTGGCGCATTTTACATTTACGGGGACGATGATGGCAACCTATAACTTTGATTTATATTTGAAGAACTGGGCAGGTCATACCTCGCTCCAAGTTCTTCCGACGAGTATCGTTACTGGTACGACCGTGGATTTAGTGTTTAAAGTGGCATGTTTCAAATTACCCGCTTGCTGCGATATTACATGACGTGAAAAAAAGTTATGACGGAAGGAGTGTACGGAGTGTGCGCAATGTATGGGAAACTGGCGGTGCGATCGCGTCCTTTCGTGGCATGCAGTATTGGCTATAGTCCGAGAATCGGACTGGCAGCAAGTGATTGCATTGTGCTTCTGATAAGGCTGAACCGTTGCTATATTTCTTTTCGTCCTGCTTCGTTGTTTCTTCAGCTGCTGCGGCTTGATATCGTCCGTGCTCGTAAATTTGGAGCCGCTGAGTTCACTGCCTAAGTAGCTATTCACATAGACAAGGTGCCTTCGTAACGTATAGCTGCTTGCCGCGGAACTAGAAATTTGCGTCGCCTTCGTGTCTTTCAACGTGATCGGCGGCTGGCGATGCGTCGTTCGGCAGCACGCGCAGTCCCCCCCACCCCCCTGCCTAGGTTTCATCAAGCATGAAACACTGCCAGAGATGCGCTTAAGTGTGCTCATATTCTGGTACTTCCTTGAGGCTAAGGCGCTTCGTACGCCGCCTTGCGGCAGCCAACAATGCGTTCGGTCTGCCATCTGCCGAGCGCGTTCGGTATCAGCAAGATAGCAGACGGGACAAACTACATTCCGCATTAAACGTTTGAAAGCTGGACTGGTGATTTGAGAAACTATTATCATAACGCAAAACAATCAATGGTATGATTGTGGCAGTGTTCGTCGGCGCAGGCGGTCTGTCGAAGAGCTCAGTAAGAGCAGCGCGGACTGTGGCCCAGAAAAAATCATTTGGGAGGGACGATAATGTCCCCGCGCAACCGGGTGCCCAGCTTTCACTTTGCTCTCTTCCTCTTTCGCACCCCTCTCGTCTTTGTGCCTTCGCAGGGGCTTGTTTCCCTTCGCTGCGACATCTGTCTTCTAACATGTCAAACTGGGCGCGCATCCGAGACGCGCGCGGAATCTAAATCACGGTGCGCGGCCGCAATCAGCGGCGGGGTATTCGCACACCGCCACATATGTGGGGACTGCTTATTCTCTAAAAGGGAACATTTAGTCTGGAATAACCAAGACGGACCAAAGAATATCGATATAACCGAGGAGATCTAAGATGAAATCGTACGACGACCATTTCAGAAGAACAACACAAGAAATGAGCCAGAGCAATATCGCGCACTGCAACATGCAGTCTAGCCTTATTCCGCTTACGGTGAAGCGGTACAGCGCAAAAATCGCTCTTTCTTGGTCGCCCGTTACCTTGCCGTGCGCTTAACGATTTATGCTTCTTCTGCACACACGCAACGTTTACGTCCACAGTCGACATAGGTGTGCGCCAATGATGCTTACAGTTCCACACAAGAAATTTACGGCTGCCGCCTGGCGATGAATATGAAAAGGCGCTGTCAGCGTCATTACGCGAGCAAAGGATTTCGAACGCTATCTTTGCTTCAACCCGCGTCGTAACTTACGGCCCGATGTTAGATGTCACTGTGCGGGCGTGTAATCTTGTCGATTCCGCCAGCGCATACCGCCAGACGCATTGCTTTACAACGTGTCCTGATGATCTCGTTTGCGAAAATTAATTTGTTCTAGTATAAATAGCGGAGCCGGATACTGACGTATATTGCGTCATGAGAAATTCTTGCGTGTTTCCTAAAATTACATCCAACAGCTAAAATCAGAAATGAGAGAGAGGAAGGGGGGTAGAATGCAAGAGGTGGGTCAAAAAAGTGTGGAACATATTGGTACTAATTGGAGTTGTGATACGGAAACATTTCTCGAAGCGTCCCCCGCGTGCCCCTGGTGTGGTTGTTTTGACACTACTCACAACTAGCCTGAATTAATGAAAGAAGCAGCTGTGCATGCAATTAAAATCGTTAAGTTGATTTGAAACTCAGTGTTGCCTTCAAAAGCACCTAGCCCCAATCACCACTTTTCAAGCAACACTCCGCGTTTTACGTGCGCTCTGCACCAAGGAGCAAGCTGCTTTCGACTGTGTGCATGTAGTTCTCTGGAGCGCTGTGCTATATACGGTAGCGTGGTATGCAGTACTAGCAGTGCGCATAATGCAATGCGTGCTGTCGTACGCAGTCTCAAAGGAGAAGGAAAAAAGCTCGGGGCTACACCCCCGCGTGATACGAGGAGAGGTATTGAAAAAATTCGGCATGTGAGCTCACTGTTTAGCATTCATTCCGATTTGGAGCCTGTAAGTTTAGTTTACAAGTGGCGAGAAGGTGGAGGGCACTTTTAGAATCCCTATTTGTTAGTGGCTTCTGTAATACATGTAGCACACCGCAGAATTCCCATTCGCCAAGTTACGGAACGTGGTGCCATTCGTGGCCTGAAGTGCGCAAAAGGAAGCGTTTCTCTCCCGGCCAGATGTCTGAATGTAGTCGCTACATTTCGTATTCCCGTTCTGCAAACAAATCCTTAACGTATCTTCGCCGTACGACGACTTAATTCCGTCGGGTAGCGGTTATCCGGGAGGTGCTGTCGAAGCAGTTAATCAGGCCCGTAAGGGACGCGAAGCCGCGCCAAACGAACCGCCTCCGAAGCAGATGACAAAGTCAGCCGGAATGCGCCTCGCCCTCGCGCTCCGCGAACTGAGCAGCTCCGGAGCACGGGGATCGCTGCACCATTCGTAGCGCCATCTACATTATGCTCGGCGAGGGAGGGACATTAAGGGCCCGTCTGAGAGAATGAAGTCGGCGCTCCTGTTTATCTTGCTACGTGGTGTAAACCATCATACCGTTGTCAATCGATGTAAACCGATGACATGTGTGAACCCATAACAAAGCATCGACGTTGTCATTGTTACGCGTGAACAGTCAGGCGAAAGCTGCTTGTATGTCAGTTGCATCACAAACGTTTGTGGAAAGCCCGCTCATTTTGTGGAAAACCCACCGGATATTGGTTAGTTATTAGTGAAGAGGAAGCAGGGGGACAGTTGTATATAAAGAGTAAGAGCAATATGAAAGGTGAAGATGGTGGGGAAAAGGGTGTTGAGGGAAGGGGACAGGGAAGCGAGTAAATGGTGAAATTTAAGGGGAGGAGGGCGACTGAAGTGGGGGAATGCGAGATGTATGAAGCGGGGAGGGATAGTTAGAAATAGAGAGACCAGGAGTGTATACAAAATGTTAGCGGAGTGGGTGTGGGCACAATAGTAGGGCAAGAAGCGAAACAAATCAGTGCGGGAAGGAGTCGGGAAGGCCTGGGAAGAAAATGAAGTGAAACGGGAGGATTTCTTTTGCTTTAGAAGGATGAAAGGGTCAACAAAAGGGGGAGAATAATTGCTGATAGTGATGGGTTTAAACGGGTGGAGATGTGTAGGGAAAAGCAGCCTATAAGAAAAGGTAAGAGGACGGACAGTGGAACAGAGCGATATAAGCAACGCAGATCCGAGCAGCGCTAACCGTTAGCTTCACTTGTCCAGTTTGAAACGGGACAAGTGAAGACCACACAGCGTCTGCAACGGAGGAAAGACGGCGCTGTGTTGTTTTTTCTAGTCATGGGTCTTAGATCTATTTTGATTTCCGTTGAATATGATCCAGCTAGCTCAAATCACCGTCTTAAGTCAGAGATATAAGGTATACGAAGAAGTAGAAGAGGCTGAAAAACTGTAGCTGGAAGTCTGGGAAGCAGAGCGGAATGCTAAGGCGGAGGTGGCGGTGGACAGCGGGGGAAGGAAGAGTAAGCAACAAGTCAGGGAGTCGGCAAATTGAAGGTTGAGGGGAAAGGGGATTGGAGATTGGAGAAGAGAAGGATTTAATGTGGGGAGGGGCTGTGGGAGGTAGAAATGGGGATTAATATGGACAAAAGTGGTTTGGAGGAGGAAGGAGAAGTACAATAGAATAACGTAGGTGGAAAATATGAGGGAGGAAAGTATACCACTGGGGTGAAGGAAGAGCAGGAGAAAGGCATGGGGTGAGGGAAGGAGGATGGTATAGTTCGTTCAAGTGGGCAGAGATATTCGGAGAGGATGAAATATATGAGTGAGTAAAGGCTGAGAAGTGCGGAGGGGCCTAAGGAAACGCTAGTGCACGAAGACATGGAGGAGCGGAGCACAGTGGGAGCGGGAAAGAGGGATGAAGTGTAAGAGGGCGAGCAGCTGAGTGAAACGGAAAACAGGAGAACGGGAAAGCTACGATCTATTTAGGGGAAGTGAAGTAAGGAGCAGTATACTCCGCTTCATGCAAGGCCTGCAGAGCTGTCAAGGTTGAAGAGCGTAGTGGGGCGCTTCTCGCGACGAGAAAAGTAGTGAGCAGGGCTGATCAAAACTCCCAGATTGCAAAAACGATGAACATAATTATTATAATTAGGATCTTATTGACGTCATCTGAATAGACTAAGTTTACTACGTTTATTTATTTTTATTAACAATACCCCTAAAGGCCCCAGTGAGTGGGTATTACATAGGGGGGTTACATTTGCACATATATTGCATAAGAGCAACAAAGAAATTAGAGGAAAAAAAACAAAAAAAGGGAAATATTCAATCTGAGAACTGCTGCAATATTTGACAGCCTTTTGCTTTCAGGATGTGTTACAAGAGAAAGTCAGAAATGACGCAACGGTTCCAAACGGAGTCCAGGTCGTACAATTTGAGCAGACGACGTGTCCGGTTTCATTATTTTATTTCTGCCTTTCCACTGAGTTATGTGGGCAGCATTGTTTTGTCTGCGCTTATTTTCATTCTTGCCTTATAGCATAGTTTGAAAAAGTTTACCGGAAAAAAAAATAGTCGTCTCTACTTAGAAAATTGGTCCTGCAAACGTGTTCCTTTCTTTGGGCGTACCTAGTACATCAGAGCCATGGGGTAAGGCGGAGTGGTATATATTTTGCGGCGGGCTAGTTCCGTAGCTTTCACTGCGTTGCGCGCTCTGTACGAAACTATAGCGGATTTGCAAAGTGGGTAGGTGAATGGGGGAAGGAGAGAGGAGAGGTACCTGTGAAGGGTATGAGAGGAAGAGAGAGGGAAACGTTGAGTGCAGGGGAAAACGAAACGCTCCTCATCCTTTTCAGCGAAGCAAGCAGATACACTTCCAGTTTTCTCGTACTTCATTGGCGCCCACGCAATGGCCATTGCTATAGCTGAGCTGCCCCCACATGAAGTACAGAAAATTTCTGTCGTATTTGTTGCCTCGGGGTCACAAGGCTATTTCTCTGGCTCCCGACGACACGTCCACACTAGCGATGAAATTTTCCTCTTGTTGAGGTTGAGAAATGTTATGCTGTAGACGGCTTTGGGAAACAGAGAACCCCTAGCCAGCCCATTGGTGCCGTCGTGAAGAAGGAGGAAGTTAAAAATCGCTCGAGAATCCTATAGAAACACAGCAGGTAATTTTAGCGCTCATTAGCTCTATGCCGGGTAAAGAAGTAGCGATGAACTCTGTTCTTGCTTCAGGAGATGGTATTGCAGTGAGAAGTCTTCAGGTCACTTGGACCCTCTGTGCCTCTTGAGAAGACGGTGGACGTGATTTGTTCGCAAATCTCTCGCGTTGAAAGCTATCATGCTGTTGCGAGAGCTAGTCGAGAGATGGCGCTGCCTGACCGCAGCTCGTGAAGCACCTTATAACTTTTGCCTTGAATTCGTGTTCGTTTTTCTTGCGTGATTGCCCTGCAGCCGTTTATAGACTGGCCTATTACCCCAGAATATATCTAAGTCGATGTTGTTTGGTGGGCTACCTAACGTGAAAATTTTGGTCTGTTTGTCACTCAAGGGAGCCCACCTGTCAAAAGTTTGAAACATGAATGGTCAAGGCATATGCACAAACTCCCACTTGGAAACTGGGGGCATGCGCCGTGCATGTCAGGATTGTTACCCATAAGGCAAAAAACATAGGTACACATTGGTAGCAGAAGCAATCCTTTCGTTACAAAAAGACGTAGCGTTCGTTTTTACGGCACGAACAAAACTGGATCAAAGAAGTTTTTAAGAGAGGCGAGGTGACTGTCAACAAAAAGTTCAATTGACCTGCGTTTAACGACGACGTACAGTAAGGAAAACGCTTGCCTATAACAGCGAGTTTGACTCGAACTAGTTACATGATAAAATGGCCAGAGCATACTCTTTACAGGGATGTTGGAGATGGAATTGGTGGGCTGAGTTCAGAACGGCGCAATAGTTTTCTTCAAATCCCGCTCGTGTGACGCAAAGTGAGAGTGAAAGTACGAAACCCTTATATAGACCCTTATGAAGTTACCTACCGGGGCCAGAACTCATGCGCACTCCGGAACGCCCAACTTCATGCTATGTTATACAAAAAGGAGCTACTGAAGGAGCCGTATTGAGTCCGGTGCCATTCAACCTGGTACTTACGCACCTAAAGATGTTATACAAAAGGGAGTTCCTTAAGGAGCCGTCTTGGGTCCGCTGCCATTCAACCTAGTACTTACGCACCTAAAGCGAGCCCTGATGCTTGGCATACATGTCACACTCTATGCGGAAGACATCTGCATTTGCAGTGCGGCGCGATCACGTCGCACTACACAACATAGGCTGCCGAATGTTCTCGCGAAAATATCTGCACATCTTTTACCCAGAGGATTGCATCTAGAGTTCGATAAAAATGTTTCGATGGCTTTTACTCGCAAATTACGTGACGCAATATACATTAGCCCTCGAAAGCCGTACTCTGCAGTACGTACAAACTCAAGCATCCATCGGAATCTTAATAGACTGCAATCTTCTGGTCTGGGAGGTCACAAGAATTTGCACGCGAATAACCGCGATGCCGAAAATCGTTGGATATATTGTTGGTGGTCGATGGGAAATGACTGTCGCTCCACGACACAGCTCTGCAAAACCTACGTCGAGGTCGCACTGCGCTAGTCCCCCTGTCCTTCAAAAGCGGCCACCCACGAGCAGAATACAGCTAGATGCGGTGAGAAATAACTGCCTCCGTATCTTCCCCGGACTTACTATGCAGTCATCTTGCTCAGGTACTGACGCGGAAGCTGGCTGCCTGCACTTGCACCTGATTCGCCGTCAAGAAACCGTGCGGATACATCTGCGACATCGGATGCATGCCAAACAAATATTTAGTAGCGCAGGATAGAAAATGATAACTCAAGTTTCGGTGAAATGTTGTCGACATTGCATCTTTCCGTTCCCTCCAGCGCAACAAATTACCAAATTCAATGGCGTCTTGTTTTGCGCCATGGGCGCCCTCCATTACAAATTAGGTGCAGAATCCTCGGCATTGATGCTAAAAATATGCCTAAAAGTGACCTGTAAATGTTGGCTTTCGGCCGAATTAGTCGGCTGTACTCTGACACAAACCACATTTTTTACACAGCTCATGCATATACTTGAGCGCAGTTCCTCTGGGATCTTTATTTCATCTGATGGCTAAATGTTTTTTCATTCCCTCGAGCGGGGAACATTACCTATCCTAGCCGAACTTCACGCCATGAAGGGAGCCATACGGTACATTCTCCATCATTCGCCGGGGTAATCAACCATACTCTCAGGCTCCAACCCAGCTCTCCGAAGCCTACAGCGGAACAACTGCTTTAGCATTCACGAACACTCCTACTGTAAGGTAACATGCACCATCTGTCCAACGAAACTGGAAATAGCTTTATGGTATTTAGAAAGGATAGGGTTGCCTGCCCACACTCTTCTGGCGGTGTGGCCATAATCGCCCAGAAATCCTTAGCATGCCACCCTGTCACACGGAACGCTGTCCTTGAGGCAGTAGGAATTCGCACAATAGTATTTAATAGGTTGATAACGGTATGGCCCACATACATTCCTCCTGATCTTGCACTTTCAGAGCTCTGACTTTGAGGTGCTGGTTGACCAGCTGCCCGAACCATACTTCCTCACAGACAGGCGTCCTTAATGCACACGATTCTCTTTCGGGCTCATCTCGCACGGATGCCCGACGTCGCCTGATAGAGAAAGTTTTAACATCCTCTGGAGCATGCCTTTTAAACAAGAAATAGCCTACATACCATATTATAGGACTCAGTACATACTCATATTGGACTTGACCATTGGCTCCGCAGTTCTCTTTCTTTGTCTTGCGTGGGGCGTGGGCGTATATAGGTAACGTATATAGGTAAAGGCCGATGCAGTCCATCTTCCCAAAACCGGTTGATACACTGGAAGAGAAGACCAGGCTAAGACGCTCGCACAACACTTCGAACACGTGTCCAGTTCAGCACACTACACAAACACTTTCATGAAAGACAAAACATCTGCGCAAAACAAGTCCCTGCGTGATAGCAACAAGTCACAAACTTCCTACAATTCTTCTTTTTCAATTCATGAGCTGAAGGCAGCCCTGACCACATGTAAGCCTTCAGCTCCAGGTGCAGACAAAAATCACATACACCATGATAGAACACATACACACCAGAACACTAGGCTTCAGCACCTCTCTCAGATGTATTTTGGCCTTGAGAAGGCCTATGACACTGCCGGGCGTTACGGGGCCCCCAGTGACCAGAAGTCATTTGGTGTCTCAGGCAACATGATGAACTCTTGCTTGTTTTTTGTCCGAAATAAAATTTCGTGTGAGAGTTGGTAGCGCGAGGTGGAGTTCTAAGCTGCACTCTGTTCATAGTTAAGATAATAGCCCTTAGGAAGGCATTGCCACCTACAATTCCTTACTCAATGTATGTAGACGACGTCCAGGTATTCTTTAAATCATTCAGTATGTCCATCTGTGAGCGTCAAGTCCAGCTCGGTGTCAAAACTTGCCAGCTGGGTAGACAAGAACACTTTTAAAATCAACCCAGAAAAAAGTTATTGCGTTGTCTTCTCCGCGAAGCGTGGGATCCCTCCGGACCCATATATTAGTCTTAATGGCGTTTAAATTCTGTTAAAAAGGAGCGCAGGTTCTTAGGCGTAATATTAACCCGCCGCGCTGGCTCAGTGGCTAAGGCGTTGCGCTGCTGAGCACGAGATCGCGGGTTCGATTCCCGGCCGCGGCGGCCGCTTTTCTGATGGAGGCGAAAAAGAAAAACGCCCGTGTGTGCGAGATTTAGTTTCACGTTAAAGATCTCCAGGTGGTCAAAATTAATCCGCAGCCCTCCAGTACGGCGCGCCTCATCGCCTGCGTTTCGTCGGTGCGTTAAAACCTACATTCAATTAGGCGGAATATTCGATAACAAATTAACATTTGTTCCATACTTGAAACATCTTAAACAAAAATGCTTAAAAAATATGAATATTCTTAAAGTTCTCTCCCCCCAGTCGTATGGTGCAGACAAGCAACTCGTTTTGCGGGTTTATAGCGCCCTAGTGGGATCTCGCTTGAAATACGGCAGTGTCGTATATGGGTGTGCAACAAAAATGACACTAAAAATGCTGGAGCCGGTGCTGCCTTTAGGGCTACGTCTTGCATGTGGCGCTTTTCGCACTAGCCCTGTCCAAAGGCTGTATGTAGACTGCACTAAATGGTCCCTCGATCACCAGAGGGTGTATATGGACGTTTAATATGCCTCAAAAATTGTGTCTATGACAAATCATCCTTTTACTCCGACCACTAATGATGCATCCTCAAAGCAATTCTTTTTGAATCGTCCATCAATCTATATGCCATTTCCTCTAAGAGTACGAGAAGTAGCTTCTGAGCTAGCAGTCTCGTTTTTAGGCCTTTACAAAAGACTCATCATTAAGTCCATTCCACCATGGCATCTCCTCCCTGTGGTATATTACCTGTCTTTTATGCAATTTAACAAGAACAGGTCACCAAGAATTGCGATTCTCCAGTATTTGTCGTTTGTGCAGGATAAGTACTCTTGTGCAGAGTTTTACAGTGACGCGTCCAAGACTACAACTGCTGTGACTTGTGCTGCACATGGGCCAAACTTTCATGCCAGTAAAACAATGAACCTTTGCAGCAGTATATTCACAGTGGAAGCATACGGTATTTTCAGGGTAATAAATCACATAGTCCCACATCAGATCTTAAAATCCATCGTGTACACACACTCTCTTAGCGTTGTACGTGCACTTGCATCCAGAAAGTGTTCTAAAAATTTTGTCATCAATCATGTTTTTAAGGTTATCATGTCTGCATATGCATTAAACCTTCAAATAACTTTTTGTTGGGTTCCAGGGCACTCTGAAATTGCCGGGAACGAAACCGCAGATCGAATAGCCACTGCTGCTTCACTCTTGAATACAGTGGACATAGCAAAAGTTCCGTTCACAGACATTAAGCCACACATCAGACACCAATTTCGCAACAGATGGCACACACACTGGAGTGAACAGACAGATAACAAGTTACACGTTATAAAACCACGCTTTGGACCATATACCACTGACACACGCAACAGATACACAGAAGTTGCCTTTGCTTGGTTACGGATAGGGCCCACACATGCATCACACACTCGTATCTCCTCAGGAGTTCTTCAAGACCTCTGTGTGGCAGGCGTGGAGAGGCCCTATCCGTAGTTCACATGCTCATTCAATGCAAAGCACTTCACACAACGCGACGCAAACACTTCCCACAACTATACAGACTACACGTCCCACTACACCCAGCGTTTTTCCTGTCTTACGATCCCATGTTTTCTAGCAAGTGCATTTTTAGATATTTAGAAGAAGCTAAATTTTCAGACCTAGTTTTATACCATGCGTGATCACTCTCTGGCCCTATACACCAGCCATGCTCATTGTCGGTTTCTGATTTTCACATTTGTTTTAACGACTTATCTTAGTGTTAACGGTTTCACCTCTCATATATAACCATTGTTTTGGCGCTCCTTGCCCCAGTTGGCCTTCCGCCATTAACATCCAACCATCATCAAGATGGATTCCTGAACCTCGGAGTCCCACCAACAGGCGTCAGCGGTGGGATCAGACCACCCAAGCCACAACAACTGGTGAACCCGGTGGGATTAGACCACCAGACACCCAACAGTGGTCAGTCGAAGCAAGAAAAGGTGTACTTACCTGGTGGCGGGGCCTCGTTAACCCCCGAGGACGAAATCCCAGGGTGAGGCACGGGCATTGCACTGCGCTCGCGTTAATCGCTTCCACTACCCCATATATGGGAAGATGGCGCATGCAAATGGCTAAAATACGGTTCAACACAAGAGAGGGCACAACCGCCTCAGCAAGAGCGCGATTGACGCGCCCACTTGCGCTTCTCCTGCGCCAAATTAGCGCGCCGTGGGGCAAGAGAGAGATTACAATCCTTTAATACCCTTATGCAATGCATTCGTCTCCCGTCCCCAGGTTTCATGTTAGTGGAGGTGGCCCGGAGTTGTTTCTGTGCCAGAGAGCCCCATCTATACAGGGTGTTTCAGCGAACGCTTTCAAAAATTCTTAAAAATGGGCTCTTCGAGAAAAAAAGAAACCCCCTTCAGAAGGGGATTGCTAGCTGCGGCGGACGCCGATAGGCTCAAGGGTGTGCAGATTAGTTATGTGGGCAATTAAACTCTACTAATGAACCTCTTAATTAGCGGAGTTTGCTGGTTATTGTCAATGGTGATTTTGCAGCCCCGGAGAAGACGATTTCATGTCAGTTTTTAAAACAACGAAAAAGTCGGTGTTTAAAGCCCTGCAGCGCGAGGGAACCTACCTGTTTTTCGCTCAAAAACGAAACTCGGCGCTCGAGGAGCGCTGGAAGTCTTGAGCGAACGCAACGTCGGCTGGTGACGTGCTTCAATGAATGTGGCGGCCAATTCGAAATGTAAGTTCAATTTTCCCTAGCTAGGAAGCCTCAGCATGCAGCCACTGCCACGAATGCCCTCCTCGCCCAGCAAACAAACCTTTCCTTTGTCTGATGAGCTTTCTAACACGCAGCGTTTATAAACGAACAGCAGATAAACCTAACGAAAAAAAATGAACGGATGGTGACGTTTCACCTCTTGCACGTCTGGTAGCCACGTCAGATGTGGTCGAGACAATAAAAAAAAGAAAAGCAAAACTCTCACCAACGCTCACTAGGGCTCCGAAACGGGCAACCGTGTTGTGGGCAATGGCTACCGTCTTCTTGCGCCTACCAACGAAAGAAAAGATAACGCTAGCCGTGGTGTAAGGTGAGCGTTGATCATTGAAAAAATACAGGAGGCGATAGCGTTGATATCAGCTGATTCCCTAGCGTGGGGAATCACCAGAGCATTCTTGAATTGGGTGACACAGTCACTGCAACACGACATCAGCGGATGTGGCGTATGCACAAGACTTCTGGCGCACCATGTGCGCTGCGTTGCGGTTTCATGGGGGAAAAATACTTTAATTTTGCGGGCTGCAGGGCTCTACAGAGTGCATTTTCCTTTGCTTTAAAAACATATCGGTTATCGTCACCTCCATGGCTACAAACTCGCCATTAGCAATAACCGCCAAACTTCGCTAATTCAAAAGTTCATTAGACAGTTTTAGTTAATTAACTATGTAATTCGCATGTTTCTCATAACTGCTGACGTCCGCCGAACCTGATAGCTTGTTCCTTAAGAGAATTCCTATTTTTCTTGAAAAGCCTACCTTCAGGAAGTTTTGAAAGAAGTGTTCACTGAAACACCCTCTATATCGAAGTAGTTGCTATGCCGGGCAGCAAATGGTAGGCCTGTATTTGCATCTTCTGGCTTGCACTGTCTGAACTTTCGTCTAAACTCTTCTGCGGTTAGGCGAAATCTTCGCAGGAGAGCAATCTTTACTTTGACGTAGTTGGTCAAGTCTGACGCTGGCATTCTCCCGAGGATGCTTAATGCCTGTCCTGCCAAGCACAAGCTCTTGGCCGTAGCGATGCGGACCTTTTCCAGCCCTGGCCTGTGGCTATTTTTTTAAATCATTGCAGATACGCGTCTTAATCATCCCGGCTCTTCTTGAATGGCGCCGTCATTTTTTCGGACAGACCTTTAGGTTTACGGTGATACCGAACCTGAGGTTTCTTCTGTCTCTACTACCCTGCTCTGCGAAGCATATTTGGCAAGGTGGACTAAGTTGTAGTATTCTAAGTTTTCTTTCTGTTTGTTCCTGTTCTCGTTCGGTGTTCTTCTGCCATTCCTGGGCTGCTGTTTCGTACGTAGATAACGCCTGCTGTTTTGTCAATCCTATTGCCTCGCTACGCGCTAACAGTTTTTTCCGGATCCGCTCCCCTTCTGGCTGAATTGACAGTAACAATTAAAATGATGTATCCTGCAAGGGTCGCGAACATTGTCACTTCAGTCTATCAAGCGGGCAGGATAAACAGGAAAAATTTCAATTTACGCGGGCGGTATACCACAGCACGAGACAATTAACTACACATTGAGAAAGTAGTGCTCTCGCGGTTGGAGTTCGCGTAATGGTCTTTAAGGATGCTGTAGCCTAACCTTACGGTCGATGTCTTGCTATGCTTGTACGGGTCAACACGACCGTAGTGTTTCCTAGGGCTTGCAGGTAGTGAGCCGACCAGTCACCGCCAAGACCCCGGGGAGGGTATCCCTAGGCGCGTTCTTGAACTTCAACAGGTGCGTAGCCCAGTCGTCGCACCCCGTCGGCTTAGCTGGTTGTGCTTCAGTAGACTGAGACGTTGACGGAGCGTGGTCGAGCAGTCTTCTCCCAGGATGGTACCCCGGAACCTGTGGCATGGCCAGACTCTGGCCCGGGACTGAGAAAGCCAAGCGCTGTTCCGGGAGCGCAGCCCGGTCAGCCTGGTCTTCTTACTTTTCTTCTTCCGCTTCTTCACCAACCAATTCTTCACACGCTCATTCCTTATTATTGTCCCTGATTGCTTTGTTCTAGCTCCTTTTTCTTCTTTGAAACTTGCACCTGACACCGGGGCATCCACGCTTTCAAACGTAGAAAAAGGCGGTCTTTGGACGAATAGTAAATACTTGCAGCTAAACCAAAGGTTAGTCAAGTGAAACAAAGTCTTAAACCTGCTAAGCCATGCTTTACCTTTGCATATCCAGCGTTAGCTGAGCTAAGCCGCAGCCATTTTTGTACAGCATTTTGTCAGTATTTTACGGCACGCTAACGCTTATGGCGCCATCTGTTGAAAAAAGTGCAAAACGACCCTCATCTGGCCGAACATGCCCCTAAAAGTTTGCGCAACATCCCAACCAGCGGGACCAAACGCATTTCAGTTGGTATTGAATGCAAACCGTGCATAGGATGATAGAAATATTCGAAATAGCACACTTTATAGATGAAGCATTTAAGTCCCAAGGTCACTTGTTTTCGCAATCGCACACGACGCGCAGAACCAAAGGATCGGATCTTACGTATACATATTAATCGACTCGAAAACAATCCAAAAATACGTGTCGAACAGGCGCGACGTCATGACGTAACGGCTTGACCTGCAGGCAGAAGCACAAAAATATTATGCGATCGTAAACATCGCACTCACTCACACGATTTCTGGTGTCCAAACACAAGTCGCTTCACTTTGAAGCAAGCGTTGACGGCTTTTAACCGCGCACACTAGGTTGAGTCGTCGCTAGTGGTAAATTATTCTGAGCATAGCGAGCACAGTCACCTACAAGGCCGCACCGCCGCCTTCCCCCACAAGGTGAATGCGTCAACAGCACACGCAGCTTCGGGCGCCGGCCTGCAGGAGCTTTGTTTTGCAGTCAGCGATATCACATTAGTTTCGCTCACCGCGAGAGCAACGCGCAAACCACAATACCTATGTAAGAAGACAGGGGCAACAACCTTGTTCTACAATATGAAAACTGCTACTCACAAAGAGCGAAAGCTTTAAGGTGCAGTGAACTAGAATCACTATAGTTGAGGGGCGCCCCTGTACCTCCCGCCATGTTTTCAACACAATGACACGCAAGGGCCATAGCCTACGCACGATACCTTGCTGAAATAGCGTGCTTGCGTTTTACGGCCGCTAAACACAAAACCAACTTTGCGTTCTGCATGTGCGCAGTGCCACAGACGAAAGAGCATAGCGTACGGTAACTTCTTACGTAGGGTCGGAAACGCTATACTAAAACTCTTTACTGAAAAAATACAGGAGGCGATGGTTGAATTCGACGCAAGTCAGGCGCTGGGCGTTGAAGATCCTCTCGGTAGCGTAATTTTTCTGGTTAGTGCGGACTCTCATCGTTCTTTTGCTATGTCAGTCGTGGCCGACTTCGCGATGAAACATTTGAAAACAACCTCGGAGTACAGAGACGGTACATTTGTTTGGCGCCTGGGTGCTGAAAATCTTGGCTGCTCCTATGTCCTCAGGTAAGCTACTCTTTTACGTGCGTTTGTCACCTTTGTAACTGAGGTTATTTGTCACTTCCCATGTCGCTTGCGACTGCCGTTGCACTATTGAATGTTCGCTTACGGATGCATGTGTATGTAAAGTGTCCGACTGAACTTGCTGGGTTGAGCTGAGTGGTATCATGGAATGGTTTTGTTACCAAAGTGATGTGGTGCTTCTTTTGAATGAGAAAGGGAATGTTGCTATTATTTGCACTGCTTCTTCATTTCGTGGCATGCTTAAATTGATTCAGCGATCGTTAATGGGAACCATGTCTTACGATTAATTTACCGATACAGGGGAGGCTACAGGCTACAGTTCTGCCCTACGCTGCATTCGAAGTTATGGAAGGGTTGGTGCTTCGGCAGTCACCACAGTCATTTATGCAATTCCGGGAATGGCAAGAAAGTATTGTATTCAAGTAAATGGGCGCGCGTTGCCAGTTTTCTTGTCCCACAAGCATTTTGCTCACGCCGTGAGCTGTCCAACTGTATGCGGGCATTCGTTCTGTTGCCGGAGAAGTTATGTTTGTCGACTTTAATCAGCTCCATTCCTTTCTTAGCTGTCAATCGCATTTCATTTTAGTGTTAGGTCTCTCGACTGTTGGAGTGCTTTATGTCCTGATATTCAACAGAAAGGAGCCAGAAGCATTTTGAGCTGTCTTTGTCCGACACCGTCAAAGCTTTCTGACGAACGTTTGTGGACACAGTGGGCTACCAGTGTTTAACGGCTTTTGCGTGTTGGCATCTTAGACAAGGATGAATTTTTTTTCCACAGCGAACGTTCTGAGAAAACTTTCTAGCTTACCTTTGTAGCCTTACGGCTTCATTTCAGATGGATTTCCAAATTTCCTTCGCAGAAACTTCCTTTACAATGGAAATATCCCCCTAAACTGGTAAATTACCACTTGTCCTTCACTGGGAGTTATTGATCAATTCGCTGCGCGCTGCAAATGGATAGACTCGTGGTTAGCTCATCCGGTAGACCAATTGCCTCAGATAGGAGGTGGTCCTGGGTTTGAATCCTGGATTCGGACGATTTGTTTTTCATCGGCGAAGATTCCGAGAATGCTGCATGGCGTTTTTTTGTAGCCATGAGGTGGCAATTTGGGTGGATGTCAGAATTTCCCTCACAGAATTGAACGATACTTGAACACTCCAATGCTCAAGTGCTGGCACCCATATTAATCACTGGTGTAATGTGGAAACTACTGACATGTAGCTGCGAAGCAGTAGCCTTCCTTTTTCTTATTCGGACCAATATAAATTTTGCCTAAAGGGCCACATGGGCTCAGCAATTATTTGTCACGTTTCGGTGCTTTTTTGTTGGCTTATGTTCATGATGACAACGTATATTTTACTTATTGATACAAAGCTTTCAGCTTCTGGTCCAGTCTTGAATGAAGTTGTTTATTAGTTCTGTTTTGTTTTATCATTGCAGTGTTCAGGAATCTACCTAGAAAAACGTTGTGAAATAGTGTTGGCATGTTTGACGTTGGAATTGGCAGAGCCCTTTCACAGTTTGTTACGTAACCAATTATTTTGCCTAGAGTACTACTAAAACAAAATCTTCCTATCAGCCAACTTAATTTTTAAAGCGCAGTGCCACCACGGCAACTGTAGTACGTCTGGTGTACCCGTGAACGTTCAGGTTAATCAAATACAACCAGTTAAGACACCGTCGTAAGAGACGGCACTGCACCCTGTAAACAGCCGTGAAGCGGAAATGACATTCCTGGCCGCTAGGCGGCCAGAGAATCATTGGAGCTCCACTGACAAGATTCTAGTGTGGCACATGTTTATAGAGACTGCGTGCTTGCTTTCACCCGAATAGATAGCTGGTTCGCTAGATAGCTCACTCGACAGCAACGCCGTCGCTTCCACGTGACTGCGATAGCTGTGCGTTTCTCAACACCAGTCTCAAGATCGTCAGTTTTGCTGATAGCTTTCGACGTGCAACCACCTATTCAGGTGTAGTATTTCGTACCTTGCACTCTATTCACCCAAACTATAACAAAATTTAGTTTTTAAAAAGGTTAAAATCTTCAGTGCTGTTGCTTTATAAGAGGGCTTCAACGATTACGATTCCACGCTCGCAATCACTACTTAATACAACGTGCAATCACGATTTCAGAACAGTATCTGCCAAATACTGCATCCCTGTGCATTACAGGGGCTTTTTAAATATGCAAACAGATACCTTCTTCCTGCCTTGTTTACCTACGAACCCTCACCGCAATTAAAAGAAATTGTGATGCCTCAGAGCCGCTGTGACTAGGGAGCGGCTGCGGAGCTACAGCAGCGGTAGTCTAGAGGCTAGTCTGTGAGCTCGTAGCATGCACAGCCCTTTTAAGTGTAAGAACAGAGTGAAAGCCGCCGACCTTCTCATTGACAATCCTTTGTGAAGGATAACTAGAGCGACATTTAGCGCTTTCAAACCATTTTTGTGGAAGGGTGCTCCTTCGGCAGTGTTTAAGCGATTGTGGACGCAAAACCGCAGCCTTTGGAACCCTTTTTAAGCCCCTTCAAGGAACGCTAAATTGGTCAGTAATAAACATCGTCTAACAGTTTTATAAAATTGAGGTCTCAGAAGGTAGTTCATGTTGAGTTTTGAAGTGTCATTTATGTGAGGTTTCTAACGAGAAAGGTGCTTTTAGAGGTGACATGCTCTTCATTGACAGTCTCTGACATCAGACTGCAAGCCCACAGCGCTAATTTTAGCTGATTGCTAACATCCATTACCTGTACATGACCAGGTTGGGGCGTGTGCCGGACCGGCCAAAAGGTAATGTTAGCAGTGAAGTAGATGAAAATTTATATATTTAAGAATAGGTAATGAAAACACATTACCAACACTATAGCTTTGCTCAAATTAACTAAAATGATTTAGTTCAAATATTGTGGAAGCCCTGCCAGTCATGTTGCCTTTGGGCATTTTATTATGTTTATATCGATAATAGAATTTGCCGGCATTCAGATGCTTGATAACAGTTAAATAAACAGTTGTACAAAGTGTAGAAGTGCATTTCCTAACTAAAAGCATTTTAACATTCGCAGAAGGCCAATTTTCTGGCTAGCCGCCTATGCTTGCAATGTTTTTGCTGCCCGGAGCTACGCATAGAGGATCTTAAAGCTTCGGAAAGTTGGTGATCAAGTTCTGTTCCAAGTGAAAAATGCCGCAGAGGAACCCTCTGTTTTGTTGCCACAATTTGGTATGTTCAGATTTCTATTGTCGCGCAAAGCATTTCATACATTTATCGTCTCATGGTCACCCACCTTGCTCTTGAGAATATGTGGCTTCAGTCTGGAGTTTTGTGAGAACAAAGTAGACTACGTCCTGAGAGTCGTGGGGCCTTGATAAATTGTACTGTTTTAAGGTCACAGAATTGAAGTGCACGCCTTTAATGCTTTTATACGTTGTGCATTGGTGTGTTTTTATCAGCTTCATACTTGTAAAATACGTAACATTTGTTACTTTTTGAGAAAACAGCAGAAAATTCCTGACAAACAGGATTTACTCCCCACATGAAAAAATGCTGGTGTTAGTTTTAAGAGCCTGTTCAATATCATTCTTTGGCTAGTGAGCAATACATGAAAACCGAAAATTCATCAAAATTAAAATGAAGCATTTGCTGTCAGCATTACAAGCCCTTGACAGTGACATGAAGAAAACATACATTAGGTTTTGCTTACGTTTGCCTGATTGAACATCCTACTAAGAACATAAATTCAAAATAGTTTCCCAATTCATTATTTATAGAATTCAGGAGACACCTTTCAACCGGTCGTTTTGAAGGGCATCTCAAGCGACCATGCTATACCGGTGGCCGGCAGCACAATTAGCAGTGATGTCGTGGTAAGAATGTTTAAGAGTGAAGCGCTTATTGTGCATAATATTTTAAAACTATACACCGGGTATTTTAATTGGAACTGAGCGAGCTATCAAAGCGTCATTCCTTCAAATTGCACAGAGTTGTATTTTGTACACATTGACTCTTTAAATATGTCTGTTCCTTCTTTGCTAAGACGTTGTGCTCTGCAGTGTTTCATAAGTGGCGTGCTGGGGCAGAAACTGTCACTATAACAGCCCCCAGTAGTAAGGCTGAAAAAAAAAGTGAGGCTGCCCAAGGACTGTTTTGACGGCATTGCACTGATCTTGGGAATGGGTCCCAGCAACTGCTTTATTTATTGTGGATTTATGTACTTGGTTTATTAGAGGTTGGATCTATTTTCAGGCAAGCGTTATAGGCATGCCTGACTACTAGAATTTGCAAGTTTATAAAAATAAAATACTTGAGCTTGTAGAAGCGTGTGTGATCTTTCAAGAACAATGAAGTCATTGGGTGTACTGACTGCTTTTGTACACTGAAACCAGCGAATCGAAAAGACCTTTTTTCAAAGGGGCGATGAAGCCAAAATGAAATTTTTACCAGTAGTAATACTTGTCTCAACAACTGGGATACCAATTTGCCGCAAACATCAAAGACATTGCAAAGTCATGGCGAATAGAGGAAGTACTGGAGACTCCCCAGCCGGTCTCTAGAAATTTGGTTATGACGTTAGAACAACTTGGCTGCCGAGCAAAGCCAGCACCAAAAAACGTTAGTGGCCAATTGGAGGGGGGTTATAGTATTGTTTGAACATTTCACTTGAACGCTAATGTGCAGTTGACACACTGATTGCTATCTTTAAAATGTGTCCCTGTATTCCATCAAAGCTAGAAAAATCGTAACCATTTTCCGACTAGGAGAGCGAAAAAAAAATCGTACCATAGATATCGTCAGTATCAGTTATTTTCCCTGAGGATTCATGCATAATGAGTGTTCCAGATGACATGCCTAAATAAATAAGGCCAATCACCAAAATAAAACCAAAGCAATTCTAACTAAATACTTATCCAATATCAAGGACCGTGGAGAGCAGTCAAAAAGCCAGTTATTGTCTTCATGACAACGGCGCACTCTCTGCAAAGCAACGGCACTACGCACAAATATATGCGTTTTATTTATGCACGTACATAACAGCACCGCAGGCTTTGCAAATATATAAGAACAGCATCGGATAACTCGTAGAGTTATAAGAACTGCCAGATCTTAGGACCCGTCTCCTAACCGCGAACACACATGTGCATATTCATTCACAAAAAGAAAGCTTGCACAATCAACATTGACAAAATATACGCGCGAAATACCAAGATAATTTGAAATAAAGTTACGTGTGTCAAAATGTACCACATGTGAAATGAATCTCTAGCTTTCCCATGTATGTCATGAATTGGAGATTCAGTTGTTTTTATTAATTATTTCAAGTACAAGGAATGCAAGATGATTGATATCTTTTAATTGTGATGAGGTTATTTCTTATTAGCTGCGACAGTATATTAGAAAACTTCTTCCCTGTTTAGCGGTGAGTATGCTATGGACTCATAATTATTTTCGATTTTAACTGACTACAATCTGGCTCGTCAAATGCGACAGACAATTAAAAAGGAGTACCAAATATGAATTCTCCTGGCGAAGTTTTCTTTGTTTTGAGAATAGTACATTTTTGATGCATCAAATTGCTTGGAATATAATAATAATATGTAATCATACTACAGTTCGAGTATCCACCTTCAGTGACTGTCATGCCAGGCTAAACGTAGACATCATTTCCGCGGTTCGTGTAGCAAACGTCTGAATTAGGGAGGCTAGGCTCAAAGCTTCCGTCAGCGCACAGTGCACGTGGTATAGGAGTAGCCCAGCAAACTTTTCTTGTGATATTGTCCTTCAATTTCACGTTTTCATATGTCTAGGAGCACTCAAGAATCATTGGGACGGCCCAGACGTTGCGCTGGAGAGCACGATGTCAGGGGTTCGATTCCCGGTCACGGCGCCCGCTGTTCAGATGGTGGCAAAAAGCAAAAACGCCGGTGTGTTAGAGATTTCGGCGCACGTTAAACATCCCCAGGTGGTCAAAATTAATCTGGAGCCCTCCACTACGGTGCGCCTCATCGCCTGCGTTGCGTCGGCGCGTTAGACCCCACAATCAATCAATCAATCAATCAATCAATCAATCAATCAATCAATCAATCAATCAATCAATCAATCAATCAATCAATCAATCAATCAATCAATCAATCAATCAATCAGGCCCAGATGACAGGGGGCTGTGTGAGACTGAAAACTATAAGTTTGAGAACTTTCTCAAAGTTTCGTTTCACGTTTCGAGCTTTATTCTTGAGTCATACGTGAACGTGTTAGATGGAGTAGCACCTGCTGCTTACAAGTGACGGTAGCACTAGCAATTGTGCAAGAAGCTTGGAGACGCCAAAATTGCAGGTGTGAAGCTATGGTTCCCCTTACATGACTTCGGTGCAGAGGAAGACTTATTGGCCGCATCTGTCACAATTCCTTCTAGGCCAACTTGCTGGTCGAGTACAGGCTGCTTAAACCTCCAGTAGATTTTCGCCGTTAGAGTATCGAGCAGCGTGACGAAATCCTTGCTCAGCGCGTTTTAAGTGTAACGACACTGGTGAATTAGGATGGCTTGTAGATTGCTGTCTCTTTGGTGGCCCTTTTTCTCGTTTCGGTAGGGAATTTGAGGTTGGCGCACTCAACGTTGGAGCACTGGGGTTCCGCGATTCTACCTTCTGAGGACGGCTTGTTGCCCACACTCCTTGACTAACTACCGGCAGACCGTTCCCACGAAAGGACCTCGCTCACCTCTACTTCAGGTTGTGCATGGGCAGCTTGAGGCACCTCTCGTCACCGGGCCCCGCGTTACCATGGCGAGCGTAAATTGCCGCTGGTACGTGATTTGACTAATTGATTGTAGGGTTTAACGCGCCGACGCAACAGAGGCGATAAGGCCGGCCGTAGTGGAGAGCTCCGGATAACTTATGACCGCCTTCAGATCTTTAACGTGCGCCGAAATCTCGTACACACCGGTGTATTTCCTTTTCGCCTCCATCAGAAAAGCGGCCGCCGCAGCCGGGAGTCGACCCGTGACCTCGTGCTCAGCTGCGCAACGCCTTAGCCACTGAGCCACCGCGGTGGGTCTGTTGCGTGATTCGCTGTCTGCGCCGAGGGGCAGCCTTTGGGGGACCGTCTCTAAAATGTTGTTTGGCCGACCGCGGCGGGTGCATGGCTAGCAGGTGAAAGAGCAGGGAGTGGAAGGCACTACAGTTAGAATTTGATGCGAATTTCGTCGGATTCTTATGACCTTCTGAGGATAAACCAACTTTCACGGGGCTCTCTGAGGCCCAGCGGAAGTTCACAGGTTCCCTTCGACTGGAGGAGCCGTGCTCCACAATTTGTACATTAGGGGGAGCCATCTCTCCCCCTTTACACCCTGTTCTGACGCCATTGCTCAAGGCTAACTTTGTGCTTCCCAAATTTTAAAATGTTTTCCATATTTCCTACATTTTGTCTCTTTAAAAAGGTGTTTTGTGGCTGAAGTAGAGCTGAATGAGTCACCAAAGGCTGGTTCTTTTAAATAGAATGTGCTCGTACTTTGTGTTCATGCACCCTTTAAAAGTGTGGCTACACTGTAGTCACACCGACCACACGGCTACACACTGTAGACGTGTGGTTCGATTGTGTTTTATACACATAATTTGATGATCTATGGAATTTGCAGGGTATTGTTTGACCTGTAAGTAAAGGCTTTTATTTACTCTGACAGTGATCAACGCTAATGCATATTTGCGTACAGCTGCTGTGAAGTCTACACATGACGCAAATGACTAGCTATACCGGAATGGCTGCGTCATGTTCTTGCCAGGCACAGCCTTGCCTAAAGAACGGTAATATATTAAATGCGAATGCATTTATTAGCCGGGGTTGTCTTGCTCCGTTGGCCGGCGTGCGCCTGCATTCCTCCAGCGCGAGCGCACGTGAGCGCGCGCCTCGTAGTTCTGCCTTCGTCGTCGTCGTCGTCGTCGTAAATGCGAATGCATTTCTCCGTCGGCGTGCGCCCGCAGGTGTCATCTCTCTGCGCTCCTCCTCGCCCCTAGCAACAGCTGTGGCGCGCCTAGCAACCGGAGCAGGTGGTAGCTCGGGCGGGAGTAGCGGAGGGCAAGGGGAGAAGAGGAGCGCGCTCGGGCGTGTGACGGCGCTCGCATCGCGGAGCTCGGGCGGAGTAGCGGAGAGTGAGTGGAGAGGAGGAGCGCGCTCGGGCGTGTGAGGGCGCTCGCATCGCGGAGCTCGGCGGGAGAGAGAGCTCGCGCGCGGGGCGGGCGTGTTGCGCGGGTCTCTCTATCCTCTCCGCATACCCTCTCTCCGCTCGCTGCGCTCGGAAAATGTATATAAATGCAGTGGAGCGCACGCCTCTCTCCGTTACTGCTTGCCGCAGCGCACTCATCGGTTCACCCAATGCATTCGCATATCCGCACGATCCCCTTCGGGGAGGTGGGGGGAGTTTTTTTTCTCCAGGTACATTCGTGCAAGCAGATTTCGGAGCTGTGGAATCGTAGGTCTGTCATGAGTGTTACTAAAATATGACTTGTTTGTAGTGGAACCCGATTACATCCCTTTCTGAGGCCAGTAGGTCCGCCTTCAGTGTGGTATAGACGAGGATCGACCAGTTTGTTGGGGATGTGTTCCCGCTTTGTATTCCGAGGGGCCACGTGCCTAATTCTTACACAGATCCGTTTATAATTGATTTTCTTTTTAAATGAATTGCTTTACTTTGTTTGCAGGAGTTCCTTGAGAAATTAAGCGTCTATGCATAGATTTTTTCATGGGCTTACTATTGCAGCCGTTCGGTATATGTGTGCAATCTCTTCACCCGACGATGCCAGATTTTCAGCCTTATTCATTGCGGCGGTCGCATTAAAAGAAGGGTGAATAGCGGAGGCGCACTGGCTGGTGGTGGAAATAAAATGAAGGACGTTACGAAACGATGAAAGAAAGAAAAGGGAATAAAAAAGGTTGACGTGGCTCAGAGAGGAGAATGAAGGGCAGTGATAGATGGGACCACTTGTCAAATGTGGCAAAAAGGGAAGGAGGCTGGCAGGCTGATAACCCTAGCCCACCAGCCTCCTCTCCCAATGGCGTGCTCATTCTGGTGTTGTTGCTGTTGAGGAACTAGCTGGGCCCCGGGCCATGGCACCAAAAATCGATGTGGGAAAACCGCGCTTCGGCTTTTAGTGGCGCCGAAGAAAATAGACGCAAAACCCGGCATCCATCGCAGCAAGCGTCGTCGTCCTTGACGTACAGCTGCTCTTCATCGTCGTCTTCCTTGCGCGGCTCATTCCAACGACGTGACGGTTCAGCGCGATATTCAAATTCAATTCAAATACGGCATTCCCACGCTGCTTGCCCAATACTTGTGGCCGGGGACTTTAATGCCCCTCATTGCGACTGGGGTTATGCTACCACAAGTGCACGCGGACGGGTGCTACTTGACTACTTCAGCGATGCGCACTTCACCCTGCTTAACGATATCTCATGTCCTACCCGCCGATGTACTCATCCCCGGATGCCACCATACTCCCCCGACTTAACCTGGTGGCTTGGAAATGATACGGTCTCCTGGCACCGAGAGGCCGACTGCTGGGGCAGTGATCACCATCCAATCATGCTTCGCATTGTCCCAACCATGACGCGTCGCTTACGAAGACGCTGCACTGTAACAAACTGGGATGTGTTCCGGGACAACATCAACACAATGCTCACGGTGCCAAGTCCGGACCCCATCACTCTCGTTAAGGAAGCCCTGCGAAGCGCCTGTGAGGACACATGGGTAGAGGAATCCCGACCGAAGCCTGACCTTCGACTCTTACAGCTATGGGACCAGCCAAACAAGCTGAAGTGGCTGCCTCCCGAGATCCCTCGTCTGTGGAGGCCCGAATACGCTTACAACGTCTGACTGCGGCTGCCAGGCGTCATAAGAAGCGTCTGTCAAGGCAGCGATGGCTGAGCTGGTGTGAATCGCTCGGCCCATCGGCGACTACGTCATCCATCTGGCGCACCTTTCGTGCGATGGAAAGCGGAGGCCGCGCTCCAGATGCGGCAGCCAGTGCATGTTTGGCATCGGACAAGGATCCTGCTCAATCTGCCGCCGATGTTGCCCGCGCCTTGTTTCCTGCCTTTGACATTCTTCCAGCCAGCAACCCGTGCCCGCTTCCCCTGCCGAGTCACGTCGGTTCCTCTCCTCCTGACGACGCCGTGCGTGGAATTCAATCGCCTTTCACCATAGCCGAGTTCCTTGCTGCGATTGATCACGCCAAACATCAGACCGCTCCAGGGCCAGATGGCCTTACGTACGAGGTGTATAAGAACCTCGACGATCCAGCCCTCAGCAAGCTCCTTGACTCCGTTAACGAGGTCTGGCTCTCTGGTGACATACCAGAATCTTGGCTCCTCGCTGATATCGTCCCGATACCGAAGCCTGGTAAGCCACCCGATCAGCTCCCTAATTTGCGTCCAATAGCCTTGACGTGCACCCTGTGCAAACTGTTGGAGCGCATGCTGGCAACCCGGCTTCAATGGTGGATGGACACTTTCGGGTGGTATCACCCGACGCAGATCGGGTATAGGCCCCGTCTGGGTACCGAGGATGGGCTTGACCACTTCTCGTCAATGGTGTTACTGGGCGGCCGATCACACAAAGTGCGCACAGTGCTTGCCATGGACATAAAAAAGGCATACGACAACGTTAGCCACGGAGCCATCTTGGAAATTCTCCAAGGCCTTCTTCTCCCGGACAAAGTTTGCTCTTTCCTCCGGAACTTCCTCACCAAAAGATCCTTTTCGGTTCGCATTGGCGGGACGAGTTACGGTCACTTTACGCCTGTCCGCGGAGTGCCTCAGGGATCGGTAATCTCGCCCTTCCTTTTTAATGTTATTATGTTACCACTGGCCTGGCATCTCGGTTCTATGCCTGACATGCACTTTCTGATGTACGCGGATGACATCACAGTGTGGACTGTACACTCAGACCTGACTCGGCAAACCGCGTGCCTCCAACAAGCCTTGTCTGACACGCAGAAATGGTGCGAATATGCTGGACTGACACTTTCCGTCGAAAAGACAGCTATTCTGCCTGTGGCCAGTGCTTGGGGCCGTCGCCGACTGGCGATGTCTCCAATCGCATTGCAACTCTGCGGGCGACGAGTACGCACTGCCACCTCACTTCGCGTGCTTGGATTAGAAATTTATGCGTCTGGGTCAGCGTCTATGTGGATACGTTCAGCTCGCCAAAAAGCGGGACAGATGCTCCACCTCATCCGACGCATCTCACAGAAGTCTGGTGGCTCCTGTTCCAAAATGGCCCGTCTACTGGTGCGGTCTGTACTCCAGCCTCGGCTTGTTTACCAGGCACAATTCCAACACCTGAACCAGGCGGAGTGGGCTCGACTTGAGGCAGTTAACCGAGCCGCAATGCGTGCAATTACCTGCCTCCCTAGGATAACACCAATCCCGGTTCTTCAGGCTGAAACTCAAGTTAACACCTTGGATGAGCTTATCCATCAGCGTCGGTCCGCCCGCATGCATAAACTCACCTTTTTTGCTGAGGCAGCGGCGTTAGGAAATTACATGGGTCGTTCACTACCCACATCTCCAGCCTGTGTCGTTACCAGGCCACCTTGTCTATACCACCAGGTGACCGACAACAGGCCACTAACGCGACTTCACAATCGATGCAACGGACATACTGATACGCTTTTCGCGGTCGCACAAGAACTGGCGGCTGAGTCTCAACCCCAGGTGGTGCAGGCATTTGTGGACGCTGGGGCCAAGGACTACGTGGTGACGACAACACTACAATGTCCTTCCCACCCAGAGGCCTGTCAAACGTGCTTCTACGAAACACACCGCACCCTGCCGTCTATGCTGGCTGAGCTTACGGCCATCCGGGATGGCTTGCAAGCACTAACTCCTGCTCTTCATCAAGCCCCTGGAGGTACTACTTTACAAATTTATACAAACTCCACGGTGGCCATACGTGATTTACGTCGAGTGAATAACAACTCGGCTATCTCGAGGGACATTCATGACATACTGGATACGTACCCCTGCCCTCTGCGGCTCTCGTGGGTCCGGCGAAATACGCTTCCCGCTCACATTGCGGCGGATGGTGCCTGCCACACTGCATTTGTTCCACGGCCATTGCCTTTACTGACATTAGGTATACCCCAGGACAGTTTTTACAAAGGAAAGAAGATCTTCGTCGCACCACATGAGCTCTAATACCACCGTGTGGAACGGACCTCCCTAGCCGACTCGCTCGCTGGGAAGAGGTCTTGCTGCGAAGACTTCGTGTTGGTGTAGCCCTCTCTCCCGCTGTTACCCGGGAGTGGCCACCACGCTACCATGCCCCGTTCGACCAGAGCTGCCCCTTTTGCACGGCTCCTGCCGAAGATGCCGACACAGAACATTTGCTGTGGACGTGCCCTTCATTGCAAGCGGCCAGAACACGACACCTTCGGGGCACAGGCCTCCACCCTGGCAGACCACCTGACCTTCATCGGTGGATATGGGGACCCCACCACCGCTCCCTTTTTGCGTTTGTTCGCGAAACGGGAGTTAACCTATACTTGTAGCATAGTATTTATGGCAACGGGCATACTGTCGCAAATTAACAAAAAAATACAATTTACAACAGTTGCCTTTAAGGTATTCTCTACACCTGTTGCAAACCAAGTATTGTTAAACACACACCCCTCAGTTTTTTTATGTTTGCTCATGGATAAGCATTGTTAGACGTATCAACGTAAGCAGTAGTGCCATTGGTTTTCATTATATAATTGGAAGCATTTAAAAACATTTCCCCGGATGCTTCCGCCTACCTCAATAAACCGATAATTTTTGCTCTTACGGGAGCAACGCGAATATAACAAAACAAGGCATTTGCTTCCTTTTGGAAAATTTAGAGGCCTTCCTTAGGCCTTATTAGAAATGGCTGTGCAGTCAAAAGCTTTACAACACGAAACACAGGAGCACCTGCGCCTCAGTAGAAGTAGAGCGGGCTAGCAATAAGCATGCACACATTCAGAATTTGTACATTTGGCGGATACATTCCCTGACAACAGTTGATCTTGCTTTTGGCGTCGGCGGTAGCTAAGTCAGGTATTTGGAAGCAATTCGAGAGGAGAGATACGCAGATGAGAGGCTTCTTATGAAGCGGCGAAACACCGCCAACTGGTTCAATGTATGTTTTTTACGGCCCGATAGGGTGATAAAAAGTGCTTCACCCTCACGTCGTTTTCAAATGCCGTGACCTCACTACTGCAACAACCGTGCGGTGAAGTACTTTTTCTGGAATGTGTTCGCTAAAAGCACACACTGTGTGAACGCCCCTCACTTTCACCAGGGTGCTCTTTATGTACTCAGAGAAGGCGCTCCTGTGTTTTCTGTCACAGAACTTCTGACTATATATAGTTAACTGGGTGCGTGATACGTTGCCTCCAATGCCTCGTGTTCACTTGCAAACCGCGCTACGCAAGACCCATTTATCTGGTTGATTCTTGGCTGCATCACAAAATAATTGCTTAGTCGCCATCGCACTTGTACAAACGACGAGTGAGCGCATATGTAATCTATGTTCTTCGGCGAGGTTACAGTTGTAAGTCAAGAACCCCTCGAAACATTTCTTTGAGATGAACCCCCATGTGCTTGTACTTTGGGAGCATACCCGAGTCTTTTCCGTCGCGATAAGAGCCTTGTGTAGTGGGAAATCCCCTTGTAGACTATGCGGGTTAGTAAGATGTCTGCTAACCTAATTTCTCTAGCCATAATTAGTCGTAACACTGCCATGAAATGAGAGGTACCAGAACCAGTTGCAGCCAGTTTCGAAATGGGCCGTATATTTATAAACATTTCTGTTACTCCCACATTTCAGGTGCAAGCTCCGATGTAACGAGGCAGCTCAAGACAAACCAACGAGCCTTGCAGCTATCATTCTGTCATTTCTGGGTATACACCTTTTTTTAGGGGCTTGGTCTGTTGGCATCTCATGTCGTCGTAGCATCATGTAGTCACAATACTAAAACAGCGGGGCACTCGTATTTCAACGCCTCGCGCTAGAATGTTTCATATCGGTGGGGAAACGCGTTAAAAGAACGCACCGGAACACTTCTTTTCGAACGCGTCGCGCTAGAACGCTTCGTGCGTGCTTCAAAGACACAAAAATTACAGCCAAGCTGAATATTTATACGCCCAACGGATTCATCTGTATGAACAAAAAATCCAAGGCACCAAGAGTACACTTATACACAGCATTCCACGCGCTCCCTTGGTTTCACGCTAGTGGAGATGGCAAGGGATTTTTTCATCGTCCCCTAATCAGTTTAAGTATTTCACTGGGCGTGAATTTTTTAGTGAAAGAAATCTGTGTTGTTTTTGTAATTACCACTCAGTCCCTTCTGCATATACACCTTCTTTTTCTACTGATCTGCATCATTTAAGTAGGTGAGATTTATGAAGTCATGTAACCTAGCTTGTTCTGAAGTGTGCAACCATTCAGTAACTTCGGTGTTTCCAAGCTGTGTTGTTATTGTACACCAATAATTTCATTAGATGTGAGTTGTTTGAGATCGCGTACACTTTTTTGTTCTTCTAACTACCATGCGATCATTTCTGTGTTTCTGCATCTTTTTAGATTTCTCCAAAATCATTTCACTTCGTGTGAAATATTGAAGTAATGCAGTACAGCACTCGTAACCACCATGCAATCATTTCTCTGCTTCTAAATGTTTTGTGTGATTGTTCCCTAATCCTTCCACTAGGGGCGAAATACCTAAAGTTATGCGAATTTGTCGTTTTCTTCTAACCACCATTCGATCATTTCTGTTTTCCAGTTTTTTTGCATTGTTCCCGATTTGTTTCATTTTGTGCGAAATATTGAAGTAGGGTAAATTTGTACTGTGCTCGTAACCACCACTCAGTCACTTCTGTGTTTTGAAGATTTTTGTTTTACTTTTCGCCAATCATTGTATTAGATACATATTACTTAAATTCACGCAAATTTCTACTGTTCTGGTAACCACCATTCAACCACTTCTGTGTTTCGGAGCTTTTTTGCTGTTATTGTTCCCCAACAATTTCACTAGGTGAGATGATTATTGAGACGTGCACTTATTTACATGTATAACATTTATTTAGACATGTAAATTTCTCTTCTTCTGACAACCATTCAGATATTTCTAGGTTTGAGTTACCTTTCTTTCCAATTTATTTCCAACTTTTCTGCTCGATACGACTTATTTATTATCATGAAAATTTGTACTATCTTTATAAAACGTGTACTCTATAAGCCAAGGCAGAGAGGCCTCAAAACTAATGTGGTTGTGGTGAAAAAGTGTATTACCTTTTGAAGCCAATATAAACGGTTTTACGTGAACCCTTTTCTGTTTTATCTGTACTTTGAAAACTTTCTTTCTGCCCAACTGTACTTATTTCCCCTTAGTTTGACGTGACTTATAATATAGGAAAGGCGGCGACTGTGTTTTTAAATTTTGTCTGATAGTTGATTCGCAGAGACCTTGTACAGCCATGTTCTGTGGTTCAATATCCGCATCCGACGACACCTGTGAGGTTCGCTATTGTCAAGGGCCCTTGTGCTGATCAGGACCGGTTTGCTGTTGCTTATTGTCACTTGTTTTCGATGTGATGTTTCATTTCTTGTTTGGAGGTGTGCTTTGTGTGCAGCAGCAAGCGTCTGTAAGCTTGACTCTTAACAGTAGACATCATTTAGTATGCAAGAATTCAAAAATCGAAACACATTATTCTAGACACCAGGCGCGAAGAAACAGCAAACAGTGCTGATTAAGTAGCAAGATCGGAAAATACAGCGCGACTTAGACGGCACAAGGAAGTAGGATGATACAAGTGCTCGAATACATTGTATCTGAAAAATGAGAGTCCGCGACACGCACGCAACCTCCAAAAGTAGCCTGGCAGAGCTCCCAAGTAATGTCTAAAGAACGTAACTTTAATGCATACTTTTTTAGCTAGACAACTTGAGTAGACTAGGCGTGAAGGTAATGAACTGTTTGGGCAAAAAAGTGAACAAATGTGTAATATACGCCTACCGGTAAGGTAAAATCCAACAAGCGGCTTATAAAAGTATCGTGACACGTCGATTCTGCAAATGCTTGACGCTGTTTGGTCGAGAATTCTTGAGTTGCAGCAACTTTTAATATACGTAATTTTGGTCAAAGCCGGATGTCCCCTGGACATCTGCAACGTCGATTGCTTATATTTCCAGGATATCTGACACCGAAACCTTCTTTGCTGAGTGTCGATGGCAGACCAGCTCTCTCGAAAGCCATGCATTTCATGTGGATGAAGGTTCCCGCTGTCCACGTACCAGGTCATTCTTTAAAAAATACTTTTTTCATCATTTTACCCATGCAGAGAAGTAGGGCAACAGGATTGAAAGAGCGGTATCGTGTTGGTTATTTTGCAGATTTTAAGATTGCTGCTGTTTTCGCTGTTTTCCATTTTCTAGGCAGTCCAGTTGAGTTATGTTGTTCCAGAAGGTGTACGCGGGATGGATATGAGCCGTAGGGAATCGTGTCATATGTTATGCCGTCGTAACCTGGGGGAGAGCGTTTCATGGTGTTTTACATGACCGCATTTAGGTTCCTCATCGAAAACAGAAGATCCATGGCAGGTATGGAGGCAGCTGGCGCTGCATCAAAAACACGTTGAAGGGACACTTTTGGCATTAAAATGGTAGACATGAGCCTTCAATTCTACCCATCCTCTTCCTTTTGGGAAATGTCCTATTGGAATGACAGCACCCTGAATAGATAGAGGTGCTGGTTGACGTTGCGTATGCCTATTATGACCCTCCATATCCGAGATAGAGGCTGGCGTACATTTATTTAAGTGCCGAAGTCACACCAATTTTGTTCAACTAACTTTTTTAAGTTGTGCCTCACGTATTTTAGCTTTGCGTACCTATCTCAAACTTTCTAATAGATTATTACGCCGAGCCTTCCGCTCATTGCACCTACAAAAATCATGTAGCGATCACACATCTGATTGCACGAAACTTCAGACACAGCAACAAATGTCTATACAAAAAAAAACATTTAATTTTTTTCTTGTTTCTAAAGCGAAGGCAGCCATGTAGACCAAAAATTAGTACTGTTCGGCAAGTAATTAAATGGAGCGAAAAGGCCGCCGTCTGGCGTACGGCTCTGGTAGCAGTAGAACGGTTCCTAAACCTCCCATTGGCTGCGACGCGTGGCACATACTCACATAGGTATATTGGGTGACACGTACCTCTAGGATATTTGGTTTTGTGCGCATCTCCGTATTCACAGTGTTTAACAGACACCGAGCAGCGCATAGCCACGGAGGTGTTGGGCCGAGGCATACCACCGTCGAGTCGATCCGTTCTGCGTGCAGTACGTATACCATACCGCTATGGTGCCTGAAGCACCTACAATTTCACAATAAAGAGGCTAAGCAAAGCGGGTAGCGTGCGCCACGCTAGGAGTGGTGGGTACCGGGAAACAATGGCACAAGCGCGCGAGGATTCCGGTACCCACCGCCACTGCCATAGCGTACGGACCTTCTGTGCTATAACTCGGTAATGTCGGCAGCCACAAGCTCAGCAATAGCAGAAAAGGCCGTCTACGCCAATACACTGATGGTACCCCACAGCAAAAATTGAAAGAAGTACTCCTCGAAGTGCAAAACACCAAGGAGCACTCGGCGTCGTTCAACTGCACATTCGTGCTTTCGTATTCACGATTCACAAGAATGGCTTCGGGGACCTCGGCGTTTTTTAAAGCCGCGTGGATTGACTTTTTCTTTCTTTTTGTGTCAGAGAAACAGTTATCAAGTGTTTACTCTTTACAACTGTGCTACCCTTTTTTGACTTGCGAAACGCGACGAGTACGTGCCCTTGGGTTAAACTTCCTAGGCTACGTGCAATACGGCAAGCTCATACGACCTACCTGCTCCTCGAATAACCGTGGCGAGACTTCTCTGGAAGGACAGCAATGGTGTGCGCGTATCACCGGCTGGCCAAAGTGTTTTATTTTCCTTGAAGAGGCTTGTAGCGAGACCAGCTGTCGATTACCTCGTGTACTCCATGCCCGAGAATATAGATAACTTTCGGGGGCTTGGTCATGATGTGGGAGGGGGTGGATAAGTTAATACAAAGTTAATGGCATGTGAACAAAAAATCAACCACATGAAATTGACTGCGCTTTTTTCGGTGAACATGGTCGAAGCGTATCGTCGTGACAAAATGGTTTGAGCATGCTCGAACCATCTCAGATGTCGTTTAAGGTCTATTTCGGCTTTGGCATGCTAAATGAATTTCTGTTGATGTTTGGGTTATGCTACTACAAATATACCTGTTTGCTTCCGTTGCGCCAAACTTGTTCTTACGTGGTTTAGAAGTTTTAGGCAGTAAATACGTCGAATGTCTGGAAAAGGCTGCGTAGGAAAATATTTACGAAGGTGGGAGAGAACGAAGGAGTTGGAAAAGAAACGTAATGATGGGCTACAAAGCACCAATGCAGAAAGAACAGACATATTTCACTCACTTGTTCAAAGACAGCTGCAAACTCTAATAGGCTTTAAAAAGACAGATTTGGGAAGCAAAGGGTAATAAAAACAATTACTACAAGCTTTTGCAGAAATTATATGCTTTGATTTACAGACGAGGTCAGGGTGGCAGGCTTCCTGTCTTGCTTCATCGAATCGGGTGGATGATGATGTGAAGTTCACACAAAAACTAATAACAACAAAACAAAAACAGGAACACACACGCAGGTACTTGTTGGCAGCAGCACTTCGTCTTTGGGCCGCCAGAGACTTCGAGAGATCACTGCGACATTTTTAAGAAAACGCCACTCGGCCTTTCGTTGCACACTCTACCATATCAGATAAGGTAGACGAACTGAGTCTGTTTCTTAGCGTTATGTTCTGACGTGCCGCAAGGAACCAGTGATCCGCACGCATTCTTGGAATTCTATGGCCAGGACACGCCCATAAGACATGTTGGTTTTTTTCATGGACGGGTGACAGCTTGACTGATTTCCAAGGGGAAGGGCTTTGTGCAGGCCAGTTTTAAACGATTAGATGTAGAACCCTTTCACGTCGCCTCAAAATGTTTCCCGGCATCTGGAACCTACAGCCGGGGTCCACTGCATGCAAGGTTTCTTTATAAGGCACACGAGGAATAGTCCAGGCCGACCGCTTTGAGTTTCACGAAACTGAGGAGGCTGGAGCCGCAGTGTCCTGTCCCGTAAAATGCACTAATGCGGCTAGTGAGTCATGGTGGGCAGGGAAAGCAGCTCAGTCAGTCTCAACATTTTGTTGCACTTCGCAGAGGGCTGGAAGCCGCTTAGCGTAACACGGTCAGCCACTCGCGTGAAGGAGTTTGCAGAGCCGACAGGTGCTCACCGGGATTTCATCCCAATCCATCGGCTCTTCCCCACCAGTGACGTGACAAGCCATTGTTGCCTGGGCGTCGAGGTCATCCGAGTTAGGCGCTTGGTTGGTTTCCGCGAACGGGACATCGCACACTCTCGCAGTCACTTTCCGTGGAGCTCTTGTTCCTTCAATTGCAGCATTGGGAACAGGCAGAAAATTGCGCCCGGTAGATGGTAAGGCAATTGTTTCAACATATACCCCCAAATTAATTACGATAGGCTGCCTGGGCAGCTCCTCTCTGGGGATGCCAAATGCAGTGAAAACCGCTGGTGTTCGGTGAGCGGGAACAGCAGGCTCCTTTGGAAGGGTGCTTGGGGAACCAACTTGGCGTTCCATGAGGGAAGATGCCGCCAAACAGCTCGTAGGAGTTTTCACGAAGGCTCTTGTGATGTCTGCAAACATGGCAACAGAACCATTAGTGCAGAAAAGAAATTCGCAGCGGAAACGTTTACAGTATACGCTTACTTCGATGGCTCATACACCCCACAAATGACAGCTTCCTCAGTCCATTATGAGATCAACATGGACACGTGGAGCGTTTACACATCGTACTTTCTGATGACCTACTACGTCAACAGTGCAGGCACATCTGCATGCTCACCTATGGTGGTTAAAAGGATAGGAAACTTTAAATCACTTTAGGTCAGACTGATGATGATGATGATGTTTGAATGTAATGGCGCAAGACGAACTCGGGCAAAGAGCGCCAAGAAAGTGTTTTTATGAATAGGTTACAACTAAAACTGGTTCGAGGGAACACAAATAAAATCAATTAAAGACCATGAGTATGGCTGGCGTACAGGGCCAGGTGGAGGACAAGAGTGGCTAAAAGATAAGAATGTTGGTGTATAGGACCACGGGTAAAACTATTGGTGCTATAAGAATAAGATGAGCTGTTTTGGTCAGTCTGACACATGTTGTGGCTACGAACTCTAATAAATATATGAATATATATATATATATATATATATATATATATATATATATATATATTATAATATATATATATATATATATATATATAAACAATGACGTCGATTACCAGAACGGGTAAAAAATCAAATATTAAGCATTAGTTCATTCTTATTTTTATTACTTACGTTAGCGGAACAACAGATAAAAACCTGCGAAAAATGGCACAATCTCCAAAATATTAAGAATGCCTCAGAATGTAGCCTTTGAGAACTGTGTCGTTTTAAGAAACAAAATAATACGTGCCCGCAATGGAAAAAGCCAAAACATTTTAGCTCTGTATGACGATATTTATAGTGGCCATACGTCGGCAAAGTTGGCGCGGCTCACTCAAACTCACTCACAATTTTTTTTTCGAATCACCACGCACTGAAACTCAGACTCAATGCTGAGCAGCACATCTGCGCTCACTCAAACTAAACTCACATTGAGTGCAAAACTCAGAACTCATTCGGACTCAAAACTCAAAATGTACTCATAACTCAAAATACACTCAAACGCAAAATGGACTCAGAACTCAAAATGGACCAAAACTCAAAATGTACTCAGAACTGAATATGGACTGAAACTGAAAATGAACTCAAACTCAAAATGTACTCAGAACTCAAAATGGACTCAAACTCAAAATGGACTCAAAACTCAAAATGGACTTAAACTCAAAATGTACTCAGAACTCAAAATGGACTCAAACTCAAAATGTACTCAGAACTCAAAATGGACTCAAACTCAAAATGTACTAAGAACTGAAAATGTACTCAAACTCAAAATGCACTCAAAGCTCAAAATGTACTCAAAACTGAAAATGAACTCAGAACTCAAAATGGGCTGAGAACTCAAAATGAATTCAGAACTGAAATGGCCTCACAACTCTCGTGCTAGAAATTTACTGTGGCTCAGATGGACTCTGATTCCATTAGCATTCAGTGTTGTCAAATTCACGCGTGGTAAAAATATTACGGGTGCAAATTCGTGAGGTCAAACTCTTGCATTCGGCACTACATGACACCGTAGCTCCTGTGAGGTCGGAAACAATTTTTGTTGAAGATTTAGTGCAGCTATACCTGCTGCCCATGATGACGAGCGCTGGTTGCAAGCAATTGTACGTATATATTGGATACCAAACTCTTTATGTAGGCTTCGTGTTCGTGTTTATGACAGAGGCGGTGCAGACTCGATGGTGTGCTGGGTCCCTGGGTCGAAACAAGCAAGATTGGGCGAGGGGATGTGCGCTCACTGCTCCGTTCATTTATGTCGAAGCTGTTTAGGCTTAGGGTTCCGTGCATTCTTGCTCTGCATCCTGAAAAAAACGCCTTGCGTCAAAGCGAACTGTCCCCGCGAATCGCTGAAGCACGAGGCGTTCATGGATATGCCTTTGCTTTTTTAATGCGTAGCATCCTTTGCCGATTACCCCCTCTCCCTACCACCACCAGGATCGCGTAACGCCGTGCATTTACACAAAAATGCAGATATCACGGAAGTTCTACCTGTAATAATTATAAAAGCGTAACTGTAGACAATTGATCAGACTAAATGTTAAAAAACTAAAAAAATAATAATAAGAAAAAATATCGAAAATAACGAACCGTGTATCACGGGAGTAATGGATAGTCTCATATTGGGCTAAAATTCAGAGAGATGAGGCGCTAAAGAATGTGGGGGATCAAATTGAGGGTCTCGAGGAGGGAAATCACGTGGGACAAACAGAAAAGTGCCTCGTTGTTTGCAGAGGCACTTGTATTAGTTTTTATTAGCATTTGCTAGGTGGGATGGGCTCTCGTAGCTCGGCTCAGCACCACGCTATCGTTGTAAGCAATTACCGCCACCGTACCCAGCTGTTAATTTCCAGCATGCACGCGTGTGCTTGTGCGAGTGCGAGTGCGCTTGCGTGCGTGCGCGTGTGCGTGTGTGTGCGTGCGTGTGTGTGTGTGTGTGCGTGTGTGTGTGCGTTCGTGTGCGTGTGCGTGTGTGTGTGTGCGTGTGCATGTGTGCGTGCATGTGTGCCTGCGTGCGTGTGTGTGCGCGTGTGTGTGCGTGTGTGTGTTTGTGTGCGTGCGTGCTTGCGTGCGTGTGCGTGCGTGTGCGTGCGTGCGTGCGTGCGTGTGTGCGTGCGTGCGTGTGTGTGTGCGTGTGCGTGCGTGCGTGCGTGTGTGTGCGTGCGTGCGTGTGTGTGTGTGTGCGTGCGTGCATGCGTGTGCGTGCGTGTGTGTGTGCGTGCGTGTGCGTGTTAGCGTGTGTGCGTGTGTGCGTGTGTGTGTGCGTGCGTGTGTGCGTGCGTGCGTGTGCGTGTGTGTGCGTGTGTGCGTGTGTGTGTGTGTGCGTGTATGTGTGCGTGCGTGCGTGCGCGTGCGCTTGTGTGTGTGTGTGGGTGTGTGCGTGCGTGCGTGTGTGTGTGTGTGTGTGTGTGTGTGTTGCGTCAGTTATCTGTTCTTTCATTGTGTTTGAGATTAGTCGTTGGAGAACTGCAGAGCCCGAGTTAATTCTTTTCCTTTACGTTGTCATCATGTGCTAGTTTTGATATCTTGCGCTCATTTCTCATTGTAATAAAATCAGTTCGAACGCACACACAAACTGGGCTTGCTTGTTTTTCTGAAGTGTTTTCGTTCTGTCGCAATGTCTGTTTATGTCTTGGTGGCTCTGTTGCCTCTCTATCTCCTACACTCTAGCAAGGAGTTAATGTCTCACATGTAATTGGCCAATTCCGGATTCGAGTGCACGTTGGTACAGTGTGGGAAGGAAATTACGAACACGAAACGCGGCCGCAAGGCTTATTCATAACCAAATGTGAAATTTGCCTTTCTGATGAGCTCTGATGCCCCCTGTTACCTATGGTAGTCCACAATTTCTACAACACCTTATGTGTCGAAGGATTTGCTTGTTTGTTGGGGCACGGGGAAATGGAGGAAGTAACGTTTGAATGGCAGCTATTAGCAATGAGTTTTTGAGTCTGGTGATTTAAGTTCGAGAGCTTGGCATGGCTTTTGTTCTTACCCCATGCCATCCTGCCTCGATGATTCAGCAATTAGACGCCAATATTTCTATTACTATATACCGCATTGATGGACATCTCTGGAGAAGCCCTCGCATGTATATAGCACAACTGCCTTACGGGTTGGCAGGGAATTTTGGTTAAATCCTACCCAGCAATTAAGGAAAGGTACCATTTGCTATATCCTCATAACTATAATCAGAAAGCATTTTTATATTTGTCCCACGTGATCCCCCTCGACGAGACCTTTAGCTTGATACCCCACACACCCTAGCAGGATCATGTGGAATTCTATACCAGTCAAACTAACCATGACTCTCATGACTGTAACCAGGATGCATTATTTAAATGTCCGACAAGATTCCCCTAACTAAAACCTTCAATTTGACACCCCATATGCTTTAGCTGCCTCACCTTGAATTTAACCCAATCTATGACCCATAATGACTATCTCATGATTAGAACCACGAAGCCTTTTTTATTTGTACCACGTGATTCCCCTCGTCAAGACCGTAAATTTGATACCCTACACGCCCTAGGGGTCACTTCGAATTTTAACCCAATATAAGACTCGCCATGACTATCTCATGGTTATAACCAGGAAGCATTTTTGTATTTCTCCCACGTGATTCCGCTCATCAAGACCAATAATTTGATACCTATCATATCTTAGCGGAATCAATTTGAATGCTAAACCAATCAGTGACTAACCATCACTATCTCATGATATAGCCATACCGCATTTTTGTCCCACGTGATTTCCCTCATCGGAACCTTCAATTTGATGCCCCGCACACCCAGGGGTGTCATTGTGAATTTTAACCTAATTTATGACCCACTTTGAGTATGTCATGGTAATAATAAGCAAGCACGTGATTACTTTCATCGAGACCTTTAATTTGATACGCCACACGCCATAGCGCAATTAACCTAAATTTCAACCGAATCTGTGACTAACCATGACTACGTCATTATATAACCATAACTCATTTTGTCCCGAATGATTCCCCACATCGAGACCTTGAATTTTATTCCCCAGATGTCCTCGCAGCGTCATTTTGAATTTTAACCCAATCTATCACGCATTATGACTGCCTGATGACTACAATCAGGAAGAATTTTTATTTACCCCGCGTGATTCCGTTAATCGGGACCTTTCATTTGATACCTTACTGCCTTAGCGTCATCAGTTTGACATTTCACCCACTCTAATGCGGTCATTATTCTGTCTAAAGGGGCGTTGCCCAGTCAATTCAGATAATTTATTAGAAACAGCAGAAGGGACAGCCCCCGCCCCTTTCCCCCCCGGCTCTCACCTCTTCCTTTGTGACCCCTAGTATATCAAGCCGTTAACAGTAGCAGGCGAATAACAAGCAAGCAAGCGCCGCAGTGGGCTTTCCCACCCTCTTAGTGGATCCATCAGGAGGAAAAGTTAAGACAACCCTTTTTATGACCTCACCAGTCAATTATCACTCACGCGTCAGCCGCAAAAACTTGGTATACAGCAAGTGCTTAGGGTCATAAAAATTCAACAAGAAATTAAAAAAATCAGACACCCCCTCCCTCCCAACCGATCACGCGGATCGCGAATGGTGCCGTACCCGCAGGTAACCCGAATTCCGAGCCCACAGCGACGCATGAAACTTAACAGCCAACCATAGGTGCCTGCTAGGCTAATCATATGTATTAAAACTCAAAATGGACTCAAAACTCATATGTACTAAGAACTCAAAATGTACTCAAAACTCAATATGTACTCAAACTCAAAATGTACTCAAACTCAAAATGTACTCAGAACTCAAAATGGACTCAAACTCAAAATGTACTCAGAACTCAAAATGGACTCAAACTCAAAATGTACTCAGAACTCAAAATGGACTCAAACTCAAAATGTACTCAGAGCTCAAAATGGACTCAAACTGAAAATGTACTCAGAACTCAAAATGGACTCAAACTCAAAATGTACTCAGAACTCAAAATGGACTCAGAATTCACTAGGTGTCAGGCGTACTCAAACTCAATCGGACTCAAACTCAGCCGGGCTCACTCGGCTCCAACTCACTCAAGCTCAAACTCACCATGCCACGCTAGCCTCGCGCTCACTCAAACCCAAACTCACGCGTGACTTTGAGTCCAAATGAGTCTGAGTGAGTGGACTCATGAGTGAGTTCGCCGACCTCTGATAGTGACGCAGGACTTTTCATCCAGATATGATATTATTGAAGGTTGTCTGGTGTTTGAAAAGACTAAAAAGATCAACAAATACGGCTTAAAAGTATCATATCAACTCTGGGAGTTGTTAAACCCCGACCCCATTGCAATAACCATAGCTGAGAACAGTTCCGAGTGTTTATCAGAAATGTTACGTTGCACCTTTCGCCACAAGAAAGTTTACTCGTCTCTCTTATGCACGTCTTAGATTCATGTATTAACTTTCATAATTTTGTAAAATTCTTAGGCAAATGGTCTTACGAAGAGTGCTGTCTCTAAGACGGTGCATGACACAGATATTTTAGGGAGGTCCATAGAGTTGACAGCCCTTTTATCAGCCCCTTAGACAACTCTACTCGTTGTCTGGATAAAGCATTTCTATTTTAACGGAACGAAAACAAGTCCCTGACAGCATTGGCGCCAATTACAAACAGTGCATAAATCAGGTAAGTGTAATAAACTGCCATATATTAAATCGAAAGGTTTCTTCGTATGACCGATGGCGTTCTGTCAAAAACATGCATTTCTCCATAGCCTGGTTGGTTGTCCGAAAAGCTCTGACTTGTCGAATGCGGACACTTGGCGAACACTTGGCGAATGCGTGAAATTGGGCTTCTATTGTGTCAAGGCGGCAGTTCGAAATTGCGAAAAACGAACGGTTCTGGATAAGGCAGGACACGCATGGCGCATTAAGGAGGAAGGAAATAATAACCTTTATCTCATGACTCACGTATAAGTATACATTTAGATCTTTCGCAGAAGCGTTAACTTAGTCCGCGAAAAATTGTTGGCTTGGATTCGTTCTTGGATGGCGATTTGGGTCTTTTGAAGGTTGGGCGATCGGGTGGGCGCACTTTCAGCGAAGATTGGATGCACTTTTAGCTTTCGCGGTTTGCTCAACCTTCCTTTAAAGAATATTGGTAATTTTTTTGCAGTATGTAGAAAGTAGGCAAACTGAGCAGGACGTTAACATGCTCCATAGCGTTGATTCAAGATTGTGTTTAATCGAAGCCTAATCAAATCTGCTCGGCACTTCGTATAAAAACGACATATCTCGTTTCGTCCGATAATCGAAGCGGCCCTGCATCATGACTTAGCAGCGCATATTAGGTGTACCGAAATACAGAAGCGCTTCATGTCACGCTTTTATAAGGCGCCTTTTTCATGAAGGCACTTAGCGGTGGATTTTTATGCTAACGGTGGCACAAATCATGCCTTTGCGTTATGACCAGCTCTTCGTTGGAGAAAACAAAAAACTAGCAACGGGGCAGTGACTGTTCAATCCCAGCTCTTAAGATGACGTGAGCTTAGAGATTGTGGCTGTTAAGATCACGTGACTCTTAGGCAATGTGGCTCCGTTCATATAGCTCTGCAATGACTCCTGCTCGACTAATACGGACTAAGTAAGCCATTTAGATTTTGAGTGCAGGATAATGCCAAAGAAACTGCCACTTTCTCTGCACATACTGACAGATGCCAGCAGCTACAAGTTCCCTACCTCGAGTACCAAGCAGTGCCTGTGATTAGAAGTTCACCGTGAAACGATGACTATGGAAACTGCCACTTTCTCTGCACATACTGACAGATGCCAGCAGCTACAAGTTCCCTACCTCGAGTACCAAGCAGTGCCTGTGATTAGAAGTTCACCGTGAAACGATGACTATGGAAACTGCCACTTTCTCTGCACATACTGACAGATGCCAGCAGCTACAAGTTCTCTACCTCGAGTAGCAAGCAGTGCCTGTGATTAGAAGTTCACCGTGAAACGATGACTATGGAAACTGCCACTTTCTCTGCACATACTGACAGATGCCAGCAGCTACAAGTTCCCTACCTCGAGTACCAAGCAGTGCCTGTGATTAGAAGATCACCGTGAAACGATGACTATGGTAGAACGCGAAGACTATTGATTCTGTGGTTTTCGTCAGAGTTTTCCAAACCACTTCGATCATGTCGAAATGGAGTAGCTGGATAGACGCCAGCTTCATAACGCGAGGGTCGAAAGTTCTATTTGGGCCACCGGAAGCGTTTTAAATGGACGAAGCCCCTCAGGGGCTCGGGCTTGCGTCTCGGGCTTTCGTCGTGGTATTATCATGTGGTCACGGTGCTGAAATACCGGGACACTTGTTTTACAACGTCTCGGGCTACAATGTTTTATCTCCATGAGCAAAAAAGCGTACCAAAAGAACACACCGGGTCACACGTTTTTTGTTCACGCTTCCTTGGTTGCTTCTATTTCGCTCCCTAGTCGCTTTAACTTCAAAATTTGCAGTTCTCCGTTTCGAATTTCACTTCTCTTCCGTCTTCGTAATTGGGATGACTCGTATATCAGCGCGCCGTGTAGAGACTCTTGTACCACCTTCAACTGGCCTTAGATTTTTCTACTAGCGTACCAGTCAGCGAAGTGTCGTACGTGCGCTTGTGCAGCGCTTGTCTTTAGTTCATTCGCAAACGTGTCATGACTTAGTTTTAACAGAGCGAACGAATTGCGACGAGCCGTCAGTGGCAGGAGGCCTACTGACCCTGTCTGAAGGTCGGCGAGCCGTGCTGTAGCGCAGTCAAGCCAAGCCATTTTTTCTGACGTCATACAAAACACCACCGAAAATGGGCGAGAATGCAGAGAGGACGAAAGTACTTTCGAGATTTTTCTGGTGAATAAAGTCCAGAAACACAGCGACAGCGGCAGAAACGTGGCCTACAGACTACAGACTACAATTTCCGCTCGTAATCCCGCAATGTTTACATATTACTTCAGTGTCCTTTTAATGGGGTCATGTAGCCAAAATACAAGTTTGTATTATCGAAAGACGTGGTGTTTTATAGTGCCAACAGCACTTATCTGCTAGCAAGTCATGTATTATTCGCTGAGAAATTGTGCAAGCTAAGTTCAAATTTCGATTATCCTGCGAATCGTGTTTCGTGACGTCTGCAATGGCGTCATAAGGAAGGGTCTTCAAGCTAAATTCAAGTGCTCTGTTCAGTCTGCAGCCCACTGCAGTGCCTGTATAGCACCATTCCTCCTAGATGGCGCCACCATACTGCTCCGCATTACTTTCTGCCTTTACTTTGTTTTTGGCCGCATTTTTCCCTTGTTTGGTTTTGTTACGGTGGCCCGAATCGAACTCTGGTCCCTCACGTTATGAATAAAATGACTTTATTTTCATAAAAGAAGTACAATTTATGGAGGATATTTAGGGAAAAACGTTGCGGGTAGGCAACTTGACTAGCCCTAAAATTCATGTTGGCAGGCAGCAGCAGAGCGAAAGCAGGAATAACAAAAAAGAGGAAGTTGAGAGAGAATAAAAAAGAAAAAAGAGAGAAAAAAACGAAGTACCCCTTACAAAGAAGAAACAACTACATCTTACAATCGCTATATGTCACAAGTATAAGTACGGTGAATTAAAAGGCATAATATCAACAAAAAACACACAGAAACATTGCACAATGTTATTTTTCACGAGGAGGAAAAGTGGCCATACACTTTTGTTGAGGAAGATAGGCTGATATCAATGTGTTCAGAAGCAAGACTGTTAAGTGGCCGCGGTAAGCAGGACCTTAAAAACTGCAGGCCATAGTTGGTTCTAGGCTGCGGTACATTTCAGTTCTCAGGTGTACGAGTGCAGTCGTGCACAATGTTTGGCTTCAAGTTCGTCAACGAACTAAGAAAACGACTCCCAGATCTTTGTTATTTTCGGTAACTAGTTGCCAGCCGGTAATTTAGCAGGTTATGAATGTTCAAGAGCTGACTCATTAGGAAAAATTGTTCAGAATGAGCATTGAACGGTAGCCTAAAAAGAGCGCGAATGAACTTTTTGTGCAAGATATAGATTCGGTTGATATTGGGGACAGTAGTAGTACCCCACACCGTGGTACAGTAGTTAGGTGGCTAGCGAACAGAGCATTGTAAATTAGCAGTATAATACGATACGGTATATGAGACAGAGCATAAATAATACTAATGATTCTCGAAAGTTTACTTACAAGGAAGTCAACAAGACTAGACCAAGACATGTGTTTATCAAAGAATATGCCTTGTGTTTTCATTGAATCTAAAAGTTAATTGGTTTGACAACCAATTTTAGTACCACTTTACAAAAAACATTCCTTGTTTATGGGATGAAACAGTATAGCCTTTGTTTTTTTGGAGTTGTGGTTATACCGTTTGCCTTGAACCACTTTTGCAATTTTGCAAGCGCACTATTAGCAAGGGACAGTAAGTTGTCAGCATTATCAGAGAAAATAGTAGAGTGGTATCATCAGCGTAAATAATGAACGTGGTATTTGAGTCAAAATCAAGAACGTTGTTCACATATATGCAGAAAGAAGGGGACCTAATACGCTACCCTGAGGAACACTAGCTACTATTCTACGCGGTTCAGAAAATGCTCAATTTCATTCGACGTACTAGATTCTATTTTGCTAATACGATTTCAAGAGGTCACGGGGAACACCACAGATAGCATAGTGGTCAAGTTTTTGTAACAGCGAATGATTGATGGAGTCGAAAACCTTACTAAAATCCACGAACACACCGAGTGTCAACAAACGACGTTCGAAGTTGTTCAGCATGAATTCTTTTTATTCGAGTAGAGCAAGCTGAGTGGATATATTTTTACGGAAAGCAAACTGGCATTCGTTGATTAGCCTCTTATGATCCAGAAAGTCTGACATACGGTTGTGATTTATTTTTTCTAAGCATTTAGAAAAAATTGGCAGTATGGATATTGGCCTGTAATTTGGCCTGTCTGTTCTACAAACTTTCTTAAAAAGGGCAAGAACTTTTGCTGCCTGTATTTTACTAGGAAACACTCCAGACGTAATGCATACAGTGTAGACATGTGTCAGGATAGGGGCAATGCTATCTAGAACATATTTGACTAGTCTTATTTGTAGGTTGTTACCGTCTAACGTTTTGCTGTTTTTAAGTTCACAGAATAATCGGGTTACCTCTGCTTCGTTTGTGGGGGAAAGAAAAACTGTATCCGAACACGAGAAAGTGTTACCACAAAGCATTCAGGTTCACTGATGGCTTCACGAGAGTAGTAAAATAGTGTTTAAATGTGTTGGGGAACGACTCTGCGCTAACCTGAGTGCCGTCTTGGATAATATGTACATCTGTGCGAGCTCTTGGGTTTTGCAGCAAGGAATGAATCCTCCGTCAAATTTTACGACCATTGTTTTCGCAAGAGTGAAACGACTGGTCGTAATATTGTTCTTCTGCTTGACGCAGCTCATTGTTGAGCTTATTTCGGAATTTCTTAAAAGCCTTCAAATCGGCTAACTCTCGTCATTTTATGAACTTGTTATATACCTTACTTTTTGTCTATGTTTTATGAGAAAGTTCACTCGTTATCCACAGCTTGCGAATTTGAGAAGAGCAATTGTGGGCTGCGCGTAACGAAAAACACTTGGAATAACAGGCGCCAAAAATGTTTATAAAGTTATTGTACGCTGCATCAGCTGTCTGTGCGGTAAAAACGTCGTCCCAGTTAAGTGCCGGTAATTGACTACGGAAACCTTCCAGTCCAGCTTGCGGGATAACTTTAGTTTTGAAAGAGCAAGTTTTGTGTTTCTTTACTTTATGATTTACACTTAGGAATATGGGCATATGATCGCTTAGGCTATACGACAGTACGCCGGCTTTGACGATGTTTGTGGAGAAATTCCTAATAAACAATTCAATGCAGGTAGAGGGGGATAATGTAGCCCTGGTTGGGGAGGAAATTACATTACAATAGCCGTATGATGCTAACAAAGTATTGAGATTACGCGTAGCTGGACAATCAGCTCATATATTGATATTAAAATCACCCCCACAGACTACTCTGTACTTAGCCATAGCCGCATGAGAATGGAACTATACAAGAAAGTTAAAAAAGCTGTCAATATTACCGTTTAGCGGGCGATAAACAACAGAATACACAGTCTGAGCACCCAAGACAGATAACCCCTCAAAGTCACTTGTTACACAGCAAAACACGTAGATATGATTAACGGGTATTGTAGCATGAACTGCAACGTTGCCACCTCCACCGAGTGATCGGGGTCTGTATCCAGTGGAGAATTCGTATTCGGGCAAGCACCACGGCGCAGAAGACGGATCATACCAAGTTGAAGTCAACAAAATAAAGTAAAATTGAAAGTCTAAACTACCAAAAAATGGGTCCAGTTCATTCCCTTTGTGTCTGGCAGATTAACAGTTCACGTGAAAGCAGTCTATTGTTTTTGTATGATAAGGACCAACAAAAGCGAGATACTCGGAGGGGAGTATTTTATCGTAACTCGGCATGTAAAGCGAAGTAGCCAGGAGCTAGCTTGTTTTTATCTCCCAGTTTTTCTAGATACGAAAGTTTCCTTATGTGGTGCGCACGGTCACTTTCTTCTTTCCGGACAAGCACTTTTCCTTTTCGGTGCCAAGAAAAACGGAAATTGTTGTCGAGTGCCCAATCTTGTGCAGCTTTGAGCAGCATCCTGTTTCGAGTTGTCAGATTTTTATTGCTGAAAAGGCCGAGTTTGAGTGACTGTAGAAATTTCCTTTTTTCATGCCATTTGTCCCTAGTTGCAGTATTAGTGAACATAACAATGATTGCAGGAATCTTGCCTGTTTTGGATGGAAGCCTGTGGATCGCGCACAAGGATTGATCAGTGAGGGATCAATGGAGAGTTTAGAGGCAATAACATTAAACTCGGTCAGGAGACATTCATCATCTTTTTATTTTATTCAATGAATTTCAACGTTTAGTTTCTGCTATGAAATTCTAGTTCATTTTTAGTGCAGCTGTTACAGACTGAACTTTATTAGAGGCATCAGCTTTCTTAAGTTTAGAAACCCTCGATTTGAGGTTCTTGATCTCGGTGTCCTGTTTAGAGACCATCGCAAGAACAGTGTCATACTTTTAAGACATAAGATTAATTAACGAACTGTTCAATCTCCGCAACTGTTCCCTTCAAGCGCACCAAACTATCCAGTTTTCTGAATATCTCGGCCAACATGAGAGCAGTGACATCCCCATTTTCTTTGTCCTTCGAAGGCATGTTCCAAGGTTTGCTTTTCCGGCACTGAAGGCACCTCCAGGACCTCTTGTAGTCGTCTCGTTTAGATTTGAACGTGTTCTCAGAGATAGCAGAACAGGTGCCCAAATGGTAACGGCCGGAACAATCGGAGCCTGTCATGTAGGGCTCATCATCCTGAAAAGCGTAGCCGCATTTCACGCAAACTGAATCAGTAGGCGAGCGCATTTGTGTTTTAAGGTAACTTTCACTAAACCACGCGACCAACACGCTCAACAGTATACACGACAACAGTACTAGAAACTGAAAACACGCTCCTTGGCGAATCAAATCAAGTGGCAGTAATAGCAGCAGAGCACATAGCTTAAGTAACAACTTTCTACAAGCAGTGCAGACCAACCTGTAGAGTTGCAGAGTACGTTTAGCAGAGGTGCACCAGCCCTCCGCCGGCGTCACTGCCAAATGACGGAAACAGCCGCCGTGATCTCCTCTTTGTAGCCGCAGGTGGTGGTGGTAGGAGGTGTCGTGGCCACAACACCGAGCAAAGGCCGCAATCAGTTGCCGCAATGTTGAGTCAGCACCAGGCAACCGACTTAAGTCGACGCAGGTTCACGGCGCATGGTAGCGGGAAATCAGATGGCAGCCAGGAATTTTCGCGGCCCTGGGTAGCAGGACGAGGTGTAAATTTCCAGAGTACGTTCAGCAGAAGTGCACCAGCGCTTTGCCACCGTCACTGTAAAATGACGGGAACAGCAGGGGTGATGTCCTTTTTATAGCCGAAGGTGGTGGTGGTAGGAGGCGTTGTGGCCGCTGCTTCGATGATAACACCGAGCAAACAGGGCAATCAGTTTCCTGATGTTGAGTCAACACCAGGACTCGATTTAAGTCGACGCATGTTCATTGTGCATGGCAGCAGGGAATAAGATGGCAGCTTGTTATTTACGCGGCCCAGGGCAGCAGGATGAACAGTAAAGTTGCAGAGTACGTTTAGCAAGGGTGAACCAGCGCTCCACCGCCGTCAATGCCAAATGGCTGTGGCGTCTATCCAATTGCTCCATTTTTGACATGATCGAAGTGGTTTTGAAAATTTAGACAACCAATCGTTTCGTAAAACATGGGGTATGTTCTACAAATAGGGTCACGTAAGACAATGTCCCAAACGCCAATCGGCCAATATCATGTGAAGAAACCCCAAATCGCCGCACTCCTGGGCAGGTATCGCAAGCAGATTGCACGCAGTACCAACACAAGTACGCACTGGTACTTCTGTGTTTACATGTACTTCCGTAGCTTCTATTGTTTACTCCACCATTTTTACTTCTAGAAAATGCATTACCCTTATTGAGCGCAAGTAGCTCGTCCTGCATGCTTATTTATAAGCCCTTGTCAAAGCTTAAATGTGGGCTAGTTGGTTCGACATGGGAGACGTGGTTAAGTAGTGCGGTATGAACAAGACAACAAAGAGACCACACAGGACTAGCGCTGGAATCGTTAAATATGCTGATGGATGGGCACTTAAAGCAGGGGGAAGAACAGGGCCCAGTGTACTAGACAGAATACTTGTCAGCTCATAAATGTGGGCTAGTTGGTTGAAACTGTGAAAGATGGTCAAGTAACACGTACAGATGCGCTGCCTAACAACTTGGGTTTGCTTTTCCCGGCCTCAACTAATCGTACGCCTGTGCAAAGGACGTCGTATAATCTAGTGCGTGGAATGAGCTAGTGAGTCGCAGGTTCATTTTCATTTTTCCTAGTTACTCAGCTTATTTGAGCGACGTTTACATTAAAACTGGTGTCAGTATGATTCTGACGAGGCACTGTTTCGAATGAACAAAACTTGTGTTTTGTTGTTTACATAGCCTTTTTATACATCTCCGAAAACAGAGACGAAGCCAATGATGCTGGGAAAACATGTAGATAATACGAATAAAAAAAGCCAGAATGGGGAAATCATGTTATTTACAGCCTTTGCCGAGAAATGCGGTACTGACGGAAGGTCCACATGTAATCATTATAATTGCTTAAAGGGAGTAATGCAGTCTGGTCATGCAGTCCGGCTATGCAGTCCGGTCATGGAGTCATGCAGTCCGGTGGAGCAGCCACGACACTCTGACCGTGCTTTTTTTTTTTGGTATAGTTCCTGCCCGACGAACCGCCACAACGCCCGATGACCCTGGAAGCAGCAAGGTGCTAGGCCTGCACCTTGCTGCTTCCAGGGTCATAAAAATGATGTAAAGAACACGTGGAACTTGGTGAATGACCTAATGGGCAGATCTAAACACGCATGCATTGAAGACACGATAAAAAAGAACTTCCCCATGGTAGACGAGAAAGTAATGTGTGATATGTTCAATGACACGTTATTGCATGCGGCGGAAAACCGAAGACAAGGAAATTGCGATAAGCCAACTGAATACAAGCCTAAACGCACATCCAGATACAGGCGAGGTCGAATTATGGAATATCATCAAGGGCTTGAAGGGATGGAAGCCACCGGGTTTTGATAGAATCCGTAATCGAGACTTGCGCAGTAACTTTACGGTGCTTAAAGAAGTCCTATTAGAAATAATAAATGGAATATTCCACACTGGAGATATACCGAAAATAATGAAGATCTCTGTTGTTAGGCCAATCTACAAACACGGAAAAAAGAGTGACTGGGAAAATTATAGACAAATTTCCATCCTCTCAGCGCTTGCACACATAATAGAGAAGTGTGGAGCATTTGTGCTACTTTCATTCTGCGATCGGGTTTCACTAAATAGCAATGCTGAATTCGGCTTTACACCAAACAAAAATACAACTTCAATGTTAGAACAGTTACCCGATTGCATCAACAGTCCGATAGAAAACAACCGAGTGGTTCTGCCTTTAATGTTAGGTTTAGCAGTGGCTTTCGATACGATATACCACAATATTATGCTAAAGAAGTTGCAATATCTATGCTTTATGGGGCATTTTTCAAAATTCTGTTCAAGCTACTTCACTGAGAGATTTCTGTGTGTTAGACTAGGAGAAACGTATAGCAGTTTTGAGCAACTAAAATATGGAGTATCTCAGGGGAGTACATTAGGGCCATTGCTTTTCGACATTTATGTTACAGACCTCGGCCTTCTACCAATAAATTCAAGCATTTTTCAGTATGCGGACGACACAGCAATTACTATTGATGTGGCCAATGTTGATAAAGGGTTTGAACGTCTACAAAGCAATTTTCTGGCATTATTTGATTGGTTTCAGGAAAATTGTATTTTTGTAAATAAGCAGAAAACAAAGCTTATCTGCTTCAGGAATCCACATAAAGTTTTAACAATCGGTAGCACAATTTTTTTGCATTTTTCTGACTGTAACCCCTGCCATTGCCCGCCTTTACCACTTGAAATGACGTATGTGTTTCGATCAGTGTCTAACAAGGCAAAGCCACGTTAAACATATATGAACAAGTTAAGGTCAATTGCTGCAATGATGTATCACCTCCGAGGTAGAGCTCCGTTCTAATTTAAACTTACAGTGTATAAGGCGCTAGCTGAATCCTTACTGTCGTATGGGATCACATTATACGGTACTTGCTCGGAAAACAAAAAAAAACAAGAAACTAATCGAGTAATTCGAAATATAGTCAAAAGCAGAACCTACGATACAGCGTTAGATAGTGTTGGTAAAAAGAAAAAAATACCAAGCTCTGGGTATACTACCGATGAAAGAAATGTTTAAATGTGTAGTGTTCAAGAATCAGTATTTCACTAAAGAGTTTCAAGTTGCGATAAGAAAGAGTGTGACACCACGAAAAACCGAAACGCATGTAAAACCACGATTGTACACTAAATTTGGAAAAAGAGTACGGAACTACTTTGTTCCGGAAATATTCAATGAATTAACTGATGAACTATGCACGATAAACACGAAATGGAAACTGAACAAAGCAATTCCAAATGGTGTGGAGGTTTAATAAACACTGAGTAGGTAATGCCACTTGACATGTGGAGATTTGTTTGCCGCCTCGTGTTCAGTTTGTATTCATGCTACTTTATGTCTGTACGCTTTCTTTCTTTCGAAGTCGAATTCAATTGTATCCCTGTAAGTGAGTGTGCTATTGGTATGTTAATTTTATAATAGTTCTGTAACACTTAATTTCGTTTGATGAATTTTTGGGAGCAAGAAGACGCTCCTTTCGTGTGTGCGTTTTATGTGTTGTTTTGTTTTATGCATTGGGAAGTGCTCAGAGCATATACGAAAGTATTATTGCGTTACTTTTCATGAAAATGTGTTGTTGCTTCACCAGCTGCCTGGTCACTTTACAAGCACTGTGTGCTTAGATTGACCAGAAAATTAATCCTGTACAGAAGACGGATAAATAAATGAGTGAATGAATGAAATGAAATGAAAACAAAATTTGGAAATATCAAAAAATAAGAAAACACCGTTACAAAAATCAACCGGCGGAATGAGAAATCTGCATCTGATACATCTAAAAAATCCAAGGCTGAATTAGAAAGCCCGAAAATAACTTTGGACGTGCAAGTAAAAAGTAAAAAAATGGCCAAAACAGGAAATTCGTGCAACAGCGTGGATCTGACAAAAACAGGACAGAATTAGCGGAAGGAAGAAATGTAATCGTTATAATAGCGTACGTAGAGATATTTATTCGAACAGAAGTTCGAACAGAAAAGAAGAAACAACAAAAATTACAAAAGTTAAGTGTCCAAACATTTTATGTATCCTATACATCTCCAAAAAAAGACTACACTTGAAAACCCGAAAAAGTACCTAGAAAATACAAATAAAAAAAATAAAAATGGAAACATCGTGTGACACCTGTATTTGAAAACACTGCAAAATTAACGGGAGTAACACATTGAATTGTAAAATAGTAGAAACGTCTGTGCATTGTAGAACGGAATTTTGCTAAACAACAAAATAAGACAAATATAAAAAGAAACATTTTGCGAAAATGAGCGGCCGAAATCAAATATAAGCATCTGTACAGCCCTCGAATATCGAAGACTAAATGAACAGTCCCGGAAAGAACGGTGGAAATACGAATAAAAAATAACCAAAATGGACCGAACGTGCACTATGTTGTATTCACACAAATACTTAATCTGTGAAATAGAGCCTCTTTTTTATATTTACATCGTGTATATACGTAATTAAAGAAACGAAACAAAAAAAAACTTCAAAATAATTTTATAACCGAGCGTCTTCACCTATCCATAACAATATCTGGTTGTAAATAATTATTAACGTAGGGAAGCGGCACAAGAATACCATGAATTAGTTGACAATTCCATGAAAACCTGCAGATATTTTCGGGAAACATCCCATCTGGCTTATTTTATACCAGTCTTTTGATTAATATACACGCTAGGGGAAGATAAAATAAGCATTAACTTCTCCGCGCCACGCCTACGAACATGGACAAGGAGAGGATGAGCAGGCGTTGTTATCCATGGGCGAATAATCAACAAAAAGGGGAAAATTTGGCGACGCGCCGTTGCACCTGGGGCGATACGCGCGACCTTGTTATGTCTGATGTGTATATAGGCTTGTCTTTTTGTTGCACAGATACGTTTATCGCGTGTTACATCATTTATGCGACACACAATAGACAATCCTGCACGGTACGCGTTGGATCCCTCGAGTTGCCGCACCTTTTTCAGTGTACCTGCCTCTCCGGCGTATCACTGGGCCTCCGGCGACTGGACTGCGGGGAATGTTGGCCGCAATCCGTAAAGCATGCTTTCGGCTAGTTGCTGTTGTATTTTAAGACAAAATAGGTACTCGTAAGGGACGGGTAGAGGAAGAAAAGTCATAGACGGGCTCCCTTTCTTCGGTATTTTGTCATAATTCCGTCCTTTACGGGAAGTTCTTCGTGTTAAAATTCGCTGACGTGGATTGCCAGTGAATTATTAAAGTTTCGTTGTGTAAATCGACACAGTCACGGCACCCACGAAGTAACTAAGTGCAGGCAAGTAACAACGTGGCCCACCCATCTGTTCGAAAATCTCTAACACTCCGTCTTCTTCGTTAATACACCAGCCAGAGCGGCCACAAAAGAGATAAATGGCTGCGGATTATAACCGTCAAATAATGCCGACCGCAAGGAAGTCACGTCTACAATCGCATAACAGCGCTTCCAGGGCTTGCAAGAACACGTGATGCACCGTTTAAGTGTTGACTACCATCGTTGGCTTCTCTTACCGATGACACGATCTTTTAGGTAACCGCCATACGTATAACATTTACCAGTGCATATCTCTGATTGACAGAAAATAGATCCTTACCTGGGGTCTCGATGTGGGGCTCAGAGGGCCGACGACGTTCACCCAGCTTCAGTTCTTCAAGACTGATACTGCAGGCGGGAACACCACTTGGGCTGCTGCTCTCTCTGGATAAGGCCTCGCGCTCCTCCCCCGTCAGTGTTATCTCCCGTTATCGTACTGGCGGACCACTTATGCATCGTCCCGCCTTCGAACTAGCTAGACGAATGAAGACAGCTCCGGGTGCGTTACCAGCCATTATACCCCCAGTGTCAGTGCCAGACTCACTGGCCCTCGATGTTTCCAGATTCAATAAATTGAGTATGGCCAGTGCTATCGGGAGCAGCATTGTTTTCTCCGGCGCGGTGACCGTCAGTGGCTAAGACGTTGTGCTGCTGAGTTCAGAGCTTCGATCCCAGCTTCGGAGGCCGTTTTGTATGGACGCAAAAAACAAAAAAAAAGCATGTGTGTCGAGATTCTGGCGCATGTTAAAGATACCAATGTGGTCTGATATAATCCGGCGCCTTCCAATCAGTCGGCTTCGTAGCCAGGGGCCGTGGTCTCTTGAACAACGGCCGCCATTTCCTTATAACACGGCGTTGGCAGGCGGGAAGTATGTGCGTAATTATGTTCCGGAATTATGTGTGTCGCCGAAGATCTTGTAGTGGGGCCCGAAACTTTAGGGTGGCGCAATAGACGGTACTTACTGGGAGTTGCGTAATATAGTTCCCATGCGTGGCCGTCCTAAGTAGGCTCTTGATGATGATTTGTTGCCGTTACAATGTTTATAATTTATGCAAGCTCTAACCCATCAGTTCTATTCCAGAAAACAAATCACTTGTGAGGGATAAATTACGTCTAAACGTAACTGGAAGAGACAACCGAAGGGTTCACACGTAGCAGCTTCCCTCTAACACCATCATTATTTTCAACTTCTGGCTGCCATATATGTTCGTTGGAAGCTAGAATGCGCTGCATCACTTTCAACAAGGTGCAAGAAAATTCATCACATGAGCTTGAAATTGCGCAAGATCGTTCTGTTGTTTTATTCTAGCTATGTACTCTCAAGCCACAAGCCTAACCCACATGAACGCATCGAAAACGTAGCACTGTAATGAACAAAACACATTTACGCCATCCTATTCCACAAGATTTATTACGTTACCGTTGCGTGCAGCTGCCTGTAGATTCCGCCAAATATGTGTCCTGCTATCCGGATCATTATTATGAAGCCTATGTTACTATCAGTAACACTGTAATCTGTCACCAACGTTATTTTTCAAATACACACGATTACTGGAACAAGCTCGGCATACCTGCAAGGGTAATCTGATATTTTTCGGAACCTATTTTACACAAGTGGGTATATTCTACGCTGGTTTTCTCAATTGTTAGTGTACGCGTTCCGTGCTCGTTTTTGTGAAGCTGCGCCTAAAGGGCAATGCCGGTCCGCCTTTGATTTTTGAATGACAGCGGACTCGTTGTGTATTATACAATGATTGAGACAGAATTTGTACTGTATATATTATGGCTTCTTAGTTTTATATGTTATATTTTTCATTCTCTCTTTCGTGTACTGCTCTGACCTCAGGAATGATCCCCAAACATCCGTAAAACATCAGATTTCCTTACTAATGCGCAGCACTCATTCTCTCCTTGTCTTCATTGTGAGCTTTTATAGCAATATTTAGCTATTAATAGCGAATTACACCTCGTTACTGAGTCACAAACAGCGCAGGAACGAGACGATAGGAAGATCACACAAACACAGCGCTGCGATAGGAAGATCACACAAACGCGGCGCTGCGATAGGAAGATCACACAAACACGGCGCTGTTTGTGAGAGGATCTTCCTGTCGTCTCGTTCCTGCGCTGTTTGTGACTCAGTTATGTACCAACTGACCCACCTACAATCTGGGTTACACCTTGTTATTTTACTGTTTTACAGTTCTTATCTGTTTGTTCTAGCCAATGATGCACATGTTAACCTTTATAATGACCTAGTTAAGAAACATTTGCAATAATGCGTTTTTGTCTAATTTTAAGATGTGGTGAAGTGATGGCTCTTTTTTAGAATATTGCATTCGTTTTTCTGTTTTAGAATACTTTAGTGCGGGTGAAGTACGGTGGTATAGTTTGCCGTAATTGGTCTTACACGATCTCTGTGTTACGTGAAATGCATAACATGGGCGTAACAAGCCGGTTTTGTTGTCGTAAAGTGGCTGCACAAATTTTAGGCGGGTGACCAGCCAGCGGAGCTAAGGTGGAGCCAAGCCGAGCTGCCTCATTCTGTATTCTGACAATATTGTCACGGGCTCCGTTCCTTGGCTCCTTACTATAAACGGAACCGGTGTCCAACCCCGCTCTGCGGGTATGCGCCCTCTGGGATGAGTGAACCCGTAGGCTAGAGAAGAAGACGACGTTCGCTGATGTTGGTGTGCGTTCAGTTCCTGGGACATCGCGGCTGCCTTGTCTGCCTTCACTGTCCCGTCTACTTTTGTAATTACAATATCTGAATACATCTCCTTCGTTGCCACGTCACATCTTGTGGTGAAGGTGCTACTTCTCGTCTCCGTACCACTCGCCGGGCCACTTTGAGAAAATACGCAGCTTCGAAGCGGGCGTCACGTTCACAGCTGCATGATGCCGCCCCCCGGTGAACCTGTATCTACTCCGCCGGTAGTCATCGTGTCTCACCCCCGTGATCCCGGTGATTTTACTGGCACTGATAACGTCGACGCGCATGAATGGCTCCGCATGTATGAACGCGTCAGTGTTCAAAACCGGTGGTACGACACAATCAGGCTGGCGAATGTTGCCTACCATCTCAAGAAGACGGCCGGGACTTGGTTCCTAAACAACGAAGCGAGGCTCAGAAGCTGGGACGCCTTCAAAGAGGAGTTCCTGGATTCGTTCAGTGACTCCGCTGCCCGTCAGATAGCCGCAAAGAACGATCTTTCTTCACGCACGCAGTCCTGTCCGGAGTCCTATGTCGCCTACATCCAGGAGGTGTTGGCTCTTTGCGCCTAGGTGGATCCCAAGATGCCGGAGTCCGACAAGATTGGGCATGTCCTTAAGGGCATAGCAGATGATGCCTTCAATCTGCTCATGTGTAAAGAGTGTGCCACAATTGACTCTGTACTGAAGGAATGTCGCCGATTTGAGCAGGCGAAATACTGCCGCATAGCGCAGCAGTTCACACGGCTGCCTCACACCGCAGCAACTTCATCGTGTGCGGATCTGACACCGCCTCCCAGTTTACCGACGGCACCAGGTCCGATGCCACATTCGGACACTTTGACCAAGATCGTGTGCCGCGAAATCGAGGCCGTGGCCTCGGCTCCTGTACACCGCCATGCGCACGACCATGCTCTGCCCACTATATCACTTATACAGGCCGTTGTCCGTGAGGAAGTCGGCAACCTCGGTATCCACCCTGTGTGCGCTATGACTTGTCCGCACGTCCGCCAGAACCTTCCGCCTTCATTTGCCAGAAATAGCTTCCCACGGCGTTATGACGCACCACCTCGTTACCGCCGCCGGAACCCTGCAGAATGGAGAACTCCTGACGACCGGCCTATCTGCTTCGAGTGCTCTCGCGTTGGTCACGTCGCCCGTTATTGCCGACAACGTTGGACGTTCCCTGCACGCTCCCGGTTTTCGCCCACCACCTACTCTTCTGACGATCGGACTATCCACTTCCCCCCAGGTACTCAACCCCAGTATGTTCCCGACAGCTCCCACAGCAACCGCCTTGGCGGCTCCCCGTCGCCACAACGTCGCCAATCTCGTTCGCCGCAGCCTCGCCGCCCTTCGCCGCCGACTTCTTACGCACGCACCTCTCCGGGAAACTAGCCAATGCAGCTCCCGGAGGTGATGCTGCATGTCCGACCCGGCCTGAAAATCCTCTGTTTACAAAGACGACGAGACGCAATTTGCTTGACGTTGATGATGACGGTGTTCGTGTGAGCGCTCTAATAGACACCGGTGCCAGTATCTCCGTAATGAGCTCCAACCTTCTCCGCCGCCTTCGTAAGGTCGTGACGCCTGCCCCATCTACTGCTGTCAGAGTGACCGACGGCCGTACGCCCACCGTCGAAGGACCGTGCACCGCTCGGGTTGGTGTTGGTGACCATCACATTCCTGTAGTGTTCACCGTATTCAACGCATGCCCCCATGAAATCATTCTCGGCCTTGACTTTCTAACCGACAACGCCGCGCTTATTGACTGTGCCACGGGTATTCTTCGTCTGGACCTGCCGACCGGTCCTGTCGCCGGCATTAAGCTCCCCAACCGCCTCTGCTCCACAGGACATGTCCGCTTGCTTCCTGACACAATGTCCTACGTCCTTTTGTCACCATGCCCGCCAGTTCCGCACGGCGACTACGTCGTTTCCCTATAACCGACGTCCTCCTCCGACACCACGTGGCTCTTCCTTACACTGTCGTCACCCTCGCCAACAACCAAATCAGCCTGTCTTTCCTTAATTTTGGTTCTTTGCCCCAAGTTCTCCCCGAGCGGATGTCGCTGGCCACGCTTTTTCTTCAGGAGGAATGCCAAAATTCTGCCGTGTCCACTGACGCCTTTATGGTTGTGCCGAATGATTGCAAGGATCGTTGGTCCACCCCTGGTGACATCGCAAAAATGGTAGCGTCAGACCTTCCTTCGTCGCAAGCTCGCGAGTTACATCGCCTGCTTTCATCGTACAGAGACATTTTTGATTTGGACGATCGCCCTTTGAGACAGATATCGACGATAACCCACCGCATTAACACCGCGGATGCGAGCCCCATCCATCGGCGACCATACCGGGTCTCTCACGGCGAACGCAAAATCATTCAAGATGAAGTCCATAAAATGTTGAAAAAGAATGTAATTGAGACTTCTTCCAGTCCATGGGCGTCACCAGCCGTTTTAGTGAAAAAGAAGGATGGGTCCTGGCGCTTCTGCATTGATTACCGGCACTTGAACAAAGTAACCAAAAAGGACGTTTATCCGCTTCCTCGGATTGATGACGCCCTCGATTGCTGTAGAAAACCAAGGAGAAGAAGCGATGAAGAAGTTAAGAACAAGAAGTCACCACATGCACGTTCCTGTTCTAGTCATCATCATGCTTTTCTAGAATAAATATGTGTTCGTCGCAACGTCCCCACGGCCTCTGCGATTCCTTCGTCGCAATGGTGCCGTGACCACGATTCGGGGAAGACTACGTCATCGACGCTGTCAGCCTCCTCAGCGTCAACGGGCTGGCCGGAATTGAACGTTGATCGGACAAGCGTCGCTGGAAGGATCAAGGCCGTGGAGCAGCATCGCAGAATCACGAGAACAGGCGAGTCCTCAGTGCGGTATTCCGTAGAAACATGAACAGAGACATACTCGTGAAGAAGCGCAAAGCGCTGCGAGGGCAGGCTACCACCCTTGTTAATGACGTTGATGAGAAGCTTGTGACACAGGTAGATCGGAGTGCGTTGGTAACGCTACGTAACCAAGTGACAAGAATCTCGGAGGCTCTAAAGCAAGTGGACAGCCAAATACAGCAAGTTTTGACAGTAGAAAGTGCAGAAGCCGAGTTTGAAAGAGTGCTCGAATATGAAATGAAGATAGTGGGACTTTATCCAAGATTGACTTGAAACTCGAGGAATACGAGCTGAGTTCTCGCACAGCCCATCGTGCTCAAGAAAATAATGCCAATATTGACATGCAAGGAACTAACCGCACGGAACCAAGTGACATAGTGAAGCTGCCAAGGCTCGAAATGATCAAGTTTGACGGAACGACGAAGCTATGGCCCCGGTTTTGGAATCAATTCGAAACGACAATACACGGCAGAGAGAGCATGCCAAAGACGCAAAAATTCAATTACTTGCTGGCATCGCTAACAGGGTAAGCTGCGTCACATTTGAAGGATTGCAGTTCTCAGAAGAAAACTATGACCACGCCGTAGAACTGCTGCGGGAAGCCTTCGGCAAAGAGGAGAATCTGCGAGAAGTTTATATGAAGGAGCTTACAAGTCTCGAAGCTGTCAAGAGCAAGAAAGACTTAACGGGAGCCAAGCTGCTTTATAACAAGGTACAGCTTCACAAACGAGGACTCGAATCATTGGGAGTAAAACTGGAAAGCTACGCGCCAATGCTACTGACATTGATCAAGAAAGCTTTGCCTTCCGATTTGATGGTGGACTTCAAGATGAAGGAAGCCACCAAAGAAACAAACAACATTACGGGACCATCGCTATCTGCATCGGACGCCAGTGTTCAAACAATCGAGAGACTGTTAGATTTTCTGCGAATTCACATCAGCAGCACAGAAGGAGAATTTGACGAGCGAAGCAACAACCAAGCGGAAGACCATCGCGCACCCAGGACGAACGTCAGACCTACGTGCAGAACGTCAAGTTTCCAGAGCATCGCAAGCAAAAAGTGCGTATTCTGTGGAAAACAAGGACATTATGCAGAAGACTGCCGACGGACCATTACGCTTAACAAAAAGAAGACTGTGCTTCAACGGGAAAACCGATGCTTCCGATGCACCAGACCAAACCATACGGCGCGAATTTGCCGAGCCAACGTTCGCTGCAAGGCCTGCAAAGGAAGACACGCCACTTCAATGTGCTGTCCCAGAAAACGCGACCACGATAGGAGCGATGCAGAAACGATGCCTAAGGGCCAGGAAGAGTCAAGCCAAGGTGCATCCAGCCGGTCGTGCAATATGCACACTCAACAGACAAACATCTCTTCGCGCATCTTGCTACACACTGCTCTCTCTTGGATGGAAGGGCAGAAATCTGGCAGCTACGCAAGAATAATGCTTGACACCGGGAACCAACGATCCTTCATTCTTCAAAGCTTGTCACAAAAACTAGGATGCAAGGAGAAAAGAATTGAGAGGCTAACCGTTGGGTCGTTCGGTGGCGGCGAGAAAGAAATGGAAATGAGGGTTGTGGAGGTGAAAATTAAGAGGCATCCGTCCGAAGAAGAGATTATAATTGATGCACTGGAAATAGACATGATCTCTAAAGACACGTTGCCATCACGACCTAAGACAGTAGTTCAGGAAGTGAAAGCTCTAGGTCTGACATTTGCAGGTGACCTGACGCAGTATTACAAGACAAGGGCCCCATTAACAACGTCGTTGCTCGTCGGAGCGGATTATTATTGGGCGATCGTTACGGGACGAACAAAACGGCTTCAAGACAAAGTAATGGCCGTGGAAACAATTTTAGGGTGTACGTTACATGGGCCAACACAATTTCGAGCCCAACCAATGAATTCGTCAACAGTGATGGTACTGAAGGTAACCACAACGAATGAAGACATAAACGAAGAAGTAAAAAGGTTTTGGGAGCTAGAATCATAGGCATCAGCGACAACATAGCTCACACCAAGACAAAAGACAACGATGGAGTACATACGTACATCAAAGACACCATGGCCTTCCAGGACGGACGTTACGAAGTCATGCTTCCTTGGAAGGAACATGTCACGTTGGACGAGAACAAGCCGGTCGCCGAAAAAAGACTTTTACAAGTAACCAAAAAACTACTTAAGGACACCAAAAATCTTCAAGCATACGATAAGGCAATACGAGAGTATATCGAATCAGGTATAGCTGAGAAAGTGAGCTCGGAAGAAGACAAAAAAAGGAAAAACTTCGTCTACTACCTGCCACATCAGGCTGTGATTAAAGAGGACAGAGCGACAACCAAGATTCGAATCGTGTTTGATGCATCTGCGAGTCGCACGGCAGGTCGGGTCGTTGAATGACAACTTAGAGACTGGACCAAACCTTAACCCTGACAATCGCATCCCTATTTATGAATTTCAGGCAACACAAAATAATGATGGCTGCAGACGTGGAGAAAGCTTTTCTTCAAATAGCCATCCACGAAGACGATCTGGACGCACTTCGTTTCTTGTGGTGGAGGGAACTACCGAACAAAGACATAGAGCTCCCGACTGTTGAACCTGCAGGATGAAGAGAGTTACATTCGGCACGAAGCCCGGTAGTTTTTTGTTAGCTGCAACGATTTATCATCATCTAGATGCAGTAAGAGAAAAGTTCCCAAACACAGTGGGTGAACTAAAGAAAGGAATTTACGTCGATGATGTGTTGCTAGGGGCTGAAGATATGTCAACAGCAGGAACCATGTACAACGAGGCACGAAGTATATTTGCTGCAGCCGGAATGAATTTAAGGAAGTGGACATCTAGCGATCCAACCCTACGAAGTGTCTTTGACAAGGAAGGGGAAGACCCAGACCGGCGACTGAGACAAGAAGGAAAAACTAAAGTGCTGGGGATGAAGTGGGATTTCATAGAGGACCAAATTACCTTTCCTAGCACGGCCTGGCATTCGGAGATGGATGTCGCAGAGATAAGAAAGCGTCACCTTTTACAAGCCACTGCCAGATTGTACGATCCCCTAGGACTATTGACACCATTTTCCACGCGAGCAAAGCTGCAATTATAGAATGTTTGAAAAGAGTCATTCACCTGGGATGATCTTTTACCCGATGGATATCGAACAGCTTGTATGGAGTGGATTTTCAGAGCTGGAGGTGCTGGACGGGTTTTCGTTACCAAGATTGCTCACACTCCTTTGAAAAGCGGAAGAGTTATCGACTATGCGCGTATTTTTTGATGCAAACCCAAGAGCATACGGAGCAGCGGCATATCTTGTGACCACATATACGGTTGGAAGCAAGAACATCCAGCTTCCAATGAGTAAAGGAAGAGTTGCACCGCTTAAGGACGTAACAGTCGCAAGAGTAGAGCTTCTGGCAGCCACGGTCGCAGCAAGGGTAGCCAAATACATCGTGGACAACTTTGTCGGAAGAATCAAAGACGTCAAGTTCTGGACAGACTTACAAATAGTGCTTTGCTGGGTCAAATCAAGCAAAATCAAGGACATTTTCGTTCAACATCGAGTAAATGAAATCAAGAGGAAATCAAGTGCAAACCAATGGGGCTACGTAAAAAGTGAGGAAAACCCTGCCGACCTGATGACGAGAGGGATAAAAATGAAACAACTGCTTGCGTCAAAAGCCTGGTGGAAAGGTCCAGTTTGGCTAATAGGATCTTGCGAGAGACCGGCATATGAACCACAGATAAACAATATGGAAGAAAAGGAGGTCGCGAACATGGAGCATTGTATGCTTACGTCGTGCGATACTCAAAAAAAAGTTATTGACGTGAGCAGGTTCGGATCTTATACTAAGGCACTAAAGATCGCCGCATGGGTGCTACGTTATACTGGGAAGTTAGGAAAGAATAAAACATCAGGTCCTATAACAGCAGAAGAACTCAACAAAGCGGAATTATTTCTCATCAGGCAGGAGCAAAAAGAATTCATGCATCCAGGCGAGACGGTCAGGAACGGCGCGACTTTTATCTCCTTAATGCCGATACCTCATTCTCCTGGGGCCCGCGCAAAGCGCAGCGTTTGCCACTCTCGTTGACCGCCTGACTCGTTGCCAAGTTTTAGCCCATTTCGATCCGTTGGCTCCCACAGAAGTACGCACGGACGTGAGTGGTCACGGGACAGGGGCAGAAACAGACTGGTCACGACCGGGTGATAGCCTACGCCAGCCGACTTCTGTCCCCCGCTGAACGTAACTATTCCATCACGGAATGTGAATGCCTCGCACTCGTCTGAGCAGTCAGCAAGTTTCGCCCATATTTGTACGGCAAATCTTTCGCGGTCATTACCGACCATCATGCCCTATGTTGGCTTTCTTCGCTAAAAGATCCGTCCGGACGACTCGGCCGCTGGGCGTTAAGACTCCAGGAGTATGACTATTCGGTGGTCTACAGGTCTGGTCGCATGCACCGCGACGCCGACTGCTTGTCTCGTCATCCTGTTGATCCGCCTGATCAAACGTGGAACGATGATGACCCCTGCGTATTTTCCCTCTCCGACTTTGACGACATAGCCGCCCACCAACGACGCGACCCATCGCTTCGGCAGGTTATAGACCGTCTTAGTTCAGAGCCGTCCGACCCATTTCTGCACGCCTTTACACTGCGTAATGGCATCCTGTTTCACCGCAACTTCAGGGCGGATGGCCCTGATGCCCTTCTTGCCGTACCTCAGCATCTCCGTCCCGACATACTCCACCAGCTTCACGACGTGCCAACTGCTGGCCATCTGGGCGTCACTCGGACGAACGACCGGGTGCGGCGACACTTTTACTGGCCCGGCCTTTACCGGTCCGTGCGAAGGTACGTCACGGCTTGTGATGTTTGCCAACGCCGCAAGACGCCTCGGTCACTTCCAGCAGGCACTCTTCAACCAATTGATGTTCCTCCTGAACCATTTTGCCGGGTTGGATTGGACCTTCTCGGTCCTTTCCGTTATCCCGCTCTGGTAACAGGTGGATTGCCGTTGCCACCGATTACACCACGCGTTACGCCATCACACGTGCCCTTCCTACCAGCTGTGCCACGGACGTCGCCAATTTTCTACTACACGCCGTCATTCTGCAACACGGTGCTCCTCGCCAGCTGATCACGGACCGTGGTCGGTTCTTCTTATCTCAGGTCGTCGACGACCTTCTTCGGTCCTGCCGCATTAAGCAGAACCTCACCACGGCCTATCATCTGCAGACCAATGGGCTCGCTGAACTATTTAACAAGACGCTCACGGATATGCTCGCTATGATACGTGTCCACCGACCACCGTGACTGGGACGTTCCTCTCCCTTAAGTTACTTTCGCCTACAATTCGTCACGCCTCGGCACTGCCGGCTTCTCTCCTTTCTTCCTCCTTTACGGCCGCGACCCTGCCCTGCCATTGGACACGATGTTGCCTGACTCGACCACGCCACGAACTGAGTATGCACGGAATCTCATTGCCCAGGCTGATGTGGCCCGCCAGATCGCCCGCGCCAAGATTACGGCGTCACAGGCAAGTCAGAAGCGCCGCTACGACGAGACCCACCGTGACGTGTGCTTCCCACCTGACTCCCTGGTCCTCCTTTGGACGCCTTCACGCCATGTTGGGCTATCTGAAAAACTACTGTCCCGCTTCACGGGTCCCTACCGCATCATTCGCTTGGTTACTCTTGTGACGTACGAAATTATTCCAGTCACGCCCCCGCCATCAACTGTGCACCCAGCGTCTCAAATTGTGCATGTGTCCCGCCTGAAGCCCTACTTCGTCCGTGATTACGTTCAGCCCACACCTTCTACCGTCTTCAGCACCGGGACGTTGCTTCTACCGCCGGGGGTCATGTCACGAGATCCGTTCCTTGGCTCCTTACTATAAACGGAACCAGTGTCCAACCCCGCTCTGCGGGTATGCGCCCTCTGGGATGAGTGAACCCATACGCTAGATAAGAAGACGACGCTCGCTGATGTTGGTGTGCGTTCAGTTCCTGGGACATCGCGGCTGCCTTGTCTGCCTTCACTATCCCGTCTATTTTTGTAATTACAATATCAGAATACATCTCCTTCGTTGCCACGTCACAATATGAACCGGGCAGCAAGGCGCTCTATAAATTCAGCCTTAGTATAATTCGTGGCATGGAATGAATACTATTGATGCGTACTCGAGGACTGCGCAAATCAAGTTACGATAAGGTTCCAATTTAATGTTGAAAGGAAATCCTTTTAGTTTTCTTCTAAGGAAGCATAAGTTTTGGAAGGCCTTGCTACAAATATTATCGATATGCATATTCCATTTGAGATAATTAGTAATTGTTAAGCGCAAGTATTTAACAGACGTTACAACTTCGAAAGCACGGTTTCTGTCATAAGTGTGTTAAACGTATTTTTCTTTGTTGTTGCAACCACTGACACTGATTTGGAACAGTTAATTTTCATTCCCCTCTAATCGCACCCGTCCACGAGCTTACAAACATTTTCTTTCAATAGAGCCCGACAAGCACAACTCTTAATAGCAGAGTAAATCGCACAATCATCTGGAAACAATTTCACCTTTACGTCGTCATCAATATCTTCAGCAAAATTATTAATGTACACATAGAATAGCAACAGCCCAAAAATTGAACCCTGTGGTACTCCTGACAACACAGGTAAATCAAATGACACAACACTATCCCATTTAACAAACTTGTCCGGGTTACAAAATAGTCCTTTAACCATCCGACTATTCTTACGGGTAAACCAATCTCTCAAAGCCTAGCCACAATAAAGCCTAGCCACAAAGCCTAGCCACAAAAAGCCTAGCCCAGCCATCGGCAGATCTACAAATACTTACATGTGTCAAATATTGTTGGTGCTTATCGACTGCGGTAACAAAGTCTTGAGTGAACTTAATGGTTGTGTTACTGCGAATACTTTGCGGCTAAATTCATGTTGGTTGTCAACAGTAAGTAATCTTCAACGTACTTTGATATATTGCTTACTCTCACATGCCTGACTGCTTTGCATCACCTACTAAACCATTAAAGCGATATATAGTTTTTTCATCAAATTTGTCTCGTGATTTGGGTACAGGAATTTGGTTACCGACACAGGCTGTGAACCATACATTACCAAACGTATTACTAAATCCATTTTTTGGCTCCCACTGATGAATCAAAAATACATTCCTTCATTATGAATTTACCTAACAACTCTGCTTCAGGTGTTGATGGTATGAAAGCAGCGTCTTTAAAATGAGTCTCGTAGTTTATTAGTGGGCCGCTCACACCCATATGTACTTTGATTTTAAGCCCCCGAATATTTCCTGATAAGCTAAAGATCGCTAGGGTCTTCATAATTCACAAAGGCGTTAATGAAAATGACTTAAATAATTACAGACCTGTATCTGTCTTGCCCATATTTTCAAAAATATTAGAACCAGTATTATACCTTTGACGCTCACATTTCTGTAGCCAAGGAAATATAACAAAACATCAATAGGGCTTTCAAAAAAAAAAGTACAGAGCCCGCTTTGCTATCTAGCAAGGACAAAATAATGGATAATTTTGAGCAGAGATCTTACAGGCTTGGAATATTTCTTGATTTAAAAAAGGCTTTCGATTCGATCAAACATGAAATTCTCCTGATGAAACTAAATCAATACGGGATAAGTGGTGTTTCCCTGAAGTTAATAAGCAGTTACCGAACAAATCATTATCAATACTGTGAGACTCAGCATGGAATATCAAGAATGGATGAAATTAAGCACGGCGTCCCTCACGGATGTCTATTAGGCCCACTCCTGCTCCTCTTATATATAAACGATATTGTTGATATACCACAAACCCCAGACATCATTTTATATGCCGATGGTGCAAACGTTTTTTTCTCTGGACAAGATATAGACAGCTTAGAATAACAAGCAAACAGATGGCTTAAGCACTTATCAATATGGTTAATAGCAAATAAGCTTGAAGTAAACACCAAAAAACAAAATATGTTTTTTTCAGTCGAAAAATTAAAGTATACCCCTTGACATCCGAGTAAATTTTCGAGGGGGTTTGACTGAACGGGTCACATGCCAAAAGTTTCTTGGTATTACCCTTCATGAAACACTTGACTGGACATATCACATAAGCAAAGTTCGCACCGATCGTTCGCGCTCAATTGGTATATTCGGGAAAATTAAATGTTTTTGCCCATTTGGGTAACGAAACAACTGTATTACTCTTTAGTATGCTCGCGCATTCATTAATGATTATTAATATGGGGAACGACTATAAAGCAAACAAAGAAAGCATTTATAAAGTACAGAAGAGAATAGTATGGACAATTGAAGGTGTTCGACCAGAACGCATTCTATTCCATTCTTTCACAAGCACAACATATTAACGCTTGAGAATATCTTAAACAAAAAATGGGGATGGTCATATATGATCAACTGAAATCTAACGCGTTAGACGCATAACATATTGCAGAGAGAGAATACGGACAAACTATGGCATACAAAAGCTAACGTTTATGGTCCCTCATACATTGAATGCACATCTAGCAATTACAACCATACTGCAAGAAAGCCGCTGATTATTTCGTTTAAAAAGAAAATACACACATACCAACAAATGCTTCAAATGTAATTTTTAGATGCGAAGCAGCTTATCATGGCGCCTGTTCTCTCCACCGTTGTGTGGACGCCGTTATGCGGCGTCCACACCCCCACTGCGCATGCCTGGACCGGCACCGCTGATGATGACTGCGGCAGGATGCCCCTAGGGATTGGCCAACCAAAGAATCCGTCACGAGATAGCTTCGCGTTCAACCACCGTCGCCATCTTCCCGTTGGGGAACCTCCTCCCGCAACGCCGCCATGAGTGTCACTGGCCGGTAACGCCACCTGCAACGCCAGCGTCAACGCCAGTGTCAGCGCCGCGGAGAAGAGGGCACAACAAGAACAAGAATAAGAAGGAGCAGCACCTCCTCCTGCCGTGATCGTCTACCCGGAACACGAAGACGCCGACCTCATCCCGAATTCAGACTTGGTGCACCTTCAGTACGTGCGCGGCCGTGCGGACGGGCCAGGACATCATGGACCGGGACGAATACTACAACTTGATGAGGATGACAAACGCGGAACAACATGAGCTACTGCGCGAGATGATCCGCCGCAGGTGACGCCGTCAGCACCTCCGTTACGGGTCTTCTTCCCCGGACCGGCCGGTTGCGGCAAGACGTTCGCCCTCCGCGGCTTGCCATGTAACTCTACAACCGGTACAGCAACACCGCCTACAACGCGTTCGTCATCTGCGTGAGCACCAGAAAGGCGGCTGTGGCAGTGGGAAGAGTCATGGGGCACGCTGCTTTCAAGCTCTCTCAGTAGACAACCGGCCCCAACAAGGACGGAGGCCTCAGCGCCAGCGAGTTGACCTCTGGCGTGGCCTTCCGCAACGTGAAATGCGTGATCATAGAGGAGGTGAGAATGATGTCTGCGAACAACCTAGACGCAGTCGACTTGAGTCGACCCCATGGCTGCTTCGCATACTACTCAGGGTTCCCCTACGGGAAGATGGTGATTTTTTTTCTTTTTTTTTGAGTTTCATTTTAGTTCGCATCACTAAGGCTGACTTTAAAGATCGACGAGTATGGATGTGTCACTTTTAGTAAGTAACGTAGTCAGATGATTTTAACTTCTTTCAGTCAGAGCAAATGGCATGACCTGCTAAATAAGTCTTGGTATTTGCATATATTACTTGCTTTGCATCATTGAACAAAGAAAGTTGCAATACACGATTGTTATAAACTGAGTCTTGCAGACATGTTTCGAAGTATGAATGTTTTTGAGGTTATGTTTTAAAACTGCTGCAAAAATGTCATAATTTGCTTTCTTTTACGTCTCAAACAAGCTTCTTGTGCGCTTTAATAACTGGGACAAGTTCCGGCTCTTTGTCAGGAAATAAATTGCCTTTTTGCCAACCTTACCCCTTACATGTGTGACAAACGTACAGTTCCCTGTACTCTGTAACGGATTGATTGATCAATTGATTGATTGATTGATTGATTGATTGATTGATTGATTGATTGATTTTTTTTATTGATTGATTGATTGATTGATTGAATAAACTGGAATTACATTAACTGTAAACCAGTAATGCGGCAACGCGCTGTGGATGAGTGACGGCTCCAAAAATACGTACGTAGATCTAGTGCGATAGTATTTCAAAAATTGTCATTGGAAGATGTTTGGCAATCCATCAGGGCCACATAATTTTTTTTCATCGATGTTTAAAAGAAGCGCGAATATATCTCCTCGGTTTATTACCACATCAGAAACTCGTTTATGTGTTGATGCACAAGATCATTCGTTCTGGGCGCAAAGGGATGCAGGTTACAAGAAATACAACAAAAACATGGAAATAAACTAGTTTGAGATTTCTTTTAGAGAAGCAGAAGTTTTACCATCGCCTCTGAGTTTCTTGGTGAGCCGCTTAGTGTCTGACAAGGAGCACCAAAATTTTTGAGGGGACTAATTACTTTAGGAATGTTGAAATACATTGGCTGGAAAACTTCGTGCGTGCAGTCCGCGATTTCTTGACCAGTTCATCCTTCCGGTAGCACAGTTGATTGCACTGTTTCGCCGATACGGTTGGACACATTGACTAACTGCTCTAAGTTGTAAATAGGTGCAGAATCAGGAATTAATAGACGTTCTCTCCGTGTACTAATTGCCGCAAACTGGGATCTGGTTACAATCAGTACACAGCACGTTAAAATACCCGTCAATATTATTCGGTCCGTTGGGCAAAGCATGCGCTCTAGGTGCAGGTCCGCCAGACGTAAACGGAGCATGAAAGCGGCGGCCATGTTGCAGCTCTGCGCCGCGTAAAACCGCCGTCAGGAACAAAGAAAAGCCGTGTTTCGTGGATGCGGTCGTGCTTGGGCTGCACCCACCGCCCTATCAGATATATGTCTAATCGTCGCTCTGCTTGCGTGTCCGACCGGGCGTAACAGTTTTTCCCGGGCAGCGCTATGCTATACAGTGGCGCTAATCACATTGGCACTCGCTACCATCAATGGCGACCGAATCGGCCGCTATTGGATTCAACCGAACTGCGGACGCTCGGAAACATGGCTTGTGACGCTACACAAAGTGTTCAAGGGCGGTGTAATGTCTCCTGTCTATCCGGTTTCTTGCGGTTGGTTTTCGCGATACCAGATATTAAAAAGACAAAACAAATTATGCCTGAGGAAGCACTCGCGGAGTACAGACATTTTAAGGGATGGCCGTTATTTGAAAAAATGGTACAGCTTGCACTAGTGGTACAAGGCTGGAGAAACAGCAAAGCTGGAGGCCTTACGTAGGAGGAAGTTCTTCCAGCTACTTAATGGTCTTGCTGGCTCGAACTGGCTTATTGGGGACGTACGTGGGAATGTAAACGACTCACCGGCTCTTCTCGGACATGGCATGAAGGAAAAGAAACTACGCGGCTTCCTGGGCCGACATCTCCTCCACCATGAACGTGTTCAAAGCCAGCGCCTTGACCACTTCAGGGTAACCCATCTCCCTGCGTTCCTCGAACAGTTCGGCCACGGCCTTGTGCATGCTATACATTCCGCGGTCGGCCTACTTGACGTAGTCGGGCACGCACGTGGCACCGACGTAGTGATCGAGGATTACCTGACTGTCCATGTTAGAGTCGATCACGGGCTGTCCATGTTAGAGTCGATCACAGACGACTGAGGGCGTCAGCATTATAATGTTCACTGCCGTTGCGATACTGCAATGCGTAGTCATAATTTCCCAGAAATAAGGCCCAACGCTGGATTCTCGCTGCAGCCATCGGTGGAATCGCCTTACTTGGATTGAATAAGCCAGTGAGAGGTTTGTGATCTGTTACTAACACAAATCGATCTGCATACAAATAGTCCTTAAACCGCGCGACGCCGAAGACTAGAGCCAGTGCTTCTTTTTCCGACTGGGAGTAATTGCGCTCGGCCTTTGTAAGTGTCCGGGACCGGAATCCGATAGGGTAGCCAGGTCTGTTGACACGGTGCGACAAAACATCCCCAATGCCTGCCGGTGACGCGTCCCACTCGAGTCGTAGCGTGTGATCAGGGTCGAAGTGAGCAAGGAACTTGGAAGCCGCTATTGCCTTCTTTACTGTTTGGAATGCTCGCTCTTGTTCCCGCTTCCACTGCCACCGGGTCTCTTTAGCTAAGAGGGCATATAGCGGGGCCAGCACGCTGGCAAGATTTGGCAGAAATTTGCCGTAATAGTTTACATGTCCCAGGAAGGCTTTCAGCTCACTCACCGAAGTGGGTGCTGGGGCTTCGATGACGGCTTTCATGTTGTCATCCTTTGGCCGCAGGCCTTTAGCATCAATACGATGACCTAAGAAAGTGACTTCATCTTGCCGGAGCTTGCACTTCCCTTTGTGAAGTCGGAGACCGTACTCCCACAGCAGCTGTAGGACCTGTTTTAGCCTGGACAAGTCATTTCCTTTTTCCGCGATAATAATGTCATTCAGGTATACTTGAACGCCAGGAATATCGCCCAGAAGCCCACTCATCCACCTTTGGAATATGGCCGGAGCAGAACTTACGCCAAAAGGCAGCCGGTTAAAACAAAACAGGCCCTTGTGCGTGTTGAGGACTATCATCCTCTTGGCCTTTTCACCTAACGGTAACTGGTTGTAAGCTTGCCGTAAGTCCAGAGTCGTGAAGACTTCTCCTCCGTTTAGCTTGGCAAAGATGTCATCCACTCGAGGCAACGGGTAACGTTCCATCAGCGTTGCTGCGTTTACTGTCATGCGAAAGACTCCGCACACTCGAATGGAACCATCGCCCTTTACGACGGGTGCCACTGGTGTCGCCCATTCGGCGGTTTTCACTGGTGCCAGGACATCTTGGGCAACCAGCTGGTCTAGCGCGTCCGACATCTTATCCCTCAAGGCGTAGGGTACCGTGCGGCCCTTGCAAAATCGTGGACACGCGTTTTCATTCAGCTGAAGCGTCACCGGTGGTCCCTTGCAGAGGCCTACCTCGGGAGCGAACACGTCGGCGTAATCGTTGAGCAGCTGTTGCAGTTTCATTTCAGTCGCTTTTACCTCGACTGGTTGCACACTCGCGACCACATTAGACAACATTGCGACGCCCACTTCGTTGAACGCCTTGATTGTATCTCTGCCGCACAAGGATGGCCCTGATATGCCGACCACTATGACTGTGCCAGCCGCATCTTTCCCATCACACGCAGCAGTCATACTAAGTTGTCTGACGACTGGGAGTTCTCCCAAGAGACAAGAGAGCCGTAGCTGCGTGTTTCGTAATGGTGACCACATCGTCTTGTACTTCCGGAAGACCGTTTTGGGAATGACACTTACGGGCTATCCCGTGTCCACCAGCATTCTAATGGGGACGTTATTCCAGGTAATCTCCTTGTAAATTGGCTTAACCTTGCGGATGCTGGCTTCTTGGTGAAGAACCGCTGCTATCGTGTGCAGGGCTTCATTTTCGTCCGAGTCTGTGCGCGCTTCCGCGGTCATTGCATAGGAGCCCTGGCGCCATTTTCCGCACATCCGGCGTAGATGCCCTCGTTTGCCGCATCGGTGGCATTCCGCGCGACGGTGTTTGCATTCGTCCTCTGAATGCGATTCGCCACCACATCTTCCACAAGTGTGGTGCTTCCCCTGTTTAGGGCGTGACTTCCATGGACGTGCCGTTTCTCGGGCAATATGTACCGCATATGGTTCTGCAGATTGCATGCTTTTAGCGTTCTCAGCCGCTTCCTGTGCTGATACAACAGTCTTCGCCCTGGTCCAATGTTAGCTTTCGTTGCGTCAATAAATTTCTCCGCGCTTCTTCATCCTGCACACCGCAAACAATTCGGTCTCTTAACATGCGCTCCAGTGAAGTTCCGAAGTTACACTTCTCTGCTAGCCGCCGAATTTCCGCAATGAAATCCTGAGCCCTTTCTCCTTCTTGTTGTGAACGCCTGAAGAAAGCATAACTGGCAGCAATCTCGTTGACTTGCGGGGCGTAGTGATCTTCCAAATGCCCGAACACTTCCTCGTAGCTGAGCTCATTGACCTTTTTCGGGTGACATCGCGCTTGCACCACTCGCACCGCACAGTTCGTTAGCGAAGCTATAAGCAGTGCTCGCTTCTTCGTTGGCTCCTCGATGCTATGAGCTTAGAAGTAAGCTTCCAGGCGAATCCGGTACGTAGGCCACGTACCTTCTTCGTCGGCGAATTCCGGTGGCCTCCTGGCACTCATTCTCGCGTGGGACTACTCGCCTAGCACTCGGAGCAGGGTGCCCCGCCTGGCATTGTGCGAGATCGGTCCGCCTGGGGGGAAAAGACGGCCACGCCTCCCTGCTGCAAGCAAATAAAAAATAACTGCAGCAGATAAATAAACTGGCTGTCCTTTGTGGCGAAATTTAAATGCTTCGGTCCGGCCGGGTCGTCAGTGTTAAGGCCGGTAAAGAGAAAAGATAGTTAGGTTTTCCATAATAGCATGGTGGCCACGGCGGCCGCTTTTCTGACGGAGGCGAATACCAAAACGCCCGTGTGTACGAGATTCTAGCACACGTTCAAGATCCCCAGGTGGTCAAAATTAATACGGAGCCGTCTACTACGGCACGCCTCGTCGCCCTTGTTGCGTCGGCGCGTTAAACCCTACAATAAATCTATAATAGCATGGAACTTACACGTTGACGACGCGGCCTAAGTACGGCATAATTGCTTAGTCCTGAGGGGATCCGACCCCCCTTCCCCCACCAGTTATAGCTGGGGAGCACTCATTGTACGTTCCCGCGCACGTATTGTACGCTGTGCGCCCCCTGGCAGCCACTGCCCCTGTGTTCGTCTTGGCGGCAACAAAAGCCGACCCAACCCTCGTTTTCGCTAAGGAAAGGGAGGAGGTCGAAGGAGACACGAGAGGGGGCAATTATTAACATGTGCATATGAGAGGAGGGATTCTGAGCACGAGGGAAAATAGCCAGTTTATTTTGAGAGTGGGATTTTGAGACAGGCAAAACGCGTTCGGGTCGTTTCGTGGTCCACCCGCTGTAATCTTGAACTTAAACCGTCGTGATTTGTCGTGAAGGTTGCGTACGGCTTCGCTACCTTCAAGTCTTACGCGTTAGTGTGCGCTTCGTTCAGTTTTTTTAGGGGGAAAGTGCGCTTTGCCATAACCTCGATGTCTTGAATTCGTCCCTCCCGCGTCTCCCATTTGCAAGTGGGCTTCATTGGCTGATGTCGAGGAACCAGCACACCGTTAAAGTATGCCCCCCCTACCCTCTAAAAAAAGAACACATGGTTTTAATATAGGTTGCGTTTACACGAGAAAAAAAGTTAGGCAAGCTCGCAGTCACGCGCAGGACTTGAATGGCAAAGCGGTTGAAGGTGATCATTGAAGGACACAAAGTTGAATTTTAATTTGGTTGGGCTGTCGTCGTTAATGTTGGCGGCATGGCATTTCAATGACCAAATGTTGAGCCAGGCCAGAGTGAGCACGTCGTTCTGGTCGACGTTTTAGCACGTTACTCTGCAAGTGTGACTTATCGTCTCTAGCGGATGCTTTGCACGCCGAGCGCTCGAAGCGCGGCCTCTTCCTCGGCCGGGCGAACTATCCACGGCCGGGCCAAGTGGGGTCAATGACAACCTACAGAAGCTTCGACATTCAAGTCCCGGCCTCTCGGTACAGAGCTCGACGACACGAGGACAAAGGAACGAAGGGCGTACGCTATGCAGTGTTATTCTCGTTCGGAGCAAGTGCGGCCACCATACTGTTATTTTTTTTTTTGTGGCCAATGTTGGCCAATCTCCTTAAGTTGGTATGCTTGGCTTGACGAAATTGCACTCGAGGCAGGCATGCGCGAGCGCTCGGCATTTTCTTTGTATTTTTAAAACTGCGGATACCATACACAAATAATTTTTGCTGTCGACCCGACGGGGTGGTGGGAAACCAAGGACAGAATGACCTCTTACAATGAAATCGTGAAGTGGTACAGACTAGATAGAAGGACTGTGCCACCACCTCATCCGGGCTTGACCCGTGAGGAAGCAGTAATATATCGACAACTACAGACAGGGTCGTTACTCAGCCCGGTGCTGATGACGCACACATGTCCGAGTGTTTATGTAAGTGGCCTTTGCTGTGTGTGCCGAAAGGAGAGAGCCACTGCGGCTAGCATCCTTTGGGACTGTGCCACGAACCCGCACAAAGTTACAACGATGACAACGATCCCGCCGCGGCTCGAGGCCGCAATGCGTTGCTACGATCAAGAAGTCCAACCCCAGGCCGCGCCCAGCAGATCTCGGCGGCCCTCGAAAGGCAACGACCGAGCGAAACCGGAGGGAGGCTGCCACCCCAAAACAGGGGCAGGCGCAGTCGACCAAAGGGAGTAGTGAGGCCGCAGCCGGAGTAGGGGTGCCAACAGCCGAGAAGACGTCATGGCCGCGCCAGGGTGACGCCTTCCTTACATGGGATGGCTAGTCATTCTGCAGTCATTTTTAATAAAGTTGCTTCGCTTGCTGTCTACACCTCCGCTCTTAGAATTCTTGCCTTCAGAAATCAAAAATCGAAAAACTGAATTAGGCAGAGAGCTGTAGAAAATGATTTTCAGCGTGTGCTTAAAGTGAGAAAAGCCGATCTTAAAGAGTGAGCAAAGGTCTTGAGTCCTTTAATCGGAGCAGCAACGCCTAAGCCTGCGAATGGTATCAGTTCCCGCAAACATGCACCTTGTTCTGGCTTGCTGGTTATTGGCACTTCTATCCTGCGAGAAGTACAAAGACAATGAATGCTTTCACGATACCTTGTCGTATTCTTGTGAGGCCTCATTGTTTTTCGTGTCCTCGTCGCTTCCAAGCATTTTCCTTCTTCGTGAAGACAACCCTATCAGTGAGCTTATCACTGAGAAAGAATTGCTTTGAGCAACTACCCAAAGTAATTAGCGGACCTTGAAAGGTGTCAGTGCATGCCAACATATGCATTGTTCGCATTGTTCTTGTGTGCTGGGTACGTTTGGCGCTTCTATATGTGTGCGGAGAAGTCACAGGACTATGACAGCTATCATGATATCTTGTCGTATCCTTGTGAGGGCTCATTGTTGTGTGCACCCTCGTCGCTTCCGAGCATTTTTGCTTGCTCGCGAAGAAAAACCTATCGGTGGGCTCACCACTGATAAAGAATTGCTTTGAGCAATTACCGAAGGTAATTAGCGCCCCTTGGAAATTATCAGTGCACGGCAACATAAACATTGTTCTTGGGTCGGGCATATTGGCGTGTCTACCTTCGGAGAAGTCACAAGACTATGACAGCTTGCACGATACCTCGTCGTATTCTTCTAAGGTCGTCGTGCTTTGCGTAGCCTCTTTGTTTCCGAACATCCTTTTTCTTGTTTGTGAAGACGACCTCTCAGTATATATCTTATCACCGAGAAAGGACTGTTTTCAGCACTTTCCGAAGACAGTCCGAGCAACTTGGTGTAGTGGTTGCCTTTCGGACAGTTCCTTTTGTGCAAGATTGAAGAAACGGAACACCCGGTTGGAGGTTCGTCACGCGACTTTTGTAGATTACTGCTCCATAGCAGCCGTTATTGCTCAGGTCACCGCAATACGGTTTGCGCTCCTCCTGCCCCTAGAAAGACGTAAAGCGCACACAATATTAGTACGACTGCGTCGACATTTCTATAGCAAACCAGCGAAAATTCGCCAAAAAAATTCCCCGCATTTCCCCGAGGGGAAGAATGTGAAAGTGCGAATGCACGAGTTGAATTTGCCCGGTTCGGTAATGTTCGCGAAAGAGAGATCACACACACACACACAACTACAAAGAAAGAAAGATGCATTTATTCACAGACACCTATTTGTGTTGTCGTTGTACTTGATTGCTAGAGCGGATCTCAGCTTTGAAATTTCATGTCAGTACTCCTTTAAGCGGGTGCATTAGCCCTTCTCACGCCCGATTCCTGGCCAATCCCCCACGTGGGTATGTGCCATGTCAGCGGCCAGGCAGCGCGCGCCCATCTCCCCCCGTTGCCAAGGAAGACGAGGAGATTCCTGGCCAATCCCCCAAGTGGGTATGTGCCATCTCCCCCCGTTGCCAAGGAAGACGAGGAGCGCGCGCACCCGCAGCTGTTGCTATGTGGACGGACGGCGGTCAACGGAATTCAGGGTCGCTTATAAAGTGCATTCGCACTTAAAAAACCAACGTTCCCGACGTGCTACACAGGCCAAACCTGATGATGATGTTGCTTATAGTCAGCATCAGCAGGTGCTTAAAAAAGTGGTTTTTTAAAAAAACTGCCCACGTATGATTCGTTTCCGGCTTTTGAGAATGCTTCCGCCGCAGACTTTTTGTGGCCTCCAAGATCAAAGCTTGTTAGTCCGCAGGAGGGAATGTAATCCCTATAAAATCCGAAGCTGGACATGTGGCTCAAGATTTAGAGAGTGAGAGACAAAACTTTTATTGCCCCAAAGGCTAACTCAGGGGAGGGGTGGTGACCGAGGGACGATGGTCCCCGGTGACTTCGGTAGCCCTAGCGACTACAGCTTTTGCACCGCCGAATCCAAACTGCCCAACGCGCTCGCCCAGTGTTTACCGTCTCGATATTGGGGAATTGGTTGTGGTGGCATTGCCAGAGAAGGTGATCTTGGATTGGACCACCCCACAAATGAGGACTAAAGAGCTGGGTACATGTGGTGCAGGCGGGAGAGGAAAGGAAGCGTGTACGTCTGCAGTAAGCGCCATAGGCGTTCTTCGGCGTGAGAGAGCGCCGGGTGTGCAGGGGGCAGGACACGGTGGTAACAAGACGTAATCTCATGAAAGGAAAGGAGCCGATCTCGAGCTAACAGGGCTCCATGAAAGGCATCAAAACTAAGACCCACCCGTCGCGGTGGCTCCGTGGCTAAGGCATTGTGCTGCTGAGCACGAGGAGGCGGGTTCGATTCCCGGCCGCGGTGCCCGCTTTTCTGATGGAGGCCCAAAGCAAAAACGCCCGTGTGTACGAGATTTCGGCGCTCGGTAAAGATTCCCAGGTGGTCAAAATTATTTCGGAGATCTCCACTACAGCGCTCCTCATCGCCTGTGTTGCGTCGGCGCGTTAAACCCTTCACTCAATCACTCCATCAATCAAATCAATCAAGACTAAGACCCGCTCGGAAGGCGAGCTCTCGAGCGGGGCTGTGGGCTGCATGAATAAAACAACGCAAGGGACAGGACGAAAAACGCAAGGATGGGCGACCGTCCTTGTCGCCCGACCTTGTCGCCCGACCTTGTCGCCTTTTTCCTCCTGTGCCTTGCGCTGTTTGATTCATGGATCCTAACCGACTCTCCCAGCTTCGCACTCTGTGCGCTGCTTCGTTCCCTGCCACACCCGTGTGGGCTGGGCTCTACACCAGCTCGGTGGGGGAATCAGGGGGATTTGAAGACGGATTTTTAGTGCCCGAGCTAAATTTATAATGGTCGTCTTCGAATCGGAGATTATGATCGCGTGGAAGGCTAGAGATTATGATCGAAGAGGAAGGTGAAGAGCAATAGCCGCCTCTTCTGCAGTCGCGGGGAAGAAGTGCGAAGGGTGAGGATGGTAATAGGGTTAATGTTGGAAACACTGATGATTGAGACCACGTAGGCGTCGTGGTATAGTGAACTAGAATACTTAAGTAGTGGAAAAAGCGGGCCCTTCTCCCCGCAGCGCCCTTGAAGCCGCACATGTTAACCGCCGCGCGGGGCGCTGGTGTGCCCCGCCCGAGGAGATCCCGAGGGCGGCGCGCGTTGCCGCTATAGCGCTGTTGAGGGATTCACACTCAGTTTTGATGTTTCTTAAGCCGCTGCACATGATATTTTGTGTGTAATTGCAAGAGTAGCCTAGCGAGAATTACGCTGATCTTTAAACGTTCTTGGTTCTTTCTTTCGTTTGTAATTTGGAGAGGGCATATGCTTGCGGCGGTCTCTTATTTCCTAAGGGTCATGGCCCATGCAGTTTGAAAGGAAAGGACAATAGCGTGTTGTGGGACTGTACCCCTAATACATTTATGTGATTGCTACAAAGATTTTGTATTTGCGATTTGTTTTAGACTGCTTTTATTTGTGGATTTTCTAACTGTTTCATGCTATCTTACGTCCGCAATTCTTGGGCAGCACTTTTTATGAACTTGTGCATTTGTAATATGGTAATTGTGTTATGTCAATGGATGGCCAGCGTACCCATGAACTGTACAGTTTTAAAATGATCACGCTATAAAGTGTGCCGTATGGTGCTTTTCTGAGAATTACAGTTGAGAATGTTGATGCTTTTAACTCGAGTGAAGTTATTATAAACATATCATGTGTGTTGTGTGGATTAGTGCACTGCAAGGGCCCGGCCTTGGTGGCACGCATTTCCTCGAGCACGGGCGGGGATCGGCCTTCAACATTTTTTTTTTTCTTGAGGCCGTGCTGTCCTGGGCGCATGCATGTGTCTGAGGCCCGGCAGTCGTGTGCCGCAAATTCATGATTGTTGATACAAAAAAGTTTGCTCATTGAATGAGGTTAAATGAAAAAAAAAAAAAAAAAACCATCGAAGTGCGAAGTTCCTACAACTCCGATGAAAATATATTTCGCCGATACTCCTGAAATTCCTTTTTTGTGTCCGTATATATATTTACAAAGCTCGGTCGAAGTTTAAACATTTTAAGTCCAATATACTCGCTCTATGTTGCGTTTTGAGGTTGAAAACACCAAATGTTTTCGGAGTCATGTGTATAGTCTGCCGGACGCGGGCTTATACATCAAAACAGTTTGACAGTTTCAGGTTTATTTTAATAAATTTTTTCGGGTGGGGGAGGGGCTGGGACTTATAATCAAAACATTTCTCGGGCTCGGGCAGGCTTATATTCAAAAAAATTTGTCGGTCTCGGACCGGGCCTGGGAACTGCGTTCTGTGCAGTGCTCTAGCGTGCATCAAATTAAAAAAAAATTTAAAAAGTAAACGGAAAAATGCACCACGCTGTATCCTCGGCAGACAAAATACGACAGAAACGTTAGCAAACAAAGCAAACGTTAGCCTCGATCACTAAAGAACGACACACGCAGTCTGCTTGGTTTGCCAAATTGGTTGAAAAATGAAGAGTTCATGCGCATGACATAGCTGTACTTTTCACATAACAGCCTTGATATATTACTAATAGCATTCGCAAAGCTGTTGCAACGCGCATTCGCCACACCATGGAGAAATTTACACTAAAATAGAACAGCCGCCCCTCGAATAGAGTCCACAACGAACGCTGCGGGTTGCGTTATAATTTTCTTTCTCTGTGGTTTTTTTGTATTTTGTGTGTTTTCTCCCACGTGCGACATTTGCGCGCATTACCGGGACCCGTTCGGCATTGCTCGCGCGCTCCGGCGAGGGCGAGTTGATGCTTTCGTGTTGTACTGATTATTCTTCTCCGTAGCTGTTCTTGCTTCAAGCGCACCGAGCTTTTCTTTTGCATTTGCATTTCGACTCTCAGATGTGGTTTCGGTTCTGCTTCTCCCTTCGTGTTCCTAGTCTGCTATAGTTCAGCGCTCCGCACCTTCGGTGGGCGTGCGTGCACGAGGGCGCACACACACTGGTAATTATTTACAGCTCGGAAAGCGAACACCTACAATAAACAGATGACACAATGACATTGTCTCCCCGCTGTTGAGCCGCTGCACATGATCCTTACAGAAAATCGAAACCAGCTAGCCTCCGCCCATGATCTTGGTTTGTGAAATTGTAAGAGGAGCCTAGCAGGAACCACAGTTGTTTGAATGTTCTTGGTTCTTTGTTTTTAATTGTTTGTAACGTGGATGTAACTTATTAAATGTAAATAATGTGGAATTATTTTATGTTTATGAGTGTTCAGTGTGCAAAAAAAGTGTGCAGTTTTAAAATGATCGCGCAGTAAAATGAAGCCGTGTGGCTTGGTGCTTTTCTGAGAATTGCGGTCGCGAATCCTGTATTTGCACGCCTTTCGATGACTTAAGACATCTGTCTTAAGACATCTGTCTTAAGTCTTAAGACATCTGTCATGTATTCTGCGTGGGTAAAATTGGGAAAAGGCAACGTAAGCGTTTAATATACGCACGACGCTGTTTGCTCAGTATGCAAACCTTGATAGAAAAATCAGCAAAAAAGGAATGCAAAAGCACAAACATTGACGTACGCTGGCCAGCCTAAAGGACGCCACTCATCCCTCAGTTGACACAACACGATAGAAAAATCAACAAACAAATGAAGAAAAAAGTATCCCCACGCTAGCCTCGATTGCTAAAGCACGGCGTGCGCGCTCTGTTCGGTTGTCCAAATGTGACGAAAAAAGGAGTAAACCGTAAATACACGACGTAGGTACCTTTCCCCTAAAAACCTTTGTACATTAATAGCATTTTCTACTATTTTTACATTAAAAAAGAACTGTAGCTCCTCGGAGACTACCCCGACGCACGCCTCCCCGTGGCGAAAAAGCGCTCGGGCGGGGCACGCGAGCGCCACCGCGTGGGGTTGACACTAAGTGCCTCACTCTGAGGCGGCCGCTTTTCCACTACCCATGTGTTCTAGTTCACTATACGCCTCGAGCTTCGCGATCGCTGCGCCGCCTGCCGCCGCTTCTCCGCGGCGTTGACGGGATTTGCGCTGCGTGGCTGATAGGGGCTCGTGCAGTGTTTTGGTTCTGTTTCGCTTCTTTTCGCCTTTCCGCGCCCTAAAAAAAACTTGTTATGATGACGTCTATAGGCAAGGAGTAGGCTTAGGTCACTTAAAAAGCAGCTGCGTCTTCGTAGAGTACGCGATCACCTGCAAGAGCTACCCTGGGACGGTTCTGCGCGCTTCGTCGCCGCTCTTCCGGGCGTCGGCGACGGCAGCAACATATCACCCGTGTCACCTCCATAACATCAGGCACAAATGAATTCTACTGTCGCCTCGTTTAGACCTGATACTGGCACAATGAGACGTTGGCTTCATTTTGCAGCGTGGACAACGAACGCGCACCTTCGTTTCGAATATGTACGTCGCAGAAAAATGTGTTTCGGGGATGTGATTGCCCAATCCCGGACAATAACTAATGCCTTTTATAAGAATATTAAACCATGCGAAAATGTTAAGTAAATTCCAAGCCTGTGCGTCGTTAAATATGTTCCCACACACGCCATATAAGAACCAAGGCAAGTTAATGAAACCACGGGAAAAAAATGCTGTGCAAGTGCGGAATTAAGGAACATAATAGCAATAACAGAAATGAAAAAAAAACATTGCAGCTTCTGACATGCTAAAGACGTTCGTCGAAACTTAAGCCAGGTAGGGTTCACTAGACCAACTATACGCGAACTGCACTGCTTTTCGCGGGACATCGGGAGGGAGGAGAGGGGGACGCTGTGTACAAATGCGGAGCGGAATCAAGCAATGAACAGTATAGTAATCCCAGACACAAATCTCGCGTTCACTTTGCTTTTGTTTTTCTACTTCAACGAAGAGCTGATCGTACGGCGGACGCATTTTTGGAAGCATACAGGGTAGGCTGTTCAACAAGCGATGAAAGGTGTCGTTGGAAGAGTGTGGTATGCGATAAGGCCCTCTGATTTCAGTTTCTGGTTTATTCTGCAGGCTCCCTGTGCCATGTGACGATATTTCGAAGAACTATTTAGTCGCGGACGCGGATTATATTCTAATACCCTTGACACACGGACACCTAAAAGGCCTTTGCAGAGAAAGACTGCTACCGAAACGGCGTTCGCCTCGATGACACACGACAAAGGAGAATCTCCTTCACCGCAGCGGGCATTTCCCGTAAGGGGTGTTCGCCTATCTCCTTTCCCGAACGAAAAGGAGCAGCTAGCGGCGCAGCCGCGCAGCCGCAGCCTCGTAAGCAGGCACTTGCAAATCATAAGCTTCTCAGAACTTAGTGCGACCAAATGCGATTTCACAATACTTTCATAATTTTTTAAAACTGAAATTGCACTGAACAAGCCCAATCGTAATGTATTTTTGTAAACATCTGCCCACTGTTGCCAGATTAGGCACAGAACATAGGCTAAAAAAGCACTTCATCGTTGCTGTTTAATACAAATATGTGAAATTACCCATTTATTTTTCTAAACAACAATAAAACGCACGGTTCCTCTCTAAAATAATGAAGAAGACCTATTAGCCGCACTTTATTTTCGTTAGTGTGCATGCTTTTTCCACAGAACTGCTAGCGCCACTTTAATAGTGTGTCAGTTACGGGAACTACATAAAGGAGATCGGGGTTGCTGTGTGTCAGGAGCGCCACTCCTTTCCACAAAATGTCTTTTGACGTGGCAAAAGGCGTTTAGTTTAAAGGAGATCTAGCGTTGCCGTGTGTCACAGGTATAAGTCCGTCTCCACTCTGCTCGCAGAGGATATATGTAGCAGATGAATGTTGCCGGGCGCTCACCTCACGATGAGACGACTCTGTCGTGTGCTGATCCCCGAGTATAATTCTGCATTATCCATCGTACTTTCGTTTAATGTTCGCGAAATTAAGGCACACTGGCTTGTAAATGGCTGTGATCAATATCTGAGGTATAAATATGGCAAACGTCACTGGCGTGCTGTCAGGTATGAGTGCTCCGCTGATTATATAAGCGCAGAAAACCGGTTTAAATCGTAGTGTATAGCCGTAGTATGAACATCTGAGGAACAGGTGGTTACGGAGGCACGGCTAGTAAATTCAGGTCAGTGTAACTGCAATCGGCTCCATCATACGCCGGTTCCGCGACGCTGGCCTGTGGCAGACACCTCGCTTATACAGACCGAATATACCACACTAAGATCGCGTCAGAAACATTTACACTCTCGTAAAACACACCCCATTTGCGAACAGAGTGACTGCTCCACATAAACATAGATTTCAAACGCCTGCAAACGGTAAATCTCAGTCGTTAACGTGCCGCAAAAGCAGCGGCGGCAATGGGGAGCGGGGCGCGGACTCCCGCGGCTGCTTTCAAAACGGGCCGCTAGGGGGATTTCAGTGGCGCCCCTACAGGCCGCGCTCGAGGCGTATAGTCGTGGTGCCTCTAGCTAGCCGCGTCAACATAAACTCTTTCAGGATGTACGGAGTATAGTTTCCTAAGGGCCTGTGCACGCATCTGCCGGCCGGCTTGATTGTGCGTCGGGTGCATGTTAGGGGTATTCACACAACGGAGAAATCCGCCGTGCGGCTCCTAGGAGTGCGCTTCACGTGACCTCTAGGTCGCAGTGTCTCGCTCTTTCGCCTCTCCGATCGGAGGTCGGAGCTTTTGCTTCCGAGCTTCAAACGATTCGATCCTTGGCGGTGGAGGCGGCCGGATTTCGTTTGCTCATCGGGAATCTGACCGCGACTCAATTTCTAGAGCGGTTGCAGGTACTCTATTTATATTGCTTTTTATTGCACTGGGAGCGAAAATGCGACGCGCACACGACAGGCGCACTGAACGAGCCGCACGTTCGCTGTGCGAGAAGCGGCCGCGACCGCGAAGTGGCGCAGGCCGGCGCAGCTAGCTCTTGCGATAGCTTGTTATCGCTCCCCATGGCAAGGCGCAAAAAAAGCTGCCCGTGCGAGAAACGAGGTAATGATGTGATGACCAATTGCACTAAAAGTCGTCATATGCACCGCTTACGATAGCGGCAATCGAATAGCCGCCGCAGTGTAAGCTTATCTGTATGAGGGCCTGTAGGCGGACCGAAACTCTATGGGCGGGCCGGCCCGCTGATCCCAGCGCGCGTATCTCCACCCACTTTCTCGCGCGTCGTGCGCCGTTGTCTACCGGCGGCAGCGCATGCACGGGCTATTTTTGGGCGGCTGACAAGGCCAGTACGTAGGGCCTTTAGCGGAAATTGTCGGCGTCGCGGAATCTGCGGTGCTGCGGCAGCTCTAGAGCGAGGCAACTGCAAAGGTGTTATCCGTCCGACAGTCGCAGCCCTCGTGTGAGCGAAGGGCCTGGCCGAGCGGAAGGCAGCCTGCGGTGACGTCACGATCTCCCTCTCATTTCTCCGCTGAAAGGATCCGTCATGTGAATACCGCTTCACTGGGAATGGACCGGGCGATGAATGGGTCATGGATATTGCTCGGGATAGAAAGAGGGGATTCTGTAGCGAAAGGGAAGTTGAGTGGAAGACGCCGGAAAAGATATTGACCTGTTGTGGTGGTTGTAAGGCGGGCGTACTGGCGAACAAGATGAGCTTCGACGAGCTCAGATGCGGTGTTGTAGACGGCAAGGGATCCTACACGAGCGGTGGCAGCGCTCTGCGGAATCCTCAGCGCCCTCTTGTACACTTTGCGGATTAGACAGTCCACGTTTTTTAGTTTTTGAGATGACGGTGCCAGATAAGGAATGGAGTAAGTGGTGTGACTTATGACGAGTCTGTATCAGCCGCAATCTCTCTGCCTGATTGAGCCCTTTGTGGCGGGAGGTGATGCGGCGGAAGAGGCTGGTAGTCTGATTGACTTGGATGTGAAATGCGGGAGGAATGTGATATTGCCGCGGTTCTGTTGGATACTGTGGCCTAGGATTTGGCACTCGGGTAACGGAGTAGTCATCCAGCCGTATTGTAATGTTCAGAACTACGCGGGCGCGTTGGTATCTGTTGGGAAAGAGAAGCAGCAGCCCTGCCTTCTCAGGCGAACAAGTTAAGCCAGCATCCCGATCAAACGCAGACACCATCTGCCCCCTGGTGGAGGATGGTTTCAGTGTGTGCGTCACTGCCGCGTGAAACCCGTTGAATGACGTCATCAGTATACAAGATGTGGTGAAGCGAAGGATATTATCAAGAAGAGGGGGAGGTTTGTCATAGCAATATTGAAGAGCAGTGGGAAGAGAACTGCTCCTTGTGGGGTGCCTATGAAGGGGAGCGCAAGAGAATCGGAGCTCAGATCATTAATCTGTAGGACGGCATTGCGATTAGCGAGAAAAGCCCGCACGTAGCTGTAGGTGCGTGCTCCTGGAGACAGAGCAGCCAAACGGCGGAGAGTGGCATGGTCAGACACGCGATCAAAGCCCCTTTGCAGGTCTAGCGCTAGGACAGCTGACGAGTCGGCAGTAAGGGGAGCAAGGAGAAGATCATGCTTGAGCTGCAGTAAGACGTCCTGGGTGGAAAGGCCGGCTCTAAATCAGAAAATTGTGGGGGGTAATTCTGCTTACTTTCAGGATATTGGGCCACCAGACGGGGATGTACGATTTGCTCGATGACCTTACTTGCATCCGAGGTGATGGAAATGGGCCTAATCTATTCAAGAGCGAGCGGTCTTCCCGGCTTGGTGATGACTGATGAGAGAGCTTTTAGCATGCTTCTATTCGGGCGGGAGCTCCACAGACTCCCAGTAACCGTTACAGTAGTTTCTTATACCCCTATTGACTGATCATCTAAATTTCCAATGAGCTTGTTGGTGGTTGCATCCTCTCCTGGCAGTGAGTTTGGGCGAATTTTGAGAAGGGCTGCACGGACATCAGTTGTGGAGGTGGGACGATCTATTGTCTCATTGGGTTGGCCAGCGTATGTAGAAAGGGGCTCCTGCGGGCCTTGGGCAAGGTGAAGCTTCCTAAGATGGGAGAGAAGCTGATCGCTTGTACCGGGAAATTTATTTAAGAGGGTGGTAAGACGATTGCGGCTGGTTGTTTTCGAATTAGAAGGATCAATAATGTAGCGAAGAATGGCCCAGGTGTGCCGCACGCTAAGGTTGCAACGCATGCTCTCGCAGAACTGACCCCATTGCGCACGAACAATTTCAGCCGCATAGTCCTCGATAGCGGTGCGGGCATGAGCAATGTGCAGTCGAAGATAACGCTGTGCTCAACGACGTTGTGTCAACAGTTTCCGGAGGAATGTCGGGGTCTAGGGATGAATCATCGGCCTTCTTCATCTCGAGTAGGTGTTTAAGGCAATCCTGAACCGGAGTATCATCGGTAGGGAGTGCCTGTTCTTTACAGGTGAACCGAAAGGTTGGCTAATTTGCGGTATGAGCCTGCCGCAGCTTTGGGGTAAGTGCTGAATGCAGTCGCAAAGTAGACTGAATAGTGAAGTGATCGCTTGCTAGGTTGTAGCGCGTACATTGTCATTTATGTTCGGTAATTCTCAAGGAAAGTGTGAGGTCATGAGACGTATCTTTCTGTTCACTGTTGCCTTTTCTGGTAGGAATAGAGTGATCAGATTCTACTGTTGAGCGACAAGCCTGAATTGCTTCTTAAAGTAAGCGGCCTTTTTTATTGACGCGATTGTAGCTCCAGGCTGTGTCAAAAGCGTTAACTTTCCCTAGTATGAGAAGGGGGTGGCTAGTTGCCGCTTTTTTGGCCCGAGTGAGAAGGCTGCTAAATATATGATTGGACTCTTTAGTGTAACTGTGAACGTTAAGTACATGGAGGCAAGAGGCAAAGCATTTAGGTGGATAGAGGGTGATGCATTCATGTGGTATCGCAATGTCGACAAATGTGTGGTGCTGAGCGCGAATGTTGTGCTGTAGAAAAACCGCCGTTGAGATATTACCGGAAGTTTGGAAAGTTTTATAAGTAGGCTTAACCTCTCTCCAAGTCTCTGGACGGGAAATAACAGCGGGGGGTATTGGTTAATCAGAAATTAGGAGTCGAAGATTTGGGCACTTCCGAAGGAATCCGAAGGAATACCGGAGGTTATTGTTAATTATTTCTAAAGTGGATTGAATGGCCATCTGGTTGGCCAAGAGGGTGTTATGTAGGCGCAAGTATTCGTCCCTTTGACTAGGAAAGGAAGGTTTTAGAATACCGAATTTCTTATCACATGCCATCGAACATGGGGAGTCACTGATAGAGACAATTACACGCTTTAAGATGGAGGAGGGTCGGCGTTATAAACTGTCTGAGCATTAGGGGGAGTTCTGCTGGGTCGGAGGCAGCAGGCAGCTGGGTACGGGCAATGGGGGGGGGGGGGGGGAGCATAGGAAGCTGGACCTCCAGCTTAAGAGCAATATTTTCTTCACGCACGGTAGCGACCTCAGAGCGCAGGGCCCAAACCTCCTTCATTACCGCTAAAAGAGAGTCCGGAGAAATGGGTGGAAAGGAGGATCGAGACGGAGCCCCACCGGGTGAGGAGAGCTGTTGCCCACCTGGCGGTGGTGGTGCACATTAGTCGGCTGATTGACTGCTTGAGTTTTTGTCTTCGCTTGATTGTAACCGTCAGGGGGACGTTTCAACTTTGGCGGGTCGGAAATGCACGAATACCAGTTAATGGGGTACCAGTCACATCCGACGCGTTTAGCCTACCGGCAGCGGCTTGGGTATACGTAGGATGTTGGCGTTGAGGTTGATAGCGGCGGGGGCACTCAGCTGCAACCGTGACATGTGGGCCCTCACATACAATACAGTTGGGAGAGCAGGGGGGTCGTCTGGGGCATTGGGGAGTCCACACTTGGGGCAGCGTGGTGTTGCCTGTGTGTTTGGACAGATATCTTGGCGATGGCCTGTCCGCTAGAATGTCGTGCAGGCCTCCTTTAGCGGCGAAGCTCCTCTTGCTCGGGCCCTGCCCCGTCCCTCGTTGCTGCCGTACACGGCAGCATGATGATGATTATGGTAGGATCTCTTTGGAGATTGGCCAACCAAAGATTGGCCGAAGAGGTCCAAACGTTCAACGCGTTCGTTGCTACCCAACAGTGAGGAGAGGAAGAAGAAGAACAGGTTGTCGTTCGTCGCCTGCGAGCTCATGACACGTACCGTGGGTACGTGACACAAGACGCTCTGAAGAAGGCGATGGCCAAGGTGGCTAAAATGTCACACACCGAATTAGCCAAATTACCTATGGAGATTCTCATCGTCTCAAACAAGCCCTACATAATCACCACAAACATCGTCGTCGTCGACGGGCTTGTCAACGGAGCGGTAAGGAAGTCTCAAGCTTTGCGAGCGAGGAGTGGTGGTCTTGACGCGGCGGTGCCCGGTTTCGATCCCACGACTCTCTGGCCGCAACGGGAGGTACGTGGCGCGATTCACACTGCGCTACGAACCGAGACGCGAGCATGGCTACGAACGCGCCTTATGTCCTTCACTGATTCAGATGGTGCGCGCCGTCAAGAAGACCTATAACAATGTTTCACGGTTTTACCGATGGGCATTTTAGCTTCGCCCCTCTCACCATCATTCACTTCGTGGAGATGGCGGGATTTTTTTGCGTCGAAAGGGTCTGCAGCGGTAGGTGGCAGAGGAGTACCGGATCCAAAAAGGAACGCGAGTGCCACGGAAAAAAAATTGAGCGATGGTGAAAGATGATGCAATTACAAACTTCTTGCTGAAGGTTGACCCACAAAAAGCTTTCGGACCAGACGGCATTCCAAACGAATTTCTTAGGCGGTATGCCGAATGTTGTAGCAGGTATTTAGGAGTGGTTTACTGTGAATCCATTTCTTCATCAAAGCTTCCCGATGACTGTACAAAAGCGAAGATGACACCAATACCTAAAGCAGGCGGCAGCACAGGCCCTTCTAACTCCAGGACCATCTCCCTCACTAGTATACATCATGCAAAATACTCAAACACAACACATCATTCTAAAGTATCTAACATTGTTCCTAGAAGCTAAAGGAACCTTGTCACCTAGCCAACATGGCTTTAGAAGTGGACTGTGAACAACTACGCAGCTCACGCAAGTTTTGCATGACCTCGCTTTTCTATCACAACCGCATACAGACCTCATACTGCTCCACTTTTTGAAAGCGTTCGGCTCGGTCTGCCACAGCAAACTAATCGCAAAACTAAAAAAAGTATAATGTGAGCCGTAAATTTAACAAGTTGGATTGAAGACTTCCTACATGACCGTTTTCAATCTGTGATCTTTGAATACGTGCCATAAGGGAGCAAACCTCTCACGTCTGGGGTCCCCCAGGGCTCCGCGCTTGGTTCAGTTCTTTTGCTTATCTTTATTAATGACATCACGGCAAACATTAACTGGGATATATCAAACATTTCGCTCATGATTGTATTATCTACCAGGAAATCAATAGTCCGAGAGACCATCTCCTACTCACTCATTCTCTAAATCAGCTTGCCAACTGGTGCAACATATGGCAAATGAGTATTAGCCTGAAAAAAAAAACATTGTGTATAACAATAACAAGGAAAAAAGAACCCATGGATTTCTCTTACCACTTCGATGGCACGCAAATGGTCAAAGTAAATGAACACAAATATTTAGGGGTTATTCTAATATCTGATCCTAAATGGTACTCACACGTCGCAAACATTACATCTTCTGCCTTGCTCAAGCTGTTTTATCTTCCAAGATCTTTGCGGCTTGCTCCGAAATCAACTAAACTCCTAGCTTACACCACATACATAAGGCCAGTACTAGAATACGCCAACACCATATGGTTCCAGTATACTGCTTATAACATTAAAAAAACGGGAAAGGGTTCAAAGGCAAGCCTTCAGATTTATAGGCAATAAGTATATGCGTACGGACTCACCAACTCATATGTTCACTGATTGTGGTCCTTCTACACATAAATTTATAGCACAACAAGGGCGTCTAAAGTACCTGTTTCAACCCTTGCACAATCATTATAAAATCGATGCATATATGTACATCCGCCTTTCCGGAACCCGGGAAACAAGGCAATTGCACCCGCGAACCTTAGTCGAATATTCCTGTCGTAACGATTCTTTTAATTATTCATTTTTTCCGCTCGCCATTAGAAAGTGGAACCGCTTAAGCCGGGCTATCAATAACCGGGATTCATTATACCCTAATAGGAAAACAGCAAATAGTTAAAAATCTTTCATCCAGTTCCCGTTGACGTTACGCTGTAGTGCACTGCACAATGTACAGCCCCTTACGCCTTTGTAGGCCTGCATCTCGTGTTGCAAAGTATGCTTTTGCGGCGACTCTTGACTGTTTATTCCTCCTCTATGCCTGATTTGTCTAACAATATTTTCTTTTTGCCGTTTTTCTGATTTTGTATAACTTGCTCTACACGCATGCTCGATATTCATTACTTGGATATAAATAAAGCCCGTCGGCGCAAGATGCCGCAGTCTCGTCGGCCTCAAGGCGAGGCAGGACCACAGCAAGTGGTGAAGGTCGGCGATCGCGTCGCTGCTGTGGCAAACTGGGCAACCAGGGTTTGTAAAGGAACCTCGGTATTGAGGCCAGTGGCGGGTCAGCTCTCCGGTGATTGCTGCTGCTCCCCGCTTCGCGACGCATGCCCACACGTGGGAGACTGGCCAGGATGAATGAATCCCTTTATTGCAGAGAGGAGGCTAAAAAGGCCTGTGGGTAGGCAATAGAAAAGAAGATTCGGAAAGATGTCACTAATTAGTTGTGGTGCACCTAAGTAATGTTCAAGTTACACATCAATGTAGCTGCCTCTCGAGATCCCGTTCGAGCAACACACACACACTGGCCTTCACTTGAGGGGAGGGGGTGTGCGGAATGCTCTTGAAGGCACATTACGTCTGGTGCGGCAAGATTAAGCGCACCGGTATTCATTTGTGACTGGCAACTTAAAAAAGTACTGGGTCAGCCATTACACCTATAGAGACCATTTTTTAGGGCGAAGTCTGTGATTTTTCAAACACTGCTTCGGGGGTTGTACCTAACACAGTCGACGTGCTGTAACGCCGTCGTCGGAACGGTGGCGAGGGCGAGTAAATGTACACTGTCGTCTAAGAAGGTTGCACATGACCAAATAATGTGGAAAAAGTTGGGTGTCTCGTTGCTGCGACAGTGGGCGCGCCTAAGTAAGGATGGACGCCTTGGGTTCGGGCACTTTGAAATCACATTTTTGGTATTGGCCGAGTTGGCGTAAACCTTGTTTGCGAAGACCTCACCTGTTCTGGGAAAGGTCTTTAGTGGGGCGAGGAAACCAGGGAGTAAAGCCTCGGCTAGCTGGTGTCGGCTAAGGGCTCTAGCTTGAAGTGTTTGTTGCCGATGTTGTTCATACGTGCTCAGAATCGGCCCAGAAATCGGGAAAGTTGAGGGGTCATTGCGCCCGGGTTGATGAAAGAGAGAAACAAAGCCAAACGCAGGAAAAGAAAAGAAAGCCACCTGCAAACTAAATAAAAACACAAATAAACCGAAGATAAACCTATCAGGCAAACACTGGCGAATCACTGCTCCGCACTTCGGGAAGCTTTAGTGGAACTGCATCCATTTTGGTTGCTAGACCCGATGATTCTCAGTTCTACGTTTCTGGTGAAAATGCGACCTATTTATCGCCTTTGACTTTCATTCTAACATATCTTGGTGTTCCTGTGGCTATTAATTTATTATTTTATTTGTGTACACGCAGCTCAAGTGCGCAGATCGTGGTTTAAAACAAATGTCTACGTGCTTCGTTTTTTTTTTGGCAGCAGTGATGGCCGTTTCCGTGTATTCGACGAAAACACTGCTTATTCATCGTGATTTCTTCAATTGTAGCCTATTTTAACACCCCGATGGCCCTACGTTTTATGATTTCTAGGCACGGGAGCTTCAACAAGCTTCGGTGGACCAGGCCCCGACATCAGCGCCGACTCGCGGCGTCCTGGACTAAGGCGGCTGACCTCACCCGTTTTCCGTACCCTTTTTGCAGAAATAAAGGTTCGTTTCCTTTTCTTTAAATAGGAGGTTTAGGTGACCGTTCTTCGCGGTCCCTTCCGCAACCGTAGGCGCGCGCAGCTCGACTGGAGCGTCAGCGGATGAAACACATATTTGCAAAGCGATAACCGTATCTCCTTTGGCGAGGAATCATTCGCTTCACTGATCGTGTCCGGTGCGCGTGTTCATCAAAACTTCACCCAAAAGGAAGCACAAAGATTGATATTTTGGTCTCTAAAATAAAGCAAGGTACGGCGTTTATTTAACCTTTTAGATATAATTCAGTCGCTTACTCAATATAACGTCCTGAATAATATAAAAGAAGCCATTCAACTATCGAATAGCCATGACGAGGCCGTCTTTTTGAGAACTGCGTAGAAAGACTCGCGCCTCGGTCGAAGTTTTTTCGCTTCCGTTCTAAACCTTGTTGCGGGTGGGCGACATCTTTGTCTATTTGGAAGAGCTTTCGCGGGTTCGTCGCTCGCCTCGCTGGGACAGCCATCTTAAAATTTGTTGCTCCCGAGACCATGCAGGAAGAAAAATTTTAGGAGGGAGTATGACGTCAGACGGCCAAGCTTTGGAAAGCCAACCCCCTCTGGCGTCACATTCTGCTCTCCTCGGGCTCCTCCCGCGCACTGCATCATGGATGTTTCACCTCTTTCAGGCCCGCGGTAGCATTTAGTGACTCAGGCTGGCTGCCGGTGGAGGTGGAGCCGAGCGGCGTCACCCAAGACGCCATCCGAGATTTTTCGCTAGCGTTCCACCCGCGCCCTCCTATCGTGGAAGTACTGTCGCTGTTCAAAGCGACACCAGGCGTAGATCCCATGCTCAGGAAGCACCCTCACGAGCTGCGCGCCAAGTTTGACTTCTGACGTTTACCTCTCGACCCACGACCGGGGGCCGTATTCTGCTGGGCATCCGATGCGCCTCGGATTAGATCCGAGACGCAATCCGGTGCGGTCACGTGAGGAGGCGCTCGGATGGGGTGTCACCGATTGGGCTCGGAGCGTTGACGTCAGCCGGCCTGCGTCACGCGCGCTTTATTTTTGCTATATTTTGGCGGTTTTGGTGACGTCACGTAGCCAAAGCCTCCCGCTCGTTCTCCCGCGACCGGCGCGTGAAATCCGGCACGGTTGACAGCGCCTCGGATTCTGAGATGGCTGCGTATATGCCGCCTGTGTTCGCACTTTTATTGCTGGAGGAGGATCCCGTGCCTGAGTGTCGACATGGGGGACCCATTCTGCTGAGCGACCGCGAACTTCAAGCGCGTTTCCGCGTAAGCAAGGACACGGCGCGGATGCTGTGCGACGCACTCGACGAAGCGCGTTAAGGCCTCGAGGTGCGACGGGGACTGTCGACGGAAGCAAAAGTGATTGTGCGCGCTGAGATTCTTCGCTACCGGCAGCTTTCAACAGATTGTCGGTAGCGATGATACTCTCGGCATGTCGCAGCCGTCGGTCAGCCGCTGCATTCACGCCGTTGCCAAGGCGCTGACGGAGGTGGGACGCATCAGGGGATGGGTTGCGGTTCCCTCGACACCGGAGAAGGCGGCCATCAAGCGTGATTTCCTACGGCGCGGGAAAATCCCCGGTTGTCTTTGGGTGCCTCGACGGCACCTTGGTTGCGATCAGCAAGCGAGGATGCGGGACCCCAGGCGAGCCCAACGGTACTGGTCGAGGAAGGGAATATTACGCCCTCAACGTCTTGTTGGTGAGTACGATGCTCGTTGTTTACGGAAACAGAAATGGTTTAACAGCGCAACCAATTTGCACCAAAATAAAAACAGCGGTTAAGACCATAATTATAGGCGAATGCATGTTGTTTTGAACTGCACCATTCATATTGCCTGTCATTTCCCACCGTACTAGTTTTTTGTGTGGTGGATAAAGTAGAGGAAGGTATTAAACGTGCGCAGGGTTTATTTTCTGCCGTGCGGTGCGAAGTGTGCTATACAGTGTTCTCGCGTGGAAATATTGCCTCAAAACCTCTTCGTCACTTCTACTGACCATGACAAATGAAAACATGTTGCACTAGTGCTTATACACTTTCCTTTCACTTTTCTTGCAGGTGTGTGATGCCCGCATGCGCATTATAGGCGTGCAGGCGGGCGCGCGCCAGGGGTCATGGCACGACGCCTTTGTGTGGCGCGCGTTCGCACTTTCGTCGTCGCCTCATCGAGCAGCAGCGGGTTGCCACCAGGCGAAGTTTTCTTGGGCGATGGTGCCTACCCGCTGGAGCCATGCTCATGACGCCTGTTGCCGTCATCCAGGGCCTCAAAACACCGGGAGGGGAGGTACAACGTTGCGCACGCTGCGATGAGGTCTGTGGTGGAGCGCTGCATTGGCTTGCTGAGAGCCGCTTCCGTTGCCTTGCCAGCGCTACCGAACACTGCAGTACGAGCCTCAAAAGGCTAGTGACATCGTCGCAGCGTGTTGGCGTTGCACAACCTGTGTTTGTTGGAGCCCCCCCCTGCGATGACGGCTCCAGCAGCAGCAGCAGCAGCAGCGACGACGAGGGTGACGACACGGACGACGTGCCGAGGCACCTTCCTCTTCGGCAGCGAAAATTTCTGCTCCTGCGGGGGGCGAGAAGTGCGCGACGCAGGATCGTGGCACGATTCTCAGTGGCCAACTCCAGGCACCACGGCGTTCTGCAGAGGGTGCGCCGCCGGCTTCTCAGGCAACTGATGGCCGCACTTGATTTTTATTTTGTTACTTTTCCTTTTCGGCTGTTTGGGCTGTTCGGCATTTGTTTTGTGTAGAGAGGTCCTCTGGTGTTGTGTGCGTGCTGTGGTTTCCGGAACAGTGCCGAGAAATTCGCTCTCTTGGTTTGAGCAGTGTGTGTGAAGGCCCAACACTGCAGCATCTTGTGTAGAGAGGTCCTCTGGTGTTGTGTGCGTGCTGTGGTTTCCGGAACAGTGCCGAGAAATTCGCTCTCTTGGTTTGAGCAGTGTGTGTGAAGGCCCAACACTGCAGCATCTTGTAGAGAGGTCCTCTGTGTTGTGTGTGCGTGCTGTGGTTTCCGGAACAGTGCCGAGAAATCCGCTCTCTTGGTTTGAGCAGTGTGTGTGAAGGCCCAACACTGCAGCACTTTGTGTAGAGAGGTCCTCTGGTGTTGTGTGCGTGCTGTGGTTTCCGGAACAGTGCCGAGAAATCCGCTCTCTTGGTTTGAGCAGTGTGTGTGAAGGCCCAACACTGCAGCACTTTGTGTAGAGAGGTCCTCTGGTGTTGTGTGCGTGGTGTGGTTTCCTGAAGCGTGCCGACAAAATTCCAGTGTTTGTGAAGGTTTGGTGATGGCTTGTGTGGCCTGAAATAGGCTCTGACCTCTTGTACTCCGATTGTCTTCTGAAAGCAGACTTTGTTTTCATTTGATCCAGTTTATTGCTTTCTGTTGATGGGAAGTCGATGAGGCACAAGATATTTATTTAAAAAACATCACAGAAAGTTCCTGCTAGCACCACAACAACGTGTGTACTAGCTTGCACAAAATGCATGAAAACTGTCAGTCCAAAGAGTGAAATTATGCCCAAGCACAACCATTGCACTGTGAGCTTGTTTGGTGGAGCTACTGTGGATCGTTGCAGTTCACAATGCTTTGTATGCGGGCACGTGTGCGTGCTATTGCCATCGACAGCATAGTGACACGATGTGTGCAACCACTGCGGTTTTCAAACACATTAGTTGTACATATCACTGTATCATGGTGAATGTGTTGCTTAGAATGTGCTCAGCATTTCTACAAATATGGATTTGGCCAAATATTTAACACAATAACAGGATGATTGACGGGTTCAATGCTTGTGCCCAAGTGCCCTGAACGAAAAAGGTAACGGCAGTTCAGAAATGACACAAATTTCGGCTAACGTTGTTGCCAAATTTGCAAACACAAAAGTTTTTCTCGAACTGCTACAGCATGGTGCATCATCTGTCTTGCAGCCATACAAGGCAGTACCACGCTGCTAAATGTGCTTCAGTTTTTTTAGTGTGCCAACGACTTAGAACTTACCAGGCTTCCCCCCTCACCGCACTTGACGGGAAGCGCCTCCTAGTTTGGATGTTGATGTTCTGTTGCTCACAGATTGGCTCATTCAGTGACATGTATGCTGGACACACGTTGGGTAACTTTTTCTCCTGTAAATTCTGTTCATGTTTTGCCATTCGCATAAAGTCCACTTGTTCTCTATCGTTTTCCCACTTGGCCGTGGTCGTATATGGGGTGTTCAATGGCTGTCTCAAATTTACTTCATATTCCTTAATGTCCCAGCAATACAGGATCCATGAAAAAAATGTGCCCGCTTTACTGCAAACCAATGTAAGGACTAGATTTCACAAAAAACGCACGAGTATTGCAAGCAGTGAGTCGAAACGAACAAAAGCCACTCCCGGGCTGGAGTCAACACTTGTAAATGACGGCAAACCACCAGTAACAACCTCACTAGTGTAAACGGTGAAATGCCATGGCACAAAAAAAACCGCCACTCTCAGCTGGGAGTAATTACTTGTAAATGGCAGGAAAAGACACTACCGTAAATACCCGCGTATAATACGAGGTTTTTTTCTAAATATTAAGCGTCCTAGATATCAGCCTCGTACTATAGCGGAATCCAAACTAAAATTACAACAAAAAATTCCACGTTCCGCTTCATGTATGGTTTTCGGTATTGCTCGGGGCTGCGGCTTGGCTTCGTTGCTACGTGGCCTATCCAATTCTAGCCCTAGCCAGTGCTAGCCACCCATTCTTTGTTATGGATAAGCGTTTGGTTCGGCAACACGCATGCGCTCTTGTGAATCACGCTTTGGGAAGTTCTCAGCAGTGGAGTACGAGTATGTCGGCGCCACGTAAACAGTGATTGACAGGCCACGCATATGACAGTGATTGAACTGCGGGGACTTATCCTCACTGTGTGATACGAGCGTGAACACCGCGCGGGTAAACTAACACCGCGCCGCGAGGACATGAACCAATAATTTTTTTTTTTCCAATTTTGCATCCCTAAAATATTACCTCGTATTATATTCGGGTTCGTATTACACGTGGGTTTTTACGGTATATCACTTGTGTCAACAAACAGTGGAATGTAAGGCAACAACAAAAGCCACACGGCTTGGAGTTGGCGGTTGAAAGTGACAACAAAAGACTAACTATCTGACTAGTGCAAACAAAGAGTGCAATGCACCGGGAAATAAAAGCCACTCTCGGCTTGGAATAATTGCTTGTAAATGGCAGGAAAAGACACTATATCACTTGTGTCAACAAACAGTGGAATGTAAGGCAACAACAAAAGCCACACGGCTTGGAGTCAGCGCTGGTTAATGACAACAAAAGACAATAACTATCACACTAGTGTAAACAAAGAGTGCAATGCACCGGGAAATAAAAGCCACTCTCGGCTTGGAATAATTGCTTGTAAATGGCAGGAAAAGACACTATATCACTTGTGTCAACAAACAGTGCAATGTAAGGCAACAACAAAAGCCACACGGCTTGGAGTCAGCGCTGGAAATGACAACAAAAGACTAACTATCTGACTAGTGCAAACAAAGAGTGCAATGCACCGGGAAATAAAAGCCACTCTCGGCTTGGAATAATTGCTTGTAAATGGCAGGAAAAGACACTATATCACTTGTGTCAACAAACAGTGCAATGTAAGGCAACAACAAAAGCCACACGGCTTGGAGTCAGCGCTGGTTAATGACAACAAAAGACAATAACTATCACACTAGTGTAAACAAAGAGTGCAATGCACCGGGAAATAAAAGCCACTCTCGGCTTGGAATAATTGCTTGTAAATGGCAGGAAAAGACACTATATCACTTGTGTCAACAAACACTGCACTGTAAGGCAACAACAAAAGCCACACGGCTTGGAGTCAGCGCTGGTTAATGACAACAAAAGGACAATAACTATCACACTAGTGTAAACAAAGAGTGCAATGCACCGGAAATAAAAGCCACTCTCGGCTTGGAATAATTGCTTGTAAATGGCAGGAAAAAGACAATATATCACTTGTGTCAACAAACAGTGCAATGTAAGGCAACAACAAAGCCACACACGGCTTGGAGTGGCGGTTGCTGAAATGACAACAAAAGACAATAACAATCACACTAGTTGTAAACAAAGAGTGCAATGCACAGGGGGAAATAAAAGCCACTCTCGGCTTGGAATAATTGCTTAGGTTTGTAAAATGTGATAAGAGAACAGGACGCCATCTCACTTGTGTCAACAAACAGTGCAATGTAAAGCAACAACAAAAACCACGGCTTGGAGTCAGCGCTGGAAATGACAACAAAAGACAGATCAACTATCATCCCCCCCCACCGAATAGGTGTAAACAAAGAGTTGCACATGCAACCGGGGAAATAAAAGCCACTCTCGGCTTGGAATAATTGCTTGTAAATGGCAGGAAAAGACCACTATATCACTGGGTGTCAACAAACAGTGCATGTAACGGTGACAGTGCTGGGGGCAACAACAAAGACACGGCTTGGAGTCAGCGCTGGTTAATGACAACAAAGGACAATACTATCACACTAGTGTAAACAAAGAGTGCAAATGCCCGGACAATAAAAGCCACTCTCGGCTGGAATAATGGCTTGTAAATGGCAGGAAAAGCCACTATATCACTTGTGTCAACAACAGTTGCAATGTAAGGCAACAAAAAAGCCACACGGCTTGGAGTGGCGGTTGAAAGTGACAACAAAAGACTAACATCTGACTAGTGTGCAAACAAAGAGTGCAATGCACCGGAAATAAAAGCCACTCTCGGCTTGGAATAATTGCTTTGTAAATTGGCAGGAAAAGACACTATATCACTGGTGTCAACAAAACAGGCAATGTAAGGCCACAACAAAAGCCACACGGCTTGGAGTCAGCGCTGGTTATGGACAACAAAAGACAATAACCTATCACATAGTGTAAACAAAGAGTGCAATGCACCGGGAAATAAAGCCACTCGGCTTGCAGTCAAAATTAAGTAAAAGAAATCGCGACAGGAAAAAAAAGTTTAGCGGTGGGGGGAGGAACCTATGTGCTGTATTGCGAAGTTCTCCCGCTGATTACTGCGGTGGTTGCTGAGGTGGTCGGTGCGACCAAGCGAATGCCGCAGTAAGTAATCAACATGATCAGTGGCAATACAGCACATAGCTCCTGCACAACTATTAGGAGTGCCTGCAACAAGGCCGCCTTGCGCCTGATGGCTGCCAGCTGCCGGTTCAATCCGGGTAGCAATGCCCTCTAGTTCAGCTGTCTGACGCTCCTCTGTTCGCCGCAAGCCTGGCCAGCACCTCTCTCCAGTGCCCGTGGTGGCGTGAAGTCTCCTGCGCAGCAGTGCATACACAGCAAGCATTTCCACCTGCTCCATTACACGGCATTCCTCAACTGTTTTTATAGAACCTACAATTATTACACTTTGTAAGAAACAATTGTGATGTGGCAGCAGCAGCACAGGTGAGGCTGTGTTTTAATTTGAATCAGAGGCCACCTGGTTATTTGCAGTGTTTTCTTTTATTTTTTCCTCTGCATGCAGATGTCAATCTAAAAATGTTTTTGAGCTACTGTGCATTCATATTGAAAGCATACACAACTACACATACGTCACATGATAAAAGATGCTTGTATAGGCATGCGTGAGGGCAATGAACACAACCTTTTTCTTCTCCTCCTCCAGCTTAACAAAGCGGGCGTAGCCTGCAGACATGCTCTTGAGGTACTCCACGTTCTGCCGTGAAACACGGCTTGCAGGGTCCCTGCAGGATGTCATGAAGTGTTTAGCCAACCTGTTTTTGTTTTTACCAAGTGGAGTCTGTTACACAATGTGGCAGCAAGTCTAGCTCAGCCAAAGTGCTTGTTTTGTCGTTGTGGGTTGCCTAAGTACCCTACCAACCCACTCGCACGGCTGCAGGAGGCTGCCCTGGTGGAGGAGGGTCAGGAAGTCGAGCTGCTGGAGGGAGGGCTCGGCCTGGCTTGGGAGGCTCAGCCTGGCTTGGGCTGCTGGGCAGGGGAGGCGTGTGCAGGGAAGGGCTGTGGTCAGGGAGGAGGATGGAGAAGGGGAGGGCTGGGCAGTGGAGGACTGAGAAGGGGAGCCTCTGCGGGGAGGACTTGGAAGGGGAGGCGTGTGCGGGGGGGAGGGGTGGACAACGCTGAGCTCTGCTGGGGAGGGCTGCGGACGCCAGGCGGGCTCCTAGGTGTTGCTGGAGCTGCAAAAACATTCGAAGTACATTTCCAGCAAACATCTGCGCATGGCCGGTTAACACTAGCAATGTTGAAAATAATGAGCATACATTGAAATGGAATGTTTACACACCTGCTATGCCGCTGGTGCCTGGCCTGTCCCACACGGAGACCCGTGGGTGTCCCTGCACCAGCAGCGGTGGCCCCCCGCCGGATCCTGATCGCATGCAGCAAAATCATCCACCATTACCAACATTATCTCCACAAGCTACACAAACTACGCCCAGCTAGTGTATGACTGCGGCTAAGGAAGATATTGCCGGCCACACCTCACTGCCGTCCCCCATCGAAATGCTCGGTGAGCGCCTCCAAATCCTCTTGGTCCCAAACTAAGCAGGGTTAGAATGCGCCCTGCTTCCCTGGCACCGGCCGGCGCCCGTGCGTCCTGAAAAGGAGTGGAAGGCTCGGTACAACTTCAGGAAAAACACTCATCAAAGAAATGCCACTTCTACCTTGGTGGAAAGCAAAAACCACACTGCGCTACAGTTTACCTTATCTACGTACAAAATTCGTGTTACTGCTCGTACGCAGCCATATATCCAGGAAGAAATACCCCTTCCATTCCTAGGTAAGGTTACCATTTCTGTTAAGTACCGCAATAGCGGCATCACATTAGGACATCAGTGCAAAAACTAGAGACTCACCCCATGGTCCCCCGGTAGGCCAGCAACGCCTTCTTAGCGCCGAGTGCCTCCCGCCCCCCCAAACGGCCTTCCACTGCTCGGGGTTTTCTTGGGCAGGTGCCTTCGTTGCTCAGGAGTTGGGAGGACACTCCTGCCACAGCCGCCACGTTTGCGCTCCCGCCGTGCCCTGTCGTACCGGACTCGGCTATCATGACAGGGTGCTCCTCTACAAACTGGAGAAGAACTGCACCTGCGCCTGCGACACCTTAGGGCCCAAAGCGACGCCCCTTATGCGACGACAGGTGGCAGTTTTTCTCTTCAGTCTGTACTGAGCCGCCAAATAAGACGGTCAAATATTGCGCCTGCAAATTTGTTGTCGCACGCGCAGCGCCCGCTCGGCGCCGGAAACGTAAACAAAAGTCGGAAAATAAATACGTAACTTGACTTAATCGCTAACCATACTGCCCATAAAAATAGATAAAGAGAAACATTTTGTTATATCTAAACAATTTTATTAATTTCGCTCTAGCAGCATTTCAAAGTTTGAGATTGTCCCCGGAGGCGTTGACACGCACTTCCGGCCGGACATGACGTACTGCCCACGATCTCCCGAGGCATGCTCCGAGGGCGGAGCTTTGGCGATTTTTATTTTACGTCATTTTGACGTCACGATCATCCGAGGCGCAATCGGATCACAGAATACGGCCCCGGGTCCCGTATTCTGCTGGGCATCCGGCGCGCCTCGGATTAGATCCGCGACGCAATCCGGTGCGGTCACGTGAGGAGGCGCTCGGATGGGGTGTCACGCGATTGGCTCGGAGCGTTGACGTCAGCCGGCCTGCGTCACGCGGCTTTATTTTGGCTATATTTTGGCGGTTTGGTGACGTCACGTAGCCAAAGCTCCCGCTCGTTCTCCCGCGACCGGCGCGTGAAATCCGGCGCGGTTGACACGCATCGGATTGTACGATGGCTGCGTATATGCCGCCTGTCTTTGCACTTTTGTTGGAGCTGCTGGAGGAGGATCCCGTGCCTGAGCGTCGACTGAGCGACGGCGACTTTCAGCGCCGTTTCCGTGTCAACAAGGGCCCGGCGCGGATGCTGTGCGACGCACTTGACGAGCACGTTAGGCCTCGAGGTGCGACGGGGCTATCTACGGAAGCGAACGTGATGTGCGCGCTGAGGTTCTTCGCTACCGGCAGCTTTCAACAGATTGTCGGTAGCGGTGATACTCTTGGCATGACGCAGCCGTCGGTCAGCCGCAGCATTCACGCCGTTGCCAAGGCGCTGAAATTGGAAGCCCTTATCGGCCATCGAGGTGCAGCGAAGTGTCAACAGATACGAAGGTGCTGTGCGTGCTTTGCCCCTCTTCGCAACTGACAGTTTGCAAAGCGTTTTCTGCCACCATGAAACACTGTCGCACCCCGCCCCCGCCAGTCGCAGCGTTCACACTGTGGTGTCGGCACTGACGGAGACGAGCTCCGACACACGCGGGGTTTTGGATACCCCGGCGACGTAAGCACGGTGTAAGTACTACTTTTTTCTGGCTACGTTTGTTACGGAAGCAAAAAATGATGTAGCCCCATTGTTTTGCATCGAAGGGAAAAGAAGCGCGATGTCTGAAAAGCAGTCACTGAAATGCGTTTGTTTTGAGCGGTGTCGTGTGGTGGCAGTGATCTCCCATAAATTTCGCAATTGTGAATGATCAAATAGTGTGTAAAAAAAAAACAACTTAGCAGATGCATGCATATGTAAATAATCTTTTAACTCTCCGGCCTATGTTCGCTTAAGTGAAATGATATCGAAAAGGTTGTCAAAAAAATGTAGCTAAAATGAACACGTTCACAGGTATCGAATAGGGTGGCGTCTTGAAAGAAAAAAAAAGCTTATAAAGAAAGATGACGTATCGTGTTGGGCGTCTAACTGACTTCATAACGAACCGTGTAAATATTCGTAACTTATCGTCGCCCTCGCCCCGCCCCCATCATGTGTCAACTGCTTCGGCGCCTTGTCACTTCGGCTGACATGTTTTGCCCTCCTTGACACATAGTGAAAAGGTGACAAGTTCAGCTTGTCGGCTCGTTTAAGGGTTTACCGATTTCGAAATGCGGGGTGGGGGGGGAGGGGTTGTGTTCCCCAGTTGTACCGCATAGATGGGTGGGAGGGCCCTTTTCTATAGTTGTAACTAACCAATTTTCCTCTCAGGTCGCCTGCATGCTCTAATTCCCCTGCTACGCGAAACAACGAAGATTAAGAGAAGGCCACATACAACACGGCGACGTCGTTCGTCGTTGCATGCAGTTGCGGAATGAATCAGTTCCACTGAGTAACCCAGTTCTTTGTATTCTTGCTCTTGTTTATTACCTTTTCCTTTTTTATAACTGTGTACTTGTTTAATGCTTTAGTACATAATTGTGTTATGTATTTCTTTCAGGTGTGCGACGCCTGTATTAAGGCCCTGACCCTGACTGCCGACTACAGTGCCTTTGTGTGACTGTGGCTGTTTCACTGGTGCGCGCGACGTGTAAAGCCTGGTGGCGAGTTCTGGGGTTATGGTGGCCACCTGTTGGAGTCGGTGGCTCATGACACCCCCCGCCTCGTCATCCAGGCCCCAACACCTGAAAGAAAAGTACAATGCCGCACATGCTTCGATGTGGGTCTGTCGTGAAGTGCAACATTGCAGTTCTCAAGAGCTGTTTTCCTTGCCTGCAGTAGCACCAGCTTTTCTTCATAGGCCTCCTCTAGCAGCCAAACATGTCAATGTGTGTTGTGGGCTGCCTGTTGGAACGACAGACGACAATAGCTGCAGCAGCAGCAAGTGGACGAGGCAGTGATACAGACGACGCGGCTGAGGAGGTGCCTGCCCCCGACATGTGATTCTTGCCTCCTGAAGGACAGGCAGGTGCAGAGCAGGCAACCAACGCATCATCAGACAGCTTTGTGGCACTAAACATGTCATTTTTAACTTTCGTTTCTGATTGTGTGTGGTGTGCGGTGTTTGTTTTGTTGTGAGAAAGTTGTTTTGTTGTTGTTTCAAGCAGCATATACTATGCCCTGACGCGTCATTGTTTCCTGTAGAGAAGCTTCTTGTCGTTTTGTTTTTGACATGGTTGTGTGAGGATAACAGAGAAAGTTGCTTTGCTTTCGACCACTATATACTATGTCTTGACACGGTGTTGCTTGATCTGGGATAGCAGTGACTACTGTTTTGATGGGTCGTCAGGCCTTGTAATATAGGACCGGGCAAGATTCTCTTCAGAAAATTCTGTTTATTACACTGTAACCGTCATTCTGCTGTGAAGCAAAGAATGATGATGCATGTACCACAAACAAAAAAAAATCAGTATACTGACGACTCTTCTGGACACATTTAGTTCAGTCCTGTCAAGAGTTATATTATGACATAGCGCAACCATTGCACGGTGACTTTGTTTGGCAATCCCTGACAGATCAGTTTTACTTAAGAGAACACGATACGCAAGTATGCATCTCCAGTGGTGATACAAAAAAATAAACATGCTTAAAATGTTTTGGAGGCGTCTCTTAACGCAGAGTTCACTGTCATGGTTTACTCTGGAACATTCTCATGATAAGTGGAACAAATGGTTACAAAAGTTTCATTTACCCCATAGTCGCCTGTATTCTAGCACTCAGTGCTTGATGACTGCTTGCTTAGGTTTGTGAAGAGTGGATATTGCGATTTTTTTATCATGTAGGACACCTGCTTGTAAAAAATAATTATGATATGCCAACAGCAGCATCTACAAAGGTGTATTGAATTTTTCCTCAATAAATCAGAGTGTGACAAGTTATGTTGAACTGTTTCCTCTTCCCCTGCATGCAGCAGCACCGTCCAAGAGTAACCAACACTTGGAAAAAAATAATCGTGACAAATCAACTATAGCATTTCTGTAGTGATCGTACACAGCGTTATTTAAAGTGCACCAGGGACCAATGCTATCTTCATTGCAAAAATAAAGAAGGGCACATTGATGTGTGATGCAATGCCAAAACTGCTTTCTCTACTCCAGCTTGTTGAAGTGCTCATAGTTGGCACCTATTGTTGAGGCCCACAGTACTGCTTGTTCGTGCAGGGCCTTCCACGTCCAGCAGCTCTCCAGATGCAGTGTGTCTGAAAATGTGTTCATTATGAGCTTAATGGCCAAACAACAACAAAGGGTTGAAAATTTGGTCTCTATCTTAGTTAACGAAGCGTATTGCGATATGCTTTACCTATTTAACCTCAAGGATAGAGGCATTAAATAGGGAAGTGGAATTACAAAATATGCTAACGTAAGGATACAACTTACAAAAATTACACCTCATTGCACAGTTGTACCTGTGCTTGTAGAAAGAAGTGGTTATCGCGGATGAAAACAATACCTGCGGGAAGGCGGTTTGATTCTCGGGATGTTTTAAGAAAAAAACTGAGCAAACTACTTCAAGTTGCATGATTAAACACAAAATTTTATGGGCGTGGTCAATGTGACGTGATACATGCTGAGGCTGTTAGAGCAGTTCGTCACGCAGAATAGCATGTTAATATAGCTCATGAAACAAAGCTAGGCGGGTAACGTATCCTCGGGACGCTAAAGATTGGAGGTCAGTACTATTTTTCATTGACGTTGCACTTGCAGCCTGCTTTCATTAAAAAAATTAAAACGAGCTTGCCAGGATATTGCCGCGAACCATGTATGGGTTTGTTTATTCTTTGTTTTTACCCGCCAGGCCACGCCTGGCCCTGTTATCTGTGTCCGCGAAGCGCGTCTTCCATTCTTTATTTTTATGCCGCACGGGCTATCTCATTCCGATAAGCAGACTGTTTCGCCCTAACGGCACTAGCCCAGAATAATCTTCTCTGATCTACAATGTTCTGTATTTCAATGGACGGTTCGAGAAACACTTGCGCCGAAAGATAAAAGCGTGCAGAGCAGACGCCGCGGCATTCGATTCGACGACACTCGCCTGCACAAGTCACTCTGTTGACCGCTGCTTCGCCGCCTCTGTATTCTTTTGAGCTGTTAGGGGAGCACAAGTTCGCTACAATAAACGTACTTTTTCCTTCAAGACAACTGCGTCATCCTTGGCTTCGTGACAATATAAGTACGCAATCTGATCGTGCGCAAAACGCGCACACATGCGTTTTGAAAAACGGGTTTAATTCACTGCACAAGCGAGAGTGGCCGAACAATGACATGGCGTTAGAAAAATCGATCAAAATATCGTACTCACGTCACAGTCCTCTTATATATAACTGCCGGGCAACAGCGTACCGTTTACGTCGCTTTTCGTCCCAAGAGAACGCCCTTGTGGGACGAAATCTTTGTGCAGCAACTGTACTGAGCGTTCAAATATGCCTCCTTTAAAAACAGCTGTGCGCGCGCAGCGCTCCTGGCGCCTCATAACGGAACAAAGTAAAAAACATAAATGCGTGTAAACCTGTTAAACTAGCATTAGCAGCAACGGCAGTGCCCGTGAAAACACACAAACAGGAAAGGCTTTGTTATATTTAACACATTTTATTCATTCTAGCAGCATTTCAAAGTTATGAGATTGTCCCGGAAGGCGTTGACACGCACTTCCGGACATGACGTACTGCCCGCGATCTCCCGAGGCATGCTCCGAGGGCGGAGCTTTGGCGATTTTACGTCATTTTGACGTCACGAGCATCCGAGGCGCATCGGATCAGCAGAATACGGCCCCGGCTTTGCTCGAACGCGCGGCCGTAAACATTCGCAAGCACGTAACTGCCCAAGGCTGCACGGGGTTTGCCTGATTTGCTGTGACGATTGCGTTTGGCCTTTTGCTCGGAGTTATCACACCACCTTCCCTCTACATCATAGCGCTGTAACGAGCGTCCTGTCCGCTGACAGGTGGTGCGAAAAGCTTTGGTTTCGCTCTCGTGAGCATTTGCATACGTTCGCCTTATCGGCCTCCGGCCTGGTGGCACGTTGCATGCGCCATAATTGTCGTGATCACGTTTGTCGTGCGTTTCTGTCTCCTTCAGTGCATTGGAAAACAAAAGGTGTAGGACCACTGATGTTGGGGGCAGGCGCGGGAAGAACGGATCATTTTCCGCCTGGCGTCGCAGACAGTATCCGGACTAGATGTCCGGGGACTGCTGAATCCGTGCGGTAGGTATACAGGAATAGCGAATTATAGACTACGCCTGGGAGGGACCGTGGTGAGTTCTGGACCGACTGCAGCCTTGGCAATAAACGGTTGATTGTCTAGAATGGTCCTGCGCGGCAAAGTTGAAAAAATAAAATGATCACAACCAAGAAAGTGCGGTGTGTTTTGTGAATAAAGTATAAGGAACAGATGTTGTACTCTGTCTTCTCCCTTTTTGCACGGCGGCTGCACACAACACTTCGACGGCGGCGTGAACTTCGACGGGTCCGTAAGCTCAATAAATAAATGTTTTCTGCCTCTCCCGTCCGGCCACTTTGCCTGCACGATCAGCCCACTGCGCCTTACGTGTTGTAGGCGGCGCTGCGGGCAACGCCCGGACGACGACTCGTCGCCGAAACCCGATTACCCTACCCATACGCCCAGGCAACCGAACGGACAGACGCCCTAACGCACGCAGCGCGGTTGGGCGGCCAGTTGAGGCGCAGAAAACTACCTCTTGCTTGTCACGTGAGGGTGAAGCTCTCATTAGTTTTTCCTTATTTTAGTTTTTATGACTAGGCTTCACAATTGTCACGTGACGGGGAAACGGTCCACTCAGCCAGCCCGGCGAGCGAAGCGGAGCCCAGCTCTGATGACGTCGCTTGCACCGGGAAGCCCTTGTTCCATGTCCTTAGTTAATGGGCGGAGCTTGAAGGCCCCCCCCCCCCCCCCGAGGTCAAAAGCAAAAAAAAAAAAAAAAGAAAACCCTGGGGGGTTTTCTGCTCTTCGTCGCATCTGTGAGCGCAGGGAGGATTGATTCAGCGACTACAAACCAAAACCGCATGGCACTTCGTTTCAGCGCTTTGCCACGGAAAACGCATACTGTAGCCTAACGTTTCTTGGAATATAAGTACATTACCAACCAGTGTGGGACTCCTGCTCGCCTGCTTCCCAGGGAAGGAAAGATGCTGAGGGCTCACGCCCATGCCTGCGGCCAAGGTGTCGAACCGGAAATGGAACTGAACGAAAGCCCGAACCGAACACGAATTTTTGCCCGGAACCGGAACCGAACCGAACCCGTATTTTTTTCGCCATTTCGGAACTGAACCCGAACCGGAACGAATCGAAGGAACCATTCAGAACCGGTTCCGGGGCTTCAAAATTGTACTTTCTAGTTTTTGATTATGGGGCTCTACCTCGTGTCTGAAGACATCAACAAAGTGTTTTATGCCGGGGTATACGGTAAATTTCCACCAACGTCATAGCCGTAACGGTAATGACATCGCCAGAAAATCTTCCATTGTCGTTGCAGCGCTAGAATTCAAACCCACGATCACTTTCGCCACAGCGGGACGTATCAACCACTCTGCCAACTGTGAATTCAAGGCGTAATAGCTCTAGGAACGCGCCTGATAACATTCTCTATTAAGTTGGTGCTGCCGACTAGTAGAGGAGACGCGAAGTAGTGCGTTATAACGCAAATGAGCGCCGATAGTTGGTTGATTGATTGATTGTGGGGTTTAACGCGCCGACGCAACGCAGGCGATGAGGCGCGCCGTAGTGGAGGGCTCCGGATTAATTTTGACCACCTGGGGATCTTTATCGTGCGCCGAAATCTCGTACACACGGGCGTTTTTGCTTTTCGCCTCCATCAGAAAAGCGGCCGCCGCGGCCGGGAATCGAACCCGCGACCTCGTGCTCAGCAGTCGATAGTTGGGGCATCGATAAGGAAGCGTAAAACAGCGTACGCTGCCGTGTTTTATCCGTCCGCCGCCCATGCTGCGGGTGTGATGGCCCCGTGCACGGTGGAGAAATAATTCCTGCACCGTGGCCCCGTGTGAGAAAGCTGTTTCATTAAAGGAGCACTGACACAAAAATTTTCCATCTTAGTTTTTCTGTTGCGCTAAGTAGCTAATGGCCTAATTATCACGTGGGGAAACCTCATTTACACTGTAAAAAATTTCTCTGGTTTACGGAACAACCTGGAGGTAATGTATTGCCGAGCACGTTCCGTAATTTCGACAACAGTCGGTCGGTACTACGGACACCTTGACCTCTATTATGGAACTCCCGTGCAAGTTTAAATGCAATGTCTCCGTTTCCTGCTAACGAAAATTCTGTAACTCAAGATTTCACGGAAACCACCCGTTCTGTCCAAACAACAATTCCGTTACTGAAATGTAAGGTGTCCGTTCTTGGGTAACAGCCCCGTAACTGGTATGTAAAAATATTGGTTGTGCAGTGGCTTGAGTGACCAGCTGTCGAAACATACGAGCCCAGTATATTTGATCATGCACGTTCACCATATGTATGCACGCAGGCAAAGCCTGTAGCTCTGTCTGCAAAAGTTTCTGACACGTGTTGGGTTGAGTACAAAAACAGACACTTCATTTTTTACACGTAATTTCACCGGCGGGGATTAAAAGACCACAGAGCTGAAGATATGGCTTCCAACAGCTGTTCCGACTGCTTTCCCGAATTATCCAGTGCACACGTGCAAGTAAAATAGACAGCAACAAGGTCGGAAGTGACGTTGTTCTGTGGCATAACCTTGTTCTGTGCCTTGTTCTGTGGCATCACCTAAAAACGAGAAAGAAGAAAAAGCACAAGAGCAATTTGCCACTCCACACAAATTTAAATTTAAAACAAATTTACTTTGTTTAATTTTTTCTTCTCCATAAATACAGATAGAAAAGGGAGTGATGTAATAAAGCTGAAGTAGACAGCTTGACATGGCAGCAGCCCCCTTTCTATTCAACAGCAGCGTCGTGAGAGAGCGAACACAGTTATAACAAAGACAACCAGAAAAATAAACAATAAATAGATTCCACTAATACAGTTCTTTGCATCACACGTAATTCCAGTTATCTTCTACGGCCGCACAAAACTAAGCACACAAGAAAGCGAGAAAAAGAGAAAAAAGGCTAGCCACGCATTTAGATACACATGGCACGTAGCTGATGCTTCGAACATGTGTGCACCTCAAATCCAGCACACTCAAACGTATTTAAATGAAAAAAAAAAAACAGAGTATTCAGTAACCCCTCTTTCGCAGTATTCAAGCGGGCCGTAGAGGCCACCCAAGGTTGTTTATTCCTAGTTTTTTTTTTTTGTCGAAACTGCTTAAGGCGCACTTCTGAGCAAGTTGGTATTCCATTTCAAAACCGTTCGAAGCACAAAACATAAACGAGGGGTGACGAGAGAGCACAGGAACAAGCGCACAGGGACGAAACTGCGCCAAATTACGCATATGGTTTATATTAGTGTTTCTTCTTTAAACGGGGCATGAAGGCAGAATGCAAGTTTTGGTTCATTTGAATGCCTCAATAGCATAACACTGACTTTCAACACAAACTTCACTCACATAAGCTATATAAGTAGAAAAAAAGAGAATGGTTATGCGACCCACTAGCTCATTTCTCTCTCTAGAATCTGTGGCGTATTATGGGCAGCTGTGCAATTGGCTGAGGCCCCCAAAAGCAAACACAAGTTAGGCCAGGTTTATAAGCTTGCAGAATGAGCTATTACACTTAAATTAAATGCATATCATTTTTATAGCAGTAAAAATGGTGGGGCTAAACAACAGAAGTTAAAATACTACACTGTCCGCTCTCGCTCTGCTTTTGAGTGGATTTGCATTTGGTTTATTTTTGTTGCGGTTGACAGATTCATTGCGTGAAGCATTGGCAATACTCGACAAACAGGGTCACGTAAGACAATGTCTCTTATGCCAATTGGTCAGTGTCTTGTGAGACAACCCCAAAACGTCGGACTACGCTCTGCAGCTGTAACAAGCACAACGTGCACGAGTACGCACTGGTGCTTCTAGTACCCGTAAACATAAAAGCACCAGTCTGTACTGCATGTGCTATGCTTGCTATAGCTTCACAGTGAAGTGACATTGTCTTACGTGACCCTGTTTGCCGAGCCTACCCAATGTTTCACCAAACAATTACTGTCAGCTGTAACAAAAATAAACCAGGTGCAACCTACGGGGACTGGCAGTAAACAAGGCTTTCCGCCGAACGCTGCAGCCCTAGTCGGCCTACTAATATTCGCTTGAAGACTTGCCCTGAATGCATAATTTCAGACGTCACGAAACACACGATGCAGCAGGAGAATCAAAATTTGCTCTGAAAGGGGCAGTGAAGAGCAAATGCATTTGTCTTTGGTTAATTTTGTCTGCTTGAACGACCTGTTAAGAACGAAAATTCCCAATATTTTCACAATTCATTGTTTCTGGAATTTATGAGACGTCTTTGAAATTCTCGTTTTGAGAAGCATCGCAAGCGACCATGCGCGCGTCGTCGGTCGGCAGCGCAACCAGCAGTGACATCACAGTAAGAAGTTAAATAATCTTTCTATATATTCTATATATATTGTGGTGTACAAGTGCAAACCCCATGTTTTAAAAATATTGCATACTTTATTCGTTGCCATAAACAGATTTCTATCGACGTACGGGTGTCGCGACCTCTTCAGTTGACTGGCAATCATTGTAGCAGAATTGAACAATTTGTAGCCAGTTTCTCTGCTATAGTCCACGTTTTGCCGAACTCTCTTTGGAATCATAACTTTTGTATCACAAGGCACAAAACCATTCAAGCAAAACAAAAAGTGTCCTGTGTGCAATTCGAAGTCAGGCGCCTTCCTTACTACACTAACGACGCGAGAAGCGCGCGTGGCAGAAAGCTGCGACATAAAAGCCGCTTCACATTTGTAACCAAGCACTCTGGTGTGTTTTCATAAATTCTAATCAACCCAGAGTTTTAACCGCCAACTTACTGTCGAACTTTGCTGCGGTAAGCCAAAAGGGAGCATATCCAATCAACGAAACAACGTTAACAGCATTTTTTATTGTAGGAAACCGGAAACAAATCGAACTTCGTGATGGTGCAACTCGGCGACTCGGCACTCGGCTTGTCACTAGTCATTTTTGCGCTTGACGAGTAAATGACGGGTTAGTTTTAAATTCAGACTACTCGAAGTTCTTTCGGTAAATGTGTTTATGTAGTAAATGCTTATTTTGAGCTTTCGGTCAGTCATATCGTCAGGTCAGAGGTTTCATATTCGTGCAACTCACATTACAGGCTATGCGAGACAGACATCGACCGTTTATCGTGTGAAACAGCGTAAACAGTTTACAAATACACAGTTTACCTCAAACGCGGGTACTTCTCCCTTCGCCACTCGCCCGCGTTGTTGGCTGAAAGTTCGACGATGTTGATCAGTTGTATCAGAGATAAGATATCTCCCGTTCAGTTGCAGGGTGAGTTTCATCCTGGCGTCGATGTTGTCGCTTTACCTGACCCTTTGCGAGCCCGCTCTATGCCGACATGTTCTGCAGACAAGGGGGAACTGTGATTGGCTCCTTGCCAAGGCGCACTTCCCAAGTTGAGGAGGAAAGTCTGGGTGAAACCGTAACTGCTTTTTTTTTCTCTATTTACCGATATCGGGCAACGCGCAGCGACCGTGCGGCTTGCTCAGTGCTCTTTTCATGTCCCCGGTGGCTCTACGAGAGTTGCTCCGTTCCGACGAGCAAGAACCAAATGCCAAATTTAACTTGTTGAATAAATGGCGAGTAGAGAAAAGCGTTGGTAGAAATACGAGCACACTGGCATGCTTAAAACATGGAAACTGAAACGGGCAAATAAACTGTCTCTGCGGAGCCAAACGAAGGATGGCTGGCTCGTCAAAAAGCGAGCCAATTTCGGCTCCATGCAGCTATGGTCCCTAGAAATATGTGCTAGTCCTGCTGCGGCGAATGAAATGGGTGACTTGAATTACTGTTTCTTGAACTTTTTGGATGGTTGCAAGGCCTGCTCCGTCTCTCTGTAATGTTAAGCCGAGAATCCGTAGGGTATTAACCAGGGGTATGGGGTTACCATTGACTGAGAGTTCAAGGTCGGGTATGGGGGCGGGTGGGCGACCTCTGCTGCGTTTCTTGAGCAGTAAAAGTTTCGATTTGTCAGGGGCACAGGAAAGCCCGCGAGCCCGGAGGTATTCCGTGATGTTTATTGCTGTTTGGAGTGCGTGTTGTTGTTCTCCTACTGAGCCTGTACGCGTCCAGATAGTGATGTTGTCTGCGTACAGCGCATGGCTGATTCCTGGTATCTTGTTCAGGAGTGGCGGTAGCCCTCGCATTGCCAAGTTAAAAAGCAGTGGAGAAATGACAGAAGAAAAAACAAATAAAAATATTACACAAAAATTTGGGAAGGTGAAATCTAAAAATTATATCGCGATTAAGACACATTTCTCAGAGCATAATAGCCGCCTTCTAAATAACCCTTAGGTTGTTCCTTGTGTTTAGGCAGTGGAATTGAAATTGCCTTATCGTGATGGAGGGAGTCGTCGAAGTCGCGTAGCCTCAACCCATTGCTTGTAACGCAAGGTGGACGACAGCCAATCTTTAGATCATGACACACACATTGTCAATATCATAATCAATTCCACTCGTTAACATACAGCTGAGCAGATTCCATGCGTTGCAAAGGATAGCTTTGAAGGCGTGCCCGTACTAGCTCATAATACACAAGTGGAAAAATATCTAAATAATGAGGTAGGGAACAATCATGCTACTGGACAGCGCCCAAACATTACTAGAGTTGCACTCCACATGAACGGCGTCAATACACAGTCAAAAGCAGCTTTAATTAGCGCAAGCACCGACAACAACTTCGCTTACACCCCGGCTCACCCACGGCGCCATATCTACGTGCTTCTTTCTTTTTTTTCACTAGGGCACCGTTTTTGCCACAAATTGGCGTACTCGTTATGAAATAAAGCAACCATTACACGCAGTTCCATCAGGGGTTGAGTAAAGTTGCTCTAGTGAAAAATGCGCAGAGACATTCGCAGCTCGTTTATGTGTACGTCCGTGTTGCCAAAGTAAAAACTTCATTGGAGCGAAGCCTGCAAAACATAGAAATCGGTAAAACACGAAAGTGAAATGTGCCTTCACATGAGCATTTATTGTGCATCCATATGAACTTGCACATCGCTATTTATATTACGTCGGTATGGCACCGTTAGACGCATCAACGTGAGAGACAGGAGTGCCCGCGCCGGAACAATTCTTAAATCCGACTGAAACCACAGCCCCTTGAAAACCATGCGAAACAAACGGAACCGAAACCGAAACCGAAAGCAGCAGGTTGCGGAGACTGGGTGCCTCAATTCACCCGCGTCCCGCGTACACGAAGACGCTGGCATCGTGGCGTCACCTGTCGGCGCTATCATGAACTACTTCGATTCACTTCTCCTGGACGGCAGCATCTCCTAGAAGGCATTTCATGAAGAAAGTAGTTGGAAAGATATAAGGCGCGTTCATAGACCTACTTGCGCTTGAAATTTGTAGCGCAGTGGGCAGGGCGCCGTGTACCTCCCGTTGCGGCGAGAGAGTTCACGGCTCGAATGCGGGCGCAGCCGCGTCAACGGAACTTTTCCTGGCAGCGTCATTTCCGTGCGGATATGACACCGGTCAGATTTTGGTGTACCCCGGCATAAAACCCTTTCGTGTCAAAATATCTTGCAAGCTAGCGAGTGGGCCTCGAGAGGAGAGAGGGAGGGAAGAACATAAAGCCGGCAAAGACCCAAATGTGCCAGCGGCGTCGATGGCTCTTACACACAAGACATGGCGTCGACGCGTCCGTGCGGCCGTGGTACTAACGCGAGCGGAGTGTCAGTTTGCAGGAACGGGGTGGTTGCTTTCGGGTACATAACGCTGATGTAATTTATATTCTCTAACAGCAATTTCCTCCCTAAAATATGAACCAGCTGCATCAATCGAAATGGCCGAAATGCCACACAATAAAGTGTTCAAAAGCTCGGCGCAGAGGCATTGTAAACGAAGTTTAATGTTCGAAAGTTCGATTATTAAAAAACACCTATGTCACACAGAAATACTACCTGCCAGATTATGTCATCGAACGAGATAAAAAAGCTCTTCAGGAAGCAAATCGACAGTCGCTTACTTTGATAATGCGGTGTCTTTTTTCAAGTTCTCATGTTCTTGGTCACGAAAACAAGCCAGCATTCAAAACAAGATTTGTCAGACGAAAACTAATCAAAGTAATGATGGCTTTCACCGGAGAACACCGTAAGTCATGGTTCTGATTAATACTTTACAATGCACGCTGCAGGACATCATAAAAATCCCCCCCCCCCTTGGGTGAAGACAATATACGAGATAAAGACAGAAATGCCTACCGGAGCCGTGTGGTTTTTCTACGCCCACCAGTTCGGGGTGATTCACTGATGCTTTCCCGCTGCTTTTCTACAATTCCGATAGCGTTTTCTTGTCAGCAGCTGCCTTTTCTGCTTCAAGAGCCGATTTTTTTTTTTGGGGGGGGGGGGGGGGGGGCTATGGGTTATCTTTTAAGCCATGGGTTATCTGTGGCTTATCTTAAAGGGCTATGGGTTATGTTTACCGAGATTCCGTTTAAGTTCGTTTATGTTCGGCTTCCTTTTCGTGCATAACGTTAGTGTCGATTGAATCATAGTGTGGTTTCACGCGCAGACGCTACACAGGCGATGAGACGCGCCGTAGTGGAGGGTTCCGGATTAGTTTTGACCAACTGGATATCTTTAACGTGCCCCCAAATCTCGAACACAAGGGAGTTTTCGCGTTACGCCTCCACCATACTAGCGGCCGCCGCGGCTGTGAATCCAACCCGCGTCTTTGGGCTAAGCAGTAATGTTAGAGTAGTCTTTGAGGCCATTTGTCATCAATTTTTAGGGATAGTTCGGGAAAACAACACTTACAACAGTTTTCATACTCTGTCCGTGTATAGACATGTATTCACAGCAGACGGTAATTGTGTAGCGTTTAAAACTTCGCTGTGATCGAATTGTGACAAGTAAATGAAAGTCGGCGTAAGGTTGGAGTATTCTACGGGTCAAATTCTTATGTCACTTGTTTTGAGATACTTCCGATAACAGTAGAGTTAGAGCCGTTTGGTGTAATCATTCTACCTCCGTGGTTGGGCATGCTTCACTGCTCAACAGGGAATGTGCGAAGCAAAGCTTAGAAGGACCAAGCGCACACCGATCCCCTTGAAGTCGCCTAACATCTAAACGCATTGTTGTGAAGACGTTTTTTTCCCACGGAGAATTTTAAGATATAAAGGCACTAAGACGATTTCATTTATTATTTTGAAATTATCTATACCAGGAACTGGGCTTTGCGGGGCACAGAAACCCCTTCCGGATGAAGTGTGACACGATACCAGCATAGGCTGTCGTCAAGGCCATCGCTCGAACAGCTCCAATTTTAATACCTCGAAACCCGTGTGGACAAGAAAACGTGACACATGCGTGTAAGATTACCAGTACCCCACCCCCAATCCCCTTACCCTTATGAGCAAGCGTCTACGCACCAAGGTATTTCAAGAAATCTCCGTTGGGCTTCTTACTCGCATTTCCCTGAACACAATTGCACTTACTGATTTTTATTAATGCCGCGATTCCCGTTATGATTTGACCACTGCTGTGTATGTCTTTAATGCCCGTTCAGGCAACACTTATTATGTAGCCGATTGATTTTACTCTTTGTGGCCTATTTCTTATTAAGTTGTTCTTTGGGGAGTGGAGTAGCTGTTCTGGATTCACTCTCAGAAAACATTCAAGAAAACATTAGAAAAAGCAATTTCTGATTGCTTACGAAATATCCCGTTATTTATTGTGAAATGATGTCATGTTAATCCTCATGTGTGAATAATTTTCGGAGCCGTTCAGCGGAGAGGTGGAGTGCATGTGCAAAAGCGTTCCTGGCGCTGCAAAGGCATGCTTTATCGGCCTTCAGACGAGACATTATGTAATCGTGTGTTAGCTTACAGTGCACAATGCCGCAAGGATAACTCAATGTTTTCTGTTCAAAGCATACATGCCCGAACTTTTTTTTGTAATGAGATCACACAGCACCAGTTATTCAGTATTCGCCAGCAGAACTGGTTAGGCTAGCAACAATTCTGTTTTCTCCGAAGCGTCGCATTTCTGACTAGTGAAAGTCTGGGTATTAGTAAATTCTAGTTCATCAAAAAGACATTGCCTCTGGTGTTTTTGACAAATAAAGTGAACGTGTTTTGTTTTCGACGTATTTTGGGTTTTCTTTTGAAGCGTTCCTTGATTCGTGAATCACGATCAATCTCGTTCAAAGTCATGCCTTACGAGATAATGCAAATCTTGTTTGCGGTTCCTCCTCTTTTGGCCGTCAAGACGAACAGGTAAGGCTGTCTTTACTGTGGGATGAAAAGGCGGAACCCCGCCGCGGCTCTGGCCCCAAGGACGCTTGGAGAAGTGTCCGGGGAATAGTACCATCGTGCGACGTTTCTATCCGCCCACGGCTTTTTGTTTATCCAGACAAGTTTCAGCCGTAGACGCCGGCTGCGCGAGAGTTACTTCGAGGTACCCTTCTTTCCGCATATGAGGGGGGAAGAAAAGAGGGCAAGGGTTCTTTTCTCGCCTATGCCGAAGAAGGCTGAGGCGACTCCGTGCGCACTCAAGTCCTTGCACCGGGTTGTTCCCCTGGAACACTACAGTTGTAGACGTAAGTAATGCGCACTCGCGTGCTTGTACACTCGTAGTCTGTACCACTGAGTTTTACCTTTCTCCGTGGTCTAAAAAGCGAGACCTATTTAATCGCTTTATATTGAAAATGAAGCGCCGGTGGCGGCCATTAGGCAATGAATACACTTATGCACTGCCTAATTCGCCGCTCCCTAGGTTTCACGGTAGTGGAGATGGCCCGGTTTTTTAGTCCTGGTGGAAGTTTGCTTTGTATTGGTTTCCAGAATGTTCTGGTCATAGGCATTCCCAAACACATGTGGGCCGTAAAAAACAAAAGTGCACCGACCGCAGGAGCGACAACGGATCTTTTCCCGTGTACGCCCTGCGCATGCGCTACTCTCGCTCCCACCGACAGATCCGTCGGCATTGGGGGCAAAATGTAAACAAAACGACGCCGTATTGGATTAGCCAGCAGAGAACGCCGAGCCAGGTAAGTGATGCTCCGTTTCCTGAGCCCTGAAAGCGGCCGACAGGTAGGCGCTACGGCTGACATTGAAAAATTTTTCTGACGCGAAAACCATGCGTCGTGCCTGAGACCTCTGCCTGAGACGGCCTCCTTAACTGCGCGTTGACAGTGCGAGTTGCTTTCTAGGCAACGGCACTTCTAAATATTTTGCCGGCTTAACTTAAATGTGAATACCTTCAAACACATTGGATGTTAGGCCGAGTTTCCATGCCAAAACACTAGACACTTTTTTCCAGTTTACAGAGCTTCTACCATATATACTCACAAAAAGTTTTAAAACTCCTAACACCACTCATGAGGCTTTCTGGGTCACCACAAATTAAAACGATATCACCCGAATATGCGAGTACCCAGCTTCACATGCCTGCAATCGAAAACCATGGTGGCTGCTTCTGTTGATTATGCCCACAAAAAAAGGACCCAATATGATGACAAAAAGTTAAGGTGGCGATGCGCATTCTTGGCGTACCGAAAATGATGACCTTGATTGGTCGACTTAAGCCTTTATTAAGTACTAAACGGGTCGAACTATCTGTATATGCCATTCTTATGCCTCCTGTTATTATTCTCCCCACGTTTGCGTGTTCCAAAACACAAAAAAGCAGTTCCTGAGACACCTTCTAGCATTTCCTTTGAGTTTGCAGCGCGGGCGGTGGCATTTGTCATTGGCCTCGGATTTTGGCAGTTTGAATTTTGCACTTCAGGAGCATTGATTTTGTGGTTTAACTCAGTTTGCATGAAGAAAGCCTTGCCTTTAATCATCTTTCTCCTAAAAAAGGAGCACACCAAGGATATGGCAAGGTAAAGCTACTGAAAACCACCAGCTCCGCTATTTCCTCAGTCTTCGCATCTCAATGGGGAAGTTTGTCGAATTTTCTTATGACGTACTCCATACAAAAAATGATGTCTGTGTTGATTTATTGTGTCGTTTCACGCGCCGAAGATTGGCTGTGAGGTTCGATGTCGTGGAGCGTTCGGGGTTACTTTTCGACCCCCTGGGGATCTTTAACAAGCACTGAAATATCGATATGTCGCCTACATCAGAAAAGCAGCCGGCGCAGCCGGTTCCGGCCCAGTGTCCATGTCCTCTGCAGCATAATGCCACAGCCAGTGATCCACTGCGGATGTTCTGGTGGCTGTGCCCCCATGTCACCCATTTTAAGTGCAGAACACTTTAGGCGCTCGCCTTGTCGTCCTAGCCCGCTCGCTGGAACCAAGCACATCGCCACGGCGTTACGGTGTAGCCTGTCACGGTCCCTTCGTCGCGGCGTAACCCAGAGGCTTCGAAAGCCAAGCGGTTTCTATAGTCATAAGCGCTCGAAACTAGTAAACCGCTGGCGCTTAGCAGTGGCTTAGCTCGGCTATCCCAGGATAATACGTAGCGTGAGCTAAGGTTCAGCTGGTTATTCTTAGCTTTCCTGGTAGTCTAAGATTGGCTGATTATCATGCTTACTGCTGCTTATCATCCAATCCAAATTCAATCCAATCTAAATCCAACCAAATCCAATGAAATCCAAATCCAACCCATCCAAACTAATCCAATCCAATCCAATCCTATGCAATCCAGAGCCCCCTCTGGCGCAGTTCCAGGCAGGGGGCACACGAGCACTGCGAAGGCGGGAAATTTGAATTGGATAGGGTTGTAGAAGTAAGCGGATAATGGCGGTACAGCCCATTATGGCATATCACTGCTCTGCACTTCCGACTGCGTTCACATTGAATGGAACGACTTTAATTTTTACTATGTTTACGGTTCTTTTGACGTTTGTCACGAACAATGGTGTCAGGTAATGGGAGAATCGTCTGGAACAAGCAAGGAAACACGAAACAAAACTGTTCAGAAACCAAGCGACTATCGTATAGTTTCAATGGTTTTAATACTGTTTGGCACTGCCGAAATAAATGTTACACTTGTTTTAGGAAAACGTTGGCAAGCCCTTTTGAAAAGTTGAAATGTGAAACAGTGCAACAAAATAACTAACTACGAATGCTTGTTCGCAGAGAGTTTGAACAGTCCCGTTGGAGAACTTACTACAGCGAGTTTTTTTATAGGCGAAGAACATGGTTCTGAGCAAGAGGCGTGTTCAATTGAGGGCGACTTACCTGATCACCGTCCTATGGGCTTTTATGGAGTTTTATTTACATGTTTCTAACGGCTTCGTTTGCTTAATTTAGAAATGTAAGGTGCTACACTGAGTAATTAAAAAAAAGGATTTCGGAGGTAAAATGGCGTTTCTTGCGAGAAGTGGTCAGAGGCCATTGGCGGGCGCAATAAAAAGGGTTGCAAGTGCTGTTTACCGAATAATTAAGTATAATTGTTTAATTACTTTTAATATTTTAGCTAGGTGTTTGATTTTAATGAGGAAATTCTAGGGGATCATCAAACCTATAACCATCATTAAAGACGCGCAATTGTAATTGCGTGCAGAGCTAAAACGCTCAGAATCTCAGCTCTCCAGATGAACTCAACAAGGTTCGTGCGGCAGCGGAGCGTCACTTAGACACTCCCACCACGCCTTATCTTCGGTTTTATCGCACGCAGACGGCGGCCACAGCTCAACACTTTGCGTTCGAGCCGAAGATAAAACCTGGATGAAAATTTAATGATGGTTATGGGTTTGCTTCCTGATCCTCTAGAACTTTCTAACGACAATCTAAAACCTAACCAGATTAATTGAAAAAAGGTATTTAAATTATACCTACTATTTTGGTAAATAGCACTTCGGACACGTTTATTGCGTGTTGCACGGCGTCTGATCACTTCGCGCAAGAAAAACAATTTTTCCACCGAAAGCCGATTTTTTAAAATCACTTAGATTTTTCCCTGCAACACCCTCCATAGCACCTCTGTGCCGTCAGTCGGTAATGGGTTGAAAAGTGACACCCGTTTCGCACATCGGGTAATAATACCAAATACCAAATCAAACCAAATGGACCAGCTTGTAATGCACTCTTTGCTGTACTAAACATTCAATCTTTAGGGCGAAAGCCTCATATGTCTCAGACGATAATTCTCAGGGCAGTGCTTTGCTTTTTGAGGCTAGAGCAGGTTGCTTGCTAACTAAGAGCTTTTTGGGGAAGTATTCACAAAATTATGGGGTATGCGTGGTCTGCGGAAAGAAACAGAAACTATACGGAGCATAGTGTTTAGAATGCGAGGGTATCCATCCAAATCTACATGAGGTAAATATTCGGCTTCCAGAAGCCCTAGGATTTAAGGGTAGCACAGAGGAAGTTAACTTTAGGGCTGTCGAGGTGACGAAAAGAAGATTAGAATGCTGGTGGACGAAAACCAGAGAGGGAAATATTTCCTAGTACAGCTACCACCTGTAACAGAAAAAAGTATTAATAATTTTTTTGTGCATGCCCTAAGCAGCGCTAGTATTAAACCAAGAGTATAAAACATAGGTATATTTAAGCGACCGTCATCGTCGCCAGCGTAGGGATGGCACACAAGGGGCCGCCACCGAAAAGAGAAAATAAGTAAAAACGCGTTCGGATTTGTGTGGGATTACAGCCGGCACTCCAGAGCACGAACCAAGTGCGCTATAACTGCTCTAGCTCGGAACCCTGCTGGAAGGTACTGAATGTGCACAAGGGTCACGCCACCGTCCGCGCTCTCACACTTCACACCTCCGCGACGAACCCTGGCCCACCTCCTCTCAAAAGCGCCCCAGAGTCCAAACGCTACGCAGTCATATACTGCTGCTCTACCGCCTAGCGCGCCGCTTCTAAGCAAGGAAGAATCAGTAACTTCGCGTCGCCTGCAATCCAATACTTTTGCGCAAGGTGCGCTAGCTTTATGAACTCTATCTCGCCTTATTACTCGAAAACTGTCGCTTTTCTCCAACTCCCTCAACCCTATGGCCCTTCATCGGTGGTATGGCGATACCACTGATGGGATGTGTTCAGCCCCATATCGCGGAGAACGAAGAAATAATGTCTCTGTTTCGCGAGCAGACGACGGCCATGGCATGGCATTCGGCGCAGTAGGAACATCAACACGAGGAAGAGCTAATGGCCGCAGTTCTTTTTTAATGCGGTGAAAACAGCGAACCAATTCTTAAAAAAAATGAAAACGGTTTTGCAAGGGCGACAGGAAAGCGATTCGTCACTGCAGAAGCAATTGTGTACAAGGTCGGAAGAACGGCTTCAACTGAACACCAGCGGCGCCGGCCAAATGAAAAATAAAGATAAAAGGAAGAAAACCCGCGAGCTAACTGACGAGAATAACAGGAGTGCATTAGTGTGTGCGTATGTGGATCGACTTCTGGAAGCGGTAATCTGTGGGTGAGAGAAGGCGCGATCGGTTGACCAATGGAGAAACTTCTGTTCGGTGGGGTCCCGAGCCCCTGCTAGAGCATTATAGGACCACGCTACGTCCCAATGGCGCCGGCAACGCTTTGAGGACTTTGATTTGTTCAGCTTTAGTCCCAGTTCAAGGTGTAACTGGCAGGTAGCCCAACAGTTAACCCAGCAGTTGGCGGTAGCCTATAGTGAAAAGAAGACCTGCGACGTGACTTTCACGGTGCTTGTAAAGGCGAATTTCTCCCGTTAAATTGCACAAGGGCTTTGTTGGTGTCAGGAAGGCATTTTATGTCCGTTGTGTGTGTGGAATCACGGTGAAACATTCGCGTGTATATTGTGACACTTAAGACATACTTCTTCAAGATATCGAAGATTCAGGTTTGTAGAGGCAGGTATTTCAAAATAGAAATGCGCAGCGAATCTTTACGTGTAACTGCTGAAACTACCATGAGTGTTCGTTGGATTGCAAAAATCTCGCTTGGTGCTTTCTTCTTTTAATGCGTTCATAGGTTGATAAATGCATACTTAACATGCGAATATGTTTGGACGTGGGAGGGAGCTTTCACGAAGTCCTCAAGACGAATTGTTTACTGTTTTATCGCTCGCCATATCCATGGGCACGGACATGGCTGGGCGCACAACGGGAGCTATAATTTCGCACAAATGATTCCTTTCGCATGCACAGTGCCGGTGAAAAAAAGACCGTCGGGAATAAGGAAGATATTTTCAGATTGGATATACAGTTGTACGTGATGTTCGTGTAACTACAGGCCAGCGTACAGTTGTCCTCGTGCAGTTATCTGGGTCAGCAAAAATACTTCGCGCAACAAGCACCACTTCAACTCATTCTCTTGGACATAGTGGAGAAGAAGCTGAAACTGCAAATTGTACAGGACCATGTGTTCGGGATATTTTGGAGCCCTTTAAATAATACTGTAGATGCGGGTCTCCGAATCGTCGTGGGGTGTGTCCATCTGTTTACAGCTGTGTTGCTGTGTAGCGTAAACATTTGCGTTCCTCGTGTTTTTGTTTTAAATCTTTTTATATTTTGGCATCATGACTCAATGCAAAAGAAGCATGCATATATGTGAGATGGTCCATGTATTTTCTGATGCAGATGCACACTTGTACTGACCCCAGAAGGCTAGTTGAGGAGCTACAAAAATGAACACTCGTTTCGTCTTGTTGGATCTGCAGCCATCTTTCTCAGCAGTCTCTGTAATTCTGTAATTCGCAGAATTTGCTGTCTTGGCAGCAGCTATTGTATCCTGGAGTGCAGTGCAGTGAAGTTGAACTACTGGATTGCCCTAGAATAGGGACATGCCAAGTGGCTCCACAACGCCCGGAAAACAAATTTTGCATGTACAAGAGGCACGGTCCTATGCGGCGCAAGTACTTGTATGTAAAGCGTTACTTCGTTTTGCATTCCTTCGTTCCGTCTTCCGGGCTTCCAAACATTGAAAGCGGCATGTCAGCCACACGTTTAAATTCTTATTCCAATGTGCACTAAAATAAAGGTAACTAAGCGGAAGGCATAGACTCTTTCGGAAAGTTTTAAACTTATCTTATATTTTATGATACCGTTTCTAATTTTGTTAACATTTATCTGACCTTTTTTATCAGAAATACGGAAGGGCTGAAAGTTACCACTCAGTTAGGCTATGTTCAGACCACCGACGCAAAAGCCATATCATGTTCTATGGACGTATAGAAACGGCATGTCACGCAATTCGGTTGGCTAAGACGTTGAAATGACGTCATTCTTTAAATTTATTACGACAGTTGCAGCAGCAGTCTGAACCCGGCCTTACTTTCACCGTTTCTACCTTTGCTATAGCTGTGTATATGCGGAGTTGGCAATACGTAGAAGCAAAAATATATACAAAACGTAAACCAACTCACGCATTTCATAGCGAAACATGTAATTCCTACTTTTTGATATTATTTCTACATCGGCAGTTTTCTCTTCAAATTTACAAAAGGTGATTTCATTCACCTTTTCCCAATATCTTGGCGCTAACACGACTCCGAGCGCTGCATGGACACGTTTCAAGCAAAGAACTGTTCGCTGAGCTTGAGACATATCCATGAGACTTAAACAAGCCTATTTAATGTCACGTAATATTGCTCTTTAGATGGTATCGATGAACATTCGTTCAGACCCTCCAGTCATTAACAAGCAATCTTCGAATAGGCGCCGTGGCGTGCGGAGACGGCCATCAGAAAATCACGGTAACCACGATGCCTTTGCTCATAGTAGACTCGGGAAATGTACTTTAGTCAGTATATCTACACAGAATCTCTCCGTAGCAAAAAAAAAAAAAAAAAAAACCGACACAAACAAATTGTGAACCGTATATATTTTAAGGGTACCAAAATTCAGGGGTAACTTTTGGGTGATTCTCCCGAGTGTCAGTTTTACAGCAAATACTCAGAGCATTCTTTTAACTCTCGGTACTCTTCGCGACGCAGTCACGCTCGTCTGATCCATCGGGGCAGTCCTTGTCGCCGTCACACACAAAGATTCTGAGTATGCACTGTTCATTCGAAGTGCACTTGAACTGGATATCAGAGCACGTGTGGATCATGTTGTCCTCATCATTACCTCCAGAGCGGCAACCGTTTTCGTCACTGCCGTCACCACAGTCGCCCTCTCCGTCACACTTCCAGCGGTTAGAGATGCACTTTCCATTGTCACACGAGAACTCGTCTCGCGTGCAGTCAGTCGAAGAGCAGTTATGTTCGTCAGAGCCATCGGCGCAGTCTTTGTGGCCGTCACATTTCTTACTCGCAGTGACACATTGAATGCTCCCATTGATGGGCTTGCAAGCAAATTGATCAGAAGCGCACGACTTGGTTCCCTGACAAACATCCTTGTCTTCGTCCGAGCCATCTGGACAGTCTTGCATGCCATTGCATCGCTGCTCAAGCGGGATGCAGCTGCCATTTTTGCAATAAAATTCTGTCGCAGTACAGGTTTTGCTTTCGCAGTTGTCTTCATCAGAGCCATCAGGACAGTCCTTCTTTCCGTCGCAGCGCAACATCATAGGCAAACAGCCAATTTCCCCACTTCTTGACTTGCAGTCGAACATACTTGAGGAACAGCGAGTCGTTTCGTTGAGGCAAATGACCGGATCTTCATCCGAGCCGTCGGTGCAGTCGCGGTCACCGTCGCACGAATATTCACTCGATATACACTGACCGCTCTTGCAACGAAACTCATTCTCAATGCACGTCGCGCTTTCGCAGTCATCTTCGTCGGAGCCGTCGGGGCAATTCTTATCTCCGTCACATCGGAACATACGAAATACGCAGCGCCCACTCTTGCAAGGAAAGTCAGTTTCCGTACAGGTCCAGAGTTCGCAGTGCCGTTCGTCTAATCCATGAGCGCATTGCTTTACTCCATCGCATCGCATAGTTCTGGGCAAACACATTTGGTAACCCCTAAGAGGCGTGCACTCATACATGTCTGAACCGCATTTGGGTGGTATGTTCTCACACAAGATGACACCTTCGTCAGAAGCATCTTCGCAGTCGAGGTCGTCGTCGCAAACCCAGTCCCGTTGTATACACTGACCACTGTTGCAAGTGAAGTCAGTTCGCGTGCAGTTACGGTCGCCACAACTGCGTTCGTCAAACCATCGCGGCAATCCTTTTTACCGTCGCATTGCCATGACATGGGGGCGCATTTGATCTCACCGTTGTGGAGCTGGCAGACAAACTCGTCCGGAGGGCAGTTCATGGTCTCGTTAAAGCAAGTTATAGGATCCTCGTCCGAGGCATCTGCGCAGTCTCGATCTCCGTTACATTGCCACCCCCGTGGGATGCACTCGTTGGTGGTGGCGCACGCGAACTCCTTCTCCGAGCACGAATGGCGGCCACTGACTGTCCGGAACACCACGTAGGAGTCAGCCGTAGCGATGATTGCTGCGAAAAACATAGCTGTGGCCGAGAGCCAGATGAAGCCAGAGGTGGTCGGGAGGTTCGTCATGGTGATAGCCACGAGGTGCAACACGTTTGATAACTTGACTTGCGGATATGCACAAACGTATGAAGAGCCAATTGTTCTCAGTTGTACTCTTAAATGAGACCTACGCTTTCGGACTTCAGGGAACGTTCCAGCTTCTAAACTTCGCTCTGAACTAAGCGATATACAAGCCTGAAGCCTTGGATCTGCTCTCACCACGCACGTCTCTCGTCGGGTGTGAACCGGGAGATACTGAGAATCACAAGAACGGGGATTTCATGCCCTCGCCCCCCTTTGCGCAGTCAAGAGGAACAACAGGAAATTAGTTGTTTTTGTAGCTGCCGCGAAGGATGGGAGTAACAGGGTTGTTTCTTTGAGATAGGTCGCGCACAAAAGCCTACAATGACGGCCCACGCACAGAGCTTTCGGGCCGCAGGAAATACCAGGGAGCGGAATAAGGTCGATAAGAGGCTAATCGAGGCATAGGGGTCACGGCCCCAATCTCACTTCCTCCGCGCGTTTCCCGCGTTGTTTTCTGTGAATACACCCCATGGCTGCTAGGCGTTGCAACCTGTTTATTCGTGCTGCTCACAAGCCGCCGGAAGTGGAGCGATCCGTCCTGCAATGGTTGTGCGTGGTCTCTGCTGCCGTTTGCAATGAGTGCTTATTCTTCAGTTCGTTTGGGCAACAGCAATCATTGTTGATACCGTGCATCTCTTAAGAGTTGCAAATAGAAAGCCTCTCCTGCACAGAGAGGTCGGTTGCGTAGAGGTCGCTTGTAAAAAAAATATTTCTTGCCTTTTGAAACACGTAGAGTATTACGGTCTACACCCTCGTAAGTTATGAGCTTGTTGGTGAGGAACAATTTAGAACACTTAATACTAAAAAAAATTCCATCAGTAACAATAAAGAACTGTTACGGCAAGGAGGTGGGAGAGATGGTTTTCTCATTTTAGCATGGACTGTTCTACAGACTACAGATAGCGTAGAAAACTGGGCTAGTTAGTACACATTCATCTTCGAAGCGCACAAATAACGCGACAAAGGGGAGGATAACTCTGGACAAGCACTGAACACAATTTTATTTTGAAGAGTCACAAATATAAAGCCACCGAAAGTGTAAAACAAAGATAAAAACATGACATGTGAATCCATTAAAAGAAACTGCGGAGGCGCACGTTCTCATGTGCCGCTCTCATCAAGATATGCAAATTCTGCACCTAAAAGAGACAAAGACGGAGCGCTAACACACGATTCAGACAGTTTTCGAATTTTATACGGTTTCACTACTTCCCTCGCCTTTTGGTCATTGTGACGGAACAGTATTGTTGTATCATGAAAGTAAGGCGTACAACCACAAATACTGCAATGGGATGAAAGATAGCCTGACGGCACTCCCTTAAGGGAACTGTGATTCTCCCGGAAACGAACATTTCAGCAGCGGCCCGTTTGGCCAACATAAAAGCGACCACATTTGAGGGGAATGCAATAGACCACATTTGATCTGCAAGGAACAAACTCTTTTTCATGTTTGACACCACAGCCGTGAGCTCGGCCCCATTTACTAATACTCTTTTCGTTCGCGGGGCAAATGCGGTTAAACTTATTTTTGACCGAAAACTACAGTTAGTGACTCAGATGACATGATACATAGTCGACTAATGAAACTGGAGAAAAGTTCCAGATAAACTGGTTCTCCCAAGAAACTACGCATGGTCCTTTAGCTCTCAATAGTCCCCAGCACTTCTTCCTCTATCGAAATCACTGCTTCTGCCGAGATAAACATCTACGACTACCCAAGTTACGCGACAAAGGCGTAAAACTTGCTTTGAACAGGAAACATGCCCATACATTTTGCCTAATCACCGGTATAATTCCTTTCGGACAACCTATAAGCTAGCAACCATTTTTTGTTTGTGCTTGATACGTTCTTTTATTCGAGCAGCTTGAATACTACAATGAAGTATGAGCAAAAAAAAGGTCATCAAATACACAGTTATTGTATCGGGGTTGGACGAAGCAGGAAGGGCTCAGAGTTTCTGATTGGGGGGATGCGCTCCTCCCACCCTTCTCTTCTCGCATGACCTTGTTCTGCTGCGTGTTTTATAAATAAAAGCATAGACACAAAATGGCACTTTGTGCCACTAAAATTAGTGGCCGTAGTTCTGGCCAATTTCGCGAGCCCGGCAGATTGAGCGAATGCCAAAAGTGAGACCACAGGGGCACTATGGCGAAGGCTATTGTTGTAGGCTATAGCGGCTTTTGGTTTCACAGAATTCTGGTTTCATGAAACTGCCGAGCACTCCGTTACACGGTTACAAATATTGCTGTTTTGGTAGGATGACACCACGGAGAGAGATTTCGGGGAGTTGGAGCCGTTTGTACTAAAACCACCGGTTTCCGATGCCGGATGTGGCAGCAGTTAGAGTGCTCACTTTTCGTGGAAGAACCAGGCCGGTCTCAAACACATGGGCGAGTAGGGTTCGAGCACTTGAAAAAGAAGGTCAAGTAGCTGTTTTACTTATTTATTTGTTCAATACTTCCAGCCGCCTTTCGACCAGCAGGGCATGAATGGTACAAAAAGTATGTAGATGCACCATTACATGCGGCCGTTAACACGAGTCGCGGTCTACAAGGCAGCAGTAATGACCATTAGAACTCGCACGCCTACATGCACACACAGTGGAAACAACGAAGAAAATTAGCCTACTAAAAAAAGTCAACCATAGTACACTGCGCGCGGAGCTCGCGAAGTAGGATTAATAAATATATTTCCTCCATGCAAATGTAAAAACAAAAACGGCACAGTATAAAAGACATGCAAGATGTAGTAAGAGCGCCGTAGCAACGTGAGACTTGACATACATTAAGTCGAACAAAGCGGTCAGCACTAACATAAAGATTTGTTTCGGTGCTTTTCGGAGCGGTCAAGTAGAATCGCCGGTAAATGGCCACATATGAGTTCAAGCCGAAAGAAAAAATGGCCGCGTATCTGCTCCTTTCGTTGCAATTGTCGCCGAAAAACGATAGTCGACTGGCGCCCCTACCAAGTAAAGGCCTCCCTAATCTTTCCCACTCACCTCTTATGCTGTTCCTCTCCCGTCTTGTTCCTCCCGAGATAACACGCTAGAGTTCTGCTCATGTCAATTTAAATTTAGCGCGTTCCACTGCTCCAAGTCGGGTGTGTCGATGCCAGCCGCTGTCCGTACGACGGAGACGAGCGTGAATTGAGGCGCCCTACTACACAGTTTATAAAATCACGTTGCCCTACTGAACGTGGATACCACCTGAACGTGGTATCCACCTAGTGGATACCACCAAGCTGAACGTGGATACCACCTAGTGGAACCTTTCATTGCTATTGCAATTTGATTTCTTAAATGCCGCCAGGAGGTAGCGCTCACAACAGCAGGCGACGGTTTTCTGCCGTTGATGTAGTATTTCATTTGCTATCACAAAAACCAAGCGTCCATGAATTTTTAAGAAAATAACACTGCAAATAGCACTTATGTATTCATTTGCTGCCTTATATTTGCGTAATGTCTTGTTGTTGTTCAATAATGTTGGCAAGTATGAATACTGACACCGGACTTCGACGTTTAGATTTGGCTGTGTTTAGTTAAGAGTATTGCGCAGCTTTTGTTCCACTTTGGTCGGGTGGTTAAATAAGGTCACAGACAGACAGACAGACAGACCGAAATTTCTGCGTTTATGTACCCCCAAGAAAGACTATCGTCTTTAAAAAACACGGAGGCTACGCGAAGGGCTGCCTCGGTTCAGCGGATTGCAGGATGGAGGAGGCAGGGGTTACTCCACCAGCAACCGCATGCAACGGGTAGCCGTAACTATGGCGCACTCAATTTTCGCATCATTCTACACATAAGGCCTGCTCCAGCGGTCTTCTGCAAGTTGTTGCTGCCTGTATTTTGTCAGTGGGGATTTTCATGAGGTGAGATTATGCCAGTGTTCTGCAGAGGCAGACGGCCT